>CM076584.1:1080293150-1080929749 GCA_034641835.2 Pinus albicaulis | reverse complement strand
TTGTTTATATTTCAAATTAAAGTAATAGTATTTGAAATTATTTGAGTGGTTACACTTAAGGGTTATAGTTTGTAGTTTTAAAAATTAGATGTTGTGGGAACATATAGCTTGTCGCCATAATTAACTTCTTTGTCATTATCACACATTATTTTAATCACGTGTTTAATTATTTATTTGGTTTAATATGTTTTATTATTTTAAAATATAGTCTCCATAAATATCACTTGCATTTTTTATTTAATATGAGTATATTTGACAAGTTCGTAATATGTAAAGTTATGTGAATGATGAAAGCATGATTGTGTGTTTATATTCCAAATTAAAGTAATAATATTTGAAATCATTTGAGTGGTTACACTTAAAGGTTATAGTTTGTAGTTATAAAAGTTATAGCAAGTGATTACACTTAGAAGTTATAATAATAATGGTCTGAATCAATCTCATAGATCAAGTAAGTACAATAAGATCCAATTGCCAATTTAACTTAAAAAAATATTTAAATACTCCATAAACCACTCCACATATACATCACTTCACAAATGAGTTGGTAAATATGTTTATTTTATATTGCATTTCACATTTTTTACATTGTACAACATTATATATAAAAAACTACATTCCATTTAACAAATAAGTTGGTAAATATGTTTAATATTGAATGTGTATCTCTACAATCTTAACAAATGAGTTGGTAAATATGTTTAATATTGAATGTCTATCTCTACAATCTAATATATTATTTATTTCATTTTACATTTTCACATTTAATATTGTTGTACATTTAATAGTATTTAATTTATATTTTAAATTAAAATAATAGTATTTAAAATCATTTGAGTGGTTACATTTAAGAGTTATAGTTTGTAGTTATAAAAGTTATAACACCGAATTACACTTAGGAATTATAATAATAATGATAGGAATCAATCCCATATCAAGTAAGTACAATATGATCCAATTGCCAATTTTTCTCATCAATATAATTTATTCTTCTAAATTATTTTAAATTTGATTGAAAACACTAAACTTAAAAAATATTTAAATACTCCAAAAACCACCCCACATATACATCACTTCACAAATGAGTGGTGAATATGTTTAACATTGAATATCTATCCCTACAATATGTCATTTTATATTGCATTTCACATTTTTTACATTATACAACATTTTATATAGAAAACCGCATTCCATTTAACAAATGAGTTGGTAAATATGTTTGATATTGAATGTCTATCTCTACAATCAAATATATTATTTATTTCATTTTACATTTTCGCATTTAATATTGCTTTACATTTTTAAATTATGTTTTTTCTAAATGAAATGTTGTATTTAGCATTTAACTTTTATTATAATTATTTATTAAATCTTTATATTTTAAAATGATAAAGCTAATTATATAATTTCATTTTAAAAAGTAAGAGTATTTTTAGGTATGCAATATAATTTACTTAATGTAATGTTATAATAAGTTGTATTTTATTAAATTAATACAATATATTAATTAAATTTTAAATTAAATATTATTTATCATATAATTTTTATTAAAAAAAGAGATTGATATTTATCCTCACTATAATCTTAAATTTTTAATAATAATAATTATTAAAATTATTAAATTATAGTATCAAAAAGATTTTTTTTATACTAAAATAATATTTATATTCAATCTCTTATTTATTATAAATATCTTATTTTTTTATTGTATTGGTTAACATACATTGTTTATATAAATTCTACTATATACTCAAAATAATATTTATATTCAATTTCTCTTATTTATTATAAATATCTTATTTTTTATTGTATTGGTTGATTAACGTTTGTTTATATAAATTCTACTTAATATTAAAACTTATTTAGTTGTAATAATTTTATTATTATTAATTTTGTTTTAAAAATAATAAATATACAATAACTAATATTATTTATAATGTTGATTTAATTTTCTTTCTTTTTATAAATTAATTTTAAATTTTAAATTTGATTTTTTCAAATTTATCATAATTGAATTTTAAATTATAATAACTAATTTTTAGATTCTAAAAATAATATAAAATATATTAATATTAATATAAGCAGTATAATCTAAATATCTAATCATAAATTTTCACTCTAACAAAGTACAACTATTTTTTAAGAGAAAATAAATAAGATGTTATTCTAAATAATAGATATGTAGTATTTGGAAGTTTTATATATAATAACAAATTTAAGGTTAAATTATAAATATTACAATCATATTTATTAATAAATGAGGTTGATACAAGTCAATAAACATATATCAATCACATACACAAACGCATAAATAAATGTAGTTGATAAATATTCATAGGCATATATCACCCACATGTATTATTATTTATTTATTGACATTAATATTAATAATTTTATTATTATTTATAAATTACATATTATTGTTCTTATTGATGATGATGATGATGATGATGGTGGTGGTGGTGGTGGTTAAAGTCCACTGAGACAAATCTTTGGTCTATCGGACCTAAAGAAAAGAGTTATTTAGTTTGATTTAAGATTTTATTCCTATGATCAAAAAGCTTGGAGAGAAGCCTCTGGAGCTCACTATAATTTTGACATCTTAAAAGTCTAGGAAGGTCAGTATTGCAACAAAGATTATGAAATTGAGCTCTAATGTGGTTGTACGCCGGGCACTCTAAGAGGAAGTGATTTTCATCCTCGATGTTCATATTCTCAAAGAGATGGCAGATCCTTTCCATCCATGATGTTTTAGGAACTGTCCAACGACCTGTTTCACTATGGAGATCATGAGAGTTCATTCTAATCTTGGCTATATTAATTTTCTTCTTTGAGCTAGTTAAAACAGATAGATACTTTTGATCTTCTAGGGTTGGGTTGATGACCTCCTTATAATATCTTAATTTTCTTTTAGATGCTAGATCTTTCTCACACCACATTTTTTCTTTGAACTTGGAAGTAAATTTTTTTTAATGTTATTAATGTTTTGAAATGCAACATTCTTGTCGATCTCCTAATGGTTTAACCAGGCCCTGGTGTCTTTATACCAACCTCGTTTAAGCCTTATGTGGTTTTGGTTGGAATTTAAAGCTAGCTTAGGAAGTCTATGGTCTCCTATGCTATTGAGTTTGTGCTTGTACAACAGAAGCCTAGTCATAGCTAGGATCTCGATAGGGGAAAGACCCACTTATACAAGGAGAATAGGATAGGGTGTATTGTTTTTAATTTTAAGGTTATAAGTTATAAAACGCTTCTAGATTTGCTCAATCTTTCTCCAAGATTCTCTAGAGATGATGCAACCCCAAACCTCACATCCATATAAGATAACAGGAGTGACTAAAGTTTCAAAGAGGAACTTCTTTCTATCCCACATTACGAGGTTTTCCATTTTACAATTATTTTCAAGACCAAAATAAGCTTTCCACCCCCCCATTAATCCTTTTATGAATGCTATAGTTCCAGTTGAGCTTGTGATGAATATCAATTCCTAGGTACTTGTAAGAAGACACTTCCTCCAAGTTACTATTGTCATACATAAAATTAGTGTAAGTGTCCTTCTTGGATTTGATAATCATAACTTTTTTTTTGTCAGTGGTTATAGATATACCCATGGTAGAGCAGAAATCCTTAAGAATTCTAAGTTGCTTATCAAGATCAGATGGGAACCTTGTGATAAGAACAATATCGTCAGCATAGAGAAGAAGGATGATGACTATCCCAGCTAAGATCGTGCTAGCACATCCTGTTTCCTCTAAGCAACCTTCTAGCATGTCGATGTAAATTCCAAATAGGGTAGGGGAGAGGGGGCAACCTTGTTTAACTCCGATATTACACTTAATATCTTTCGACCACCCCTCATTGCTCTTTAACTTGGCAATTAAATTCTCGTATAACCTTATAGCGACCGCTATTAGTTCAAAAGGAACATTTAACTCTTCTAATCTATTCCATAGGTTGTTTCTAGGAGCCGTATAGAAATCTCTTCTAAAGTTCACAAAGCAACATAAGAGATTGGATTTATCATTGCAACATTCCTCCACAATGATCCTAAGCGTAACGAGGTGGTCCGTTGTTGAGTGTTGCCTTCTAAAACCTGCTTGGCCTTTAGCCGGCTTACCTTCACTTTCAAGCCAAATTCTCAACTTCTTTTCCAAAATAATACCATATAACTTGGCTAAGAGAGGGTTGATCATAATTGTCTAATAATTAGAGGGGTTATTTGTATCCCCACTTTTAAAAATAGGGATAATGAGGCTCTAAGTCCAAGGTTTAGGGAACCCTTGCTTGACCGCTTGGTTGAAAAGCTTTTGGATGTGGAGGATGAGGATAGGACCTCCAATTTTTAAGATTTCCACCTGGTAACCTTCAATGTCTTTAGCTTTCCCATTTTCCAGGTGTTTAACCCCAAAATCAATGTCTTCTAATGAGAAAACTTCTTTTGTTGTGAGAAAGGTTTCAAAATCCCTGGTATTTGGAGATTAATAAAGCTTTTTAAGATAGGAATTCTAGTCGTGTAAAGAAATTTTATTATTATCTTTAGTTTTCCTAGTTAGAATTTGCCTCCAGAATTTCTTAGGAGCCACCTTAGAGAGGTGTAAGAGATTCTCTTGTCTTTTACGAATATATTGCCTTTTTTCCCTTTTAGTTAAGGCTTTGTAGATTTTTATCTTGTAAATTTTGAGAGATTCATCAATAACTTCCTTAATTTCTCTCCTCACACTTTTACAATCTTTGTCATACCATGGGTTGGTTTTTCTATTTCTTTTATTACTTGAGACTTCAAATTTTTAATAGAATATGAGAGGGTTGTAGTAAAATTATGATAGAGGTCATCTATGTTGTCTATACTACATAAAGGAAGCAAATTAGTTTTTAATTCATTTAGAAAGAGATCAATTTTATTTCTATCAAGGATTAAGTTCTTTTGACTATAAGGATTATCTTCTATGGGATCTCTATGCATTACAAAATTGAGAGTTATGAGTAAAGGCCTATGATCAGAGTCAGGCTCATGGTCATCTAAGATGTCAAAACTTATTATTTCACTGTATAAAGAGAGATCGACAATAACATAGTCTACCACGTTGCTGTCAAGCCCATGGATGCAAGTCATCTGGCTAGAATTGGGCCACATCTTTAGACCGTTGCAAATTATGAGATCCTGAGCACTACAAAGCTTGACTAGCTCCGACCCAAACAAATTATCCCCGAGGTCTTCAGAGCTCCTTTTGTACCGAATAGCCAGAGTAAGGCCTTCATTTAACCAAAGAGGATTGGGGTTGGAATGATTGCTTAGAAGAATAGCTTGGTTGCTTCAAGTTCGAGCATTAAAGTCACCCACTAAAAGGATATTACCTTCATTCCTTAGGCTAGAAATATCATTCTCTAAACCATTGTAAGGACTATTTTTATCTAGATTATTTTTCTTATAGAAGTTAGAATTAAAGGGGAAAAAATAACATATTACTATGTAGGTATTTTTATCATTAATGTCAGTAATCTCAATCCAACTATATTGGTTGTAAGGGCCATTTTTATAAATCCTAGCATGGGGGGAGATGTTCTTCTTAATGTAGCAAGCTATGCCCCCAATGCCTCTACGAGAGGATCGTTTGTTCCTGGTAGACCATAGTGCAAATCCATCTATGTTAGGGAACTTAGATTATTCGTGCTCCCAAGTTTCAACAAGCAATATAATATCAACATCATTTGAGATCCAACTTAGTTTAGGGCCTTTGTTCCATGGAAAGCCCCAACAGTTCCAAGAAAGAATTCAGAGCATGTTGAATTGTTATTTATTACTATATTTTTGGTTTCTATCTCGAATAATGGCTTTTCTATTTATGACTATGGCCCATTTTCCTTCCTTCCTAGCTTCTTTTACCTTTTGAACCTCCTTTCTTAATTCTGCTTGATCTTCTGTAATAAGATCTTCGTTTATAAATATTCCCGTTCCTTTTAGACTTGAGGTTTTACTTAGTATGTCATATTTATGGTCAGTAGAGCTCACCTTTATTCGGATCAGCCTTCCTTTATTCTCAGTTAATTTTCCTAACCTTGTTGCTTCTGTGAGACATGTGGTTTCAATTTGTAATCTATTATATAATTCTTTGTGGGCTATGGCTAAAGTATCCTCGTCTACCTCCTCTTTCAAACCAAAGATTATAAGGTTCAAGGCCCTTTTGTTACGCTCATGGTCTAATTCGATCAATTTTTTCATTTCATCTTTAATTGGTTTGATATCTAATTTACCTGCCCCACTATTTAGGGTAAGACCGTTGTTAACTTTTTCTTCTAGTTCTTTAATCATGTCCTTCATTTTAAGACTCTCTATATTATCAACACCTCCTTGTTGGGATGTTTGGTTCGTATCTTGGTTTTGTTTTTCTATGACCTGCAACCTAGTCTCCATTGCCTCCATTTTATTCTCCAATAGTTCTATTTTATTTTCTATTTGTTTTTGGATCTTGTCTTTAAGAGATGTGAATTTGTTTTCCAGCATGGCTTCTAATTGGGTTTGTAGCTTGACTTCTCTTTCTTCTCTACATTTCTCTAAAGACTCTATATACTCATAAAGGCTATGTAGAGTAACTGTGCTAGGTCTACCTTTGGTAATCTTTGGTAGTCGTGGTGAATTATTCATACTTGAGAATATATGAGAAAATATGTATTAGAAAAAGATAAGGAATGTGTGCACCTGAATATCAACAAACCTGATAGTTGACCTTTAATCAAGAAAATTCACCGCAAAATTTCACTACAGACCCAAGTATTAGTGGAGAAAATTCACCGCAGACCCAAGTATTAATGGAGAAAATTCACCGCAGAATTTTCACCACAAACCCAAGTATTAATGTAGAAAATTTTCACCGCAGAATTTTCACCACAGAATTCACCGCAGACCCAAGTATTAATCGAGAAAATTCACCACAGACCCAAGTATTAATGGAGAAAATTCATCACAAAATTTCATAGTATAATTATGTGTTATATTTTATATATTATTGAATACTGTAAATTAACCAATTAATAAAAAATATAAAAATATTAATATTAATATTAATATTTAATAATTAAAAAATATATAAATATTAATATTTAAAATTAATAATTATAATGTTAATAATATTAATAATTATAATCTCAATAATATTAATAATTATAAAGTATTAGTAATTAATTATTAATTATTTTATTATTAAATAATTTAAAATTAATTATTAGTAATTAATATTATAAACCCAAGGGATTAATATCATAAACCCAAAGGTTTAAAAACCCAAGGGATTATCCCTAATGGGGGCAATTTTAAGGCAACACGTGGAGGTTGTACCACATGAGTGATTCTAAGTGGTTATGGTGGGAGGGGTAGACCTCTCGGTCCCTTCGCACGTTCATATGCTACGGGAGTGATACCAACATTATGGCATTGTTTTGTGTGAAGCATTACTTCGAGTGTGTGTGTAAGGGTGGCAAAGAATTAAAGCCATACATGATGACTGCATCAGGCATTTTCATTTGTCTCTGTGCTCAGTTATGGCGCTGGGAGTCTGGGTGGCTACTCAGAAGGAGAGGGAAGCATAGGAGATTGTCGTTCATTGGATCATGAAGTGTGGATGCTCGAAGTGAAATTGGATAGGGGTCGGGAGCTCATATGGTCTACTCGATTGAGAATTCTGGTTATTAGTGGTATATGGAAAGCCCGGGTGCGGAAGGATAAATTTTCATGACCTAGTGGTAATTGTTATTGCCTCCTTTTCGTCGGGTGGTGGCACTTGCTAGTTGGGAAACCCCGCATTCAATGGAGGAATCTCACGTGCCCCTATTCTATTGTTGTTTTTTAGAGTGACGAGGCTTGGGAGGGATCCCCTACGAATTTCAGTTGTTGAATTTGGTAGGTGGGTGTCTTTCTTGCAATTATCTCGGATCGAAAACTACCCCGCTTTCCCTAGGTGGCGCTTAATTTTCACTGATTATCTAGAAGGTGGTGGCTTTAGTTATTTCTAGTGCGGGTGATCCTTAGGGGGTCGAAGGTGCCACCTTAGCGAATTTGTGATTTTCCAAGTAGTGCTTCTAGGGCTTTCAATTGAGGGGGTGTGATTTATCGTGTGGATAGTTCTATGTCATGTGTTTGAACAAGTTGTTCCTCAACTGCGGGAAGTTTTGAAGTCACCAACGTGCAGGGGAAACTCTTCCTCCCATTTAACCCTTGTTTCTGAAGGGGCATCTGCAAAGGCCCTTATCACCGTCCCGCCTAGTCAAGGTGGCAAGATGATTGGGCGTGTACAGAGAGGAACTGCTGGTGTGAGAGGAGGCAGATGAGGTGGCAAGCTGGGAGCGTGTCATGGTGAAGGGCCGCGTAATGGTGGCAAGTGTGGGGTGAACTGAGGTGTAGGGGTGCACGATCGTGGGCTGATTAGTAGGGTCGACGAAACCTATGGCGATAGGATGAAGCGTGGCTCAGTTTCACTCGATACTTAGGAGTGGAAGGGTCTCTAGCACTGCTTCCTGGAGTATTATCAGGCTCTCTTTGTTAGTTTGATGGATAGAGTGGACGTTGTTGAACGAATTCGGCATGGGGAACATGCAGTGCAGATGGCCTCTTTGGAGCATTTGCATTACTTTCAAAGCCAACTTTAGGAAATTCTAGTTGTGGTCTGGCAGGGGAAAAATCAACTCATGGAGAAACTTTAAAAGGTGGAGACATGAATTGCACACTATGAAGGACACATTAAATGTGTAATATCCCAAAGATCAAAATTCTAAATAAATCAACACATCACACAACACAACAAACGTAAGAAATTGAAGCTCAATTGTGAATCCTGAATGGATCCACCACATAAACATTACTGCGGGGTTTTCATCCTGGGATCAATAAAAGAACTGGCCAGGCCAGATTCTCAACCCAAACATAATAAAGAAGATAATCCAGAATGCCCTAAATGCCTAGCTTCTCTCCCCTTTTATAGGCTTGATGGGTCAATACCAACAAGAGATACCACGGGTCAATACCATGGGAAAATACCATCAAGAAATGCCATGGGTCAATACCATGGGTTAATACCATGGGTCAATTCTATCCACTTTGACGGGATCAAGAAAGGGGATATTACAAATCCTCCCGCCCAAAGATTGCTTGTCCTCAAGCGATCCACTTCTATCCATAACAGAAGAATTTGTACATGGATACCAGGATCCCATACAATCTGATGTGCCCTCCATTTTGAATGGTCCTGAATGGATCCTTCAATACCTGGATCCCAAACAATCCTTTGACCAATCCTTCCCGGAATAGATTTACCTGGATCCCAAACAATCCTTTGGCCAATCATTTCCCCAATGGATTCTCCTGGATCCCAATGCCACCTAAATCCTGGGACCTGTGGGTTATGGTACCATTTTAACCCTCCATGGTTGTCCACACCAAAGGGCCCAAGCTGCAATATGCCCTCGGCTGTGAGTATCCTCCAAAGAATCAATCTATCGATAGAATACCAACTCATAATCTCTCGCCAATCCAGACTTGGGGAGGGATGAATATCTACAAATCTACTAGTTGATGTTGTTCGATGCTCAATTCATGCTTCTCTACTTGGTTACCCAACTTGATGCAGTTGGAGAACTCTTCCCTTCTCTTCCCAATGTATAAAGGTGGGTTGTTGATGTTGCAAGCTTTATCTATGTATTCCTGTAGAGGGCTGCTCTGGAACTCCCAATCGTACTCCTCTTGCTGCCTTATGAGGGATTTGAGTTGTTCTTCAACACTAGACAACTTGGTCTTTGATTCGGCACATACCCCTATGAGTTCCTCAATTTTTCTGTTCTCTTGTAAGGCAATGTCTCGGACTGTCCAGACTTTCTGCTTCAACAACATAAGATTTGTCTTGAAATGCTTGATCTTTTCTCGAAAATCTTCTACTGGCAATTCTAGTGTCGTGCTGACTGTCTCTGTATCTGTTTTCACCCGATGCCCAATGACCACATCTTCAACTTGAGCCTTTGACCAATTCTCTAGGAATGGTCCATTTTGCACATTATGTTTCTCATGTTGCTCCTCGTGATCATACTCATCATGCTGGTTCACTATGGCTGGATCCTCACTCAAATCTCCCAAGTCTCCTTCATCTGTGGAGGCAATATGTTCATCCCTTTCAACTATCGAACATAGATGCATTGGTGGAATTTTATCTATACTTGATTGTTCATATTCTTCATGGATATTCCCCTGGGGATCTACGAACTCCATTGTATAGGAATCAACCTCATCAATGGCATTAGGTAGAATTTCCAGATGCACTTCCAAATGTTTGTTGTCCTCCAAGCTTCTTTGAATAATGTCACGATGTTGCTCACCATCCTGAAGATCAATAGACCCATTTACAAAATATTTCCCATGATTTGAAGTAATCTCCTCTTGTTCTATCTTTGTTTCCTTCTTCTTATCACCTGGACAGGAATGGTTAAGAGCCCCAGGTCCCTTACAGATAAAGCATAGTCCTCTACTCCTTAGTTTATTCTTGCTGCAGATTTTGTTATTGCTTTGATTATCATTTTGGTCTATAGAGATATGGCTACTTAAAGGACCATATAACCTCACTAGTAAATCAAGAATTTTCTGGTTGTTTTTCAAAATTTCTTCAAGACGGTCCATCTTCTCCCATACTCAAACAATAATATATTAATTTTTCATAGGAATATTTTGTCAATCACGCCTTCAAATATTTTCACAAATTTAACCCAGACTTATAAATGATTTTCCCTTCACTTATGTCTCCCAATAAAAATAATTTACTGAAAAATAAAAATCCAACTAGGGTGATAAATATCACCGAAGTGAGAAATGCTGGCTAGGGTGAAAAATAAATTTCACCGAAGTTCCTTGCATAAAACTCTCAGGTTGGCAGGATGCACAGCTCTGATACCACTATAATATCCCAAAGATCAAAATTATAAATAAATCAACACATCACACAACACAACAAACATAAGAAATTGAAGCTCAATTGTGAATCCTGAATGGATCCACCACATAAACATTACCTCGGGGTTTTCGTCCCGGGATCAATAAAAGAACTGGCCAGGCCAGATTCTCAACCCAAACATAATAAAGTAGATAATCCAGAATGCCCTAAATTCCTAGCTTCTCTCCCCTTTTATAGGCTTGATGGGTCAATACCAACAAGAGATACCATGAGTCAATACCATGGGTCAATACCATGGGAAAATACCATCAAGAAATGCCATGGGTCAATACCATGGGTTAATACCATGGGTCAATTCTATCCACTTTGATGGGATCAAGAAAGGGGATATTACACAATGTGACTTCCACCCTCCACCGCCTCCTAGAACGACCCTGGACAACCCTACGTCGATTATGTCTAATGATTAGCATGATTTCTGGTGTCCTTTTTGTTTTAGTTGTGTTTTGGTGCTTGTGGACCAATCGTTTATGGGCTCTATCCTTAGCGTAGTTTTTGTATTTTTTTCATCTGGTGAAATATTTGGCTAATAAACTCGGTCGGGGTGAGACCACCTATTTTGGGACAGACTCTATGTACTCCTTTTTCAGAAATTAATAGAATCTTAACTTACAAAAAAAAACCCAAGGGATTAATAAACCCAAAGAGAGGGGGATTATGAACCCAATGGAATAATATTAAACCCAGGGCATTAATATTATAAACCCAAGGTATATAAACCCTAAGATAAACATTATAAACCCTAAAATCAACATGGTTGACCATGGATGGCCATGGCTGACCATGGTTGATTTTGATATTAAGGCAATCCTTGTCAGAATGTGATGTTGGACCATGGTGACCATGATTGATTTTCATATTAAGGTAATCCTTGTCAGAATTCAATTTTGGACCATGGTTGACCATGATTGATTTTCAAATCCATACATTCTTTGTCACAATGTGACATTGGACCATGGTTGACCATTGTTGATTTCCATATTGAGATAATTTTTGCCACAATGTGACATTGGACCATGGTTGACCATGGTTGATTTATATATTGAGATAATCTTTGTCACAATTCGACGTTGGACCATGGTTGACCATTATTTACTTTATCAAACATGGTTGACCATGATTCATTATGCTAGACCATGGTTGATCATGATTGATATTATACACCCAATAGTTTAATACTTAAACAAAAGGGATTATAAACCTAAGGGAACAATATTAAACCCTAGGAATATGAACGCTTAGATTCATAAACCCAAGGGATTGATATTATAATCCCAAGGGAATAATATTAAACCCTAAGAATATGAACCGTTAGATTAATAAACCCAAGGAATTAAAACTAAAAAGCCAAGGGATTATAAACTCAAGGTAATATTATATAATTGAGGTATATATATCTAAACCCTAAGATAAATATTATAAACACTTAAAAAACATGGCTAACCATCATTGAATTTCATATTGAGACAATATTTGTCACAATGTGACGTTGGATCATGCTCGACCATGGTTGAACCCTTAAAAATATAAATACAAGGGAATAATAAACCCAAGGGATTAATATTAAAACACCAAGGCATTATGAACCCAAGGGTATAATATTAAACCCAAGGCAATAATATTATAAACCCAAGGTATATAAAACCTAAGATAAATATTATAAATCACAAAATAAACATGGTTGACCATGGTTTATTTTCATATTGAGACAATCATTGTCACAGTGCAACATTGGACTATGTTTGACTATGCTTGACCATGATTGATTTTCATATCGATACAATATTTGTCACAATGTGATGTTGGACCATGGCTGGCTGTAGGAATATGAACCCTTATATTATTTACCCAAAGGATTGATATTATAAACCCAAGGATTTAATACTAAAACCCCAAGGGATTACGAACCCAAGGCATATAACTCCTAAGATAGATATTATAAACCCTAAAATAAATATGATTGTTTATTCTTGACCATGGTTGATTTTCATATTGAGACAATCCTTTTTAGAATGTGACATTGGACCTTGGTTGTCCCTACTCGACCAGGATTGATTTTCATATCGAGACAATCTTTGTTGCAATGCGATGTTGGACCATGGTTGATTTTCATATTGAGACAATCTTTATCACAATGCGACGTTGGACCATGTTTGACCATAATTTACCTCGAGTGAGCATGGTTAACCATTTAACAATTAATTAATGAATGAACAAATTTTTTTAAATTAATTAATCAGTTAACTTTAAATAATAAATTATTTATTTATAACTATTTATAGTAAAATAATCAACAATGATTAATTAATTAATAATCAATTAATTGATTGATTATATTTAAAAAATTAATTGATTGATTATATTTAATCAATTAATTATAATGAATTAATAAATAATTAATCAATTTATTATTAATATTAATTACTTTTTATAGTTAAGTAGCTAATAAGTAATTTTATATAAATTTTTAATTTTAGATTTTTATAATAAATTAGCTAATTTTACATTGTAAATTAATAAATTATTTATTTATAATTATTTATAGTAATCACACATAATCAATAATGATTAGTTAATTAATAATCAATGAATTGCTTGATTAATATACAATGAATTATTATAATGAATTAACGAAAAATTAATTATTTAATGATTATAATTAATTATTGTTATTTTTTTATAATTAAGTAATCAATTAATTAATAATTAATAATTTTTACATTTTTCGAATAAATTAATTAATTTTATCTGGTAAATTAACTAATTTCCAATTGCAATTAATTATTAATTTAGATAAAATCTTTCGGAATAATCACATCATTAGGATTAGGTCGACGTTTCGAACCATTTAATGTGGTTCATCCTCAGGACAAGGTGAAGAAAAAAAACAGATCACATAGAATAAATACTAGGGATGCATCATTGCCTAGAAAAAGCTGTTGAAACTAGTTGTTAGAAACTAGCCGATATTTGACTAGTTTATAACGGCTAGTTTCAATAGTTTTTTCTGGGCAATGACGCATCCCTACAATTTATTCAATGTGATCTGTTTTTTCTTCACCTTGTCCTAAGGATGAACCACGTTAAATGGTTCGAAACATCGACCTAATCCTAATGATGTGATTAATCCGAAAGATTTTTATCTACATTATGGATCACAAAAGTCTTAGATCTAAAATTATTAATCTTATAATCAAATAATTAAAAATGAATTAATCAATTAATAATTAACTAATCAATTATTAAATTTTCAATTAATTTTTATTATTTTTAATTAATAAATATCAATTAATTTATTCGTTATTTATATATTAATTTTTTAATCAACTTATTGTTATTTCAAAATGCAAATTTCTGTGATTCATAATGCTATGAAGGAATAGTTTGGTAAACCCTATCATAATCTTTGTTGCAATACTCACCGTCCTAGCCTTTTAAGATGTCAAAATTATAGTGAGCTCGGGAGGCTTCTCTCCAAGATTTTTGAGTATAGGAATAAAATATTAAATCAAATTAAATAACTCTTTTCTTTAGGTCCGATAGACAAAAGATTGGTCTCAGTGGACGTTAACCATCATCATCATCATCTTGATCAAATCTGGCTTGTCCTCCATTGAGAATACGACTATGTTTAGATATTTGATGTATAAGAAGAAGCTTGATAACATGGAATAAAAAAGGCTCCCTAAAATTGCATCTAACTGTAGTCAAAACCCTCACCTTCGCCTCAAGTGCAGGTGACATAAGGATGTCCAGTCCTTGCTCAACCATTGGGGAATTAAGGAGGAGCTCAATATGGGAAGAAATGATAATATCAAAAATATTATTACCTCCAAGTTTAAGGACAAGTTGTGGGAGGATCAAGAGTTGGAGGGTAAAATGAAGCTAATATACTATAAGGAAGTGATCAACCCCACCCTTGACAATTAGAATTATCTCTCTCTGTTGTCCAACAATTAAAAAAAATGATCATCACTAAGATTAGAACTAATTCCCATGAGCTTCGGAGTGAGACCGGGTGGTGGTCTATTCCCAAGACCCCTTGGAAAAATAGAATCTGTCAGATTTGTGATTCTAAGCAGGTGGAAGATGAAAAGCACTTCCTTTTAGACTACCCCACTCTTACTCACATTCGCTCTCAATTCCCTACCATCTACCACACTTCCAATCTTCTTGACCTATTAAGCCAACCCACTTATAGCAATCTTGGAGCACTTATTTTCCTTCTCTTCGACCATAGAAACAAGATTTTGAAGAATCAAACTTAGATTCTTTCTTCTCTCTTGAGGTCCAATAGACCACATTGGTCTTAGCGGATGGTAACCACCAACATCATCATCATTATTAATTAATCAATCAATAAAATAATTATAATTTTTTACTCTACCAATAATAAGTTTTTTTAAATCTATTAATTGATTATTATTATTAATTAAATAATTATTTGATTTATTTATTTATTTTAATTACAATTAATGAAAACACTTATCAAAAAAATAAATTTCAATTATTATAATTTTAAGATACCAAGGTCTGGTTAAACCATTGGGAAATCAATGAAAATGTTGCATTGAAAAATATTAATAACATTAAAAATATTGTTACTTCTAAGTTTAAAGAGAAAATGTGGTGCGAGAAAGATTTAGAGGCTAAAAGAAAATTAAGATATTATAAGGAGGCCATCAACCCTACTCTAGAAGATCAAAAGTATCTCTCTGTTTTAACTAACTCAAAGAAAAAAATTAATATAGCCATGATAAGGACAAACTCTCATGAGCTCCATAGTGAAACAGGTCGTTGTGCAGTTCCTAAAACACCATGGGTGGAAAGGATCTGCCATCTCTGTCAGAATATGAATATTGAGGATGAAAATCACTTCCTTTTAGAGTGCCCTACATACACCCACATTAGATCTTAGTTTCATAATCTGTGTTGCAATACCAACCTTCCTAGCCTTTTAAAATGTCAAAATTATAGTAAGCTCGGAACGCTTCTCTCCAAGTTCTTTGAGCATAGAAGTACAATTTTAAAACAAACTAAATAATTCATGGACGTTAACCATTATCATCATCATCATCATCATCAATAATTTATCATTTTTATAATAATAATTACTTTTATTTATATAAAAATAACTAATTTAAATTATTATAAAAATACTAATAATTAATAATTAAAACAAATAAAAAAAATTATAATTAATTATAATTTATTTTAATTAATTATAAAATATAGAAAATATAAATGTTTTGTTATATATTTTATGCTTTTTTTTAAGCTTTTTATTTGAAGATGAGTGGGTGACGTGGGGGAAACAACGTGAACATCCCCGACCTCGACTAGTCAGAGGTTGGAAGTTGGGACTGAGTGCATTTGACAGTTCGTAGGAGGAGATTAACTCCAACCCTGACCTGACATAGCAGGTCCATTAGATTTTCATAAAAATAAGAATAATGCATCCTAGATCGAGTTTGTAAAGAGGACTTTGACTTTCCAAGAACAAAAAACGAGAAAGGGTGACTGCCCCATTCGTCAAATGAAAATAAAATTAAAAAGAGTTCAGAGAGTTGCGAACAGGAATTTTGAGTTAGGTCCAGAGTTGTCAGGCCATGAAGGCCTTAATCTGTAATTTCATGTGCATTTTGGAACCCAGGCCAGTAAGCCATGAAGGCCTTAATCTGTAGAACGTTCTTTTCCAATGATGAAGGTAACAAAATCCGATAACTGATTTCATTTTCCATAATATAATTATGGAATGTTTCCGTGTTCTTTTCATGGAGTTTGGTGATGTAATTTTGTGTGAGATTTTAAATTTTCATTACTTAAAATAATTTTATAAATCATTTCAACAAATTGAAAAACTCAAACATATTATTCTCGCAAATCGAGTTGTTTACTCATGTCCTTTTCTCGACCGGTCTGACTCCTCCGATGCCCGGCCAAGTTTTCTTTTGCTTTTGCCTCAAGGCTCGACTGAACGTCTTTTGCTGCAGATCCAAAAACAAATTTGTAGCTGAAGATATCAATAAAATGCCTAACTTTAACCCAACGAAATAACCCAACGAAAGAACCGTAAACGTTTTGAAAAACTAATGAACAAATATCGATGCACCACACCACTTTGTATTACAACGTTATGTTGCATATAATAATTCATATGGAAATCTTATGCCTTTCAAAATATAAACATGCTATTACAATTAAATATAATGTTGGTAACATATATATAATTAACTTTTTTATATAATGTTTAAATAGCGTTAGACGAGGAAACTATTTTTGATATGGTGTCTACCCAAGTACCCCATAGTATTGTGTAAGCAATTAATTACGAATGGAAAATGACTTTTGTTTGGTTGTATGTGTTTATCTTTCGAAATAAATGTTGTAGAAAATCTAGATAAATTTAATTGATTTTGTAATATGCTAAAACAAAATACTTGAATCTATTTTACAAATTGTGGAAACCAATTACGATAGCACAATCAGAAGAATAAGAATGAGAAAGAATTTCAATCGCACAACACAAATATTTATCTCGGTAAAACCTAAGTCAAAAACCTGTTGTCTGTATATTGCATTAAGTCAAGAATGTGGAACAATACAATACTTCTCTCACGCTTGAAAGCTTTCTGCACTATCTTTGACTGTCTCACTCTGATCCAAGCAAGTTTGGTCCAATACTTGACCAGTTTCTTGCCTCTGGATGCTCAGCCTTGCTTACACAATCCTTAGGGAAATTGAGACCCTATTAATTAGGAAATTCTCAATAATAGATTGTCAAATACATCCAAGACATCTTGTTGACCTCATACATGACCTATACAATTTTCTCATTATACAACTGATAGTATACTTCCCTTTAACTCCAATCTCAACTGGGTCTTCTTTAGAACTGACATGCAACAACTATTTATACCAAATATTTAGTTATGTGATTGATCAATGCATGGGAGTTAAATCTGATTTAATTCACTCGACCTCTCACTAGCTCATCCATCAATTAGAACTAGTTGATTTTAACTCGAATAATTGAGTTAACAATTACAACTCAAAATAGATTGCAACTAGACCCCCTAAAACTTAGAGAGAGCTCTACATGCCTCTAGTTTGACCCTCAACTCGAAATTACTAGGGTAATTAAGTCTTCCTGACTTAGTTAAGTTGCACAAGTTTTCATATGATGTGGAATACAATTTCTTTCTAATATAATTAAAGGGAAATTAAATTAGAAACCTCTTCTTAATGCCAATTACAAAACTCCCTCTTAACAAGAAAGGGTTTTCCTGCTACCTCGATTCTGCCTCTATGGAACTCAAATTTTCCTCTTGATAGTGCCTTCTTCAAGATGTCTACATCTTGCTCCTCTGTGTGCTTGTCCTCTAATGCCATAATCCTCCTATGTACACAATATTTGAGATGGTGATACCGAATATCAATATGCTTGGACCTATCATGAAAAACAGGATTAACCAAGAGTTTGATGCAACTATGGTTATCACCAATAAATCACTGTCGGATCCATCTGTCGACCAAACAAACCAACAAGTATCTTCCTCATCCAAATAGCCTCACATGCTACTTGACTAGAAACCATGTACTATGCCTCTGCTGAATTGAGTGCCACTGATATTTGCTTCATTTTGTACCAG
Organism: Pinus albicaulis; assembly: GCA_034641835.2. Lineage (NCBI taxonomy): Eukaryota > Viridiplantae > Streptophyta > Pinopsida > Pinales > Pinaceae > Pinus > Pinus albicaulis. The sequence goes on along the minus strand of CM076584.1, from coordinate 1,080,911,112 downwards.
GAAATTTCTGCTGACCCAATGCTGAAGATGGCCCCTAATGTGCTCTTCTTATCGAATGGATTCCCTGCCCAATCTGCATCTGTGAAGCTTTGAAGCTTCACTCCCTCTGTCTGCTTGTACCATAGCCCAAAATTTGTAGTTCCTCTGACGTATCTCAACGCATGCTTTCATGCCTTCCAAAAGAGCTTGGTAGGCTTAACCATAGCTTGACTAAGCTAGTTACCCTCACAAAAAGTGTCACTAAAAATGGTTTTGGTGACAAACCTTAAAGGACTGCCACTATATTCACTTACAACAACGTTTTTTCAAGGACCGTCACCATAGGTGACATTGGTGACAGACCTTAAAGGTCTGTCACAGGCATGACTCTCATCAATGTCCTTTTTTCTTGTAGTGTTATCATGATAGACATGATTATGATGATGAGAAATCTATTAGTAGTAGCCAATGACATAGATAATATGATCGGAATCTAGATTGGGGGTAAAAATTTGCTAAAAAATTAAAGTGATTAGAATCGCTCCAAACTAGAATGACCGAATAGGTCTTGTTGATAAGAATCCAACGCACTTCGTTTCATCGAAAACCAACTCTGTATGAGGAATATAGAGCCTGTTGTTCATTTTCCTAAACAACTAAAATTTTTGCAGAAAATGACAGATTGGTGACATGGAAGCCTATTCAACAAAAAGGAATATTCCTAGAATATTTTTTCATTTCGCCCAATGACACTATTCCAAGTTTCATTTTGTGGTTAGTTTTTGAAGTGGGTGACTTGCTGTAATTTTATTAGATTTGAGAGGAGCCAATGGGAAGAGGACATGTGGCAAGCCCGTAGACCACCACGTGCCCCACACCCCCCCACCCCTCGTCAGTTAGGGTGATGAGTTTTCAATAGGATGCAAGTGAAATTTTTGGAAATGGGTTTGAGGAAGGTGGCCAAAAGATCAAAACACGGGAATTTCCTAGTTTTCCGCCAAAATGTAGTGAAAATTAGGGTTTTGATGAAATTGATGGAAATGAAGGTTTTGAGTGATAGGGAGTGTTAAGGTATGATGTATGGATGTTTTATGAATGTTGTAGATGGTTATATTATGGTTTTATTAGATGAATCAAGAAAAATATGAAAACCAACAAAAACGTAGTGGATATAATCTAATGAAGGAAACCATTCATTTTATAAAGAATTTTCACTTGAGAGAGGTATGGAGGGTGTCCACTTACTGTTTAGGAGGTGTATGAACACTTGTGTAGGTGTTTTGAACCATGGAGAAGTGATTTTGAGTTCAAACACCAAAAGCGTAGTGCATGTCAGAAACATACTGCAGTACCTGCCCAACACCTCCAAAAGCGTAGCACAAGTAGTGTTGGCATAAATTTTCTTATTTTTCTTCAACTCTTGGCAGCTTTGGAGTATTATGTTGAGAAGAGAGGTGCTCTATCAAATATCAAAGGATAAAATGAGGTTTTGTTCGCCTTCTTTCATGACATAATTGACTCTTGTGGTGGTGAAACAAATGAGACCTGGACTCTGACCTAAATGAAGGTGTGGTGAATGACCTGAGACCCTAGATGATTGATGGAAAATATGCCCTCTGAAATGATAATGACCATGAATGGAGTGTAGGGAGTATAATTTCAGACCTAGACATATTTAGTGAACAAAATATTATTAAAATTGACTTGAAACATGAAATTTTGACCTAGGACCACTACTAAGTAAATATGAAAAGAGTATTTTTGATAACTGAAAATTTGGACACTAACATTGGCTCCAGCTGGGGATGGAAGATCCTTTAGGAGGTGTCAAGAACATCATAGATTAGATAGCCTCATCCATTGGGAAATAGAGTTACTACAACTACAATCCTCAAACTGACTCAAATCAAACTGAAAGTTGAACTGTACATCATCAACTGCAAACTCTATTCAAAACTAACACTAAAAAATATGTTTAGAATGTTGAGCTTATTCATCACACCTTACCTAATCTAACTGATCCATACATCACTTAACCAAGTGAAGTCAAAGATTCAATGTAACCAATAAATTAAATGACTACCTGACTGATGCTTGTATTTAGCTCCACCAGGCATAAAGAAAGATTGAGTAAATGGAAAATCAAAATGAAATATGAGCCCAAGACCTGGGTTGGTGAACAAAAAAAACTCCACCTTTTCTGATGCTTGTAAAAGACCGCCCAAGGGGTCCTGAAAATCATGAAACATTACCTCTTGTTGATCAACAAAAAGAAGGGAGATGCTTCCAGATATAGTGAATGATTATTCTTCTACATTTAGTTGATCCTTCTTAAATAAAAATGCAGCAATGTTATCTTCCATATCATCCATATCAGAGACAAGATCTGTATGTTCTTACAGACCTTCAATTGAGGTAATCAAATCAACATCAACACAAATATCTACAAGTAGATTTCCATGTATATCAAAAAGAGAATTGTCTTCGCTTTGAAAAAAATCTATATCTTGATCATTTGAAGGTTGTTGAACATGTTCATCAAAATCAAGACAACAAACCTATTGTACATTGTTTTTGACCTCAACAGATAAATCATGACTCTATAGAGTTTCTATACAAGAAAACTCAAAATTATGATCCACACATATTTCTTCCTGAATTAAAAACTCAGAAGAGGAAAGGGATGAAGGGTAGTTGGAATATCTTCATATATATCTTGATCGCTTGAATATTGGCAAGACTGCTGCAAATTATCATCAGCTTCGAAACATGAAATATCAATGTCATCCTTTGAATAATTATTCTCAAGTTTTTTGTCATCGAAGGTGGAATACATGATCTTTTGATGGAGGTGAATAGGGTTTTCATTCAAAGCATCCAAGAGTTCTTCATCCATAAACCCTTCATCACCATAAGCAATTTCTAGTTCTTGAATAAATTTCTCAAAGTGATCACAACAACCCTCAATCAAAAGAAAATAAGGATAGGTTTCTCTATACTTCTCAAAAAATACCGAGTGAAAATCCTTGAGAGAATAAATACAAGGAGGCAAGATTTCATACCAAAACCACGCTTCTTATTCTAATGTGATCATGAACATCTTCATTAAACAATATTCATGAAAATTAATGTTCATCTTACGCACATGCATATGAAATCTTATTAAATGAAGTGTAGCATCATCACATTTTCCATCTCTGAATTTTGGCAAGTATGTTTGCCAATATACCTAAGGTATACAATTTTGAAAGCCTGGAACATGATCTCGATGCATAGGAGTATATCTTCTTTATTAAGAACTCATCTTAAAAACATTAAGATTCACCAAAAATCTCTTTAAGATACTAATTTTTGAACACTAGAGTTTGCATGAAAACTATGAAAGATGAAAGATGCACAACCTTCTTGTTCTTGACCACAGTTCACCATCAAAAATTAGAGCTAATCTTTTTCGTTCTTTCCTGGGAAAGATTTATTTTTCGCTCCTTGGAAATGGCGCCAAAAATGTTATCGCTTCCCCTGTTTCCCAAGGCTGAGAATTGAAATAAAGAAAGGTAACCACAAACCAATCTTTAGGTCAAGTAGCTAGCCCTACCAAAACTAGAGGGGGTTCTCTCAATTTTACTTTGTAGCCAATGAGATGATTGGATATATAATGATTTTATGCAAGTTATGATGCTCAATAGATTAGGGTTTTGTTTATTCGAAGTTTTTGCTTGATAGGAATGACAGTTAGAGAACTAGGTCTAGGGTTTTAGTCTGATTTCAAAGGTTTAGTTGTAGAGACACGGATGAGGCCAGGTAAGTAAGATTAGGAACATGCTTAATTTGTCATTGTGTATAGGGTGAATAGAGGGAGAGTCGGAATGAGCATTAAAACAAGAGTAGAGACATGTTCATGTAAATATTATTAAAACAAAGCATGTAAAGTGTTATCGCTCTAGAATTTATAAGATTGGAAAGACTAAATTATAAAGAACAACATCAAACCACATTTGACCCTAGGATTTAGCCCTCCTAGTCTCAGAGAGGGATCTCTCTATAAGATTTAGATTTGTTTTAAATTTTCTGATATTAGGCTAGTTAAATTAAATGTGAGAGTTGTTTTTTATTGATTTTTTTTGGTTGGATTTAAGAGATTTCTTTAAACCTTTTCCATTGGGCTATGGAGTCCATACAGGTTGGGTGTATCAACCAATTTTCAAAAGCAAATGCAAGGCATGCTAGCGGTATATACTAGTGTTTTATAACATAGTGAAATTATGAAATGGAGAAAATAAATTTCAGTAGTGATTTAAAAGAAATTAAGTATTCTTAAACTAGACATCAGAAGAAAACATTAAAATTGTAAAAGCAATAAGAATTAAGGTGCTCTATGGCAGCAAATCTTAATCTAAATTTCTTGTTTTACAGTTAGAATTTAAAGGATACATATGAAGAGATTACAGTGGAAAAAATTAAACATGATAAAGGAAAAACATCACCAGTATAATACAACACATGAATCTTGCAAATTGGTATTTTTATTGATGCTCCAGCTCCAAAATTACAAATACTCTAATGAAAAACACTTACAATCTAGGGTCCAAACCCTAATACTGAATAAAATTCTATATTTAAACTACTTCCTACTGGCTGTCATATCAAAAGAGGCAATATGCTCATTTATTATAACAATAACTGAATTTTGATAATTGTGACCAATGCATGGACACGTTGTAACGGTTTTTTGACAGATGGCTAAAGTCTCCATAAAGCCGTTATTGAGTGTTGTAGTAGTTTTTTTTGTTGTCAATTTGGATGATGTTGTGTTGTACTAATACACTGGGTCTGTTGATTTGGATAATTAACCAAGTTGGTTATTCTGTCATCATGTTGAGTTGTCTTCATTCTTGCAAATCAAAAAAATTTCCCAATCCTCTAGACTCGAAATCTTGATCCTAATTAATCTTCTGTATATCTCATCAGTTTCTATGTAGTTCATAAATGTTGGTTTCACCTCGAAGATGTGTTTGATTTCATGTTGTATGAAGATGTCGTTACTGAGAACTTCATAAAAAGCCATCCCTATCATTGTGTTCTTCATATTTGCATGTTTGTATGCATCCTTGGAGATGTTAGTGAGCTTATTTACATAATCTGGCTTTGCCATAAGTTTGTCATTGATCACAAATAAAGAAGGCAATCCTTTCTTGTTCAAAGGTTCCACCCTATTAAAAAATCTTCTCACTCCAATTTGAAGTTGATTACACTTCTCTTCAACATGTATAACTAAATTCTTCTTGTTCACGACTTTTTTAACTTTGAGAATAGTTTTTGTCCCGTATTCTACTCCCAGGGGTTCCAATTCGTAACTGATTTTTGAAATGAGAAATTTAATAATGTTATTAGTAGTTGCAAGCTTATCACCAAGTTCTTCATTTGCCCTTTCTATTGCAACGCTTACCAAATGAATGAAATCCCTTTGCTCAAAATTTATCTGGATTGATGGCCATATCTCATTCGTGGAGTCAATTATACTTTACCAGATAATTTCTTTCACTCTTCCTACCATGTTCCCAATTGAAGATTCTTAAAGGGACTTCTGCAAACTTTTAGTTAACTTTTTGCTGATATGCAACTCTGTAGCATGTGTTGAATCTTTTCTTTTATCTGATCTTGTAGGTCACTAACTTGATCTTGCAAATTTTTAATTTATATTGTCTATAATGACATTTTTTCCATAGCCTTAGCTAACTTCTCAGTATCTTCTCCTAGTGTACCTATAGTTGTAGAATTTTTTGAATGAATAACAACAAGAGGGACTTCTTGCAGTGGAATCATGGCCTTGGTTGCTTCTTTTGTTGCTTCCTTAACTACATCTCTTACTGTTGTTTGTCTCTATTTTACCATTTTTTCCATCTCATTCTCCATTTTCTTGATCTGCTCAGCTTGTTCAATGATCAGTTGCATCATTTATGCCTTCTGTGTCTCATTGTCCTCTATCTCCTTTGTTAGTGAATCTTCTGTTGTTGGCATCTTGAGTTGCCTCCTCAAAGCAACTATATTTTCATTCGTATTCTTTACAAGTGATTATGCCACTACTAGGTTTGATCGATTGTACCCAACTTGCATCACTAAATCCTCCAGGGATTTAATCCTTGTGTCTTTGGCCATGGAGGAAATCTTTTCCATCTTCAGCTATGACTATGTGTTGGAAAATGTAACCTGCAACTTTGAGAGACTCATGGCTATACTAGTTAATGTGGAGGAGAACATTTCTCATGTCTGCTTATGCATCTCCATTTGGTCTATTAGATGAATATGCTTTACATCATACTCAAAAGAGGTCTTCTTGTAGTCTGTTGCAGTTTTGGGCTGAGGGATTTGTGCTTCTAAGAAGGCCATCTTCACTTTTCCCTTTTCAGAGTTGAAAGCTGACAGAAGCCTGCTTTGGGAACTTCTTGTTTGTTTCCAAAACTGATTATAAGTGCTAGTCTTAAGTACATCATTCCTTCTTTTGATCTCTTTAAATGAATCATATATATCATCCTCCTTTTGTCCTGTAGTGGTAGTAGATGTTGGAGTATGCACATTCTGCTGTTGGAAAGGAATGGTGGCAGAAGATGTTGAGAAAAAGGTTTGGCCACTTGCTGGAGAGGAGCTTGGTGAATCTATGATCGTGATAACTGTGTGTTGATATTTCTCACTGCCCAGGTCAATGTCCATGTGGACTTTGGCTCTCTTCCTTTATTTCATCTGGAACTCCTTGATGGATTTATCAATATCCATGTCAGATTGGTCATCCATTGTCTGTTTGCTTCTTTTTTCCTTCTCTAATTTATTTCCTTTGTCATATTTTTCCCCTGAAACTTTCCTTTCTTGTAGAGTTGGTGTTTGAATTCCTAAAGTGGAAATGACCTAGTTTTCTACCTCCTGGAGTGTGTTGGCTACCCATTCTTCTTGATTCATGTACTTTTCTATCTCCAATATCTGCGTAGGAATGTATGGTGTGGATTTATTCGCCACCCTCTTCTTAGAGATGATTCCAATGAGATCATATGAACAAGTGAAGCTATGAGTGAACTTCATCTCCTTTAATATTCTATCTTCCTCCTCCCATGTTGCTCAGCTGTTGCAAATGAATGGACAAATTTGTGATTTGATCCTGAATTGAGACTTTTTCTTTCTAGAGACAAAATTCACATCATCTGCATTTATCATTTGTATGATATATTATAGTGAAAATATTCTCATAGAGAGGTACTTGGGCAGTTTGTATGGGGCCAATTCACTGCCATAAACTCTGATCTTTGTGTACTTTTGGTAGAGGTACCAATCAACTATTCTAATATCATCTGCGACATCACCTTCTTGATTTCCTCACCAATCCTTGGCTTTGTGGCACTGCTGAGTGCATTGATTGCTGGATGTACAAGTAATTCTATAAAGCTCTTGTAGGAGTAATTCTTCTGCTCCTTCATTAATGAAGTAGTCCATAAAATCACTGATTGGGGTTGAGAATCATCATTTAGCTTCATCATGTCAAACTGAAACCTACTGGATTGAAAATAGACAAACATGTACACCAACACAGAGGTGTATTGGAAAAATCCTTCTGTCTGAAATTTTAGGAACTGGTCATGAATAGCATCAACAAGAAACTAGGCATAGTTGAAAATGATTATGGGTTTGGCATCTGAGAAAAGAATATAAAAGAAACCAATCATGGATTCATCTACCCACTAGTCAGTGTGATACCTTAATAAATAAGATAAAACAGTAACAATGTGCTGGGTCCTATCATGAAAGATAGACGAGGGATAGGGTGGATTCTTGGTAGGAATTGGGGCATTAGGGGCCATGAGAAAATCTAAGGTTTTAGCCCTGTTGGTAAAATCCAGCTTTTGGTATAACTCTCTAAGGGCCACATAAGAAAAAGGAACGGTGTTCTCAACAATGGGGGCTTGCATCATCTTTTGGATAGATTGGGAATCAATAGAAAACAATACTTCTCCTGTTGGATTAACTATAACTCTCTGGTTGCTACCATAATAGGACTGACACTTTCTGATAAAATCTGGACAACTATGGGTTTTAGGAAAGATATAAAAAGGAAATTTGGTCTCCCATGGGCCTATATCATCAACTTATTCAAGGAATTTGTTCTCGAGCCAGTAGTATACATCGAATAAATCAAAGTCTGACTCTGTCTCGTGGATTTTATAATCTTTGTCTGCCAGGGCTGTATGATCTAAGTCTACCTGAGGATAGACCATAGCGTTGAAAGGTTCTTGGTATTTCTTAGAAGGCATGTTTTGTCTTCTGTAACTTATTTCTCTCTGTTCAGTGAAGAATGGGATGAAATAATAAGGGAGCAGAGAAAGGGGAATTGTTACAGAGCAGCATTGGGGAAGGGGAAAGGTGATCGCTATCAGAATTAAAGAGTTTTAAGAAGAACTGTGATCTAAGTTGCAGAGAGCTGATAATTCTCCTTTTATGAACAATGGCCTCTCTTCAACACTGATTGACTGTGCTTTTCCTGCAAATCTAATACCTTCAATCTTTTAACAACATATGCAAGGTAAACCTTACTCCCAGGCATGAAATCAATTTTTAAACTATGATTGGGGGATCATTGAGTTGGCACGGGTTCATTGGCTAACAACCTAACCATTTATGGTGCAACGGCCTCTAGGAAGGAATGGATGTGATAGGGTGGAGTGGACATGCGGTCGTGAACGTGGCGCAATGACATTTGCAATGGTCAAAATCACGGCGGTTTATTAAACAGTAGAAATCACTTTTCAAAGGGGGGTGATGGCGGTGAACGGTATCGGAGGGGAGGGTGGTACGAATTAATCCAAGAGTGACATGTTATAGTTTTGGCGATATCAAATACCGCCCATTTCGGACCCCTCCCCCCCCATTGTAAAATTTGGGAGGCTAAGGGGGGGCCGAAAAGCATTATGGACCGTCGAATGTGGAGTAATGTGTGGAGATGATAGAGAGGTGGAGGACAGCTAGTGCAGATGGGATGTGTGATGTGATGGTGGGTGTTATCACTGGAAAATAGGACAAGAAAAGATGAAATTATTAAATTTCAGGTAGAAGGATTTACAGGGCTGAGGCACATTAGAGAATCTAAAGAATTTAAAAAACCTCTAAGGTCCAAAAGAAAAATCAAATTGCGCACTCAAGACCATAGCAGAATGTGCCTCCACGTGCATTTTTCTTCGATAGGCGTGCCTTTGCGCGGCTTTACCTAAAAATTCCGCGCAGACCTGAGAGTGGCGGAAGCCACTTTCCAGGACCACAAGACAAACTCCAGGAAATTGATCCCACACTTGAGGCTGCATAAGGAAAACCGCCCAAGCCTCCTTAGGATCTCAAGGGAGCACAAAATGGAATAATGTGGCACACAATGGAATCATCCTCTTCTCTTGGGTTACCATCCATCAATGTAACAAGAGAGGGAAGGAGAGTTTGAATTATTCTATAAAAGGCCACCAAGAGATGAATAAAGGGATAACACATTGTTATGCTGGCCAAAATTGCTTGAAGAAATATAGCAGTGTGTTATTTGAAACAGAGATAGAGGGGATTCATTTGTTGGCCATCCAACAACTCCAATCCTTCGGAGTAGAGAGAGGGAATTTGTGCCAAATTAGCTCAGAGGTAAAGACATCCGTGCATCGGGTCTTAGAACTCCATAGTTCTAAGGGCCCCTTGGCAAGTGGGTAAACGTTTCATCCTTTATTCCCAATAGTACTTAATAAGAGGGGACGTAAGCACCACCATTCATATTATTGTGTTGTTTGACTCTATAAGAGATTTTGTATTATTTATTTAAGTTTAGTTTATTTTTTCTCTCTATATATGCATGTTATGTCCTTATCTAGTATGTTTTATGTTTTGGCATGTTCACTAAATTGCTGACTCCCTTGATTATCTACCTGTGACCATGAACTTAAAAGGAAACAACCACTCCTCTTAAGCAAGTGTGGATTGGTACACTCATGCACCAAATACATAAACACATGATTGGCGACTCCACTGATTTTACTTCCTAGTTAATGTGGTTGTGCCTTTTGCTAGACCTCTTTATTTGCTTTGGAGTTTGGCTTGAAATGCCCCTTTTCTCTTCTTCTCTGCTTGTTCACCATCAATGAGAGTTCGAAGCTCAGAGGCTCCAAAAAATTTTTGCAGGAAAATCACGCGGCTTTTTCACAGATAGACGTGCCCGAATGCGCGCGTTCAGTAGTGACCTGCTCGCAAACTTCGCGCTTGTGTTAGCCTTTTGCACACTGAAACCAGAGGCAGAAATTTATGCTATTTTTCTTCATTTCCTATTTATAAAGTGACTGGAAGCCCATAAGAAATCTGCCAGCACTGTGTGAGGTGTCCCATGACTTGTTAAAACTCACTCTTAGCTACATTTCAGTAGTTTAGGTGTTAGTTTTAAAATTTCAAGTTTATTTTCGCAAAGTGAGCACATAGTTTAAGTAGGGGGAAATTAACTTGCATTCTGAAATAATTTATGTTTTGTGAATTTAGACACCAGAAAACACATAGGTAATTAGCCAAAGTAAGTGGCCCTATTCCACACATGCTTAGCTAAATATTTTTCATTTTCCTAGTTTAAAGTCATTAATTTTAGTTCAATTTTTTGCACTAGGATTCAGGACTAGGACCTAATTATCCTTAGAGAGCAAGTAATATATGCTACCTTTGCGCCCTTGGGTGATCATAGGAAATCATATGAACACTCTCTGTTGATAATCCACCATCTCCCTATAGTTGACCATTTAGATTAACTAGGCAACATTGTAAGTGACCCATATCCACACATGTTTTGCTTTTGAGCAAGGTACAACCAAACGTAGTTTAATAGGGGATTTTGAAGAAGATCATCGCATATCCAAATTTTAAAACTATGCGATTGTTCACCTCTTGCTCACACATGTTCACACCTTAAGTGAATCAAAGCCACCTAAAACTAACTTAAATAAACTCATTAAAATCTCCCCACAGGGGTCACAAGAGTATTTATAGTTTAAGTTAGGACCAAGGGGTAGGCATCCAATAAGTCACCTTGGTCAGTTTACATCTTAAAACATAGAATTTGACTTTTTAGGGAAATTTTAAATTCACTTATCTGCCTACGACAAAGAAAACCCGAGCGTCACCGAGACCCGATTTAGAGGGGGTTAAGCTTAGGCCTAGTGCGTGCAGTATTATTCGGGGCTACCTGACTTGTCTAATACTCGGTATTGGTAGCTAAATTACCAAGAATCTCAAGACTTGAACACTCACGTGGGACGATGGTACTTAGTGGCCAAAACTAGGGCATCCTTCCCTATAGGTGACGATGCAGGTAGCACTAGATCCTCTACCCTTACCTTGGTCGATTTTCTTCGATTGACTAGGGGCATTGCCAGTTCTTTCGGGATGTTGTGCTATAATTCACAAGATATCTTCTCAAGGCAAAGTTAAATTTGAGTGTGTGAGGACGATTAGGTGTTCTAGGGTTTGAGTATCATACGCAAAAACGACAAAAACCATATTTTTTTATTGACTGGTCACATAGGATTAATCTAAAGGGAAATTTTATCTTTCATTTTCATTTTGTTTTATGTATGCGATCAGATTTTTTCTTTTATTATAATCTCTATCCTCTCAAATATTTTGAAAACCACACCTATTCGACGTTGGAACGGTGCCAATGGGACCTTGTCTATCTAGACATATTTTGGACCTCCCCCCATTACCGGGAGGGGTTCCAGGTCTTTCGCCATTTAGGCATCAAAGACGGAACATTGCCACCCTTATTGGTTCATCCTTTATTGGGGCATCATTAGTTGGGAACCCTCGTCGGTCACCCAACGCCACACCAGTGGACACCCCCACAAGGTTGCCACATTCCACTCCTCCCACAACCCCTAGGGGGCAGAGGAGTGCTACCTATTCAGGAAGTCAGGTGAATTCAAAACCGGGTACGTTGAAAACAAACCCTATACCTAAACATAATACTGTGTCTTCACAGTGTGCAATGGCTACCAATTTGCAGTCACCTTTCTTAGCTTCGTTAAAATTACCAGATTTAACCAAGCTAACAAACGATCCTATTGCACACAAACCTACGTGGCCACCCATTCCCACAAAGCTCCCTTCGGACATTCCAAAGTTCGAAGGGAAGCAAGCAGAAGACCTCGGAAATCATGTTATGAATTTCCACCTGTGGTGTTCGTTGAACAACATCATTGACGATACTATTCGACTAAGACTATTTCAACGCACACTAACCACAATAGCCACAAAATGGTATGTGGAGCAACCATCTACTACCCATGGAACATTTAGCGCCCTCGTTACTACGTTCCTACCCTATTTTCAGTTACCCATCCACCACGATTCCGGAATGGAATTACTAACCCACTTTAGGCAGACACTCGATGTTCATATCTCAGACCACATCCACGAAGGGCGACGACATCATAGTTTGTGTAAATCAAAACTCGACGATCGAGTTTTTTTATACCTGTTCCTGAAAACTCTCACCGTAGAGATTTCAAAGGATGTGGCAACGCAAAATCCCATATCCTAGAGGATGCGATCTGCAAGCCCCAAAAGCTCGAGCTGATCTATACATAGTTAGGATATATTTACAATATAATGCCTAATGCCTCACGCCTTCAAAATTACAAATAATTTCCAGGTTCATTGAATTCCGCAGATATTTTGATTGGGTCATTTACCCAAAATCACCTAAGCAGCAACGTTCAATACCTCAGTTACACATATGATTCTACCCATAGCATACTGCAACCCGCCTATCAAAGTCATCACGCACCTTCGAAAAACATAACTAATAGGGCATCATCATACCACCATTGGCAAGGAGGTCCATATCCTCCAGCTTAGGGGACCCAGTACATAGCTAGACATGCTGACATAAGAGCTCCCCCCGAGAATCCATTCATAAACCATGGACAAGGACTGCAATACGCCTAGTCCCTGACACAAAACCCACCCATGCAAAACAATTCATAGGTAAAATTTGTGCAACCTTCCCAACCTCAACCACGACAACTGTAGAATTAGGAAAATCCTAACGCGGAAAAGAAAAAAGGAAAAAACAGGCCTAAAGGAAATCCTAGATAGGGGGGAAACAATCAACAACACCCTCCGCAATCTCAGGCTGGAGGCAAATCCAACCGAAATAAAAACTAGGAGCCAAGAAACACCCAAGGGCAGAGCAAGAGGATGAATCTTCAAACAAACCACTTTTTTTCAATCTATGGTGAGTACGACCATTACATTCACCACTGTCCCGACCTCCCCGAGCTGAAGAAGCTGCAAGGTAACTGTGGGAAAGGGGGATCCTCACAACAAATAATAGTCATGTAGGAGCCATTCCCCCATCAAGGGACAGTTAGCACCCAAAAACATCAAAAAAATCCCGACGATTCCAGAAAAAATAGCCATGAAATCTACATGACTGGCAAAGAAATGTTTTTTTAGACACGGAACCGAAATTACGATACCCCACTAGACACAAATTTGTCAAGGGCTAGTACAAGTGCACCAAAAACACCTTTGATCATATCAAATATGCCTATTGAGCCTTTGCCAAAAATGGCTAAGAGACCAACTAGGCGGGCAGGAAACCATTCACTATAGCATTGACAATGATTTAGCCCAATCTCCCACCGCCATGTCAGATTTGGAGGTATTACAATCATGCCCAAAGAAAAGGAAAGCCTTGCTTTTCACATTAGGCATCATCGACCCTGCTGATTCGCACCTAATGGCTTTCGATTTAGATAAAGCCACCCCTAGGCTTCCTTCGATGGTTTCCTTCCAGATACTGGTGTCAGTTCATAACATCAGAATTCACTGATGTATCATTGATGAAGGTGCATCCACATGCATCATGTCCAAGAACATTTGGCAGAAGTTAGGATCTCCTGAACTAAAGCCATCAGACATCACGCTTAGAGCATATAACGGACGCCCTTCCACTCCCATCGGCCTCTACCAAAACGTCCCAGTCTGCTTGGCTGGCAAGACAATCCTTATAGACATTGAAGTCTTGGATGTTTGACTGGATTACAATATACTCCTTGGCCGGAGTTATATGTATGCCATGTCAGCCATAGCTGCCTCCATCTTCTGAACTATGATGTTCCCCCATGAGGATCGCATCATTATTGTCGACTAATTGACATACAACGAAAAGCGACCCCTAAAAAATACCAATGTCATTCTACCCTATTTAGACATAGTTGCCGAGACGCTTACACAGTACCAAGAATATGGCCCCGGCCAGTTCAAACCGTCGTTTATCCTAGGGTCATTCCTAGGAGATCCCCCTTTTATACATGAGTCATCACTTGATGCCACAGAGGCTTTGGTGTGCATGATGTCCTCATCAAGCACGGAAGCCAGTCAAGACACGGAGACGAGCAATAATGAAACTGATTCCTTGGCCACGGTAGCCTCTCTAGCCTACGTTGTCTCCCAAACTCCTTTTCTCTACCCCCCAGCTGGTTTTGTATCCCAGCATGTCTTGGCCACTGTGGTGTTACCAAATGTATCTTTTGAAATCCCAGTTTGGTACCTGGTCTCACCTACTGGGACGAGACCTCTATAGGGTTAATTCCCCTTAGTCCCAAGGAGGCCCCACCCGTTCAGGAGACTGTCCCAAACATCCCTGCGCAGGTAATTCCTACTGCAAAGCCAATGATTACGACCAAGAACACATATAAAAGAGGAAATAAGGTAGAAAATCCCACCATGCAACGGAAATAACCGCCCTGCACCATATGTGACGTAGTAGGCCACCTTACCCGCATCTGCCCAGAGTTAAATGAATTAAAACGGCTCCTTAGCTCTGTGGTAGACATCGCGACAACAAGTTCCTGTAAAAAAGAACTTGCCACCAAAAATCAAGCCAAGGCATTGTGTACCAACGAGGCATGCGCTATTTTTGGAATTTATGGGAATTAAACCTATCGTTGCCCTGAAATTTCATGATATAGGGACGCCTTACATGCCATCAAGTAATCCTATCAAGAGGATCCCTCCATCCAGTCAACTGAAGATGAACCTTGTTTCATTTTATACCTACAGGAGGAACGACAGTAACCTGAAAGACACCCAACCATTTCCCCTCCCCCTATCGAGCACTATGTACTTTGTGATGAACACGATCATTTCATCGTTGATTTCCCAGCCATGGAAATGTTTCAACGATGGTATCTGGTCCATGTAGTATACCACACTGACCGATACACCCAATATTCATGTCAAATATATGGTGGAAATCATCCTTTACGCCATTGTCACTATATCTCTAGATTGTATGCATTCAACTATAGTTCACATCTCCTGAGAAGATGGCTTTGATTCTAAATCCATGAACAACTTGACAACTCAAGAATATTTGACGAGTAGATCCATCCTCTTCCTATCAGCTAAAAAGTGGTCAATCAGGGAAACCCTAGTCACCCCCCACCGCCCCCCCGCAAAGAATACCAACATGTGCGTTATGTAGCACTCCCAATCATGTGGTCGCCACTTTCCCTAACTTGGAAGTGCTACGCCATTGGTACCTAGTCACACCATCAAACGAGCAAGACGGAAACCCCATTTCTAGAATTTCTTGCCTAGTATATCAGGGCAATCACCATGAGCAGTGTTGTACCTATATCCTGCTAGTACGTCCTCTAATTGACATGCTACATATACTAGAGACAAAATGTCGCGACCTTATCAGTCTGAAACCTAACAACCATTATGGAAGACAGAATGCCCCTAGGTAGTCTAATCCATACCCATGTCAGCATAATGGGCAAGTTAGGAAGGCATGCCAACCAAGCATGACCTAGGATAACATGCAGACTATGCGACCTGATGGGCCATAGGGTCAATCAATGGAAAGAACTAAAGAACCTTGCAAACATTTTTCACATAGTCTCTTCCCTTCCGAAAAGACATCTCTCTAACCAAGAGAAAATTATGCACATCTATTACCGGATTTTCTCACACTTTGATCATACAATTAAATGTGATCATCTCCCAAAACTTAAAGCTGCAAGAGTGGCGATAAGTCTACACTCCCCAAGAAAGATAGACATACCCAAGCCAAAAACTCAGAAATGGAAGCAGAGAACCTCCTCCTGTACGTATGATCCCTTCCAAGCGTCCACTTCTAGGACAAAGAGTAGTGTTGATTCCCACACAATCTACTTAGTTGGCACAATGGTACCATGCACCATTTGCACCAGCCATAACCACGAACCAGAGGTGTCCCCACTAATGGAAACATTTAGGTACCTCTATACCAGGCACAAGTTCCACCCCCCAAAAAGCGCCCATCCTAGCTTTGCACTCACACGAGCTCCCATCATGGAAATTATTCCCCCACCGAATGCCGACGACACAATACACCATATATGATTCATATCATCATGTATCTGAACTATGACTCGGGCTGTCTTCTCATCTTCCCTAGGTGTTGAGTCAGCTGCAGCTATGAGAGGAGTTGTACCTACAACAGTGCAGACCTAATACGTCTGCACTCTAACGACCGTGTCTAGTTCCACCACGTCGACGATAATATCCTTCTCATGTATGTCAACCAACTTTGTTCTTACCAAACCTTTGCTACACAACCATGCGTAGAACCAATCCCCCTTAGGATCCCTATTTCACTCAGACATGGACATCCTGGAGGCCATGACGAAGCCAGATTATCCATGGGATGCAATGAATCACCGCTCACTTTTTCTCCCAGGAAAAGTGTTCACTCCTCACAAGACATAAGAACAAGAGCTTTATGTGATTGAGTCAAGATTTCCTCCCCTCAGGGAAATTCCATTGGTTCAAGAACCCCATCCTGACACTCAATGCGTTCGAGGAAGGAAACATGTCAAACATTTCACCTACCGTCAAGGTGAACATATCGAAAAATCCTGGAAAGGTCGAAGAAATCTCACTAGGGTTAGCATGTTCACGAGAAGAAATAACCTCTTATACCCAATTCCTACAAGAGTATAGAGATATCTTCGTGTGGGACTAATCATAAATGCTTGGGCTTAGTCCCCCTATCTTAGAGCACCATATTGACACTTGGCCTAACGTACCTCCAATACACCAGAAACAACATCAACTGCACCCATCAAAGGTAGAATCAATAAAACAAGAAATCGACATGCTTCACAAAGCCGGGTTTATCTACCCCATTGCTTACACATCTTGGGTTTCCAACCTTGTTCTCATCATGAAAAAATAGGGCACCATACCCGTTTTCACCAATTTTCACGATTTGAACAAAGCATGTCCCAAGGAAAATTACCCTAAACCATTCATCGACCAAATGATTGATGCTTGTGCAGGCCACGAGGCCCTATCCTTCATGGATGGATTCAATGGGTACAATCAAATTCAAATCCGCCACACTGACCGGTGCAAAACTGCATTCACTACCCCCTGGGGCTAATTCACATAAAAGGTAATGCCATTTAGCCTGAAAAACACATGAGCCACCTCCCAGAGAGCCATGAATTACATCTTTCATGACCTGGCACATATTATCCTCACCTACTTGGACAACCTAACTGTCTGATCCAAGAAGCGCTCAGAATACCTCGAGGATCTACGACTGGTATTCCAATGATGCCACAAATACAACCTACACTTGAACCCCCTCAAGTGCATCTTTTGCATCACAGCATGAATACTTTTAGGTTTTATCATGTCCCAGCAAGGAATTCAAGTGGACTCCCTCAAGGTCCAAGCCATAAAAGAGGTACCTCCACCTCGAACCCTCAGGAAACTACAAGGATTATAGGGGAAGGCCAATTTTCTAAGATGTTTCTTCCCGGATTATGCCACTTGCGCTCAAGGGTTCTTATGCCTCCTTCACCAGGAAATCCCATTCAAATGGGATGACCATGCCCAACAAGATTTCGACGCACTGAAACACACATTGTCTTCAACATCACTGATTAGTCCCCCAGATTATAGCAACGATTACATCCGGTATCTATCAACATCCGAGACCGCTTTGGCCGGATTATTGATCCAGGAGGGCCTAGATGGGAAGGAGCACGTACTCTACTATGTCAGCAAAATCCTATCAGGCCCAAAATTAAGATATGAACTTGAAGAAAAGACTACCTTAGAGCTGATACATGTAGTCCAAAATCTTAGCCATTACATCATCTTAAATACCACAACGCTCGTCATGGATATCAACCCCATCAAATATCTGCACACGCGCTGCCTAATGAATCACAAGTACACCCGATGGATAGTCATCCTACAAGAATACGACTTACAGTTTCACTCCCCCAAGAGAAAAAAGGCACTAATCTTAGTAGAGTTCATTACGAACCTCCCAAGTGATAACAAAGGATCACCATTAAACAATTCACTACCAGACGAACATCTCTTCTCTGTAGCAACTGACGACCCTTGGTACGGAGATATCCTCCTGTTCTTACGAACCCAAAACTTCAGATCCCACCTTACTCCAGACCATCGTCAGTGCATTCACCATCAAGCCCCCCGATACCTCCTTATAAAATATATCTTATACCGATAGGGTATTGACACCATTTTACATCGATGCCTTACTCATGACCAAGCAGAGCAAGCCCTTAATGAATGCCATAATTGAGCTTGCCCAAAAATGCCTACGAGCAGGATATTTCTGGCCCACTTTGTTTCGTGACTGCATTACAATAGTCAATATGTGCGAGTGATGTCAGCACTTTTTGCATAAAGCTAGATCCCCTCCAGCTCCCCTGCACCCTCTCATCGTTGCTGGTCCCTTTTGCAAATGGGGGATTGACTTCATGACTTGCAACCCTGCTTCATCGGGAAATCACAAATACATCATCATGGTTGTCAATTATTTCACCAAGTGGGTAGAGGTTATGCCCACATACGACAACACCGCAGAAACCGTTGCACGATTTCTGTTTAACCATGTCATTTCCTGGTTCGACATTCCCAAGGATTTAGTCTCCGACCATGGGAAACAATTCAAAAACAAAGTTTTCCAAGAGCTGTCTCACCATCTCAGATTCACCCATGAATTCACATCACCATACTAACCCCAATCCAATGGAAAGGTAGAAGCTGTGAATAAGTCCTCAAAACTATGTTACATCACATGGTGAATAACCACAAAACCAACTAGCACCACATGATTTTCTCCACCCAGTGGGCATACCGCACGGCCGTGAAAACATCCACTAGTTTCACCCCCTTCCACTTGGTATACGGAGTCGAAGCCGTGATTCCCATAGAACACGAGATCCTGAATTTACATGCTGCCATCAAAATCCTTGATGATACCCAGCCTCTAGAACAACATTTAGTACAACTAAAGTTCGTCTACAAAATCTAAAGGTAGTCGCTGCAACACAATGAGGCCACAAGAAATGAGTAAAATCATCATTCAACTGCCACATCAACCTTCGTTCATTCACTGACGAAGATTTATTCCTCTGCTATGATGTCGCGAAAGAAGCCCTAGGGCCAGGGAAGTTCAAAACTTTGTGGAAAGGACGACATTTACCTCAAGAAGTTCTACCCATAAGGGCCAAGAGGGCCCACCCCTAGAGTCAAAGCACACAAACCAAAAGCTTTAAATTTTTGACCGAAAGACTTGTCACTAAATACACTTTAGTGTCAAAATGGATTATCGACCTGACCATTAATTTGGATTTGTCGATGGAGCATCGCGATGGTTTCAAAGTTTAGCAATAGTCACTTGGGTCATCTACCAACCTAACCGATCACCATTCTAGACCAATGGTGTATGCATCGGTTCAAAGACAAACAATCAGGAAGAATATGGCATCGTCATCGGACTTATGTGTGACACCCTCAATCAGGGCATATTCCATATACATATCTACCTTGATTCCTAGTTAGCGGTGTCATAGTTAAAACGAACATTTGAGGTATGAAATTCACATCTGTTTAGAAAATATTTGTGTTCAGAAATATTAAGCCGACAGTTTGATCACATTACATTCACACATGTACCACGAAATCAAAAACAAACAGCAGATCGCATAGCTAACAATATTCTAAACTGGAATGCATATCAGATAAACCATCATACATAAAAAACAGAAAACATGGAAAAATAGATGTTCATCAACGTAGCTTAATCCATAAACAAAAACATGGGGCACACCATGTAGAGCCACAAAATATATATCTCATATATACCAAAATATATATGTGTCTGAGTACAAAAAACAGTGTCTCTGACCCGTAAATCAACCCAAAAGATACAAATATACAAGAAAAAAAAATAAGGGAAGCATCCTCATAACGGGTGCTTTCCTTGTGTACAATATAGAATCTAGGTCAGTGCTCCCCTAGGTGGGGCACTTGAAACCACAGCCGCTCCCGGTACCAACACTAGAGCCACTGTCAAAATGGAGATTGCCACTCAACATAAAGTTAGCCGATAGCCCCTCTCTTGGGCCATCAACATCTCTAACCATGCATCATCGAGGTCATCCACAAAGCCTCGGAAGGCATCCTCTGGGTCAAGCGGTCCAATCGACCCCATGCATCCTCTAACACCCAAGCTCTAACCTCCAGAGAAACCACCTGCTCTGTCAACTCGGCAACGCGAGCCTGTGGTGCCTCGGCACGAGCTCGCCCAACAACAATCTCGACAGCAGCGGAGCTGCTACCCTCCCCTAAGGGACCAGCCCCCCATCAAGTGCTCCAACCTAAGGCTGTATTGGAGCTCCTCCCTGTCCCCAGACTACGCGAGGAACACCTCGAGGCCGCCAAATCAACTGATGTCCTACCAACCGAGAAACAAGATGTCTAACCTCGCCAACATCTGCAAAAGTAACAAGAATATTTCAGTGTCATCATAATACACATAAAAAACATAAATACTTAAGTAAATGTAGAATAAAACACAAAAACATACTTGTTGGCCCCCATGCATACCCAACAAGAAGATCCATGTCTCGGTCTCCCTGGAAATCCATCCCCGCATAAGGGAACGACAGAAACATCTGAGGATTAGCCTCAAAACAAGCCTCTGTGGTGGCATTCGAATAACACCCCACTCTACCTCCACCTCCATGAGGCATCATGGGGGCCCACCTCCTCATGCGAGGCTCCTGAGGCCCCCCAGTAAGCACAATCGCCGTATTTCTCAGCAGCACCAGGTGCTCATATATGATGCTACATAGAATGCTAGCATATGTGAACAACTTTGATCCATCCCAAACCTTGGAAAGCTGAGCCAAAAACCCGTCATAGCAAAAACAGACAAAATAAAAAAAGTGTCCCGCCCTCAGCCAGCCCAAAACACCTATCTCCTAGGGTTCAGAGAGGGCTCTGTCTATTTGATTTAACTTTGTTTTGATTATTAGATATTAGGCTAGTTATGAGTGTGCAATTGGTTTGGTTTGTTTGGTTTGGTGAGAAAAATCACTTAAAGAGATGGATAGTGGGAAATATATTTGTCCATTGGGCTGAGGAGTCAAAAGTCAAGCA
This sequence comes from Pinus albicaulis, assembly GCA_034641835.2. Classification (NCBI taxonomy): domain Eukaryota; kingdom Viridiplantae; phylum Streptophyta; class Pinopsida; order Pinales; family Pinaceae; genus Pinus; species Pinus albicaulis. The sequence continues at coordinate 1,080,889,599 of CM076584.1, read as the reverse complement.
GACAGAACTAGGATCAAGGCCAAAAAGTCAAATGTTTTCAGGGCAAGATAGATAACCCTTGAAGATCTTGGAAATTTGTTCTGTGAGGTGATATGATCAAGATAAAGAGAAATGAAGTGTTCTTTGATATGGAAAAGGGAAGTAGTAGGCAGAGATCAAACGAAAGGCGGAGCAATTAAGGGTTCCCTAATATGGAAATCAGCAGAAAACATAGAAATGACAAACAGTAAAGACAGGGTGCCTTTAACAAATCCTAAATTAATACTCATGTTCATTCATTCAAATTTAGAACACATAATGGATTGCATGTAACAAAGAAAGTTAAAAAATGACATGTAGAAAATACTTCACTTCAATATCTCATCACATAAATCCTGAAATATGATGCTAGTTGATCTGATCCAGTCTGCTACTCGAAATTTGAAACACAAAAGCCTTCAAGTCCACAAAAATGACTATATAAATCTTCAGCAATTTATTCCACAATAATACTTCAAAGGATGAAGTATTTATACATAATTGTTTACAAAGTATCCTAGAATGGTTCTAGGAATTATCCAAGGAAAATAAAAATATATTTACAACAAAATAGATACAACTACTTAAAAAATCAGCAAGTTGTCCTATCTATCCAAATAAAATAGAAACTGATTATGTATGCGGTGCAACTGGCTGCCTTGTTGTCCTCCTTGCTGGCTTTAGATATTTAAAGTTGGTTTTGAAATCTGATCTACTTTACCTTATACTCTTTCACTGATTCTCTTTAATCTCTGATACTCTTTTAAACTCAGATACTCTTTAACGACTGTAAAACATGTTTACTGCTGTAAAAAATATGTTTTGAATGCAAATCAACAAACTTTTTTCTCTTTTATCCTTCTGCCTTTTTACCTTTCATAGTAAATATGTAAGTGACTACCAATCTTCATTTTTTGGGATTTTTATCTTCTTAAGCTTTCTAAAGTTTTCATCCGCCTCAGTATATTTAACTAAAGTTGGCTTTATGACAAATAAATGTTATATCTCAAGCTGCAGATAGAATAAATCTTCAAAGCTTCTATGTAAAACTTTTCCAGTGGGGACTCATTTTCCATCTGTTTTGTTGACTTGTTCCTTTGCATATTTTCTGATCTTTTTGTTGTAGTCTTCCTAAGGCATAAGTTTGTCATTGATGACCAAAATGTTAGGGAGACTTCTTTGTCTCAAATTCTCAAATTTAACCATGAATCTGGTTATTTCTATGTTCATATTTTCACACTTCTCCTCAAGCTGCTTCATTAGGTTCTTCTTGGTGATAACTTTCCTTATTTCAAGGATAGTTTCAGTCCTGTCAGTAATTTCAATCTCTTCTAACTCTTGCCTATTTTTGTTGTTGAGAAACTTTATCGGTTCTAAAGCTTGCTCATGTTTGTTTCCTAACTCTTCTTTAGACTTTTGTATTTCTGTTTGGGCTGCTATTGGCAAATCTCTCTATTCAAAGATTACTTGAATTTAAGGCCATACATCATTGATGGCTTCAATGATCTTGTTCCATAGTTGATTCTTTACATATGATATGGGCTCTTTTAAAGTTAAGTCCTTTTGAAGCTTCTTCAGTTCTTCATTTCATCTAATAGCCTTTTTCTCAAGAGTTTTGGAATTAATTTGAGCCAACTTCTTTTGATCTTCAAGATTTTCAATCATCTATTTCAATCTATTAATTTCACTTGTCTGAAGAAACATTACTTCCATAAATTTTACTAATTTGCTGGCCTCATTTGTAGGGTGAGTTGTTGTAGATGAATTTGTAGCTGATGTTGTAGATGAAGTGACTGGCACTACAGTAGCCAGTGGAACTTTGGGTACCAACTCTTCTGATAGAGTTGAAGGCACAACTGTAGTAACCATAGGAATGATTGTAGGTGTTTCCTATGCTTTCACTGTTTCTTTTTCATGGAAAAGTTTTTCCATCTGAATCTCCATTTCTTTTATTTGTGTTGTAAGTTGAAAGATTATGTTCATCATATCATCCTTCTCATTTCATCCTTGTATAAGTTCTTTGGCCTGAGGATTTTCACTTGAAGGAAGTTTAAGTTGTTTCCTCAAAGCTGTAATGCCCTCATTCTTTTTCTTTATTAACTGTTCTACTGCTTTGACGTTTGCGGGGTCAAATCCAACCTGTATTACCAACTCTTCTAAAGATTTGATTCTGAGATATTTAGCATGCAATGAGGCTTTATCAAGTTTCATTTGATCCTTCATTTTTGTGATGATATTCTGAAGTTTCTGAACACTCATAGCTTTATTTGTAACAGTGGAATGCAACATCTCTGAACTCTATCTGTGAAATTCTATTTGATCAAGTGCATGTATGATTTCTGTTGGAACTTCTATATCAATATTCTTGTAATCTGCAACTGTCTTTGGAGTTTTTACTGTAGGTTGTAATACTGATATGATCAAATTTTTGTTTGAGTAATCAAAAGAAAATAGAAGTTTGTTTTGAATACTGGGTGTTTGCTTGAGATATTGAGAATAAATTTCATTTTTAATCTCTTCATTCTTTAACTTTATCTGTTTTTAATTTTAGCTGATATCTAGATCCTTTTCCTCTTGTGTCTATGAAGATGAAGTTTCCATGTTCTATTGTTTTTGTACCATTTGTGCAATTGAATTATCAACATGTTCTTCATTTTGATTCTCAGTAACTAGCTCATTGATGATGACTGTGGCAAGCTCTGTATTTGTTACTGGTACATCTGCATCTTCTACCTCAATGGTCACTTTTTCTTTACTCACTCGATTTAACTTAGGATTTTTGTTATATCTTAACTTGAACATAGTTTCAGTTGTCGTTTCAGCAACATAGGTATCTTCTTCTCTTACCTTCTTGGTGGCTTTCTCTATTTGATCTACATTTTGTAAAGTGTGACTAGTATCACTTTTCTTTACTACATCTATTAATGTATTTTCTGTCCACTCAGTTTGATTGGCATATTTCTCTATCTATGGTTTTTTCTCATGAATGAAGGGTGTTAGCTTACACTTAACCCTCATTTTACTTAGGATTCCTTGGGGATCATAATTCTAGGAAAATCTCTCTTCAAATCTGTACTCCAATAGTTGTTTAGCTGCTTCTGCCTCTGCATCTCTATGATTGCAAATGAATGGTCCCACTTGATTCTTCAATTTAAACCGTGTTTTCTTCTTTTCTGCTAGGAAATTGATAGAATCATATTTTACTATTTGCCTGATATACTCCAAGGCAAAAACCCTCATTGATACAAATTTGGGTAGCTTGTAGGGCAACAAATTGGATCCAAACACTCTAATCTCAATATGTTTTTCATAGAAGTACCAATCACCAGTCTTAGTCTACTTTGATAACTATAAAATCTTCTATCTCATCATTTATCCTGGGATTTTCAGTATTTGTTAACATTTTGATCAATGGATGGATGAATGAATCTGAAAACTCTGCATAGGTGAATTCTGTGGATTCTTTCTCGAACAAAGAGGTCCAAAAAATAACTGAAATAGGATTTCCCTCTATGTCAAGCTTTTGAAGGTTTAATGGAAAATTATCTGCTTAAAAATACAAGAACATGTGGAAGAGGAAGGATGTGTATCTGAACACTCCTTTAGTTGGTAACTTAACCAATTGGTTATGGATATTGTCTACAATATACTCAACATAGTTGAAGATAACAGATGGAGGTTGTCTTGGGGTAAAAGTGGATAGGAAACTTAAAATGGACTCATTTGTATGCTCATCAGTGAAATACCCTAGAATGAATGAAAGCATTGAAATGATATGCCTTGAACCTTCTGGGAACTTTGAGGAAGAATATGGGGGATTAATTTGAGGAATTTCCACATGCATGGGCATGAATATTTGGAATATTTGGAATCTCTTAGGAAGATCAAGGCCAGTGTACAGCTTGGTAAGGGCCTCTATGGACAAAGGGACTGCTTGAGGATTAGGCTTGAGCTATAGCATTTGGTTAATGGACTCATCAGTAATGGTAAAAAGTACTTCTTTGTTGGCATTGACTATTACTTTTTGCTCAGGCATATAATAATAATGGCATAACCTAAAGACCTCTGGGCATGAATGAGTAACTGGAACAACATATTTGGGCAAATGTGTATAAATTTGAATAATAGCTGAATTATTCACCGAGATTATCCTGATTACACACTATTTAAGCTTCATGCATAATACATAGCCTCTTCTACAATTGATCATCAATATGCGGAAATAGAAGCAATCGCATGCGCACATTAAAACATAATCAAGCACACATATCAACACAGTATGTAATGGGGAATGCTTACAGCTGAAAACCCCCAACTATCTGTATAGTATAATGATAGAGAACATGTAACAATACATAGCACAATACTCCTCACAAGTACTCAATACTATCTCCCGAAAGTTACACACAAACTAACTGAGATTTGAACAAGTCATGGGTTCAAATCTCCTCGACAAGTCTGCCTGCCTCTACTACGCAATCCAAGTTGATTAATGATGAGATCCAAGTTCGAATCCCACTAGCTCCAACTGCGCAATCCTCATTGGCAATCTCCATCAATGTGTGTGCAAATCTCATGCACAGCCAATAGTCACAACTGATAGTAGACTCACCCTTTCACCCACTTCTAACACTGGTCTCCACTGAACTGTCCATGCATTGCAGTTAACTGATGTGTTCTTTAGTTGATTTATGAGTTAATAATTAGTGAATTAATTAATAATTAATTCACACCACTCATCACTAGTGTATTTTTCAGTTAGACTAAATACAACTAGTTCAACTAAGTTAAACCGAACACAACTCCACCAACCGTCTCATCAACTCCACCAAACTCTGCCACATGAGTTCTAACTGAAGTCAACCATGCAATAGCTCAACTAACCCCTAGGAATAGTGTAATTCCTTTTGTCAGCTGCATGTGCCACATCCAAGCATCAAACTGAAGTGCTCCAAGAGGATAAGATAATGTTTATAGTCTAAATATTATTAAGGGTTAATAATATTTGACTGCTCTATTTTTAGCTCGGCAGTCTAAAAATAGAAACCGCCCAATGTCTAAAAATAGAGGTCCATCTATTTTTACCAACTCGACCAATCATCCATAAATAGCATCCTGCAACTCATAGACCATGATCCATATGTCTAAAAATAGACATAGTCTAAAAATAGACTGTGCGCCAAAAATAGCCTGCGGGCCCACTTAGTGAAGGCGACTTCATTTCACTAAGCTCCATCATCTTGTTGCATTTTCAACACTCCCTCTCAAAAAGATATGGATTATCTGCAACCCCTATCCTACCTCTGTGGTATTCGAATTTTCTCCTGGTGAGCGCCTTCGTCAAGATATCAGCATCTTGATCCTCCATGGGAATATATGAAAGTAACATGATTCTCCGCTGCACACAATCTCTGATATGATGGTACCTGATGTCGATGTGTTTGGATCTATCATGAAATACTGGATTAGCCGAGAGTTTAATGCAACTCTGGTTATCACAATAAATCACAGTAGGCTCCAAATGTGACCCGAACAACCCGACCATGATCTTCCTCATCCATATGGCCTCGCATGCAGCCAAGCTTGCTGCCATATACTCAGCCTCTGCTGAACTGAGTGCCACGGATCTCTGCTTCCTGCTGTACCAAGAAACTGTTGTCGACCCGATACTGAAGATCCCTCCAGATGTGCTCTTTCTTTCCGTTGGGCTCCCTGCCCAATCTGCATCCGTGAAGCCACATAGCTTCACCCCATCCTCCTGTCTGTACCACAAGCCATATCCCGATGTGCCTCTAAGATAACGCAATACATGCTTGCCTACCTTCCATAAGAGCTTGGTAGGCTTAACCATAGCTTGCGAAAGCTGGTTAACAGCATAGCATATATCGGGTCGTGTATTGACCAGATACATAAGCGACCCCACCAACTGTTGATAAACAGTGGCATCCACTACCTCCGCCGAAGTAGCATCATCCTTCCTCCAACCTCCAGGAAGAGGAGTATCAACAGGCTTGCAGCCATGCATGTTGAACTTCTCCAATATTTCTCAGGCATACTTACCCTGAGAAACAAATAGTCCATCATTGCGCAGCCAAATTTCTAATCCCAGGAAATAATGAAGGAGGCCCAAGTCCTTCATCTCAAACTCTCTAGCAAGATCCTCCTTGCATGAAAGTATCAACAACTCATCACCCGTCAAAATCAGATCATCTACATACAGTACAATGATCAACAACTTCCCCTCCACCACAATTTGGTACAGGTTAGGATCTGCCTCACTCTTGGAGAATCCAAGTCCGGTGAAATAACTATCTATCCGTGTGTACCAAGCATGAGGTGCTTGTTTCAACCCGTATAGTTCTCTCTTGAGTCTACACACATGCGACTCACTGCTAAAGATCTCGAAACCTTCGGGTTGCACTATGTACACCTCCTCCTCAATAACTCCATTGAGGAACGCAGTCTTCACATCCATCTGATGGATGTGCCACCCCATCTGCGCTGAGAGAGTTAGGATCGTCCGTATGGAAGAATACCTTGTGACAGGTGCAAAGGTCTCCTCATAATTGATCCCCTCAATCTGTGAGAAGCCTCGGGCAACAAATCTTGCCTTGTACTTCTCCACACTCCCGTCAGCCGCCTGCTTCACTTTGTAGATCCATCGCGAACCCACCACTGATTTCCCTTCTGGCCTTGGGACAATCTCCCATGCACTGTTTCTGACAATCGAATCATACTCTTCCACCATGGCATCTACCCATGCGGGGTCTTCCACAGCTTCCTCGAAAGAGGATGGCTCTGTCACGACACATTTTCTCACAAGAGCCATGTATCCAGTTTATTGATCTGGTGACTGTCTTTGTCTGCGCTGTGCTGTAGGTGGTCCTACAACCTTCTCTGCATCTTGAGCCAGTCGCTCAGCTTCTGTAGTGCGCTTGCGTGAGTGGTTTCTTCCACTCCATGAACTTCCTCTTGTGGTTGATCCACATCTGGAAGCTCATCCTTAGGAAATAATAGCTCCTCATCTGCATGCAAGTGTGGCTCCCTCTCAAGTGAACACTTCATGGCTTTCTCCTCCTAAAATTTGATATCCCGTCGCACAACAGTCTTGCGACTGTTTGGAAAATACACACGATAGTTGTGGGGCGTATCAGTGTACCCCACAAATATCCCAACCTCTACGGTCAGATCTAGCTTCTTCCTGGCATCCTTTGTCACATGCAAGTAGACAAGTGAACCAAAAATCCTCAAATGGGAAATATCAGGCCTCTTACCAGAAAACGCCTCCTCCGGTGTACTCATGCCAAGTATCTTGTGAGGACAACGGTTCTGTACATATACTGCAGTATTGCATGCCTCCGCCCACAAGTGAAGGGGTAGGCCCTGATCATGCAACATCGTCCGTGCAGCACCCACGATCGTTCTGTTCTTCCTCTCACCAACCCCATTCTATTGTGGGTTATGAGGTGTAATGAGCTCTCTCCGAATCCCTTCTGTGCTGCAAAAGTCCTTGAATTCAATAGAGATGAATTCACCACCATTGTCGCTCCTAAGAGCCTTCACATGCTTCCCCGATTCCTTCTCAACCAGCGCCTTGAACTCATAGAACTTTGAGTATGTCTCGCTCTTCTTCTGCATGAAGAAGATCCAGCACTTCCGAGAATAATCATCAACAAAAATCACATAGTACTTGTGCTTTGTTGTCGAAGCTACTGAGAAAGGTCCACACACGTCTGTGTGAATTCTCTCAAGGATCGTCGTGGCGTGACTATCTTTCTCGTGAAAGGTGGCTTTCACAAATTTTCCCAAGGTACATCCCTTGCACTGATCTGACTGCACAAGAGTGCCCTTAGGAAGCCCAGTAGAAATCTGCTACATTATCTTCAAGGCTCCATGGTGAAGGTGGCTCAATCTCCGGTGCCACAGCTTGCCATCATCCTGACTCACCACTCTTTCCGCCTTGCATGCCATTGCTGCGCCGCCATCTACTTGCAACTGATAAAGGTTCTTGACTCGAACCCCTATCTTCCGGGTTTCTCCAGTTGTCTTACTACGCAGGAAAGCTTTTCCCTTGCTGAAGACAACATCGTACCCCTTGTCTTCCAACATCACCACATAGATTAGATTCTTCTTCAATCCTGGAACATGCATCACTTCCTTCAATACGAAGGGTTTACCAGACTCTCTCTCAAAGGAAATGGTACCGATACCGGTCGCATTGTATCTACCATCATCGCCCATCTTGATGTGCACTCCAAGATCTTTCTCATCCAGATCTGAAAACAAATCCCGATCTCCAGTCATGTGAAAAGACGCACCATTGTCCAAGAACCATACTGATCCCATCACACTTGAGACCAAGCATGTGATCAGTGAAAAATCCAGCTCAAACTGCGAGGCTAAGGCCTCTCCCACTGCAGATCCAGCAGCTTGCTTATTTTTCTTCTTCCGCGGACAATTTGTGGCATAATGTCCGTGCTGGTGACAGTGAAAACACTTCACGTTGGACATGTCCTCCTTCTTGCCTTTCGCACTGGAATGAGAAACTTTCTTGCTCTTCCCCTTCTTTGCTTTGGCAGCCAAAGCACAATTTTCTTCATCATATGCCTTTGATGAAGATCTGTCTCTGGTACTCCGCCTTATCTCCTCTTGCACAAGATCTGACCAAAGTCGCTCCCATCCTGGCAATTTCTCCCGACCATTGACAAAATCTTGATAGGCATGCCAACTCTTCGGAAGACCAAGGAGAGCCAAGCTCACCAATTCCTCATCATCAACAGTCACCCCCACACTTCCCAGCTCATCCCTACATTGGATGAACTTCGTGAGGTACTTGGGCATACTGTCGCCTTTCTCCATCTTTATGTGTCTGAGTTTATCCTTGAGCGCCAACTTCTTCTAGTCGCTCTTTCTTTGGAATAAATCTATCAACACTTTCCACATCAAGTATGGAGAAGCTTTTCCATGCATGCTGGATACAATGTGATCCTTCACGCCCTCCAACAGAATCCTTCGACATTTTTCCATGTTCTTTTTCCAAGCCTCAACTTGAGCAGCATCAGTAGGCTTTGGGACTTCAGCCCCTATGAACTCCTTAGGCCCATTATCATCTAATACCGCCTCCATCCTATCCTTCCATGCAACATAATTCGAGCTACCCTCAAGGGCATACTCCAGTCGCAATCCGTTGAAAGACATTTTGATTTTGACACCAAGAAAACTGCTGCAAATTCGAATTCCAAATTCTGCTGCAAATTCGAATTCCACCAGCTCAAAACTCAACCGCTTCCGATCTAATGTGAGAAGAAAGTATTTCTAGCATAGAGTTCGAATGTAAGGGAATTTACTAGATATATCACCTTTAAAAGAAAGGATGGATCCAGAGGCTACCTGGCCCATTACAGACTCTGTCTACCGAAATAATTGTAATCATTGTAATAGATCTGATGATCAATTTCGCTCCGATACCATGTAGAAATTTGAATAATAGCTGAATTATTCACTGAGATTATCCTGATTACACACTATTTAAGCTTCATGCATAATACATAACCTCTTCTACAATTGATCATCAATATGCAGAAATAGAAGCAGTCACATGCGCACATTGAAACATAATCAAGCACACATATCAACACAATATGTAATGGGGAAAGCTTACAGCTGAAAACCCCCAACTATCTGTATAGTATAATAATAGAGAACATGTAACAATACATAGCACAATACTCCTCACAAGTACTCAGTACTATCTCCCGAAAGTTACACACAAACTAACTGAGATTTGAACAAGTCATGGGTTCAAATATCCTCCACAAGTCAGCCTGCCTCTACTTCGCAATCGAAGTTGATTAATGATGAGATCCAAGTTCGAATCCCACTAGCTCCAACTGCGCAATCCTCATTGGCAATCTCCATCAATGTGTGTGCAAATCTCATGCACAACCAATAGTCACAACTGATAGTAGACTCACCCTTTCACCCACCTCTAACATTGGTCTCCACTGAACTGTCCATGCATTGTAGTTAACTGACGTGTTCTTTAGTTGATTTATGAGTTAATAATTAGTGAATTAATTAATAATTAATTCACACCACTCATCACTAGTGTATTTTTCAGTTAGACTAAATACAACTAGTTCAACTAGTTTAAACAAAACACAACTCCACCAACTGTCTCATCAACTCCACCAAACTCTGCCACATGAGTTCTAACTGAAGTCAACCATGCAATAGCTCAACTAACCCCTAAGAATAGTGTAATTCCTTTTATCAGCTGCATGTGCCACATCCAAGTATCAAACTGAAGTGCTCCAAGAGGATAAGATAATGTTTATAGTCTAAATATTATTAAGGGTTAATAATATTTGACTGTTCTATTTTTAGCCCGATAGTCTAAAAATAGAAACTACCCAATGTCTAAAAATAGAGGTCCATCTATTTTTACCAACATGACCAATCATCCATAAATAGCATCCTGCAACTCATAGACCATGATCCATATGTCTAAAAATAGACATAGTCTAAAAATAGACTTTGCACCAAAAATAGCCTGCGGGCCCACTTAGTGATGGCGACTTCATTTCACTAAGCTCCATCATCTTGTTGTATTTTCAACAAAATGTGATTCCCAAATTTTAACATCTTCAACGTTATCTAAAGTTTTTTCAAAGCTCTAGTTATGAAGTTCTAACAAATTGAATTCTACAATAGGGTCTGCTATCCTATACTATCTGCTTATGGAGTGTACTCAATGTCTACAACATGAGGTTGTAGAGGATTTATAACGATAGCAGTTTTGGAAGATGAAGCTGGAGTAGTTTTAGGCATTTTGAGACTTTTTGGACTACAAAACTCTGCTTTTAGGCTTTTCTGACTACTTCTGCAAGATTAAATAGTTTGTAGAAGTATTTTTTACTCTGAAAGGGATTTCTTGGATTAAAACAGGTAGGATATGGTCTATCCATGGATTTTTCCTTTCAAATATGGACTTTCAACATTATTTACAGACATTACTATTTAGAAAACAAGAAACAAGGGTTTCTTGGGCTTCTTTGAATGAGTAATTGGGCTAGAAGTCTTTTGAGATTAGGCACAGAAGTTTAAGCTACCTTCAGAGGATTTTTAGGCTCAATTTGGAGTTTTAAAATAGTTTAGAAAAACTATTTAAACTCATTTTTTTTTTATTCAAAACAGTGCGCATCATAAACAGGGTTTTTTAAGAAATTTTAACAGGGTTTGGCCTGTTTTTTTGGATCATTTTAATAGAATTGTTTTGAATAATTTGAACTCTGACTGGAATTTTTCTTTAAAAGGTCTTTTAAAACTGATAATAGGCTCAAATTCTGGAGGAATACCTATTATACGTAGGTATAGGGCTTTGAGGATGTCTCTGAGGTTTTTTGAATGGATTCAATGGTGTCTTTGTGATCTCTAGAGCAATTCAAAGCTTCTTGGAAATATTTAGCAGGTACAGGTGGAAATTTGCCGGATTTTGGCAATAAAATGGTGGAAAATGCTTGTTTCAAAGTTAGAATAGCACATACAGTGGATACACGCAGAAAGAGAGAATAACCGTGCATTTCCAAGGTTTATTGGGAAAATTATGTTAAATTTACATGCAATAAATGAATGTCAAATCGGGCAGGAAGGTGGTTTTCGTGCGTCACTTCGGTGGTAAGTGGTTTTAGACGAATCAAATGCGATCCAGTAAAAATACACCACGTCAAGGAGAGAGAAAATGGTAAAATTGCCCATTTCGCGTGGAAATGAAAAGGTTAAGTGCGGGCAAGTTTATTTGCGATTTTGTTTCTCTATCGTTGGATCGTGGGATTTGGTTGCGAATGACCAAGATTTATTTTTAAAGTTGCATTGAGATTGGAGTGGGGTCCATGGTGTATACATTCGGCGGGACGATTTGTTTAACTTTATAAATATGTATTTAATAAAGTCAAAACATTAGGTTATATGATATCTGGAAGAGTTGTAATGTTATATATGTTAATTAAAACATTTTACAATCTTTTAATCAATACACAGGTGTGGGTCTTATTTATATGGTTTAAAAACATTTGACATTTGTTTAATAACCATAGGGGGCAGGGTATTTTATTTTATTCATATGTTTAAACCAATGGGATAAGAACGGGTTTTATTTCATCGCATGGGTTATAATAACATTGGTTTAAAATTAAATAGTGGGTTTTGTGGGTTATTTTAAATATAAAGGGTTTAATACTATACAGGAAGGTGTAGTTTAGGGATTTAATAAATAAGTTAGAAATTAATATGAAAAAGGGGTAATGTATGTAATGAATAAAAATACATACTTTAACACTAATTAAAGTGTAAAATAAAGCATAGCTTGTCATTTTTGTACTTTTCACATTTAAACTTAGGATAAAGTGAATTTTATGGGTTTTTGAGTGATTTTGAAAGGAAATGAAATTAGTTATTTAGGGTTTTACTTTTACTAAGTAAAAATGGGTTTTTTACTTAGGAAAATGGATTATGATTATGGATGAAGGATAAATGCTGATGAATATGGGTTTTTTGTAAGAATTCAATATTTTTTAACCAATCAATTATCGAGCATTGGGTTTGGTCCCAACAGAAGTCAGAGAAATGCTCTAAGCCTTTTTAACTAATATTTTTGAACACTGAATAATTGTAGGGGAGGGGAAATTAGTAATTTTTTCCCAATGATGCTTTATTACATGTTTTCACAACTGCTTTCTACCTACCCATCATTATTTCTAACATTTTTTACTTCATTTTCATGGGTGCATTTAGGCTTACAACCCTAAATCAATTTTTCTTTCAAAACATAAAAACTATCTAAGTCTAACCTTATTTCATCCGAGGGCTTAGATTAAACTGTTGAGCTCCTCATTTATTCTCTATCTTATCTATTGATTTGTCAAGTTTAAACTATTTGACATATCTTTATTCTCTATCTAAAACATGAAATTTAAAGCATGAAAAGTTAAGATTAAGTTGTTTAACTAATCATGGATTATGGCATTTATTGACAATTTGCACATAATCATTATTATTGCAATAAAAGTAAATAGGAGTGGAATTTTGACTTGCTCACTTTCAGGTTTTATTCTTATCTCTTTTTTCTTTGGGGTCTATCTTTTTCTAAGTCCTTTGATATTTCTTTTAGGAATTTTACCCTCTTTTCACTTTTTATTATTTTTCATCTTTCAAAATATGGGAAAACAACTTGCAGAAAGAAAGGTATGTATATATTTACAAGATTATCATAGTCAATTCAAAAATTATGAACCCTATTATTATAGGGCCCTAACAGTGGCTCCACTTGGGGATGGCATTTCCTGGTGAAATTTCAAGAACTTTAAAACTAGTAGCCTTTGAAATTTGACTATGATGATCCTGTAAGTATCTTCTGATATCTGCAATTATTCATACTTATGATACTTTATCTCTAAAAACCTAGGGCCTTCTCTCCGGGCTTCAACTTTGTTCGGAAAGCATCAAATCCAAAAATATTCAATGTATATGTACAATGATTCAAATTAAATGAAGCTAGCTATTTTTTATCTCAGGGGAGTAGTAGTGCTTCAACATTCTATCATTTACTGCTCCTTCTGACATCTCTAACCCATCCATTTCTCTTAGAAAGAAAGCATTGTTAACTCTGTAACCATAAATGACATAAGGTCCTTTCCATAGAAAATCAAATTTTCCATGTTTACCTTTGTCTTCCCTTCTTGAATCCCATTTTAACACTTTATCTCCAATGTAGAAATCATCTTCTTTACTCTTTATTATCAAAATAAATCTTTTTATTATCCTGGATAATTTGAGATTTGATATAAACTTCTTCCCTGGTTTGTTTCAAGTGAATAGTTTGATTAATCCTTTTTTGAATGTCATTTGTTTCAAATTGTAAGTCTTGGATAATATTCATCACTGCTACTCCTAAGGAAGACGGAAAAACAACATCCATTCCATAGATAAGCTGGTAAGGGGAGGTACCAATGGATTTTTTAGTAGTAAGTCTATCTGCCCATAAGGCATTGACTAACTTCTTATTCCAAGTATTTTTATTATCTTCCAGTAACTTTTTGATGATTTTTACAAGGCTCTTCTTTAAATATTCAGCTAGACCGTTACCTTGAGGGTAATATGCAGTAGAGTGGCCTAGGGTAATATGGTATTTATGGAAAAATTCAGTCATATTTTTAGATTTGAATGATGTTGCATTATCAGTAATTATCTTTTGGGGACATCCAAATCTTGAAAGAATGTTACTTTATAGGAAGGAGATAATGACAATATCTATGGCTTGCCTATATGGTATGGCTTCAATCCACTTGGTAAAATAGTCAGTGGTTATCAGAATCCACTTGTGTTAGGCTGATTGTTACACAGTAATTTGTCACCGTCCTTACCATTCCCCATCCCGCACAATGGAGGACCCATTCTGTGACCTGTGAACATTGTCATGCCTTGAAAACACCATCAATGCATCCCTCTAGACATGAGCTTTATTTTCCCTTGAGACATCTCCTTGCAAAAGTCATGAAAATCATCCATTTTGGCATTGGCGCGGGCAAGAAGTTCAGTACTCGCGCCAATGGGGAAATTAATACAAAGAGGTCGCGCCACCTGGCGCTCTGTCATAGAGCCATAGTCGCGCCACCCATTTTGGGAGTTTTTTTTTAAATATGGATGGCGGGAGTTGAGTTCCAACAAACTCACAACCATTGCCTATCTTGAGTTGGGAGGTTTGGCTGCGGGAGTTCTATGGAGGGAAGTGGTTTTGCCACCTCCCATGGAACCTTCCTTGATGATAGGGCCAATCCCATAATAATAGGGATCCCAACTCCTCCTTCCCCATCTATAAAAGCTTGCTCAAATCAGTGGCAAGCTAGTCTTGAAGTGCCTAAGCTCTGAATCTCCATATTCCCAAGAGCCTTTGTGTTGTAAAGCACCCTCTCTTTCCCTTAAGGCTGAATCAAGTAAGGAGACCATTGTCACGAGACTCTGGAGAGGTTTTCCCTTTCCTTGGCAAGCTTTGCGAGACGTGAACGACTGGAAACCCGTCCGAAGGAGACCGCGACGTCAGAACTTGGTTGTAATCTTTCTTCGCTGGTTATTTAATAGATGATTATGATTATGGTTCCACTCCGTTTTCCATCATGTTAATGCAAGTAATGTCCTTTCTGACTGATGTTTAGTTACGTATGCTGGTTTCTATGCTTGTATTTGTTCGTTTCTTCCATGTGCAGGTGTTCATCCGCGGAGATCGTGGAGGGATTGTGATCTGCCAAGGCTGAGGAACGGGGACGCTTCTTCTTCAGATCCTAGCGTTGGAATCCAGGTAGGCTTCTATCTCCAACCTTTTCATTCGTAATTAGGAACCTGCGTCATGACATTGTTTGTTTGTTGCTAGACCCCTGCTGGGCTAGTAGGGATCGCCTCTGTCCGCAGAGGGGATTTACCTCCTCAACAAATTGGCGACTCCACTGGGGATCCAGCTTGTTGTTTGGTTGTTGTTTGATTTGTAAACTGTAGACGGAGTCTGAAGTACAGCCAGATAGCCTTCGAAACGCTTCTGCTTTGCATTAGCGGAGTAGATCAACGCTACTTCAGTCGATCTCCGGTTTGGTTTGCAGACTGAACGACTTGGAGTCTTTGTCTTGCCTTGCCGTTTGTATCTTGTTTTTCCTTGCTTGATGAACCTTCTGGGTTAGATTTTTTGTGTGTTTTTGCTTCTTGGATTGCTTAGCCTGCATTGGTCTGTTTCTGGAGTAGCTTATTTTTAATTTTTTGCTAAGAAACTCGACTGGCGCGGTTTTTAACCCGACAGTCGCGCCACTTGGCGCATGTTGCCTTTGTACAACCCGCGCCAATCGCCTTCTGGCGCCAGTTTCACTCTTACAGTCGCGCTACCCCTGTAAGTTTTTTGAGATTTCTCATTTTTGAGCTCTCTGAAGTTGACCAGTGTTTTTCTTCTTGATTTTCCGACTGCCTGAGTGTGTTGGAGTCTTGTTTGGCTAGGAATTCACCTCTGTCCTTTGGTTGTTTGCTTCTATCTACCAATTTCACGTTTCGAGCCCTAGGTCATCTAGTGGCTTGGTGTATCGAGCCCTCCTTGGGAGTTTTGGTGTTTGGATTATCCTGTCAACTATTTGATTGATTCTCCACATTCTCTGAGTAGTTGTTCATTGTTTCATTGCGATTTTTGGGTGATTGTTCATTTCTTCATTCGAAACTCGTTTTGGTCTTGATTTGGACTTGGATCACACGGTCCATTGGAAGCTTTTGAGTCTTTTTCTTGTTTTGAGAGACTTTGGTCGATTTGGGGATCTGATTGTTTGTGTTGTTGAGTGGAATGTGTTTGTTTCGCTCTCTTGAATATCGTTTCTCAAGTTGCTCCATTCATTTTCAAGTTTGATTAGTGCATATTAGCCATTAAACATTGAAAATCAAAAAAAAAATCTCTTTTGCTTTTGTTAATTAGTGCAAATTGTAATCTTTTCCATATCGCTAGTGATTAGTGTTTTGAATGAAAAGTTGTCAATTGCATTAGTTGCATTATAGAGCTCATTGTTTGGTTCCCTTTCATTTCGTTTGTGTTAAAGCTCTCAACTCTTCTCTAACTAGTTTTCATCGAACGAAATGTTGCATTGTGGCATATAGCTTTGCATTTAGGAGACACTACATACGATAGGGCCTGGAAATTGAAACTTAATTGAAGATCAACTGTAAAATTCATTCAATTAACCTAAGGCAGCATTGGAACTTAACGAAACATATTTAGAAGGTCTAGGCTAGAGACGTGTTCCGGCGTCGTTAAACCTAGCAGCTTTCGTTCGCCTGTTGGCTTTAGACAGCGCTAGTACGGACTTGCGCTCCCCGTACCGTCGCGTATATAAAGGGAGACCCCTATAGGTTTTCAATCCTTTATACACAGGAAGCCGAGTCTGCCGCCCTATACCCGTGATACACCGAACACAGCATTCGGGGAGACTACCTGCACGTACGGAAAGTCCTTGGTCGATTTCTGTTTCATTTTTGAAACCCAGGTGTATATTGCAGTTCACGGATATTTGGTACACCCTTTGTGCCTAGTTTTTTCCTGAGCAGTCATTTGGTCTTTTCTGACTCCCTAAACTTGAAAAGATCGTCAAGCGCTTGTCCTTTCACGCTTGTGTCAACTCTGAAAGAGATAGAGTCATCTTTTTATCGTTTCTCGACTCTTGAAACATGAAACGGTAGAACTTCTTAATTTCCAATGTGGTAAAATTAATCGCCCACGATTTCACACCTATTTAGACATTGTCTGTTGACCATTTGAGTGTGTGTCTTAACTCATTTTCAGCCCGTGTGTGTGTGTGCCCTTTTCTTTTAGTCTCTTGCCACGGTGGCAGAACCATCGGTCTCGTCTACTGGTAGTCCTTACACGGACAATTCTTCAGAAGCTTCTGAGCCTTCTGTCGAACCTCAGCAGCCCATTGTTTCTGAGTTTCCTGACGGGGAACCGGTTCTCGACGAGCAACCCTTTGGAGGACCAGTTGAGTTCAATTGGCCCTTTTCGGACCCTGTGTCTGAATTGAGATTAGGAGCTGATTTCCTTTCTCTTACATCGGGTTCGCCATTTGTCGCTGCTGTTTTTCCTCCTAGTCCTCGCCGTCTTTTGCATGATTTAACGGCAGGATCAACCATGAGTGATTCTGGTGAGGAAATTCCCGGGTCTGATGACTATCAGCGCATCCCTCATAGATTGTTTGAGGGAGATGGCTCCGAGCTGGCTTCCACATCGTCAGCCAGTTCTTCTTTGCCACAGGGATACAGATCTCTGGGTCAGATTATTTCAGCTGCTGCCTCTATGGGGATATCATCTCCCGCATCGAGACCAGCTGCCACTACACCCGGGGTGTCCCCTTCGACGCCTGTTACTTCTGTTCCCGTTCGGCCCACTGTTTGTGTGGCTGCCTCTTCTGCTGTTGTCTCAGCATCTGCCACTAGAGCTGGGCCAACTCCTGAAGACATTTACCTAGCTACTGCTATACCGGAGAATATCTCTCCGGAGGAGTATCGGTTGTTTTTATAGCAGCCGAACGCCGGAGCTGGACAAGTTCCCCAGGATCCTTACCGATCCTTATTTTCACACTATGCACAGGATGGCACTCCCGTGTATATGTTCCCAGGTCAGGTCGATGAGCGTGGAGAGATTTTGCGTCTTCCTGCTCCTGAGGCTTATCTATATGCTCAAGTTTTACCATACAACCAGGCTCACAACCCGCAGGGACAACCCTTTCAGGGCCAACCTGCAGGCCAACCTGGCTATTTGTATGACCCACAGGGACAACCCATCCAAGGCTACCCTGCGGGCCAGCAAGGGCCATTATATAATCCGCAAGGACCATATTATAACCCTGCTGGTCAACCTGCTCAACCTCAGCTAGGGTATCAACCGGGACAAGCCTATGGTCCTGGGGGGAAAATCCAGCCGTCTTTACCAATGCAACCGCAGTACCCTGTCGTTTCTAACGTTGCATATCAGCCAGGACCACCCTATGGTTCTGCTTCAGGCCAAACTGGTTTCCAGCAAGCACCTGGTCCTCTTCCTCCACCCGGGCAACCGTCTCATCCGGTGCAGCCCGGTGTCCCGCCTCCAGGCCAGCCGACCCATTCGGCGCAACCTGGGGCTCACTTGCAACCAGGTCAACCTGCGCAACCAACACCGCCTGGTCACCCGGGCCAACCTGTTCATTCAGGCTAGCCCCCTCACTTGGGTCAACCTGTTCATTCAGGGCAACCCTCCCATTCCGTTCACTCTGCCCAACAGCCTATTCATTCAATGCCGCAGCAAAATCAACAACTACGCCCTACGTACCAGGCTCCGCAGGGTTCCACTTATCAGCAGTCTACTCATCCTCAGAGTGGTTATTATCCTCATGGTCAGTCTCAACCGAACTATAACCACTCTGGAGGCTCTCAGTATTATCCTCCCCCACCCAGTAATACCTATGCTCAGCAGCCAAATCCAAACGCTGCTTATGTAGGGCAGACACCTAATCAGGGCCCGAACCCTGGTTATCAAGCCCCGCACTATGGTTACCAGCAGCCAAATCAGTCTGGTTATTCGAACTATTCCCCCTACGGTCAGAATCCTTAGGGATAGAACCAATGGGGGCAGGGATATTCACAACCATTGTGGAACACAGGTACCGGACCTTATCCTAGGACTGGCATGGTAGTTAACCCTCCATTGCCATTCCTAGCTACCTTGGAACTCCCGGACGTCTCGAAGTTGACCAATGATCCGATTGCACATAATCCATATTGGCCTCCGGTTCCCACCAAGATACCAGGTGACTGTCCCAAGTTTGAGGTGTCGAGGCGACCCTCAAGCGCATGTGATGACGATCACCTCGGTGTCTGGGCAACTCTCTGGACCGACGATAAATATCAGCTTGCGCTTTTCCAGCCGTACATTAACAGAGTCACGTGCTATGGTACATAGAACCGTCTCGTGGTATTTTTCAAAGATTTCAACTCTCAGCTATGGCTTTCCTCACGCATTTCCGCTGCCTGGCTCGATATGAGGCCGGGACGCACCTCCCGTCTTCTGCCAGACTCGGCCACTCACATCTCTGATCACATCCATGAGTGGCGTTGTCATTACTGATCGACTCAAGCTCACATACCCGATCGAATTTCACTCACTGTCTACCATCTTTTGTGAATAAAATCGCTCAGGATATCGCGATGGGAGCGTGTGTGACGGAGGAACAAGCTATCGCGCGTGCCCAGTACTTGGATCTCGTTTATTCGCAATCTGGCACGCTTTATGACATCTTGCCTGATGCTCCACGGCCCGGAGCCACAAAGGCCCCACCTACCCCTTCGGTGGATGGTGTCATTGGTTCCGTCTCTCAAAATTCGAAGAAGTCTTCGAATGGGAAGCAGAAGGCTAATTCTTCCAACAATACTTCTGCTAATCCCACCTCGTCCAATTCTGGTAAAACCGCGGAGGTGAATGCCGTTCAGGCCAATCCTATGGACAAATCCTCCAAGGGGAAGAAGAAGGGCAAAGGCAAATCAAAATCTGATGCCCCAAAACCGAAATCTAAATCTCGAACTGAAGATGGCTCCCAACATAAGCCGAAATTCCCTTGCCTCATCTGTGAAGGTGACCATTATACTAAGGATTGCCCACGATGATCCGAAGTTAGTCAACTTCTTAAAGGCTCAAAAGCGACTCCGACTGTTTTAAAAGAGCCATTTCCATCTCAGCAGACCCAAATGGTCGAACAGGCGTCACCATCTGCACCGTTTGGGTCTCAGGTTTTCATGATGAAGACTAATGCACCTATCACTATCGCTACGAGGTCGAAGGATTACAACAGTCAGCAACAGGCATCCGGGAAGGCAGTTGCGGAAGGGCCGCCTCCCCCACCTGTTTCTGGTCCATTGGAAATCGAGAAGCCGACTCTCGAACCCGTTGTGAAGCCACCTCCCAAGGGTGTTCTTCGGAGATCCTCTTACAATCCAAATGCTCGTGCCGCTCAACATTGCAGTATCATTGAGGATCTGGCACAGGCGCCATGCGCCATGTCTGCACTTGAGGTTCTTCAAAGTTGTCCTTCACAACGGAAGGCTTTACTGTCTGCTATCGGTGGTATCGATCCCGCCGACTCGAGCCTTCTCACCTTTGATCTGGAGAATTTTACTCCCCGGCTTCCGCATCAAATTGCTTTGGTCATTCAAGTCGGGATTAACGGTCTGAACGTTCATAGGGCCGTCGTAGATGAGGGTGCATCTACTTGCGTTATGTCCTCCGCCTGCTGGAAGGCCATCGGCTCTCCAGCCTTGTCATCATCTCCCAATGCCCTTGAGGCATTTGATGGTCGGGAGTCTAAACCCCTGGGAGTTCTCGAGAGTCTTGCGATCACATTACAGGGAAAAACTGTCAACGTTGAAGTGGAAGTGGTTGACGCTAAACTCAACTACAATATACTTCTTGGCCGCAGCTGGACCCATGCCATGCTCTGCGTGCCGTCTACTGTCTTTCGATTCATTAAGTTCCCCCATGAGGGCAAGATTGTCACAGTAGATCAGTTATCATTTTTCACCTCTAGCTCTGAGAACAACGTACCATACGTGGATCAAATTCCGAATCCCCCAGACAGCATAGGACCTGGTCTTTTCAAAGACCCAGTTCTCATTGGTATATTCCCCGCACCACCACCGAATACTGCTCAAGTCAACATGCTGTCCAGGACTAATGATCCCTGGCTTATTCCTACACCTGAGCAGGTATATGAGTTTGGAGAATCCATGCCTTTAACGCCAGTAGAGATCAGCTACTGTGAGATTGTTGATGCATCGGACCCTCCACCTCCTCAGCATGCTCCGATGAGCATGGCTCTTGACATCTACTCACAATCCCCCTGGCTTGGTCAGGCTGATTCGCCTGATCCTCTTCGAGAGACTTTTCCTTCAGATGAGGCTATCATTGAAACTATGTCTCTTGAAGAGCTGCCCTGGGGCGATGGGCATCATCGCTCCTCGTTCATGCCTAGCTTGGGGGCAATGACTGACTTTCTGGAGCGTTATGCTACTCAAGTTCCTTCCCCTTCTCTTCAAACACCGATCTTGATACATGAGGTCTTTTCGGAGGGTAATCTGAGTAACATTACTCAAACTGTTCCAATCAACATCTCCGTTAAACCGGGGATTGTTGAGAACATTCATGTGGGTGTGACTTGTTCTTCCGAGGAAATTCAAGTTTATACGGAGCTTTTCAAAGAATTCAGAGATGTTTTCGCATGGTCTTACGAGGAAATGCCGGGAATTGATCCGAGTATTGTTGTGCACGAGATTCCAACCTACCCAGGTGCGAAACCCGTGCGCCAACGCTTACGTCCCATGCATCCTCGGAAAGCCGCCGCCATCAAGGCAGAAGTTGAAAAACTTCTGAACGCGGGTTTTATTTATCCTATCCCCCTTTCAGAATGGGTGTCCAATATCGTCCCTGTTGATAAAAAGCAGGGTACAATTCGAGTCTGTGTGGATTATCGCGATATCAATCGCGCCTGTCCTAAGGATAATTATCCCACTCCGTTTATCGACCAAATCATCGACGAATGTGCCGGGAGTGAGATCTATTCCTTAATGGACGGTTTCTCAGGCTATAACCAAATCAATATTGCACCTGAGGATCAACATAAGACCACATTCATCTGTTCGTGGGGCACTTTCGCGTACAAAAAACTCCCGTTCGGCTTAAAGAACGCTGGCGCCACGTTTCAGCGTGCGATGTCCTACGCTTTTCATGATATCCGCCATATTGTCCAGCCTTATCTGGACGACTTGCCAGCCCATTCGGGTAAGCGAGAGGACCATCCCGAGCATCTCTTCCAGATATTCCTTCGTTGCAGACGCTACAATATCAGGCTCAACCCTCATAAGTGCGTCTTCTGCGTTGATTCTGGCCGTCTTTTAGGCTTTATAGTCTCGAAAGACGGAATTTGCCTTGACCCTCTAAAGGTTGAGGCCATCGTAAATCTCCCATCACCCTCCTCCCTGTATCAGTTACAGAGTCTACAAGGGAAAGCGAATTTTCTTAGGCGCTTTATCCCGAATTATGCTGAGGTGGCCAAAGGATTCACTCGTTTGTTAAAGCAGAATGTTCCCTTTCACTGGGACGAAATTTCTTAGGAATCCTTTGAGAAGCTAAAGACATTGCTAGTCAATGCTCCGCTGCTTCGTCCTCCGGACTACCACCGCGACTTTACTTTGTATCTAGCCGCCGCATTAAGCACCATCGCCATGGTCTTGGTGCAGGATGACGAGAACGGTGACGAACATGTTGTTTATTACCTGTCTTGGAACCTTCTCAACCCCGAAACGCGTTATGCACATGTCGAGAAGTTGGCCTTAGCAGCAGTACATGCCGTACAACGCTTTCGCCATTACATCCTTTTGCGTACGATAACAGTGGTTTCAGACTGCAACCCTATGACGTATATTCTTTCTAGACAATTACTAGGGGGCAAGTACTCCAAATGGATCGTCATCCTGTAGGAGTTTGACTTGGAATTCACCACTGCCAAGTCAACTAAATCACTGGTCTTCGCGGATTTGATATGTTCTCTCCCTACAGACTCTGTTCCTTCACACTCAGAAGATCATATACCGGACGAAACACTGTTTCTTATCGATACTCGTGATCCTTGGTATGGTGACATTATAGTGTATCTTCAGACCACGACATTTCGGTCTGAGTTGGATAAAACTTCCCGCCGTCGCATTCGGCATCAGTCCCAACCCTACCGTATCGTAGGAGATACCTTATATCGCATTGGAGTAGATTCGGTGCTCCGACGATGCCTTACCTTGGAAGAGGCTGAGAAAGTCTTGAATGACTGCCACAGTGGCGCCTGTGGCGGACACATGTCCGGATATGCTACTGCCCAGAAGATTCTGAGGGTAGGTTATTTCTGGCCTTCCATATTCAAGGATTGTATCACTGCAGTCCAAAAATGCCATCCATGCCAGATTTTTCAGCGCAAGATGCGCGCGCCGCCATTGCCTTTACATCCCGTTATTACCGTCGGCCCTTTTGCGAAATGGGGCATGGATTTTATGACGTGTAACCCTCACTCGGCCGGGGGGCATGCGTATATCATTGTCGTCGTCGACTACTTCACTAAATGGGCCGAGGCGATGCCTACACTAGCTGCTAACGGGAAAACGACTGCTTCATTTTTATTCAACCATGTTATTGCACGATTCGGGGTTCCTCAAGCCATCATCACTGATCATGGTACTCATTTCCGTGATTACATGATGACGGATCTGACTTCAGCGTTGGGCTTGCGTCACGACAGCTCAACACCATACTACCCTCAAGCGAATGGTCAGGTTGAAGCGGTGAACAAAGTTTTGGTCACCATGCTTCAGCGAACGGTTGGGATTCATAAATCGAGTTGGCATCTCCAACTGTTCTCAGCTCTCTGGGCATACCGAACTTCTGCTAAGAGTGCAACCGGGTTCACACCTTTTCAATTGGTGTACGGTCTGGAAGCTACTCTGCCGGTTGAATGTGAAATTCCTTCGCTTAAATTAGCTGTGGAGCTCTTACCGGATACCTCCCCTGAGGAAGAACGTCTTCTGTATCTCGAACGATTGGATGAAACCCGTCGATTAGCTGCTTTGATCATCGAAGCACAAAAGAAGAGGGTCAAAACTCATTTTGATCAAACTGTTTCTCCTCGTTCTTTCATTGAAGGAGACCTCGTTCTCTTGTACGATCAGGCACATGATAAGCTTGGCGTCGGTAAACTCCAGCCTATGTGGCACGGTCCCTATATAGTAAAACGTGTTTTGAAAAATGGGGCCTACAAGCTTATGGATTACGAAGGAGTTCCGTTGGCGCAGCCCAGAAATGGGCTGTACCTCAAAAAATACTACGCCTGAAATGATTCCTTGGTGTGGTGTGTGTACATAGGTGTGTGATTGTCATTTGTGTGCATAGTGTGGTGTGCTTTGTAAACATATTTCTGGTGATCGGGTCTTCCTGGTTGTGCAGATGTCTATTCATCCATTTGTTGGGTTCGCGGATGGAGCCTCCCGCAGTACCAGGAATCTGTCTTCCGCAGCCTGGGTAATTTATGATCCTGCTGGTGAGTTGATTGACCTGCAAGGCGTGTGTTTAGGACGTACCACGAACAATATCGCGGAATATAGCGTCGTGTTGGAATTATTAACCGAGGTAGTAAACCTTGGTATCCGTGAATTGCTCGTGTACCTAGATTCACAACTTGTAGTGTTACAGCTGAACGGGCACTATTCGGTAAGGAACCCGTCCATCTTACGTCTGTATTTGCGTATTCGATTACTGGAAAGGAATTTTGATTACATTACATACCATCATATACCCAGACATTTGAATACATTAACAGATGCAGTGGCAAATTTGGTTCTAGATAGGCATTTGCGCAATTTATAAATCATCATCACATGTAAAGAAAGACTCATCCAGAAATAGATATGTATATATATAGACATCGGAATGTTTACATAGAGTGTGTCACATAAAACTCAAAAATATACATAATCGTCTTAATACATCCTGAGACACTGTGTCTCTCAAAAATAGGTGTGGCATAAATCCTAGAGACTAATCCGCATGGTGCTCATGATAGCACGTCACTGCACGCACTAGGCGCCTCAGGATTCGGTGGATCCGGTTCGGAACTCCCACCGTATGGCGCTGGTATGCCATCGGTACATCTGATAGTCGGGCATAGTCTGGGATCCCGTGGGCAATCCCCTCGAGGTTCTGGATCAGTCCCTCTCCTCCGGTGCCTTCCCCCTGGATCTCAGGGGCGAGTTGTGTCCTCCAAGAGATAGGAGACATCCCGACTGGTCTCTCAGGTCCTACATCTGCATGCATATATAGTTGTGTCAAGACGAATGTGTATTGACAAAAAAAAACAGATAAATACAAAATTAAAAATATGAGGTCTTACCCAGCTCCTCGTCCCAGTGGTCTCCTTCTGGTAGTGGGAGATCTGGGTCCCCGGTAAAGTCAGTTCCCGAATAGGGCCAATCTTCCACGACGATTAGTTGGCGCCGTAGCCACCTAAAGAACTCCGGCCTCCAGAAAATCTGTTGACCACCTCCAGACCTGGGCATCAATGCTGCCCAGCGAGCCATTCGCGGCTCTCGTGGTATCGGACTCGCCACTGTGGCCCCTTGGCCCTAGAAGATTGGTATGCGTTCCAGAATGAACGATACCAAGATGGAACCATATCCGAACTGTTTCAGTTTCCCCTGTTTGCACCTAGTGAGCTGCCTTTTCATATTGATGGTTACTGCTTCTGCCCAGTTGAACAATAGGGGACCCATGCATTCTGAGGCTAACAGGAGTTGAGTCTTTGTGGCCTCGTGCGGAGCTTGCGACCCAGCAGCCCGCGTAATGGTGTGGAGAACTACTCTCAGTGCTAGATCAGGGATGGTGGAGATGTATACCTTCTTGCTTCCTGATCCTGTTTGTGCCCCTCGGCACACCCGCGCCATTACCTGTTCCATCTTTTCCCCGGATGGTCTACTCCCGGTCAGTACAGGGATTGGACCTCTGCGGGACAATCCAGTAATAAAATAAATGTCAGTGACCTCCAGTTCTAACACCTGGTCTCGTAGCCTGAACACTTGTTCATTTTCATCCCAGATGCTGATTAGATATTGGAGGAGCTCGGGCTGAGCTCGTAAACATGGCGTGAGGAAGAATTTTTTCAATCCACAGTCTCTAAGTGCGTTCATGCAAGCTTGGCTTTGCATGGCCTGTTCATCCTCGTCTCCGTGCTCTCGTTCCTTCCATTCGATTGCCATTTTGAGTGATTATCTGCATTCACATGGTCAAAAACCCCTGATTAGATCTTTGATGAGCTTCAAATTCCAAGAAATTTGGTTTAAATGTCGAAATTTTGGGCGAAAATTTAGGTTCGGCCGCTGGCGCGGCTGTTTTGCTAACAGTCACGCCATGTGGCGCGAGCCCTTTAGTAAAAAGAGCTCATTGGCGCGGGTCCGTGCCCGATACCCGCGCCAATGGGCCCGGCCCTAAAATTTTAAAAATGGCCACACAAAGTTGATTTCTAAGGGAAAATCATTAAAAAATGTATGGAAATGAAGAGCAAAGGAGCGCCTCTTACCTGTGACAGACGAGAAGCTGAATGGTTGCCTGGATTGGTCGCGATCACCGTCAGAAGATTCTGCTCCAAAAGGACCACTGTTGCTTTCCACAAGGTAAATAGTAAAAAGTAATTTCATTTTTTACCAATTAGACATATTTATAAATTTTTCGACGTTAAATGAGCTTTAAAAGTTATTTTTGTCAAATATTTGCATATGTTATGTCGAAAATGGATTTTACGCTTGCTTGGTATGTGCAGCAGCAGGTTTTTGCGACTTAAAAAGATGGACACGAGTTGTATTTTATACTTTTTCAGACTCGGTAAATACACGAAAAAGTCACTCTCGAGTCATCTTTCAGCTCTTTTCTGACTCTCTAAATATGAAAAGATCGCCGAGGCCCTTGTCGTTTCGATCTCGTTAAAATGGACACGAATCGACATCCACCCAGTATAAGTTTAACCCTTTTTCGGGCCGGGATGGATTGATTACGAAAAAGGAATACCCTAGCCTATTGCGACTAGGAGGTTTTCCCGGATATTGTTTTCTACCTTTTCGGATCTGGGGAACTATTGACGAAAAGGGACCTGTGGAGTTTTCTTTTCCGCTGTCTTTTCAAACTCTCTAAACATGAAAAGACGCCGATTTCTTCCTTTGTCAGACTCGTTAAACCTTGATGACATTGGATTTCGTCGAAATGACGTTCTCCGAGTTTCTCCTTCCTAGGACTCGTTAAATGCACTAGGATGGATTCGCCCGAAGGGCGGACTTATATCACAAGCATATGCTATCTCCTTCAAGCTTGTTATCAAAAATAATTGGGGTACTCGCCAGAAATGGTGGGGGAAAAATGGAACCATCGTCGTTGTCGTCGGCAGTATGTCGCTCTTGAACATGGCACTTGTCTGCATTCGTGTCGGGTTGGGGACATCTCATCTCGCTGCTTCACTTTGCTTCCATGGGTTTGGGTGATCTCTTTTGACCTCTCATCTGTTCACTGCCTCGTCGCCATGACCTTTGATCCGTTGATGTCAAATACTGCCAAGTCCATTGTCGTGCCGTTTATATGTTCAAGAGAAGTTGGCCTCTGCGAATATCAACCTTCCTCTGTTTCTCATATGGCCCCGATTCACAACAAAACATTATGTTCCTCTGTCTCGTGTCGATGATGTGGGAATCATTATGGCCCACCTTCGATCAAGGTCACTTCCTGTCGACATCAACTCATTATCCAGGAAGTTGGTCTAGAGACTCCTTGTGGTACCTTGGAGCCTGCATGCCTCAATGGCAGGTTCGTCGCATTCGACAGAGGTTTGCATCATTGACCTCCGATCGAGTGATTCTGCGGGTGTTCGACGTCAGCTCGTTTATTCGCACGCCGTAGATTGTACCTGTAGTACCTTGAGGGCCATTGTCATTATTGGTGGTTTCTCTCGCGTCGGTTAACAGATTTCATCATTGGCAGGTAATCCGACGATGTTCTTGCATGTTCGACTTCAGCTCACATATTCACATGCTTGAACTTGTACTTTGTTGGATCGAGATGGAGCGCAAGACCCTGAGTTGTGTCTTTTGTAATCCAGGCTGCGATTGTGGATTATTATCATTATGTAAATGACTCATTGATTGGATGGCTGCGACCATACCTGAGTCTATTTATTTGATCTTAGTTGGATGGCTGCGCCCATACCCTAGGTCCGGATTATATCATACTCTGTTTTGGATGGCTGCGTCCATACCATATATACATCATGTACTTGAGATATCAGTTGTATCTTTCTGCGCAGGTTTTCCGACGGCGAGCCTTCAGTTGAACATGTTCTCGTAAAGCATTTCACCCCTCTCCCTCTCGGGCCTCATACTTTAGGGGGCATCTGTTACACAGTAATTTGTCACCGTCCTTACCATTCCCCATCCCGCACAATGGAGGACCCATTCTGTGACCTGTGAACATTGTCATGCCTTGAAAACACCATCAATGCATCCCTCTAGACATGAGATTTATTTGCCCTTGAGACATCTCCTTGCAAAAGTCATGAAAATCATCCCTTTTGGCATTGGCGCGGGCAAGAAGTTCAGTACTCGCGCCAATGGGGAAATTAATACAAAGAGGTCGCGCCACCTGGCGCTCTGTCATAGAGCCGTAGTCGCGCCACCCATTTTGGGAGTTGTTTTTTAAATATGGATGGCAGGAGTTGAGTTCCAACAAACTCACAACCATTGCCTATCTTGAGTTGGGAGGTTTGGCTACGGGAGTTCTATGGAGGGAAGTGGTTTTGCCACCTCCCATGGAACCTTCCTTGATGATAGGGCCAATTCCATAATAATAGGGATCCCAACTCCTCCTTCCCCATCTATAAAAGCTTGCTCAAATCAGTGGCAAGCTAGTCTTGAAGTGCCTAAGCTCTGAATCTCCATATTCCCAAGAGCCTTTGTGTTGTAAAGCACCCTCTCTTTCCCTTAAGGCTAACTCAAGTAAGGAGACCATTGTCACGAGACTCTGGAGAGGTTTTTCCCTTTCCTTGGCAAGCTTTGCGAGACGTGGACTACTGGAAACCCGTCCGAAGGAGACCGCGACGTCAGAACTTGGTTGTAATCTTTCTTCGCTGGTTATTTAATAGATGATCATGATTATGGTTCCACTCCGTTTTCCATCATGTTAATGCGAGTAATGTCCTTTCTGACTGATGTTTAGTTACGTATGCTGGTTTCTATGCTTGTATCTGTTCGTTTCTTTTGTGTGCAGGTGTTCATCCGCGGAGATCGTGGAAGGATTGTGATCTGCCGAGGCTGAGGAACGGGGACGCTTCTTCTTCAGATCCTAGCGTTGGAATCCAAGTAGGCTTCTATCTCTAGCCTTTTCATTCGTAATTAGGAACCTGCGTCATGACATTGTTTGTTTGTTGCTAGACCCCTGCTGGGCTAGTAGGGATCGCCTCTGTCTGCAGAGGGGATTTACCTCCTCAACACTGATGATGAGGGTGAATTTCTCCAATGAAGTCGAGACTCCATTGTTGAAATGACATTTCTATAGATATGGGCTTTAAGGGCAGGGGTAATATCTTTTTCTTACCCTCAAATATTTGGCACTTGTGACAGAAGGTCACATATCGTTTTACATCTGCAAACAAAGTAGGCTAGTAAAAAACCAGCTCTCAGGATTTTGTCTGCAGTAGTCTTCCAGTAAAGATGTCCTCCACAATCACCTGCATGAAATTCTTCTAGTATTTTTTCAACTTTTTCTTTTAACAAACAATTTAATAAAATCCCACTATGATCTCTCCAAAAAATTACATTGTCTAAAATACAAAATCTTAATGCCTTTAGCTTTAAGAATCTAGCTTTGGTTCTTGACAATCCAGGAGGAGCTTGTAAGTTTAGTAATACAAATATGATATCTCCATATCATGGCGAGTCTAAAAAGGTTGCACTAATCTCTGGAGTCGCCATCTCTTTCTAATCATCCACTTGGACAATAAAATTTATGTCTAGGGTATTACAATTTGATTCAACCATGAGTCTGGTTAAACCTTGACCTTTTATAAGCTTTGTGGGTTTCATCTCTATGTCATATTCTAAAATTGTGGCAATCCAGTTGCCTCTTCTTCCATCAGGACCATCCTGAGTAAGAATGTCTTTTACTACAACATTTGGGACATAGGCAATGGTGTGAGAATAGAGAATGTAAACTCCAAAGTCTTTAATGGAATTTACCAAAGCTAAGGCTTATTTCTCCATGATATTTTACTTCAAAGATGCATCTCTAAGTGTTTTGCTAAAGAAAGCTACGGGTTGTTCATAACCCTGGTCATTTTTCTGCAGTAAAACTGCAACAATGGTGTGCTTTGAAGCAAATGAAAAAATGATGAAATCCTCTTTAAAGTTAGGACTTATAAGGACTGGAGTTTTGTTTAAGGCATGTTTGATGGATTCAAATCACTATTTGGCCTCAATAGTCCATTTAAGAACTGAATCTTTTTTTAGCATATTATTTAGCTATCTAATTATCTCAGCTAAGTTGGATATGAATCTTCTTAAAAATTTAATCTTACCTAAAAAGGCTTGTAACTCTTTTATGTTTCTTGGTGGACTGATGTTAAGAATTTCTTCTATCCTAGAAGGATCTATTATGATTCTGTTCTTAGATATTATGTGTCCTAGTAACATGCTTTCTTCTAATCCAAATAAGGTTTTCTTAGGATTTAATAAGATGCCAGACTTTCTACATGCTATAAAAACTTGTCTAAGATGATCCAAGTGTTCATAATTAGTTTTAGAAAATACAATTATGTCATCGAAGTAAATTACTAAGAACTCATGAATTTCCTTTGCAAAGGCTATATCCATAGCTCTTTTAAAGGTTGCCCCTACATTCATTAAACCAAAAGGAATTTTTAAATACATAAAAGTGCCCCAAGGAGTAGTAAAAGTTGTTTTGGATTGATCCTCTGGTTGGACTAAAATCTGGTTGTATTTTGAAAAACCATCTAAAAGTGAAATCCTAGAAGAACCAACTACCCTTTGTAATATGTGATCCATTTTTGGTAAAGGGTAATTATCTTTTAAGGACACTTTGTTTAGATTCCTAAATTAGACACATAATCTAATCTCTCATGTTCTCTTTCTTGTTGGAACTAGGTTAGAAACCCAATCAGAGTATCTGATTGGTGCAATTATCTGTGCATCATACATTCTTTTCACTTCTTTTTCTATCAAAGGAATCAAAACAAGATTGATCCTTCTTGTTACACCATTTTTTGGTCATCTAACCTATTATCATTAGATGGACCCAAGTACACCATGTAAGACCAATTTTACCCTAAGTAAAATTGTCTTCACTATGTTAAATAACTTAATAAACCACATTTATTAGGTTTTTTATGGTCTAAACAGGAAACCCCAAAAGGAAATATTAAACAAACCCATGTTTGTTTGATTTTCCTCATGGAGTAATTAATTAAACCATAATTTAATTATTATTCCCAGTCATGTTTAACCCAAAACAAAGAAATTAATTAGATAAACCTTTATTTATCTTATTATTTTCTAGGAATAATTATTTAAAACTTATTTAGATAATATTCCTTGTTAAACATGACATAATCACCCACAAATAATTAAATAAATCATTATTTATTTGATTATCTTTCAACCACTTCCTTAAAAAGATAAATACATCATTTATTTATTTATTTTTGACAAATAAAGGGATTTGACCCAAGTCAAATACTTTTTCCCTGCAACAAATATAATAAAATATTCCATGAAAGGTGGATCTAGATTTGGTTAACATTATTTTAATCATGCACCAAGATCTAGAATGACCCCAATATTTTGTTATAAATAGGAGGGTTTTTCCTACCATTCTTCACCTTTTGTTTCCTATTAGATCACTCTGGATCTATACACTTGGTCACATTTTTCCACTATTTGCTGTGTGAGCTCCCTTTGAGTTCTATTATTTGTATGGGTTTTCTACACCAAGAGGAGAGAGAAATGCTAGATCTGAAGTGCCAAGGACTTCCAAGAACCCTTCCCATTGAGGAGAATAGGAAACATCTTCTTGTTTTCCTCCCAGGTGCCCTTAATACAAAATTCTTTCAAAAATTGTTCTTCTCTTGTCTATTGGATATATGGAGCAAACTCTTCCTTTTTACTACTTAATGTCTTTCTATGCATAGATCTGGTTTGTTGCAGCTCTCATCTTGATTAACTAACTGCGGATCTGAAGATATTGGCAGCCACATTTGTTGTTAGGGCTATTAGTTATGCGTAGCTAAAGTGGTCTTTTTTTGTACACTTCGACAAAGGATTCATACTAACAAATGGCGACTCCACACGGGTTTTAAATTACAACCGTTGTCGTTTTTCATATTCCTGCATATCCAGCTACTTCAGACCCTAGGGTTTCTTTTCAGCTTTTTGTTTTTCCTATTTTCATGTTGTTTTTCTCCTATAAAACCCTAAAACATTAAAATTTCTAACTTCCGTGTGTTTCTCGCCCTATTGCGCAGGTAAGTGACATCAGCTGCAACTGAGACGAAAACTTTTCCGGAAATCTGCCGCCGAGACACCTGGAGCTTCAGGTCGCACTTTTCAGCCCATAAGCTGTGACCTGGACCTCCAGGTCACACTTTTCTGCCCATTTTCTGCGACCTGCACTGAAAACAGGTCAGAACCTGCGACCTGCCAAATTTTCAGCTGTTTTTCTGCAATTTTTCTGAAGCTTCTGTCAGGGTTTTCCAACCTCTATCTCAGCCCATTTCGACCTGTTCCTGATCTGTTTTGCTCATCTAAGTGGGAACCTAGCCCCCTAGGGCTTCAGTACCCTCCACTTTTGGTGGAAGAGTTTTAGCTGCTTCAGGTGTCTGATTTTTCAAAGTTTCAGCCTCCCCTTTTCCAGATCTGATAAATCCTTTTCAGATCCCTTTTAATCAGCTCTTCTCCCTCTCAAATCACCTCCTGAAGATTTGTTTGGATCTACTTTTAGGTCCTCCTCCTTGCCCCTTCTGCTTTTTGTTGATTTCCTCCTTTTTTTCCAGCCACCTTGCCTCTGCCTCTTGGCTGTGATCTGCACCTCTTTTCAGCAGCTTTATCCTTTAGATCCTTGTCCCTTTTGACCCTAGATCTATTGGCCTATTTTTAAGTGTGTTTTGAATAGATTTTTTCCCTCTTTTAGATTAGTTTTAAGAGACCCACCTTTTTGGGTTGAATCGATGCAATAGTAGCTATTAATTTTCTGTTATTTCAGCATTATATACTGTTCTCTGCAGGTTTATTTTCAGTTACGCAGCACACTTTTTCTCTTGCTCTCAAAACGAAAAGGGTTTAAAAATTAAAATTAACGCATGCCACACACTCACCCTAAGCGAAGAAGAGCCTGGTTTACACCGCCAGGCAAAGACTTTAAAATAAATTGACACTACACCTATCTGCCCTTGTTTTGACATTGTAATCATTTGATTCTGCACCTCCTTGCCCTTGTGGTCGTTCTTCTTCCCCTTGTGCCGTGTTTATGTTTTCATCATTGCGCCCCCAAGGCGCACTTCCCAGAGACTTCTTGGCCTTCACCCTCAGTTTTAGGTCGATCGACCTGCTCCATCACGCCATCGTCGAGCCAGTCCTCCTCCGAGTCCACACTCCGACTCCTCTTCTGATTCATTGGGTTCTCCTTCTCCTTCTGGTTCTCCCCCTATCACCTTCACTATGTCTAGTCCAGGGCCTAACGCTAGCGGTGCTCCCGGCCCTAATGCCAGAACTACTACTAGCGGAACCACCATAGGAACTACCTCGGCCATACCCTTGCTGCTGTACATCGCAGGCCTCAGCCTCCCCGATTTCAATCAGTTGATCAATGACCCTATCCGCCACGATGTTGGTTGGCCTGCTATGCCAACCAAGCTCCCCTCCGACATCCCTAAGTTCAAAGGCCTTGCTGGAGAAGATCCAACCAATCATGTCCGATCTTTCCACATGTGGTGTTCCTCTAATTCCATTACCGATGACTCCATCCATCTTTGATTGTTCCAACGCACGCTTACTGGCGAAGCTTCTAAATGGTATGTAGACCAAGCCACCTCTTCCCATACCACCTTTGCGACCATTTCCCAAGCCTTTTTATCTTACTTCCAGCTCCCTCTCCGATACGATACTGGTACGGAGCTTTTGACCTCTTTCAAGCAAACCTCTTCGACCCGCCTTTCCGCTCATGTCCAGGAATGGTGACGAAGACGAAGCTTATGTCGAGCTCCCCCCTTCGAAGATCGGATCTATATGGACTGGTTCCTTCGCTCTTTCTTAGCTCCCATTGGAAAATATGTCGCCTCCCATTTTCCTCAAACTGAAGAAGCCGCCCTCCAAATAGCCTTGAAATATGACCTGATCTATTCTCAGTCTGGTTATGTTTATACCGTTCTTCCTGACCTCCCCAGGCCCCGCGGCGCTAACGCCCCAGGGGCATCTCATTCCGCTGACGGTATCTTTGGAGCCCTTTCCCATCCGTACGCTCAACCTCCTATGAGCTATGGTCTTCCTCAAGGAGGGGCCAGCACCTCTAGCACTTTTCCCCCTCTCGGTAGCATGTATCCAGGATACGGCATGCCTCATCCTTTTGCCCAACCTCCTGCTTACCTCAATGTTACCCAACCTAACCATTACCCTTATCCGCAGCCTGGTGCGCCATCTCCTCTAGCATATGCGCTTCCACCTCCCTTGCCTCCTCAACCCCAGCACAAGCACCTACAACCCCCTCCAGGGCAAGTATTTGCACAGTAGGGCGCGACTAATCCCCCTTCTTCTCAAAGAAGGCAAAGAGGCAATCCAAATCAATCTGCCCCTGGTACTCATGGACCCAATCCTCAAGGTATTGACCTTAACACTGCCAACTAGCAACAGGGCACTCAACCCAAGTCGGACAAGCCTCTTCGCACAAATAAGCCTTGTTCGTGTTGCGGTGTTTACGGTCATTACACTCAAAATTTTCCCTTCTTACCACAGATGTGGCAGATGTGGGAGTCTCAAGCCACATTGCGAGGACAACATGCCTCCCCTCATGCTCCCCCTAATGTGGCCACTACTCAACCAGCTGTGTTTACTGATCCTTTCCCTCAGCAAGGACTCGTGGCTACCCAACCACCTGACGGACAGGTCGCCACTCCACCTTCCATTTCTGGTTCCTCCGATTACCATATCCTTATGATGCGCTCTGATCCATCCCCAACCGTCGACCTTCATCTTCAAACTCGGTCTCACCAGTACCCCCAGCCTCCCGCTCAGTTTTCCCTCCAGTCCTCTTCTTCCGGTTCTACAGAGCCTCTTTCAACGTCTAATGGTCCCTTACATATCCCTCAACCCAAAGTTGAGGTCCATACCAAGATTCCTAAAGGACCATTACGTCGAAATGCTGCTTCTGGTCGAGCTGCCCATTCGTATAGCATAGTAGATGATTTGGCGCAATCTCCTGCTGCCATTTCCACGTTGGAACTCCTCCAGTCATGCCCTTCGCAAAAGAAGGCTCTATTATCTACCGTGGGCGCTGTAGATCCTGCTGATGACCAAATGATTTTTTTCAACGCCCATCAATCAGACCATCCTCCTCTTCCTGCTTCCGTCGCCTTCCAAATCCCAGTCAAAATCCGGAACGCCAACGTTTCTCGATGTATAATTGATGAGGGGGCATCCACCTGTGTGATGTCTGCTTCGGTTTGGAAGCAACTCGGATCTCTTGAGATGGCCCCTTCCATGATCACCCTTTGAGCGTGGGACGGCCACGCCTCCCAGCCCATTGGCCTTTTTCGTAATTATCCTATCACCCTTGCCGGTAAGACCGTTTGCATTGACGTCGAAGTCATTGACGCCCCTCTAGACTACAACATTCTATTGGGGCGAAGCTACACCTATGCCATGTCTGCTGTCCCATCCGCGGTTTTTCGCAAGATGTCTTTTCCTCACAATGGAAAGATAGTCACCATTGACCAACTGACTTACCATGAGCCACCGTCTCAGACCTCCCCGGAGACGACCATCTCTTATGTAGCCAATAAGCAAACCATCAATTCCTTGACCAGTGTCTCCCCCAGCATATACAAAGATTCCTCCTTGCATGGAACTTTCCCTGGTCTTCCCCCTCCTCATATCTCTGATCCCAGCTTGTCGAATGTTTGCATGATGCAATTGTCTCGGGCTGCCCTTAAGCGACCCGCCTCGGCTAGTCAGCAACCTCAGACTCAACCTCGCCCACCGCAACCCGCTCCTAGCCCTTCATCTCCACTAGCCGGACCTCCTCCTTCTGGCCCTTATCCTACAGCTGGTATCCCTGAACCCCTTTATCCCCCTGGATCAGTTCCCCCAGGCCTTAATCATCTCGGAGCCATCCCTCCTGGTCATTATCCCGTGGGTCAGATACCTTTCCTGGCTCCCCCTCCCGGAGTCTATTCGGTCCTCGTCATGGCAACCCTCTCTCTCCCTAACCTGACGCTGGGTATAGCTGTCTGGTACCTTGACCCTCCAGCCACTACCCCTCTTGGTCACCCCAAACCTTATCTCGCTTTGACACCGGTTCAACCGGTCCCCCTTGCTTCCTCCGTTGCTACCATGCCCCCTGCACCTCCCCAGGACCCTACCCCTGTGGTGACAGCTCCAGGAAAGAAAGGCAAAGCTTGCAAGGGGGCATCGAAAGACAAGGCCACCTCGACTGACCCAGCTCCTCCTCCGCCCGCAAAGCCTTGCGCCTTGTGTGATGTCGTCGGTCACGCCACCCATACTTATCCTGAGTTGCCCCGCATTCAACCCATGGTTAAAATCACGTTCCCTGAGTCTACGGTCTTCGAACCTTCTCTTCCGTCCTCATCCGTAACCAAGAACCCAAAAACTGTTCGCACTAGCAAACCCTGTGCTTTGTGCGGTGTCCATGGCCATTACTCCCACCATTGTCCTCACCTGACGCATTACCGTGCCTCTTTAGAAGTAGTCTGAGAGTATGAGGTTGAACAAAATCAATCCACCTCTCCCATATTCGCACAGTATGCTTCAGGCCAGCTTGAGGATCTCCCCGCTCCCATCGACATTTCCCCCCTGATGTTCAGATGACAGAGTCTACTACGACCATTCTTTAACTATCCTCCTCTGTGCGACCTTTGGAGCCCAGTCCCCTAGCATCCTCCCCTGTTGTTTCACCTGACCCCCTCTTTTCTACCGATACACAAGATCACTCCACCCGTATCTCTGTTGACCTCCGCAGCCCGAGTCCTCGCCATACCTCCTATAGCCCTCATATACCACCCTCTAGTTTGTATATGAGCCATAGCCATCCTGCTCATTGCACTCCCTCCCGCAGTTGCCGCTCGATGTCTTCTGTACACTCACGCTGCCATCATTGTATCTCCTCCCCCCATTTGTTGTCTTGTAACACCATTCCGCAGGACCCCCCATCCCCACCCTTTATCAGTTACGCCGATGGTGCAAGTCGTTACTCCTGGAATCTAGCCTTGTCAGGATGGGCCATTTTCACCCCCTTGCATGCCCTTATTCTCTCAAACGGGGTCTGCATAGGTACTGCCACCAACAATCAGGCCCAATATGATGCAGTGCGTGGTCTCTTAGCCGATGCCCTCTTTCATTGCATCCTCCATCTGCATGTTCGTTTGGATTCCCTACTTCTTGTCATGCAACTAAATGGTGTTTATCGTGTGCATAACCCTGTGCTGTTTAGACGATATTTACGAGTGAAACTCTTGATACGTGAATTTGAAACCATAACTTTCAACCATATACCTCGAGAACAAAATCACTATGTAGATAGTATTGCAAACCATGTTCTAGATTGGCATTTATTACACGCATTTCATACAAGACAATAACATTCATAATCATTAAAAATGATGCATATCCATAATATGTGTCGCAAAACATGTGTTTAGAGTCCATCTACTCTGATACATATGACATGCCCATAGCATGTTACAAAAAACTCAAAACTGGGGGCACTACCTGTCCCTACATACACACTAGGGGGCACCACCTGTCCCACACCTAATCACTATCTGGCGGATCCCGAGCCAATGGCTCTACTCCTACAGCCTGTAGATCACGTATCCCCTGACCGGCCATCGCCATGCGCCGCATGACACCTCGCCATTCCGAGGGTAGACCAATACATGGCTCTATGTATTGGTCGTCTAAGTCTTGCCACCCGCACTCTGAAACACTGGTCAGCAACCTCTCGTATCTATGGCAGATATTCTCCAGGAGGGCGGCCGCATCCTCATTATGCGCCGCTCTCGATCCACTTGGGCCTGCAGCTCCTGATGCTGCCGGCCGTCCCATATATCCGGTCGGTTTTACCGGAGCTATATCTGCATACCAAAAGTACATGAATCAGTACCCTATCTACTATTCAATAACTTTAACATGCCCATACAAGAATAGTAATCTGTCACTTACCATCGGGCCCCCATACTCGACCAGGCGGAAGTGGCAGGTCCGGATCTCCACAATAACTCATCCCACTATAGGGATAGTCGTCTATGTATAACGGCATCTGATCCCAATGGGCAAAGAACTCAGGTCGAAACACTCGTCCGACCGCCCCTCCTCCTCCTCTGCACAGTAGCCTCCCCCACCGGCGCATCCTGGGCTCTCTCGGGCCCCCATCTGGGAGCTGTATACGAGGTCGTAAGGTCAGGATCTTCTCAAAGAAGAAGGCGCACAATAAAGTCCCATACGAGCAATCGTGGTTCACTTGCCGCTTGCAGAGCGACAACTGTCATTTTAGCGACACCAGCATCATTTGGGCCCACCCATAGTAGGTCCCACTCAACACACTCTCTGTTAGGTCTCTGTAATAAGCAAGATTGGCAAAAGTCTG
Organism: Pinus albicaulis; assembly: GCA_034641835.2. Taxonomy (NCBI): domain Eukaryota; kingdom Viridiplantae; phylum Streptophyta; class Pinopsida; order Pinales; family Pinaceae; genus Pinus; species Pinus albicaulis. The sequence continues at coordinate 1,080,850,535 of CM076584.1, read as the reverse complement.
ATCACAGAGTTAACATCATTTCAACCAACTTTGGGATTCTAGGATCTAGCCCTCCTGAATCCGGAGAGGGATCTCTCCAATATGTACAAAGATGGATATTGTCTTTGAAGTTTAGAATAATGATATTAGGCTAGTTATGAAGACCAAGGGTTTTGTTTTGGTTTTGGATGGTTGAACGTAGTTACTATCTGAGGCAGAAAGATCTATATGCAAATAGGTTCAAAGGTGAGAAGTTTCAAGCACCAGAATAAGTTTTGACTGAGATGAAACATGATGGCAAACTTTCAGTCCATTGGGCCATGGAGTCATAATAGGATTTAATTGGAACAGCAAGAGGTAAGAGTGGTCCATGGGGCAAGTCATCTATGTCTAAGGATCTCTTTAAAGTTTGATTTATGGAATGGAATGATACAATAAGAAGGGGAAAAACCGATGCAGAACAAAGAGCAGCCCAGGATCTGGTAAGTACTTTGAAACTAGCCAGCCTTTGACCAGGCACTTAGGGAAAACATGAAAGCAAACTAGGATCTGGTAAGTACTTTGAAACTAGCCAGCCTTTGATACACTTCCAATAGAAAACATCTTAAAACAAAGGGAAACTTGAAGACAACCTTTGGAGTAGAAACTAGCGGGCCGGGCTCACCACAAATCCTCTCCTAGCTCTTCTTTACTTGGTTACTTTCAAGACAATCACAAAGGTAACGCAGAATGGCCTAAGATCTAATAAGTACTTTGAAACTAGTCAGCTTTTAACACATTCCAAGGGAAACAATCAGATAGCTATGTAGACAAGTCTGGGACCAGGGCTAACCATATCTTCCTTTCAGTTCATCCTCACACAGCTATGCAGAAAGTAACATTCAAAAATAATATCCAGCTAAGATAATAGGACGAGGGAACGCCAGCATTCCTATGCTTAAAACTGAATTAAATCATTTCTAAATAACACAGTTGAAAGAAAACATTGGGATAAATATTTTTCAGCCAGAGAAGGTTACTAATATACAGTAGGTCCTAACACTGTTTAAACTGTTCTTTACAGAAGAAGATGAAACAGATTGAAAACAGAAACAAAATAACAAGTTTACAGTAGGAATAACATCACCGTTAACATAGACCAGGATCCCATAAATCAGCTTGCATTGATGCTCCAAACCAATTACAACCTTAAGGTACAATGTTTTAATTCATCTTTCTTTCACAACCTAACTTATCTGCTACAAGCAGAGCTCCAAGAGCCAGTGAAACCACTATTTACAGTCAAGAATTTCCAGCTCAATTACATTACAATGCTTCAGCAATTTACATTAATAACCAACCCCTCACTCATCTTCTATGGAAGTATTTATAGAAGAATGAGGAGGTGAAATCTAACAAAAGATCTCTCGAAGAAATTAATACAGATTCAAGACTTCTTGGCCCTTTGAGGGGCTCAATGAAGAAGTTTACAAGTGGTTCTCTGTATTAATTGTTCTATATTTATGAATTAAGCTCGATGGGAGCTTTGTTTGACTTTGAGGCTTTGTGTAATGTTTGGAGTAACTCTGCAGATATTTCTGCATTTATTTCCTGGCAGAAATAACTCCCTGGCTATGCTGGAGGAGAAATATCTGTCTCTGCAATAAGTTCAGCTTCTGTTCGAACGCTTTGAGGCAACAGGTGGCTTTTATGGTAGCTGAGGAATCAATGCGCCTCAAGTATGGCGGTGGAGGTCCTTTCTGTCTGATAAACACTTTAGGTTTTCTTTAAATCGTGTTTTTTAAATCGGGGATTAGGCTTTTGATAATTGTCTTAGCATTAATCCCCGTAAAAACTGTCTTCAATCTTCATCTGCTGGCCTTCATCTTCAACTAATGCTCTTTTAATTGTTCTTTTAAATAAAACAATGTCTTGTCGATGTGCAGGGCCGCGCAGGGCTCTTTAGGTTATCAATGCTCATGAAACATTGATAAATTATGGAATGAAGCCCCGCGAATGGTTCTTTTTAACAGCACGAAGGCACAGGAAACGTCTTTCCCAACCCTCGGCTTTCTTTCATTATACAACGGAAAACCATTAAAACACCTGCAAAACACAAAAAAAATTTAAGAAATCCTGCATTTTTAGGTTTACTGCATCGGAGGGTGTGCGGCGGGGAGATCGCAATTGAAAAAAAATGCGATGGAGGAATGGGTCGCAACGCAAAAAATTTCGATGGGTTAATGGATTGAAACCACAAATCTGGGCTTTGTGCTTTGCGATGGATGCGACCTGGATGAGCGCAGATCGCAAAGGAGGGAAATGCGACGGAGACTGATCGCAAATCGCAAAAATGGAAAACGCGATGGGCATTTTTAAATGTTGGATCAAGGATTAGATCAACGGTCGGGATTGAATCGGGGATCGACAATCGGGGGAACAAAACAAATGCATCGAAAGAAAAACTCCGATGCAATTTTGCGCGATCGGTCTTTCAATCAACCCATTAAAATATTAAACACGTGACTTCAAGTTTTTAAGTTGAAAGTTTGGATAAGCGGGTTTTGGGTTTTATAAAGAAAAATGGGTTTGGGAATGAAATATTCATAAGGTCTAAGCACCGAGGGCGAGCTCCGGGTTACATGAAAATAATATGATCGGGGGGTTTTAGGCAGCAAGGCTAATCGCAATCGGAGTTCTTCGGAGTATGGCGAAGACTTGTACATATGATTCTTTCCGATGCGATTAGCGCCTTAACCCAAGGCAAATGGCTCCAGCTCCAAAGCGTATGGTGGGGAAGTGGTTTAGGACTTAGCCCAAAGGGGCTTAAGTCCATAGTCATAATACTTTGTTTTTATGACATTTTTCATGGTTTTTTAATGAAAATGGGGGTTCCGAAATAGTTAAAAAGTGAGTTTTTAACTATGGAAAGGGGAATTTTTCATAAATGGAAAGAAGAGGACTTATGAAATCAAGGCAGTTTTGATGGAGAAAAAGGGGAGCAGATGAAAGGTTTGAGAAGAGGGAAAATGATAGTCTTTCAGCAGTCTTTCATTTGGAATCAGCAAAATTTTCTGAGTATAAAATGGGACAGCAAATGAGGATTTGGGACAGAGGCATGAGGCCTTAAAGAGACTTCAAGAGCCAACAATTTTTAGTGATAAAATTTGTTCCTTGGAGGCTCAAAAAGATTTAGCCACCTTTTGGTATAACAAAATATTACAGGTGGCTAACAGTGGCTCCACTTGGGGATGGTGCCTTCTTGAAGGCATCAAGAATTCAGACTCGATTTCTCAGGGACGCTGACTTGTGCCTGACCCATTGCTTGCTCTTGTTTTTCTTTGACAAATAATATCAGTCATGAAAGAAAAATGAATTTCATCAATACAACTTCTACCTACCCAATCCTACTGATCTAACATTTTTTTCTTCATCAGAGTGCACTTGGATTGGCAAACTCTATTCACAACATTTTATTCTTTTGAAAGCAGGAAACCTAATCTATTTCTACTCCTTATTTCTCCCTGAACTCAGATTAAATAGTTGAGGTCAGATATTTCTCTTCCTAATCTACTGTCTGTTGGGATTAAACTGTCCAACAGACTTTCATTCTCTAAATTCCACAACAAAAGTTTAAAAACAGTCAAGTCACGATTAAGCTGTTTGACTTGCTGTGATCTATGGCATAAAAACAAGCTGCACATAGTTTATTATTTGCAGAAATTTAACATCAAAAATTGAAGGCTTAAGATCTAAAAGCTTCTTATTATGGCCTTCTCTCTTCTTTTCATAGCTCTGATTTTTCTTTTTTCTGTGAGTTATGTCTTCCTTGATATCTGATTCAGATTTTGGGCAAATTAGAACCAATTTTTCACTTTTATGACTCATAAAATAAAACAGTTTTGAGTCATCTCTCTTTGGAAACTTTGGTTCGGATTTTGAGTTTGTTTGAACCTTAATTTCTATCCTAATCTATCTACTGATGAGCCAAGGTTAAACAATTTGGCAAATCAAATTTGCTACCCTATCAGCAGAAAATTGAAAGCTAATTAGTCAATATTAAATAGTTTGACTAATTGGAAGTGTGTTTTGAGGAGTGGCATTTGAGCTTGCACACTTTCAGATTTATTTCTCTTTTTGGCATGGGGCTGTGCCTTTCTTGTTTTCATTTCCGCCCTCTTTTCATTTTTTCTTTGTTTTTGTATTTTTTGATTTTTCACAACTTTGAATGCAATGGTGGATGAAATATTCACAATGGAAAAAGAAAAATAAAAAGGCTGCAGAACACAAAATGGTTTTAAGAAAGGTAATGCTTAAGCATCCTACCATTGACAGGACCCCCAAACAAATCTGTTCCATTCAGCTCTTGTAAGAAGAATGCATTGTTTCCAACAACTGAATGAATAGAGTAAGGGACAAGCCATAGATTGTCAAATTTACCATGCTTTCCCTTGTCTTCCCTCTTTGAGTCCCACTTTAAAACTTTGTCTCCAATCTTGAAATTGTTGGCCTTTGTTCTTCTATCAAATATCTTCTTGATATTGTCTTGCTTCTGCAATGCTTTGTTGTACACTTCCTCTCTGGTTTGCTGAAGATGAATGGTTTGATTTATTCTTCTGATTATGTCATTTTCTTCAGTCTACAACTCTTGAATTAACTTCATAACTGGTACACCAAGGCTGTTAGGAAAAATTGCATCTGTACCATACACAAGCTGGAAGGGTGACATACCAATGGATTTCTTCAATGTTAATCTGTCAGCCCAAAGTGCATGGATGAGCTTTGTGTGCCAAGACTTCTTGTTGTCCTCTAACAGTTTCTTTATTATATTTACTAAGCTTTTGTTGGAAGATTCTGCAAGTCCATTACCTTGAGGGTAATAGGCTATGGAGTGTCCCAATGTTATCTGGTACTTGTGACAGAATTCCACCATTTTCTTTGATCCAAATGTTGTTGCATTATCTGTGATGATCTTGGTAGGACAGCCAAATCTGGAAAGAATATTGGTTTCTATGAATTTTATGATAACCGAATCATTGGCCTGCCTACAAGGAATGGCTTCTATCCACTTAGTGAAATAGTCTGTGGCGGTAAGAATCCACCTATGCTGGGCAGAGGATGGTGGATGAATCTCTCCTATGAAGTCAAGACCCCACTATTGAAAAGGAGCTTCAATAGTGATTGGATGCAGAGGAAGGGGTAATAATTTTCTCTTGCCCTCAAACAATTGGCATTTATGGCAAGTAGTTGTCATTTTGTGAACATCAGGAAAAAGGGTGGGCCAATAGAAACCAGCCCTCAAAATTTTGTTGGCTGTTGACTTCCAGTACAAATGGCCTCCACACTCTCCTTCATGGAACTCCCGCTTAATTTTTTCTGCATCAAACTCAGGCAAACATTTAAGCAATATGCTACTTGCATTTTTCCAATAAAGACATTTATCAATAATGCAATAGTTTACAGCTTTTAACTTTAGGAATCTTGCCTTTGTTTTGGATAAACTAGGAGGTGTATTCAGATTAAGCAAAACATAAAAAATATCAGCATACCAAGGAGAATTCATAAAATGATCTTAAACAACAGGAGTTGAGAGTTCTTCTTGGTTATCTAAAGCATCGATCATATTAATATCAAGAAGTTCACAATTTGATTCAACCATTAATTTAGCTAGACCTTGGCCTTTGATGAGCTTAGTGGGTTTTATCTCTAAATCATATTCAAGAATAACAACAATCCACTTACCTCTTTTACCATCCGGATCCTGGGTCAGAATGTCTTTAACAACTGAATTCGGGACAAAGGCAATGACGTGTGAGTGAAGGATGTATACTCTGAAGTCTTTCAATGCTTTAACCAAAGCAAAAGCTTGCTTTTCCATAATGTTATACTTCAAAGGGGCATCCCTCAATGCCTTGCTAAAGAATGCAATAGGCTGCTCTTGTCCTTGTGGATTTTTCTGTAAAAGGACAACGGTAATAGTATGTTCTGATGCAAATGAGAAGATATAAAAATCTTTTGAAAAATCAGGGCTTATGAGAACCTGTGTTTTGGTTAATGCTTGTTTCACTAGCTCAAAAGATGTCTTTGCTTCCAAGGTCCATTTTATCCCTTGCTCCTTCTTCAACATGTTTTTGATATTTCTAAGGAGCTCTGCCAAGTTAGGGATGAACCTTCTCAAAAAGTTAATCTTTCCAATGAAAGACTGCAACTCCTTGATATTTCGAGGATGAGAGATTTGCAATATTGAATCCGAAATGGAATGTACTTGTTTAAGGGTGCAAAGTGTAGAACCATTTACAATTAACTCTGTGAGCTATACACCTATGACTGGGCCGTAGGGAAAACTTCTTATTTCTTATACAGAGATAGACTGTAGGGGCATTCACCGGACATGTCACCTCTAAAGAGAGGATGAGTTCCAGAGGCTACCTGGCCCTCTATAGGCTCTTCCTAAAGAAATAATGAAGTAAACACTTAGAAGTCTTTGACATACACATACTTGAAGTTTGATGTCTTGCGGAATAAGACAAATAACTTTTTGCAGCTGAGTAGGTGATTATGTGTGTATGCAAGTTATGTATATTTGTTGTTTAACACTTTATATCAGTTTTTTTTAGCATATCATCTTCAGCAAATAAATACATCAAATGATAAAGCAGTTCACCCCCCCTCTGGGCTACATCTGCTGGACCAAGCCTCTCAAACTAGGCTTGTCCTCTTGTATTAAAAATGCTACAAAGGATAATACAAGAATATGAGTGTCTCGAAAGACAGATCTGACTGTAAATACAGAATCAGAAGATAGGAATTAGCTAAACATGCTCTTTCCCAAACACTAAACAGTGAAATTGTACCTGATACAGTACTTTTCCCCAATTGGCCCTGGTGGCCCTTTAGACTTGCATGGAGAATTTCGAGGTGAATATGACCTCAATTGGTTCTGAAACCTCTGCCATTAGACTCAAAAAGTCGAAAATAGCAGAAATAGGCTTTTTAATCACCAAAAATGGATGAACATAGCCTCCAAACAGCTCCAGCACTGAAATGGCCCTGGTGGCCCTGAAAGCTTCCCTGAAGCTAAACAGTGAGAAGAATTCCTCAAAAGGAAAAACGAGCTGTAAAAATGGATTCAGAATGCTGAAAAACTTCAGGAATGACCTTCGTTCCACATTCACTGGCTGCACAATTCCCAATGCAGCTCCCAAACTGATTTGGCCCTAGTGGCTCCTGGAACTTCCACGAAGAAAAATCACCTGAAAACGACCTCAGATGGCTGTGAAACCTATGCCAATGGCTTCATAAGGTTGAATATACCCAAAATCAAAAACAAATTCGTCCAAAACGGACTTTCCTAGCCAAAGTTATGGCCATTTACTCCCAACTGCCAGTTGGCCTAAACAAACTCCAGTTAAATCTGGAGACACTGCCAGATAACACTGCCAGAACTGGAGTAGCCGCTAAAATTGGGGGTCCGCCAGTCGTGGGGGCTAGTGGTAAGGGCGCATATGACCACACCGAATGGAGAACATAGAGTTAAATTCGGAGTTATTAAATGAAACTCCGCCCCCGGCGCTATAAACACGGGACCACATCCCAAACGGATTGCGCGCCCATTATAACTGTTCCATTCAAATATAAATGAGTTGCAATGTATAACAAGAATCATTGCCATGGCCCATTGGTCGGGCCTCTCCGCTGCCATTCCACCGACCTGGGTTCAAATCCGTTCGCGTCCATATATATTTTTTAAACGCGCCATTCCATATGAACCTTGGGGCCACGTGGCGGCCTCTGGGCTGGCCACATGGCGCCCTGTAATTGGCTGCGCTTGGAATATTCCATAGAATATTCTGTGGAATATTCCATGGAATATTCTCAGAATATTTTGTGGAATATTCTTTTTTTAATAAAAATATATTTTTTCCAAAGTCAAATTTTGACCATTTTTAATTGAAACTAGCGAACTTCAAAGCTGAATAACTTCTACATACGGCGTCGGATTTGAGTGCCGTTCACGGCGTTGGGATCGTATTGACGAGCTCTTTCCATTCGATCTATTTCGGATCAATTTTGAGTAACTTCATTTTTGACCATTTTACGACACTTGGTCCTGAGCTCCTGATCACACCTCCCAAATGAGAAGGCTTTTGGTCCCCAAAAGCTTACTGAATCTCTGATCTGAACTGTACAGCACTTGAGGAACAGAAATATCTTCTTCCAGTCAGCCAAAAGAGCATACTGATGCCAAAAATGTCCTGCCTTGCTAACTGTTGTCTTGGTGACTTTTTGCTGCATATGCCAAGTACTTGTCGAATCCCGACCAAGTTCTTTCGCCAGACAAATCTGAAATTGCAGGAACCAGAAATGAAACTTGCTGATATATGAGCTAAAATATTCCCGTGAACATGTGGGCTTGCCAACTGTCACGATGCCCATCCATGACACCTCCGCTCCAGAAGAATAGCTGCCTCCCAAATGAGAAGGCTTTTACAAAGATGAAACGCTTCATCATTTCTCCTCTTTACAATCTTGGAGATCAAATTAACTTTTTCCAAGTCAATATTACATTACATGCATGGTTAAAAACAAAGTAATCAACCCTTCAAGTTAATCACACATACATGTTTAAAATATAAGGAAATCATCATGATCCCTGTGCTCATGCATCTCATTCTCATGCATGCAGTTTATCCTTCAACTTTCTCTTAAGTACAATCATAAGTACAAGATCCCCAATCACATGTACATGTACTTTCAAAGCTGAAATGAATATAACTTTCGCTACGATAGAGTGAGTCTCATACTCAGCTTTTCCATCCTGCAACTTGCATTCCCTTAACAAAGAAAATGCATTCAATCAAAAGACATGCAAATTTAATTGGATAAGAATTCTAACCATTTCTTACCAATCCATTTCAAAGGCGCTTCTTTTAACTGCACATCGATATCAGCATGTGTATCATCCTGACACATATCAATGATGGAAACTTCCTTCCCATTCTTGCCATACTCTTTCTCCCATTTCTTCAAATTTTGTGGAAGCATTGTTGGATTCAGAGTCCAACACCTTTCAACAGTATGTCCTTGCTTATGGCAATAAGTGCAACACATGTTCATCTTCTTGACCGCATGATTTGCATTGTTCATTGGAACTTTAGCTTCTTGCCTCCTTTCCTTCAAAAGTTTCATGTATGTTTCCATTCTTTTCCAACATCTAGAAACACTATGGTTAAACAAACCACAAAAAGAACATGCAATTCTTTTCCAATGCTTGTGTGGAAATTTTCCATGCTTTACATGATCAAAGGAAATATGATTGAAATCAGATTTATACCTTTCTCTTTCACCTTCATTACCTTCATGAGGAGGTGAATCGAAAGAAGAAGAAGCTCCCTTTGGAACACTAACAATCCCATCAATGGTTTTAGAGCTTTCACCACTCCCTTGTTCAAGTGCATGTTGATGCACACCTTCTTCCTTCATGGCTGCTTTGGAACTTTCTCCATAAGATTGTCCATAGCCAAGACCCAAATTCTTAGGCCTTACCTCAACCATTATTGGCTCAACTATACCCTGTGCATGTTTTCCCAATCCTTTTCCTTCATATGCCATTTTGGACATCAACTTGGACCCTATGCCTTTGGTATGTTTCTCAAAAGAACCAGCATAAACATTCTTATAAGAAATTGAAGACAAACTAGAATTGTTTACCTCTTCTTCAAGCTGATACTTGGCTAAGGCTTCTTTGGCAACAAGGAGCTGTGTCTCCAACTCATGCATCCTTTCCAGCTTCATGTTTGCAATACGAAGTTGGCCTTCCATTTCCTGCAATTGGTCAGAAAGCAACTGCTTCTCTTCCCTCATGGAATTCAACTGCTCTTGAAGTCTAGAGCTCTTTCTTTCATCCTCATACATTTCTTTCACCATATTCATCATGATGAAAATTTCTTGCTTCAAGCCTTCATAAAAAAATCTTGTGAAGGAGGACGATTTTGAGAACTCACTTATGAAAGTTGTCATTATAAAAATGAACAAAAGAGCTTCAGCAAACTCAAACAACAAGTAGTTTGCAGAATAATAAAGCAGTCCGTCTTCAACACTGCTTAAGACACCTTTCAAGCTACACAATCAAGCTAGTGATGTCAGTCAAGCAAACCTAGTGCTCTGATACCATCTGATCTGAAAATGGAATGTACTTGTTTAAGGGTGCAAGGTATCCATTTCCCATAATTTCAAATGTGAGCTATACACTCCAAGTGACCTCTGGAAATGTGAAAACTTCTTATTTCTTATAGAGAGATAGACTGTAGGGGCATTCACCGGACATGTCACCTCTAAAGAGAGGATGAGTTCCAGAGGCTACCTGGCCCTCTACAGGCTCTGCCTAAAGAAATAATGAAGTAAACACTTAGAATTCTTTGACATACACATACTTGAAGTTTGATGTCTTGCGGAATAAGACAAATAACTTTCTGCAGCTGAGTAGGTGATTATGTGTGTATGCAAGTTATGTATATTTTTTGTTTAACACTTTATATCAGTTTTGTTTAGCATATCATCTTCAGCAAATAAATACATCAAAATGATAAAGCAGTTCACCCCCCCTCTGGGCTACATCTGCTGGACCAAGCCTCTCCAACTAGGCTTGTCCTCTTGTATTAAAAATGCTACAAAGGCTAATACAAGAATATGAGTGTCTTGAAAGACAGATCTGACTGTAAATACAGAATCAGAAGATAGGAATTAGCTAAACATGCTATTTCCCAAACACTAAACAGTGAAATTGTACCTGATACAGTACTTTTCCCCAATTGGCCCTGGTGGCCCTTTAGACTTGCATAGAGAATTTCGAGGTTAAGATGACCTCAATTGGTTCTGAAACCTCTGCCATTAGACTCAGAAGGTCGAAAATAGCAGAAATAGGCTTTTGAATCACCAAAAATGGATGAACATAGCCCCCAAACAGCTCCAGCACTGAAATGGCCCTGGTGGCCCTGAAAGCTTCCCTGAAGCTAAACAGTGAGAAGAATGCCTCAAAAGGAAAAACGAGCTGTAGAAATGGATTCAGAATGCTGAAAAACTTCAGGAATGACCTTCGTTCCACATTCACTGGCTGCACAATTCCCAATGCAGCTCCCAAACTGATTTGGCCCTAGTGTCTCCTGGAACTTCCACGAAGCAAAATCACCTGAAAACGACCTCAGATGGCTGTGAAACCTATGCCAATGGCTTCAGAAGGTCGAAAAGACCCAAAATCAAAAAAAAATTCGTCCAAAACGGACTTCCCTAGCCAAAGTTATGGCCATTTACTCCCAACTGCCAGTTACACTAAACAAACTCCAGTTAAAACTGGAGACACCGCCAGATAGGTCCGACAAATTAGGGGCGGCGCTATAATTTAGGGGTCCGCCGTATTTTCCGCTAAACTGGCCGATTGTAGGGCCACGAACCGGCCTGCTTCAGATTGGTTAAATAAACCAACTTTGGGTTTTTAATGTGGCATATTAAAGTTTTAGGAGTTCTAACCATATGTTTAAACCCCATGTAACAAGCCCACGTAATACATATATTAAAACCCACGTTCACAGTTTTAAATAAACATTCCATGCCAAATCCATTTAACAAGCGGGAATGTGGTCCAATCTGCTAGACTGCCAAGGTTATTCTTCCGCCCTGGCTCCGCGTTCCGAATCTGGCCGACGACTCCATAAAAAATTTTTAAAACATGCCATTTCAATCACAAAGTTCACGTGGCGTCCGGCTAGCCACGTGGCGCTCTGTAATTGGACACAAGCGAAATATTCCATAGAATATTCTATGGAATATTCCACAGAATATTCCTAGAATATTCTGTGGAATATTCTTTTTTTAATAAAAATAATTTATAAAGTCAATTTTGGCATTTTTAAATTGAAATTGGCGGATCTTTAAAACTGAATATCTTCTTCATACGGCAACGGATTTGAGTGCCGTTCACGGCGTTGGGATTGTATCGCCGAGCTCTTTCCAGTCGATCTATTTCAGACCAATTCTGAGCACTTTCATTTTTTAGCCTTTTTCCATGGCTTGGACTTGAGCTCCTGATCAAATATAGCCTCAATCCTCTTTTCGTTGATCTATCTTTTAGAAAATCGCTTCCTCGAAATAATGTGTCTCCATCGCTTACCTTCTTGGAGACCAAATAAAGTCTTCTTAGGGTTTAAAGATATCCCAAACTTTCTGCACTTCTCGAAAAATTTCCTCAAAATTTTCTAAGTGTTCTTCATCTGTTTTTGAAAACACAGTGACATCATCAAGATAGATAATGATGAAGAAGCCCAATTCTTTCGAGAATGCTATGTCCATGGCTCTCTGAAAGGTTGCTCCAGCATTCATTAGACCAAAAGGCATTTTCACATACATGAAAGTGCCCCATGGTGTAGTAAACGCCGTCTTTAATTGATCATCAGCGTGGACTAAGACTTGGTTATACCCTGAAAAGCCATCTAGCAAAGAAATTCTTTTAGACCCCACCACCCTTTGCAAAATGTGATCCATCTTGGGTAAAGGGTAGTTGTCTTTCAATGAAGCTTTGTTTAAATTTCTGAAGTCTATACAAAGCCTAATTTCTCCAGTCTTCTTCCTAACAGACACCAGATTAGATACCCACTCAGAATATCTAATAGGGACAATAATACCAGCGTTGTGCATCTTCATGACTTCCTTCTTAACCAATGGCAACTGGACAGGGTTTATTCTGCGCAGTTTCTGTTTGAATGGTTTTTGGTTCTCTTTAAGAGGAATTTTGTGCTATATTATTTCAGTGTCATAGGATTTAAGATCTTCGTAACTCCAAGCAAAAACATCAGAAAACTCTTTGAATAGCTCTATGTATTTGAGTTTAAAGTGAGCTGGCAGAGTTTTGGACAGTTTGATCATTTTAGGTTTTTCCTCACTGCCTATATTGCACTCCTCTACTTCAGTCTCTACAGGTTCCAGTTTTGGTTTATTGGCCACATCGTTAAAATCAAACAATTCTTCTAGAGGGGCCAAACCCTTGGGCAAACTATCATCCTTAGAATGCAGAGTTTCCAATTCCTTTGTTTCAGATTTTGCACTCCATTCTGTTTGGTTTGTAAGTTTGCTAGTTTGAAGGTTAATGTCTATAAGCTCAGGAGACGGTTCTTCCTCACCAAGAAAATTTTATTCACTGCAATCTGTATCATAATCTAAATCTGAACTATGGAGTTCAAATTCATTTCCGAATTGCATGAAGTCTTCTATTTGTTTATCTCCGTCAAACACCTGCCAATATTTCTTATTATCCGAGACAGCTGGTCTGAATTTTATCTGAGACGTGTCATCATATAGTATTGGGCAGGTTCTAGCAGCAAAGGCTAAATTGTGGGCTGCAATATTTCTTTTCCTCGGGACAAAAGTCAGGTTGGACTCCTCAAATGTTTTCAAAAGATCCATGACATCATTTCGTTAGGCCCTAAGTCTGGGGTGATTTGCATTATACTCCCCATTAACTTGCCTAATGATTAATTCGGAATCGCCATATACATTGATTCTCTTGGCACCTAACTTTTTCAGTAAATGTAAGCCTAAGAGCAGGGATTCGTACTCCGCTATGTTGTTGGAACACTGAAAGTTTAATTTACATGAAATACATTTTGTATGATTGTTTTCAGTGTTAGTGATCCAGACACCTGCACCAGCATTCGTTCTGGTGCATGACCCATCAAAATACATAGTCCAGAGAGGAACATTTTCAATTTTATTATTTTGGTGTATCTCCTTTATATAATTTGATTCCTCAAGTTTTTCATCGGGTTGAGGATCGTCTTCTTGACTGTCAAGTTTTAAGTTTAATGGATTGATGACTTGCAGTTCAAGACCTGTGTTTAGTTTGCTAGGATTTTTAGACACAATAGACTGTTTCGGCAGTTCAGCGTTGTGTTCCTCTTCCTCCATTTCAGCCATTGATTATGTTGAAATGATTTGTTCTGTAAGTGTTTCATCATTAAACATGATAAAAGAATCAAGACTCGTGCTTACAACGTACAAAGGAGAGTTTTGAGGCTGGTCTTGACTTGTCACTGTGTACTACATGTGGGTTTCCCTGTAAAGTCTTCTAGTCTGATTAAAAACAGGGATAGTCGCATAGGTCATGTCCATTTGCATAGTTCCCTGTAACTTAGCCCCCCAAGATCTTGATAAAAGCATTCCATACTTTGGGGGTACATCAGCCACAACAACATCCATGACCAAACATTTGGCTGGAATCTGGGCTAAGTTAACACAGAGATCTTTTATCAATCCTAGACATTTAACTCTACTTGAGTCAAAGCAGTATAAGTCTTATTAAGGTCTGGTAATTTCAAGACCCAGGCTTTCCATTACGACTTTTGGCATTAAATTATGGGAAGCGCCCGAGTCATGCATAGCATTGTGCAGAATTTTATCATGAATGTTTAAGCTTACGTAAAAGGGAGGGACAGGACCCTCTTGAAACTTTCCTTCAATCTTTGGACCAAAAATAAGCTCTGGTTGGTCATCATTAAGATTGAGTGTATCTTCATTATCTTCTAAGTTCAAAGCCTTCAAAATTTTGTACCTATATACATGTTGGGAAGCTAACTCAGTCAAAGGAACAGAAATTTTGATCTTTGAGATTTCCTGTTCCAGGCTGAAAAGGTTTTGACTCTTTAAAGCATTGATTTTAGCTTTTTTTACTGCCACTTTATCATCAATAACAGCTTTCTGATTTGGTTTATCTACAGTTGAAACAGTTGTTTTACCAGGAGCACTAACCGGGGTGTTAGTACTGCTAATGTTTGCACTCCGTTTTTCAATATTTTGAGTGTCTTTCTCTTTACCACTACCAGAATTAATAGCCACTGTTTTGTTTTTTTGGTTGATTGTTTTAGAGTTGGTTGCAGTGCTGTTTTGAGAAGGCTTGTCAGAGGTTTTATTGTTGGGGGTTCGTTGATTAGATTTGCTTCTGAGTTCATATTCCTTTGAAGGTTCTATGACAGCGTTTTCCATGTTCTGATAATAATTTTCATTATCATCTCTTTTGTCATCGTAAGGTGTGTAAAGGCCTTGTTTTTTATCATAATGAATTTCGAAGCTATCATCATCTACCCCAAATAAGTTTATATCATCCTCCTCTGTTATTTTTTCTGTTTGCTCAACCTCACTTAAAAAGTTTTGATGAAAGGGAGGAGTGATGTGTTGATCCTCTTCCCGGGGTCTATTTGGAGGTCGATTTCTTCTAATATTATGATTCTGGCTTTGGTTTCTGTTTTGAGGAGTGTTTTGATTTAGACTTGCTTGTGCTCTCTCCAGGATGCTCATTTTCTTCATCATTTCTTCCATCATTCTTTCCATCTTTGAGCTTGAAGTAGAAGGGGTGGATTCCTCTCTAAAGGATACCCTCTTTTCAACTTTCATCCTTGCTCTCTTCTCCATTAAGTTTACTTCCACAGAAAGGGCACCTCTTTGCATATCTTCCAGGGTTGCAAAGACTCTTTCTCTGAGTGAATATGTCATGTCAGGATCAAACCCTTCAGGAAATTTGTTTAAAGCTGAGCCCTGAGGAGGTTTGAGTTCAGGGGAGAGTGCATTATACACACTGTTAAATCTGGTATAATAAGCTTGTACACTTTCCCCAGGGTTCCTATGGAGATTGTTATAGTCGGCAAGGACTTGGAGAGGATTCTTCCTTACTTCCCATTTGTTTAAGAATGTTTGATGGAAGCCTTGGAGATCATTAATACTGTGGGGGGCTAAATCTTTGAACCATTTTCTTGCTTCTCCCCCCAAACTTTGAGCAAATAGTCTAAGTTTGACATAATCATCATCAATTTCATTTCTGTCAAAGTAGTCATTCATCTTGTCCACATGTTGAGATGTTGTTATAGTATTGCTAGCATCATATAAAGGAATTTTGGACTGATAGTCCTGTGGAAGATTGACTAATGGTACAGGAAGGACTAAGGGAGCATACCATGCTGCCATGATACGTGGTGGATTTACAAGAGGAGGTGTGGGTTGAAGTGGAGTGGTTTGAATAGTGGATGACGGGTGAACAGAAGTGGATGGAACAGCAGTAGATTTCTAAGCTGATCTTGGATGAGAGGCACCTAAATTGTGAAGGAAATGTAAATCAGGAGGTGTTGTTTCTCTGCCACCAGGATGTTCACTTGTTTCAGGAGATGAAAGTGAAGACTCAGAGTCTAACTAGATTATATCATCAAATGACCTAGTCCTAAATGGATTCACTAAGTCAGCTTGTGATTGTTGCAGAGCTGAAAGATTTTCAGGGACTGAATTAGCTCTCAAGGGTGATCTGAAAACAATTAATAATTTAACCTTAGGAGACTTCCAAAGGATACTTTCTGGATTATCAACTATCTCAGGTGGGTGAGGGTCTGGATGGGCTCTAGTGTGAATCTTTTTAGAAGCCACTATGCTTTGTTGTTTAGACCCAAATAAACAAGAAAAGTTCAACTAGATATGACAATCTTGGAGAGGTTAACTAATCTGTTTTCACAATTTTAATCCTACAGTCCTCTAACTGAATTTGAATGATACTATAATGATAAGGGTTCTTCCCAGTGGAGTCTTTAGGTCTGTTTAAGGATTGTGGAGTCGCCAAGTGGAAATTTTTAGCTCCTTTCAGAGGTAAAAGGTCTTATGGTCCACCACCATGTTTATTTAATTCCAATCTGAAATATTTTTAGGTTTTTTCTAAGTCATTTTTCAGTTTTGTGGTTGTTAAGAATATCCTAACTTTGTTTCAAAACTTAGCTAAGGTTGCGAGACAAAGGCAGTCTACTCTTATGGCTAAGCCAGCTGATTTTTCAAGGTTAGACGAAGTCTTAAGAGAAACCTAGGGTTTACCTAGCTTGTCACTGATTCAAACAAGTTTCATCATAATTACCTATCTTAGGCAGTGCTTGAAAAGGCTGCTTTTTACTCTCAAAGTGTTCTTGAATAAAGGGTTTTCTGAGGTATTAAAAACACTCAGTCCCCAGCGGAGTCGCCAGAATTGTTAGGTCTCTGTAATAAGCAAGATTGGAAAAGTCCGATCACAGAGTTAACATCATTTCAACCAACTTTGGGATTCTAGGATCTAGCCCTCCTGAATCCGGAGAGGGATCTCTCCAATATATACAAAGATGGATATTTTCTTTGAAAGCTTAGGGTAATGATATTAGGCTAGTTATGAGGTCCAAGGGTTTTGTTTGGTCTTTTCGGATGATTGAACATAATTGCTGTCTGAGGCAGAAAGATCTATATGCAAATAGGTTCAAAGGTGAGAAGTTGCAAGCAAAAGAGTAAGCTTTGATCAAGAAGAAAGATGATGGTAAGTTTTCAATCCATTGGGCTATGGAGTCATAAGAGGATTTAATTGAAACATTCAGGTTCAAGAGTGATCTATGGGGCAAGTCATATATGCCTAAGGATCTCTTTCAAGTTTGATTTATGGAATGGAATGATACAATAAGAAAGGGAAATGACAGATGCAGAACAAAGAGCAGCCCAGGATCTGGTAAGTACTTTCAAACTAGCCAGCCTTTGACCAAGCACTTAAGAGAAACATAGAAGCAAACTAGGATCTGGTAAGTACTTTGAAACTATCCAGCCTTTGGTACACTTCCAATAGAATACATATAAAACAAAGGGAAACTTGAAGGCAACTTTTGGAGTAGAAACTAGCGGGTTGGGCTCACCATAATCCTCTCCTAGCTCTTCTTTACTTAGTTACTTCCAAGATGATCACAGAGATAACACAGAATGGCCTAAGATCTGATAAGTACTTCGAAACTAGTCAGCTTTTAACACATCCTAAGGGAAACAATCAAATAGTTGAGCAAACAGGAAAGGGACTCAGGGCTAACCTTGATTTCCTCAATTCATCCTCACACAACATATATTGAAAGTAACATTTAAAAATAACATTCAACAGTGACAAAAGGATGAGGGAACGCCAGCATCCTTGTACTTAGACCGAATTAAATCATTTTCAAATAACACAGTTGAAAGAAAACATTTAGATAAAGATTTATCAACCAGAGAAGGTTACTGATATACAGTAGGTCCTAACCCTGTTTAAACTGTTCTTTACAGTGGAAAATGAAACAAATTGAAAACAGAAACAAAATACAAGTTACAATGAGAATAACATCACCATCAGCATAGACCAGGATCCCATAAATCAGCTTGTATTGATGCTTCAAACCGGTTACAATCTTCAGATCCAATGTTTTAATCCATCTCTCTTCACAACCTAACCTATCTGCTACAAGCAGAGCTCCAAGAGCCGATGAAACCACTATTTACAATCAAGAGTTTTCAGCTCAGTTACATAGAATGCTTCAGCAATTACATTGACAACCAACTAATCCAACCCCTCACTCATCTTATATTGAAGTATTTATAGAAGGATGAGGAGGTGAGATCTGATAAAAAGATCTTAAATACAATTAATGCAGAATTAATGTCTTCCTGGCCCTTGGAGGCTCGATGAAGAAATCATACAGGTGTTCCACTGCATTAATGTGTTTACACTTATGAAGTAAGCTCGGAGGGAGCTTTGTTTGACATTTGAGGCTTTGCGTACTATTAGGGTTACTCTGCAAACATTCTGTCATTAAATCTGAGGCAGAAATAACTTCTTTGGCTGCTTCGAGGCATAATATCTGATTTAGTGTAATAAATTCAGCCTCTGATTGAGCATTTTGAAGCAATAGGTGGCACTGCGGTGGTTGAGGAATCAATTTGCCTCAAAGTATGGCGGTGGAGGCAATATGTCTGATGAACACTTTAGGTTTTCTTTTAAACTGTGTTTTAGATTGGGGATTAGGCTTTTGATAACTGTCTTAGCCGTAATCCCCGTAAAAATTGTCTTCGATCTTCATCTGTTGTGCTTTGTCTTCAAAAACTGATACTCTTTAACTGCTCTCTTGAATAAAACAGTGTCTTGTCGATGTGCAGGGCCGCGCAGGGCTCTTTAGGTTATCAATGCTCATGAAACATCGATAAATCATTTGATACAGAGCCCGTGAATGGTTCTTTTAGATAGCTCGAAGGCACATGAAACGTCTTTCCCAACCCTTGGCTCTCCTTCATTCTATAATGGAAAACCATTAAAACACCTGCAAAACAAAACAAATGCATCGAAAGAAAAACTCCGATGCGATTTTGCGTCGACCGTTGGATTTGGCATACGATCAATGGTGGAGATGAGCCGGGGGAAAAACCCTTGTATATTTTTATGAAACCCAAACTTTTGGAATAATCAAAGGCTTTTATGGATCGGGCGGAAGAATATATATATAAAGCGGACAGGCGCCCGACTGCGGGGCCTTCGGATATATGGAATGTAATATGCCCGAGGCGTATTTAAAACAAAGGGGTTAATCGCAATCGGGCCATTGGGCCTGGTCATTCCGATCAACCTATTTGAAACGTTGCGATGCGATTGGCACCCGGGGTCCTTAACACTTGGTCCCAGGGGAAGTCATATGAAACAGGGGCGGGGGAAAATTTTAACATACGAGACCCAATCGCATCGGAACTTTGATGCAGGTCTTTTTGATCTACCCATTTGATTTCTCCGATTGCGATTGCGCGATCGTTCTTTCAATCAACCCATTAAAATATTAAACACGTGACTTCAAGTTTTTAAGTTGAAAGTTTGGATAAGCGGGTTTTGGGTTTTATAAAGAAAAATGGGTTTGGGAATGAAATATTCACAAGGTCTAAGCGCCGAGGGCGGGCTCCGGGTTACATGAAAATAATATGATCGGGGGTTTTAGGCAGCAAGGCTAATCGCAATCGGAGTTCTTCGGAGTATGGCGAAGACTTGTACATTTGATTCTTTCCGATGCGATTAGCACCTTAACCCAAGGCAAATGGCTCCAGCTCCAAAGCGTATGGTGGGGAAGTGGTTTAGGACTTAGCCCAAAGGGGCTTAAGTCCATAGTCATAATACTTTGCTTTTATGACATTTTTCATGGTTTTTTAATGGAAATGGGGGTTCTGAAATAGTTAAAAAGTGAGTTTTTAACTATGGAAAGGGGATTTTTTCATAAATGGAAAGAAGAGGACTTATGAAATCAAGGCAGTTTTGATGGAGAAAAAGGGGAGCAGATGAAAGGCTTGAGAAGAGGGAAAATGATGGTCTTTCAGCAGTCTTTCATTTGGAATCAACAGAATTTTCTGAGTATAAAATGGGACAGCAAATGAGGATTTGGGACAGAGGCATGAGGCCTTAAAGAGACTTCAAGAGCCAACAATTTTTAGTGATAAAATTTGTTCCTTGGAGACTCAAAAAAGATCTTAGCCACCTTTTGGTATATAAAAATATAAGTATTAGCCGTAGTGCTATGAGGAAGTGAGATAAGGGGGAGTGGGGATAATGTGGGTAGTAGGGTAGGCAAAGGGTAGTGAGTCCGCAGGAGTAGCAATGTAGGTTGCGGGTGTGTGTAGAGTTGGGTGGTGGCCGCAGGGTTGTAGGTTGCAAAAAAATTATTTTTATTTTTTTATTTTATTTTTTATTTTTTTATATTTAATGTTAAAATATCGCAGATGTGAGGATTTTAACAAGTAATACACAAAGCAGATTTTAAATCTTCATGATTTAAGTAGTAATACGTAGGATTTTAAGAAAATATTACAAAATTTGGTAAAAATAGGAGAATAATTTAAAAATCCTAAACTTTAAATTATTTTAAAGAAAACCGAAACTTTCTTCGTAAACCCACTTTAAAATGAAGCAAAGTTGGTATTTTCAGCAACTCTCCAATGTAGAAATTTAAAAGTAGAAATTGTAGAGAAAAAATCAGAATTTAGAGAACCTTTAGATGCGCAGTGCTACTCTTCTTCAAAACCAATGCTGCTAATTTCTGAATCCTTATTCTTCTCAAAGAAAATTTCTGAATGCTGCAAAAAATATTTAACTGATGAATGCAGCAAAAAGGACTGCTGCAGAATTCTCTGAGTGCTGCAAAAATTATCAGAATTTTTGTAGATATGCACAGGCCATAAACACAAATGGATCACTCAAGGTTGAGTTGGTTATGAACTTATCAGCTCTGATACCATGTTAAACACCATGTTAAACACACACATGATGTATGAGAAAGATAAACATACACACAACAAGAAACTCAACAGACAATGAAGGATAAGTGTGCAGCTGTCTTATTTTTCCATTATACATGATGTACATTTATAGTACAATGGTGTGACTCTTGGTTTGACATTCCAAGGTCACTTGGACTCCATTGTGACTTTTCGCATTCCACACCTACCCATGGAGGATTAGTTGTTCCAACAATGAGATCAATTAAATGTACATCTGCTACTACTGCTATTCATTCTCCTATAAGAACTCCCGTAGAACATATTGTAAAGGTTGTTGTTGTTGTTGTTAGTTGTAGGGATTCATTCAAATGTTAGAACTGTTATTGCGGGAAGTAGCTGAGTAGTTTGTAATTTAATAGACTAGGAGGAGAAGTTTGGACTGTAATCAGCCATTGAGCTCAGAGTATGTGACTGGTTTTTCACATCAATTAATCAAGAAGTTTTCACAGGATCCTGGTCTATATTTCTAGTGATGTTTCTCTTACTGCAATTGTCTTATTACAT
This sequence comes from Pinus albicaulis, assembly GCA_034641835.2. Classification (NCBI taxonomy): domain Eukaryota; kingdom Viridiplantae; phylum Streptophyta; class Pinopsida; order Pinales; family Pinaceae; genus Pinus; species Pinus albicaulis. The sequence goes on along the minus strand of CM076584.1, from coordinate 1,080,828,932 downwards.
TATTCATGTTGTCCATTTATTCTCTGATAAGAATCAGTAAATCAGGCTTAGGATATACCCCTGCATGGTAGCCCAATGCCGATTGCTCTTCTTATCTTTGATATTTTTTGCTGATAGTGAATCTAAGAGAAAATTCATGTAATTTAACCAGTTAAAGATGTTGGTCAAGCCCATGCTTACTGATGTGTGAATTCGGGGTTTGTTGCTTAGATGTTCTTGTTGGGTTTAAGCTGGAAGAATTGGGATACTGGCGATTTAGTGTAAGCCCTGTCCACTGGGGTCCTTTTCCAACAGATTGGCCTTTCTAAGATCCCTTTGAGCTGGTGTCAAAAGCATTGAAGGTTAAAAGCCCTTCTATGATCTTAGGCCTAGTTCTGTGTTAAATCTTAACTCTATTTTTCCTTAAGAGTATGATGAAAGAAAACCTGGAATTAAATGACCTCCGACCTGATCTTAAGCTGCCTTTTGTATCTTCACTGAGATTTGCCTTTGAGTCTGTCAAAGCAGGTCTAGATTTAAATGATATCTGACCTGATCTCCAGACAGAAATTGGGTTTCTTTCCTTCTTTCACTTTCATTCCTTATTGTTCCATTCCACCATCTATCTAAAAGATCCTTTAGTATAGATGACTTTCCCTATGGAAGGCCTTGCTTAGTTTTTATGCAAGTAATTCCCTTTCATGACTCCATAGCCCAATGGATAACACTTTCTCGACTTATCCTCTTTACCGAAACATCGTTCTGCTTTGTTCCTTTCTTTCTTTAACCTTCTTAGTTAATGATCTCCGACCAACCCAACAACCAACCAAATCATTTTAAATCCACTGTGCTACATACCTAGCCTAATATCTCATTCTCAGCTTCAAAGATATATCATTCTTTGCTTTTATAGAGAGATCCCTCTCCAGATCCAGGAGAGCTAGATCCTAGGATCCCAAAGTGGTTTGATGTTGTCTTATCTTTTGGTATTGCCAAATCTGCCAGAACATAGGAACCCCAACAAAGGTTATAAATGGGAAAAAGGATGGAGATGAGTGGTACAAGCCCATAAGGAGTCGTTTAGGATTGGTAGGGTGACCATGGAATGGAAAAATGGTAGAATAGTGAAAAATTTGGTATACGGATAATGAAGGCAGTGAGATTTCTAAAACTAACAATATTCAGGGAATTTTATTTTTAGAAATCTATGGACCAGTACTTAGTCATCTACAGATGGGTAAAATTATTGATGACTAATATAACCTATCTCAGATCACACCAATTTATTTCTTATATTTAGTAACCCAAAAAACATTTAGATCCTTATGAATTGGCTCCCCGGTCATTGCATTCCAGTTATGTGCCCAGTCATCAAGGTGACATCAAGATCACACTACATCTAGAAGGTAGGAAGCCATATAGAACTTTGATTCTAATCCTTCCTCTGGCACCTATGCTGCTGATATATTGGCCCTTAGAGCTGAAATTAACAGATGAGTCTAATTAAAGTGAGTGTTGTGGGTGGTGACTGCATACACGAGGGGAACCCATGCCCTGCTGAAGGTAGTGGCATCCATCCTGCCATACATTTGACACATCATGGCTGCAATGAGCATGTAAACCTTCCTCAAACACTCAGTCTTATATTCCTTATCTATCTTTCCTTTAAAAAATTTCAGGGTGTCCTGTACCAGCACATCATGTGTTGCGATCCACTGGGAATTGAAGGATTTTTCTTTACTTGGGAGTGAATAATGGACTTCGACATCCCCTACGATAAGGTTGACAAATTATTTCCCTATGTGATCTTGGATTACCCAGTTTTTTGAATCCACCTTTTGGAGGATCCATTCAATCACTTCTACACACTAGAAGATTGGCTGGTGGGCAGCCACATAATGCAGTTTGGACCTCTTCACTTGTATGTATATGTGTTGGTCCACAAGGTCCTCTGGGAATTCCTGCTTCATGAAATCTTGGAAGATTTCATACTAGGACATCTTCGCACCTTTTACAATGACACATGCAGTGTCCCTGTAGATGGGAGTCGGTGGTGGAGGCATCTCACCCTTTGATGGATCTATTTCTGGGCTCTTGTGCCTTCTGCGAACTACCGAGGGCCCCATGTCGCTTGAGGCCAAAGAGATATAAATGCACTCGAGTTTAAATTCGATATTACTTTGAAAAAACACACTCTGGTTGGCCTATCAGATTTTTTGTGAGCTCCATCATGTAGGTCGAATACGACCTACATAACCCTTGTATATATAAAGGGGTCGCACGTGTGGACATTAATGGTGGTCACAAGGTCACATAGGAGGTTAGTTGCATATATTTGTGACCTTGCAACCTACGGGTTGCTAGGTCACCAAATCGCATGGTCACAAAGGTAAGATTCTGACAGAGTTTGTGACCTAGCGACCTGGTGACCTTGGCTAGGTCGCGGGGTCGCTAAATTGAAAAATATCAAAGATTGAGGGAAGTGCGACGTTTCGACTTCATGAATTTAATTAGAAGAAAAAATTAAAGCCATATTTGGATTTGAGGTTACTTGTCCAAGGTGGGATTTTGAGGCCTAGGGCCAATGCTGGGAAACAAGCTTGTCTTCATCGAAAGAAACAAGGCCTCTGAAATTTTAGGTTGATGCCAAATTTTGGAGGGTGTTGTAGCGACTACAACAATGTGCGATTCACTAGTAGAACCCGGAATCTCTACTTGCGCTTAATCTTGTGGGGTGTGGGGGAGCTTAGTAGGCTCTTCTTTCCCCTTCCTTGGGTCCCACTGGCCTTCTCTTTGGCCTTCATGCATTTACTTCACCCGATTGCACTATGCGAAATGTTGTTCACTGTGCCCTTTTTGTTCCTAGAGACCAGACGAAAGGGGTCAGATTAACATCATGGGCTTCAAGGGATTTGGTATAATTATTGGTCTCTTGTGTTGCTCCATTGCCAGCAGGCTTGAAGGGCCTCGATAGAGTCACTGCCTACCTATCACAAATGTTGCTCCGCTGCCAGCAAGCCTAGTCAGTACCCCGATAGAGTCCTCACATTACCTCTCTACATAGGAAGCCTTTCTCAATCCTTTACCCTTATTTCATTTGCTAATAGCACTTATTTATATGTGGCAAATGTTGCCTGGGTGGATGAGGGATCTCGACTTTTGTTACTTGCAAGAGAGGTTGCTCCTGGTCTTTATTTGGAGACCTCTTAGTTTTTCCTGAATACCCCTTTTGCCGTTCGAGATTAGCCCTTTTCCCCTTTCATCTAGTCACATATTCCAACAATAAATTTCAACAATGATTTCTGAGTTTATGCACTGGATCAGCTACTTGCACTAGGGTCCTATGACTCAGTCGAGTTCCTCCCACAAATTGGTTATCAGAGACATACTTAAGCCACTTATGTTTCAGGGCTGACTTTTCGTAGGAAGATATTCAAGTACAACTTGCCTAATTATTAACTGATGCGTTGATCCTTAGAATTGAAGCATTGAGGGATGAAATTCCAAGGCCTTTATCAAGGAAAGCCAATTATTGAAAAAAAAAATAACAAAAAAAAAACACGACGAATGCAATAAAGAAAAGAAAAAAAGACTATGATACAGAGTGTGGAGACAACCTAGGGACCATCACATGAAGTAATGTTTGAGGTCTTTCCATTCATCGGGAGGATCTCAATCCTCCCTTCTAAGGTTGGAGTCTATACATGTACGGGCCGACCTTCTCTTTGATTTAGAACAGGCCCATCCAGATGGCTTGGAATTTAGTGTGCTTTCCCCTGTCTTCGTGAGCATTGTCCCATTTAAGGACAAGATCGCCAATTTGGAACACCTTGTTCCCTACAGTTTTTTTTCAAACAATCATTTTATTCATCTTTGGTGAATGGAAAATTTTTCCCTGGCTTTTAGTCTTTCCTCCTCTAGTTTTAGCATGGTGTCTATGCGGGTTTGCAAGGCAATGCATGGGGTACCATGTGTTTCTTGGGATAACTGAAGGGTAGGAAGGGAAATATTAGGGGGGAGGATGGCTTCTTTCCTATAGACCAAGAAGAATGGAGAGGTTTCGAGAGAGCATTTAGGTGTGACTCGATCAGCCTAGAGGATATTGTGTGAGTTTCGATGCTGAGATAGCAGGGTTTTCTTGATGATCCGAATTAGGTTCTTGATGGTTGACTGGGCTAACCCATTCCTCTATGGGTAGTAATTGGAATAATTTTTCAAGACAATACCATTTTCCAAAGCTAACTCATATAGCTTAAATTATGAAAAATATGTAGCATTATCAAATACGAGAGAGGTTGGAACGTCGAACCTGGTCATGATGCACTGAGTAATGAAAGCTATTACCTCCTGGTCATTGATATGGCGTAATATCGCTTCAACCCACCTCTTGAAATAATCTATGTGTGTGAGGATATATCAATGTTGCTTGGAGGAGTGTCGCAATATCTCTCTGATCACATCCAAGCTCCACTACTAGACTGGTTCCTCTACTGCAACTGACTGTAATGGAGGAGATGGTCAGGATTATCTACTGGAAAATTTTTGGCATGAGAGGCACTTTCGAACATAGGCATGAGCATCCTTAAACAGAGTGGGCCAATAAAAACTGGCACGCATAAATTTGTGAGTTTTAGCATATCCTACGCAGTGCCCTCTAGCTGGGAAATCATGTAGTTCCTTTAGGACTTGTTTGGCCTCGTTGGGTTCTAAAAAGCATAGCAAGATACCATTGTGATGTTTGCAGAACAAACTGCCTTGAAACATCTGATAGGATGCAACTTTGAGTCTTATTTCTCATTCTTCTTGTCCCTCAAGGTTGGCTCCATGGTACCGCGACCACAATACTGTAGAAGATATGTGTACATGATGGGGAATTTTTTGGGAGCGCATCTTCAGTCTCGTACATCTCTATTTCATGTTCCCAACACTCTTCATCATTGTTCCATGGGTCGATGGATTCAACAAACATTCGGCACAATCCTTGCCCCTTGACCGTGTGTGCGGACTTGAATTCTAAGTCATATTCCTGAAGACACGCCATCTAGTTGCCTCATCGCTCACCCAGATCCTATTACACAAACAGTGAGCGGACTACTGGGTGAGGTATGAACATTGTGACATGGTTCTTCAAATATATGGACTAAAATGTTGAATGCCTTATATACTGCATATCCTTTCTTGTTGATGTCTGGATAGCTCAACTCGGCACCTTGAAACCCTGCACTCGTGAAGGATATGGGCTTTTCATCGTTGCTACAGTATTTCTAGGTAAGGACGGCTACAAGTGATGAGTCCAAGGAAAAAGTGTACAAGATAAATCCTTTGCCGAAATCCGGGCTATGCAGGGCTGGTGCTTCCATGATGGATTTCTTAATATTGTCAAACACTTCCTTCTCGAGTGGATTCCATTTAAAATTTGTATTCTTCTTAATCATATTCTGTAGGGGTTTCACAATTTTTGCAAAGTCCAATATGAATTTCCGAAGGAAGTTGATTTTCCTGAGAAATGACGGCATGGAATTCTTACTACTTGGGGGAGAAATTCGGGTGATGGCCTTTGCACGGTCCAGGTCCACCACTATGCCATCCCGAGTTATAATGTGGCCCAAAACATTTCCTTCTGAGACCATGAAAATAATTTTCTTGGGGTTCAATAAGATTCTATACTTTCAGCACCTCTCAAAGATCTGTTTTAGGTGGTGCAAGTGGTCATGCCTACATTTGGAGAACATGGTGACATCGTCAAGGTAGACGACCACGCTCTGTCCCATCAACCCTTAAAAAGTGATGTCCATGGCTCTTTGGAAGGTTGCCGCAGCATTGATTAGGCCGAAGGGCATGCGCCTAAATGTGAATGTTCCCCACTTAGGGAACGCGGTAGTTTTCCTTATCGAAAGACTAGTTTAAATTTTGGAAGTCTAAACATAAGCGGATTTCACTAGACTTATTGTGGATAGGGACCAAATTTGACACTCATGTCGAATGTCAGACCTTGAAGATGATGCGGGCATCTAGGATCTTCTTAATTTCTTTCTAAATCATTGGCTCCAAGGTTGGATGCACTTTTCTTAGCTTATGTTGAAATGGTTTGACGCCTTCCTTCATCGGTATCACATGTTGAATAATTCATGTGTCATATGTCTGGTATGTCCAGGTGAAAACATCTCGGTACTTCTAAATCAAAAAATACTACCTCTCATGGGGGGTACACTTGGTACCAAGATTAATGAACTTCGGGTCTTTTTCTGTTCCGAGGTTCACTTGTTCGTGCGATAGGGTGGAACTTTACACCTTCGTATTGGGAGGCCCCCGGAAGCGGTTTTGAAAGTCAAATAAATTCTTGAGTGAGACAACCCCTTTGGTTATTGTGTTCCCCTTGTGTCCTTCCCTTTCCTCTTGCAAAGCCAATTCATGCTCCTCCTCTTCGATGACTACATCCTTGAATATGTCTGTATTTAATATGAAATCCAACACCTACTGATCATCATTGAAAAAATGGAAATTAGTCACATTATCTGGCACCGCGGGCTTATACGTAATTTTAATAGAAAAAACATCCCTTAATGGGGTAAACCTAGCAGCGGTGTTTGCCAAAGTATCAGCTTCTACGTTGTGCATCCCAAGTATCGACTTAATATCAAAAGCATCGAAAATAGAAATCAAACGCCATACCTCTTACTGATACCCTTTCAAATGAGGAGATAGGAAATGAATAGTGTTGAGTACTTGCTGGGTGATGATTTCGGAGTTTCCAATTACCTTCAAGTAGCTGAATTTGAGGTAGATCCCTTTCTTGAGACCCAGGATCAATGTTTTGTACTTGGTGGTATTGTTGGTGCACTGGAATTCCAAACTGCAAGAGATCAAGAACTTGTTTTTCTGGGGGTATATCAGGATACAACCGACACCAGCCCCATCATGAGTCTTGGAACCATCATAGTAGAGGGTTTAAATTTTGTTCTTGGGTGTCTCTAGGTTGCATGTGTTCACAGACTCTAATATTCCAAAATGGAAAAGACAGGAATATAGAACAAAATGATGGAAATAACAGTATATAACATCACATCAATATAGGAAACCAATATGAAACCATTTTATTATATAGATCAGCAGCAAAGAAGTGCAATACAATGAGGCACAAATCATACAACATGAGCCCACAAGACTCAAATGAATAAACCCCTCAAGGATGAGGTGTTGCTAATATACAGAATTCCAGAAAGCTGCTATGATGCAGTCATAATGAGAATAGCTACAGCAGAAGATAATACAATGATATAAAGCTAATGATATATGCCTAACTCCCACATTGTTGGTTTTTTTAAGGTGGTCATGAAATGAAATACAATAAAGCAACGAAGGAAATATTAAAAGATATAATAACTCCTTTTCTCTATTTTCAATAGTGGGAAGAAATAAATCAACCTAATTGAATCCCAATATCTAAAATGTAAATTATTTTTTATAACTTTTGTGTTTACTTTTATAAAAATGAGCTATCAACCCTATCAACTCCTAATGTGTTTATTTTATAAAAAATTCTTAACACTGAAACTTCCAATTGCTGATCACAAATTGTAATAGTTGTTCATATTCATAAACATGTGCTTCATTAATCCAGTAACACTAAATTACAGCAATTGGAATTGACCCAATGACAAGAGAATAACCTAATTAAAAATTCCTCTTATTTAAAAAAACAACCAAACTCAGAGAATAAGTACAAATCTGTTCATCGAATATGATTAAAAATTTCTCACAAAATGGAGAGAGATTACATTCCCTCCCTTTTTAATCCACACTGCATTCTCGCTCTCTTCCTGTTAGCCCCCCATGAAATTTTTGACAAGCAAATAGGGGGCTAAATTATTTTTGAGTCTTCAAGGAATGCATTTCCTCTGAAAACACAGTCTCCTTGAAGCCTCTTTGTGTCTTTTATCCTTTGATCAAATCCCCTCTGTTGGTTCCCCTTTTAAAGCCTCTCTGCTATGTGAAGAAATGCCCAAAGGCCCCTTTTTCCCTTTTATTTCATCCCCCTTGTCTTCCCCTTCTATTCCCCTTTTACCCCTCAAATCCCCCCAAGATCCCATTTAACTTCTTCCCCTACCCTTGGTTTTCCCTTTTTCCCCTTTTCTTCCTCTATCGTTCCCCTTCCCCACCCCTTAAAATCCATTAAAATGGGTAAAAACCCACTTTCCGACCATGTTATAGGGCTTAGCCCCTTTACCGCAAGCCCCTTCAACCACTTCCCCACATGTGCCCTGGCACTGGGACCAAGCGCTTAAGTCCTGTGGGCCAATCGCAACCTGAGTTACCTGGGCGGGAGGAAAATCTTCGAACGCAAACCCCGATGCGATTCGATTATAACGCGTCCCCCGCTCCGATTCGAACCGTTGATCCGTCAGGATCCTAGTCGGCCGTTCACCACCGCAAGCCCCGCTCTATCGCAATCGCAATCCTCCGCGTTCGACCTCCCTGATCGGCAAGTCCTTTCCGGCTTCCTCCCGATTCAACCCCGACCGATGATCTGTCCGCCGATTCAACGTTCCGCAGCTAATCGCACCACCGCTCCAATTGGCACCGGCAGCCTCGTCCGACCCCGATTGCGATCCGCCGACGCACCGTAGCCGTCCGTTCTCGTACGATCCAACGGTCTCCGCGCCTTCCCCTCCATCCTCTCGATCGCCGATCGCAAGTCTTTCCGCGTTCCCCCCGATTCAATACTGTCTGTCCGTTCAACCCGCGATCCGACGGTCATCGCTTAATCGCTTCCCCATTCTCGATCGCAATCAGAACTTTCAAAGGGTGTGTTGCGATTGACGATCGCTCCGATTCCGATTGCGATTGAGCGATTAGATCATAGCCGTCCGTTTCCTCCCAGATCTGACGATACTGGTTTATTCCCTCTCCGCCTCCGCCGGTTCCCACCTCCATGGCCTCCGCTCCATTGTTTTTCGTGTTTTCCTTTGTGTTTCGCCCAAACAATAATCTTTGGGTTTTTACATTGTTGATCGTTTCTCCTCCGCTCTGAGTTCTTTCCACCATTCTCCATTCTTCCGCCACCATTCCACCGCCTCCACAGCATTTCCTCTGCCGCCACTACCCGGGTTTTAAACAAAGTTATTTCAGTGTGCAGATAGTACAGAGAGGCCATTTCAGCCGGCCGGCGAAACAGCAGAGACGGAATTTAAAGGGGATTTACGCTTGTAATTAAAGATTAACAATGTGAACCCGCAGGTCAAAGGATTAAGGCACAGTTTGAAGACCAAGCACACACTGTAAAGTCTTATCTGTGTTAAATATCAGCATATTACGGTCTCTCCAAATGTACGTCGTTCCTACAGCGTTCTCCATGCCTCTCGAGCCCAGGGAAATTAAATACACAGACAGGAGCTTCATTAAAGACTGTCTGAGCAGCAGTAATGGAGGTATGGAGAAGTCGCGGACTTCCATCCATGTCATTTATTTCAGAAAGGCTAGCACAGAGCTCCAAGCACCAGAAAGGACTTCAAAGAATGTATTAGAGGTCAAAATCGACCTGACAGAGATCTCCGAACCAGTCTCAGAGTACCTACAGTGTTGCAGATAGCCATTAAGCAGTGCGAGCGTGGACACTTCCGCCATTCTGTCTTAATGAGTCTCATTTAATTGTCTATCTGCCTCTGTCTCTTCCTCTTCTCCTATAAAATCCCTGAGAACGAATTGTAAAGGTTGTTGTTCAGTTGTTGGTAGTTCGCTGCTAGAGGGATTCATTTGACTGTTAGAACAGTCTTGGGAGGGAATAACAGAGTAGTTTGTATGTAATAGGCTGGGAGGAGAAGTCTGGACTGTAATAGCCATTGAGCTTATTGTACATGACTGGTTTTGCATCAATTAATCAAATCACATTTCACAGGATCCTGGTCTATTACTATAGGTGATGTTTTCTTACTCTGTTTATTACATTTCCATATTGTTTCATGTTCTTCTGGTAGGCATCAGAATAATGGTATAGGATTCACCCTTGTTAGGTGCCCTATGATGTCTGCTCTCCCTACCTTTATTTTTTCCGCCCTATGTGCTGTCTAAGAGTGGGTTCACGGGTTTAACCAGTGCAGCGGATGTTATTGCCTGCTGGCTGATGTATGAACTTTGGGGTTTTCTTCTTAGATGTTTCTTTGTAATCTTATCTCTGTTTTTCTCTTGGAGTTGCTAAAGCAGACCTAGAGTTAAATGACCTCTGGTCCGATCTATAAGCATCCCCATTGTCTCTTTGAGAGCTACCTTTGAGTATGTCTAAGCAGGTCTGGAGTTAAATGACCTCTAACCTGATCTATAGACAGAAATCTGGTTGTTCTCCTTCTTTCACTTTCCTTCCTTAATGTTCCACCCCACTCTCTAATCTAAAGATCCTTTAGTATTAGATGACTTGCCCTTTGAAAGCCTTGGCTAGTGGATGCAAGTAATTCCCTTTCATGACTCCATAGCCCAATGGATGGCACTGTCTTGGCCCATTCTCCTTGCTGAAACATCCTGCTGCTTTGTTCCTTTTCTCCCATTTCTTTCCCAGTCCATGATCTCCTAACCAACCCAGCAACCCTCCAACCAAATTATTTAAACCCCCCTCTGTGCTTCATAACTAGCCTAATATCTCAATTCAAGCTTTAAAGACATATCATTCTTTGCTCTATTGGAGAGATCCCTCTCCGGGTCCAGGAGGGCTAGATCCTAGGGCCCCAAAGTGGTTCTGATGTTGTCTCATCTTTTTGTCTTGCCAATCTGGCCAAAACATGGGAACCCCAACATAATGGCGACTCCACTAGGGAAGGACTGCTTTGTCTCTAGATTGGCTTTTCATTGCTGATGGTGGACAGCATCCAGCTCCAAACAGTCATAATCATCCACCTGGTGACTCCACACTCCCTATGATCCAAAGACCAAATGACTCCACTGGTGAAGGACACTGAACTGGTTGAGAAGAGGCAGTAGCCTTCTTTGCACAAGCATGAATCCAAGCATGGATAGGGATGCAAAGTATAATGCTTTGTATAATAAAGTATGCAGAATCACAGAAGTGCTTGGTGAAATGCTGGAGACGTACATGGCTAATATGAATGCAGATGATGATTATTTTGAACAGCCCATGTCTCCTTCAGAACAAGAAAAAACTCAAGATCTAGAAGATGAGCAGGACCTATTTGATGCTCAAGAATCTGTAGAAGATGAAGAGGAAAATGATCAGGAACTGCCTGATTGCATACCTGCGTCTTGTGTTATGCTGACCAAAGAACATCAGGACCTATTAGCAAAGGCTGATAGGGAAAGTTGCCCGAGGAAGCAGAAGACCACACAGAAGAGGCAGAATCTGATGAAGAAGAAGAGGCTCAAGAGGAAATCCTGTCTCCCAGTCAGCTAACACAAGAGGAAGAGGACTATTGTTCTTCTGTCCATGATGAGAAGGAAACCGCTCTTTTGACAGAAGAAGAGATTGATCGAATATTGAATCAGCAGCCCACCCCAGAAATCTTCTATAGAACACACTCTCCTGCTCAGTCATTGTTTGAGTTTGTTGGTTCAGAATCAGAAGACTCCTCTGTGGATCAGAATGAATAAAGACCCACTGCGCACCCAGAACGGTGGACTTGGTCAGGTCCGCCTATCTATGACACTGATGGGGAAAGTTATGAAAGCATCAGTGATGAGTGTCATGAGATCGGACGCCAGCAGTCTTTCCTTTTAGAAGATGAGGAGGAAAGCAAAGAAGAGGTTCTTGAGCACGATGAAAGCAAGGAGCTTACTCTTGAAGAAGAGGAAGCAAAGGAATACGCCCCTGCTCAAGAACACATGGATCTTTTCACGGAGCCCTGCACCTCAGAGCAGAACATATTGGAGCTCCGAGAGGACTCAACCCCAATATACGATGAGTCCTCCAGTTCAGAAGATGAGGGAGATTCTCTCTCTCAAGAGAGTCTTCTTCTGGATCCAGTGGAAGAAGAAGAGATCCTGGTCGAAGCCAGCCTGCCAAATATTCATAGCCAAGTATCTTTTCATGATCCTTATGCACATTTCCTGCATACATTTGAAGAAGGATCAAAGGTCTTGCTCAGCAGCATGTTGCAAGCAGAAACAAAACTTTTCAAGGCTGCTGTTGTTGAACAAAAAGAGTGGGAGCGGCCCTGCCTATCCAGCCTGCTCAAGGAGTTGAGCAAGAAGGACCAGTCATGGGATCACTTGAAGGACTGGTTACATTGGAAGACCATGTTTGTAAGCTAGAATTGTAAATATTTCAGTTAGAGTAGGGTAGGTAGGAAAAGCTCAATAAAGCTCAGCCTATGAGCATGTAGTTAGTTGTTTAATTTTTTGTCTTAGAATGTAGAGAAGAAACCTGCTAGACAGTCTAATCCTAGCAGGTAGTAGTGTAGGTAGAGAAACATATGAGACCAACAGTCTAATCTAGTCTCATGGAGTAATAAGGGTAGAAGTAGAATAGGTTTATTTTTTCCTGTTTGAAAAAATTAATGATGTAAAGGGTCTGCAAGTCCAAATGCACCCAAGAAGAAAAAATGTTAGGACTATAGTGTGGGTAGGTAGTTGTGTGGGAGAATTTTATTGCTGATATGTTGTCTTCATAGTTTGTGGCAGCTAATCAAGGAAAGAAAAGGATGGTTCAAGCAGCAGGCATCTGGCCTACACCAAGAGATCAATTTCTGAATTCTTGACTCCTTCAAGAAGAAGCCATCCCCATGTGGAGCCACTGTTAGCCCCCCTATGAAATTTTTGACAAGCAAATAGGGGGCTAAATTGTTTTCAGTCTTCACAATGGCTCTCCGAAACATAAGATCCTCAAGCTCTTCTTTGTGTCTTTATCCTTTGATCAACCGCTGATATTCCTCTTATAAAGCCCCTCTGTATTGCGTAATAAAATGCCCAAATGCCCTTTTTTTCCCCTCTTTATTTATCCTCCTTGTCTTCCCCCTTCTATTCTCTTTTTTACCCCCCTCAAATCCCTCAAAATCCCTTTAAATTCCTCCCACCCCTTGTTTTCCTTTTTCTCCCCCTTTCTTATTCCCCTTATCGTTACCTCCCTTATCGTTACCTTTCCCCACCCCTTTAAAATCCATTAAAAGGGGTAAAAACCCACTTTTCGACCATGTTATGTGGCTTAGCCCCTTGGCTAGCCCTTCAACCACTTCCCCATATGTGCCCCTGCCGCTAGGACCAAGCGCTTAAGTCTCAGTGCGCTAATCGCAATCGAGCTACTTCCGGCGGGAGGCAAATTCCCTTGTAAACGCAAACCCCCGATGTGATTTGATTATATCGTTAAGTCCCCGCTCTGATCTGAACCGTTGATCCGCTTAGATCTGACGGCTGCCCGCTAATCGCAAGCCCCCCGCTCATTGCAATCGCAACTCTCCGCGTCCGACCTCTGATTGATCGCAAGCCCTTCCGTCTCCCTCCCGATTCAATCCTGACCGTTGATCTGTCCACCGATCTAACGGCCAGCGCTTAATCGCACCGCCGCTCCAATCGCAATCGCAGGCCTTTTTGTCCGACCCCCGATTGCGATCCACCAATTTAATCGTAGCCGTCCGTTTCCCGGTCGATCCAATGGTCCTGCGCCAATCGCTCCATTCCTCTGATCGTTGATCGCAAGTCTTTCCGCGTTCCCCCCGATTCAATCCTGTCTGTCCATTCAACCCGCGATCCGACGGTCATCGCTTAATCGCTTCCCCATTCTCAATCGCAATCGGAACTTTCAAAGGGTGTGTTGCGATTGACGATCGCTCCGACTTCCGATTGCGATTGAGCGATTAGATCATAGCCGTCTGTTTCTTCCCAGATCTGACGGTTCTGGTTTATTCCCTCTCCGCCTCCGCCGGGTCCCACCTCCATGGCCTCCGCTCCATTGTTTTTCGTGTTTTCCTTTGTATTTCGCCCAAGCAATAATCTTTGGGTTTTTACATTGTTGATCATTTCTCCGCCGCTCTGAGTTCTTTCCACCATTCTCCATTATTCCGCCACCATTCCACCGCCTCCACAGCATTTCCTCCGCCGCCACTGCCCGAGTTCTAAACAGAGTTATTTCAGTGTGCAGATAGTACAGAGAGGCCATTTCAGCCGGCCGGCGAAACAGTAGAGACGAAATTTAAAAGGGATTTGCGCTTGTAATTAAAGATTAACAATGTGAACCCGCAGGTCAAAGGATTCAAGCACAGTTTGAAGACTAAGAGTGCACCAGCAAGTCATAACTCAACGTACCCAATGTTATATATTTTCCGTACGTGCACCTTTTCCTACAAGAAGATCTCCATACTCCCCGAGCCCATACACGAAATAATACACAGAGCTTCATTAAAGACCTGCTCTGCTACAGTAATGGGGCATGGAGAAATCATACCCCTCCATCCATTGCATTTATTTCTGCACGAAGACAAAGCTCCGCATACCAGAAGATTTCAAAGAATGTATCAGAGGTCAAATCGCACTGACAGACTTCCGAACTGGCCCAAAGTACCTGCGTTGTTGCGTATACCATTGCTACAAGTGGACACTTCCGCCATTCTATCTTAATGAATCTCATTTAATTGTTCATCTACCTCTGTTTTCTCTCTTCTCCTATAAAAGATCCCCGAGAACATATTGTAAAGGTTGTTGTTGCCTTGCTGGGCATCTGCTGTTAGAGGGATTCATTCCGACTGTTAGAACAGTCTTGGGAGAGAGTAGCTGAGTAGTTGTATGTAATAGGCCGGGAGGAGAAGTTGGGACCGTATTAGCCATTGAGCCATATTGTACATGACTGGTTTTGCATCAATTAATCAAAGCACATTTCACAGGATCCTGGTCTATTACTATTGGTGATGTTTTTCTTAACTCTGTTATTTACATTTTCATATTGTTTCATGTTCTTCTGGTAGGCATCAGAATAATGGTATAGGATTCACCCTTGTTAGGTGCCCTATGCTGTCTGCTCTCCCTACCTTTATGTTTTCCGCCCTATGTGTTGTCTAAGAGTGGGTTCACGGGTTTAACCAGTGCAGCGGATGTTATTGCCTGCTGGCTGATGTATGAACTTGGGGGTTTGCTTCTTAGATGTTTCTTTGTAATCTTATCTCTGTTTTTCCCTTGGAGTTGCTAAAGCAAATCTGGAGTTAAATGACCTCTGGTCTGATCTATAAGCTGCCCCTTTGTCTCTTTGAGAGCTGCCTTTGAGTATGTCCAAGCAAGTCTGGAGTTAAATGACCTCTGACCTGATCTATAGACAGAAATTGGGCTGTTCTCCTTCTTTCACTTTTCTCCCTTAATGTTCCACCCCACCATCTAATCTAAAGATCCTCTAGTATTAGATGACTTTCCCTTTGGAAGCCTTGGCTAGTGGATGCAAGTAATTTCCTTTCATGACTCCATAGCCCAATGGATGGCACTGTCTTGGCCTATCCTCTTTGCTGAAGCATCCTGCTGCCATGTTCCTTTCCTCCCATTGCTTTCTCGGCCTATGATCTCCTAACCAACCCAGCAACCCTTCAACCAAACCATTTAAAACCCCCCTCCGTGCTTTATAACTAGCCTAATATCTCAATTCGAGCTTTAAAGACATATCATTCTTTTCTCTATTGGAGAGATCCTCTCCCAAACCAGGAGGGCTAGATCCTGTGGCCCCAAAGTGGTTCTCGATGTTGCCTCATCTTTTGGTCTTGCCAACTGCCAAACATAAACCTCAAATAATTTTTAATAAAATGTATGTGCTTTCACTTTATAGGAACTTCGATGATTCACGCAGCAGGGGAAAAAATTGCGTCATATTCCAAACACGGCCACCTTGAATGGTTGATTGCGTTATACCGTTTACAGAAAAACACAAAGGAAATGACATGTGATTCAATATTATTTTCGTTTTATCATTGTTATAAATTACAATCATACATTCACGGGTGGGCACCGATATTCTGGCACGGGTGTATTATTGTAGAGTGTTAGATAAAGAAATAATGATTTTTTATTATTTAAACCCATTTAAACATTATAAAATTTAATTGTACATTATTGGCACTGATAGGTTTGAGGTATTTAGAAATTAGATCGGGTCGTGATCGAGTCGCTGATACTACTGGTAGTTGATACATCGCTAATGACTAATGAGATTGCTACACTGGAAGAGAATGGAACAACAAGTTGATGTTTGCGACTGATCATCAGAGACCATTCAGCCGTAGCTTTCAAATTGAATTCAGGACATTGTATTTATTTGCACTCTGAATATGGCAATGAAAATTGATGGACAAGAGACAAATTTAGGCATCTGAAATCTTTGGATAGCTGAGCTGAGCGAGGGTTTTTTTTCAACTCTGCGGGAAGATACAGAGGGAACTTTATTTAATGTTCTGTAATTAATGTCAGCATATTTTGTATGAGCAGATGACAGTAGTGTGAAAATTTTCTCTGATGGCTGCTCAAGTGGTGATGCTCAGTACTTGGTAGAGTTGTTGTAGTGTGGAGATATCAGCTGGGGGCTACTCAAGTTGTGTTGCTAATTACTCGGTAGAGGTATGGTTCCTGAACGAGTTTTTTTAAATGACTTTGAGGACTGACATTGTGATTTTTTTAGGGTAAAGGAGGAAAGATCATCGTCTTTGTGCTCTGCATACTGAAAATGGTTAGAAGATGGAAAACGATGAGAGGAAGAGGGGAATTTCCCGATATGGGGCTTGATTCATAGGTCACTTTACTGTTTTTGGGGAGGATTATGTACCAGTGAAACCTCTGTTTTTTCCACAGAGGTCGCTCTATGTTGGGGGAGTTCTTGCTCATGGTTTTTCTGGCGATTGACCGGAGAATGAAGGCCGGTTAATTTTCTTTAACAAATTTTAAATTTTGAATTTTGGGATAGAGTTGTTAACAGTTGTCAGGCGATTGGCATTGATCCGCTTGTTAGGGAAGGTAATCTCTTTGGAAGTATGCTTGACGAAGGGTGGTACTGATCGCATCCTTCCAACTACCTTAGTACAAAAAGATATAAAGTGGTCTAGGTGGTAGGTCCAGGTGTTAGTGAATGTGGGACCGTCAGACTTATGACTACCTACCCGCCACCTTAATATAGATTGGATTATGGTAAGGTTTTGACGTCCATTTTCCACTTTATTAAAGGCGTACTCTCAGGAAGGAACCATTTGAGGGAAAGTGCTAGGTGGGTGGATGACCCTCTAAAGCTGTTAGTAGTTGTTTGGCGACTGAAATTGAGTTGGTGTTAGAGTTGAATTTCACGTTGGAGGTACGTTTGTGTGTAGGTAGTTACTGATCATCTTGTTTCCACTTCCTTAGTACCGGAGGCTTTAAAGGGAGGTTTAGGTGAAAGGATGTGGTGCATGTGACACGACCTACCGTTACCTACATTACAGGGTATGGTATTTTAGATCTTTTTTAATTAATTAAAGTTTTGATGGGATGGAATCACTGGAGGAAATTATCACCAGGTGTGCAGACAACCCACTAGACACGACATTCCTTCAGGAACTGGGATTGGCGGATGAAAATGGGGCATTGTGTCATGGTAAGCAATTTCTACCGCATAATTAAACAGAAGTCAGTAAGGGGGGTCTGGGTTTCTCCTCTCTTCCAAAGGAAGGGGATGTTGTGACTAAACCCACTCGGTCTCAAAAAGGTGCGACGAAGCCCATTAGGACGATAGAGGAGTGCAAACTGCTGAGTTTTGGGGTGGATGTTCTGTGGGAAATATTAGAAAGCCTCACTAAGAGAGGGGTGGTCGGTTGGTGGAAATTCCCACAATACAGAAAATGTGATCTGATGACTTGGCTGATGGGGTAGTGGGAGTTAAGACTAGGCTACAAGCCAGTTATCAGTAAGTTTGAGAAGGGGTGGTATTGTTTTCACCTTTTAAAGGAAGAAGATGTAAGTAAGGTCATGGCGAAATCTTGGGTTAATGGCAGAAGTTTCCTTACCCTCCACAAATGGGATTGTGCTTTTCATCCTAGTAGGATTGCCCTGGTAAATCATCTACTGTGGGTCAAGTTGGTAGGTTTACCTTTACATTTCTGGTGTCTGAAGGCTTTAACAACAATCGGGGATAGCATAGGGAAGTGCAAATATGTTGACCCAAACTACAAAGGAATATATGATAAGGGTTGTGCATGGATACTGGTTGAAGCCCTGTTCATGGGGGGGTTACCGGCAAATGTTGATTTGGTGTGGGAGGGGCGAATTTACTGCCAATCCATAGACTATTGGAAAATTCCATTCCGCTGCTATAAATGTCAAGAGACAGGCCACTTATTAAAAAATTGTCCGAGAAAATTGGAAGGTTTTCGGGTGAAAGGAAAGATTCTGGAACGAAGGGTGATATCAGATAATCATTGGAGGGTAGATGAGAACTTGGAATTCAATTTGGATGAAGACCAAAGGAAAAGCGAAGCCAGACAGATGAAAGCTGCGAAAATCTCGGCGCAGAAGAAGGGTAAGTCATCCTTGAGTTCTTTGATTTTACGATCCTCTATTTTGGGTGATAAATGGTGTCATTTAAGTCTGTGGAAATGATGGAGTTAGAGTCAAATTCTATTTTAACTCCGAGTAAAGAATCCTTTGAGGTTACCCTTCCATCGTCTATCCCGAGGGGGAGGAGGTCTAAGGGGGGGGGGGGGGGGGGAATTTTAGCAGTCTCTGATGAAGGGGTTTTTGATATGGGGTCACTATCTCCGGGTGATCCGAAAGACGTAGTGTTTTCGGGGGAAGAATTGGGGCGAAACACGTCAATCATAGACCATGGGTCCCCGTCGTATAGGATCGAAATCCTGGTTTCTCCAGCAAATTCTGTTGGTAATGATTTAGAGCCCCTGTTGCTAGGGAGTAACCTGGTTCTGTTCCCTTAGAGGGTGGATACGGGTAGGAAGGTGTCGGTGTCCCGTGTTTTGATAGGTTGGCAAATCAAAAGACAAGGCAACATCAGAACCAATCTTTAGAGTTCCAGAATCTAGTCCTCCTGTTCTCAGAGAAGGATCTCTCAAATGTTTGTTTGCAAAGATTTATCTTGTGTGCTTAGAGTATTGATTTTAGACTAGTTATTAAGTGCAGGTGTTTGTTTGTTTGTTTGGTTGGATTGATATAGCAGAATATGAAAGGCCTAGGAAAGATATATATAATGGAGAAACATCTAGTTCATTGGGCAATGGAGTCAAAAAGAGGTCATAACATCCTTATCAATGGATATGGGATATCAAAGGGAAAATCTAACTTGGACACAAGATCCTTTTGTTTTTGGAATGAGATGGACATCAATGATTTGGAAAGAGAATTTTAATTTTCAACAAAGGGAATTTGAAAACACAATTTGAACAATAAAGAGCTTTTTGATAGACAGGGCTAACCATGAATTCTACAAAACACACCTTTAAGCAAACAGTGATTTCAAAACAACTTTTAAAATGAAATCTAATATTCGGGGAACACCCTATTTCCTCAAAGATTTTATTTCAAACGACTTAGAAAACATAAAATATTCACTGGTAATTACAGTCATAGAAGAGGGAACACCTAACACATCTATGATTACAACTACAAAGACCTTGAAGACAACTGTTTAGGCAAGGACAAAGGGCAAGGTCATAACAGACCTCCTTGAATCACTATAAACAAGAAACCTCAAAGGGAGACTTCAATAACAGTTTTTAAGTGGCAGCAGACAAACAGGGAAAACCATAAATCATGCTAAAACCAACTATTCTAACTATTAAGGAAATAAACAAGCATGAATACTAGAGAGAGAGATTAAAGACTCTAAATTACTTCAGCAGAAGAAAACATAAAACAGTGAAGGATGAACAGGTCTAAGGTGCTTCTAGGATTCATTTCTTAGCCTAAAACTTTCGACCTACTATAGTAAGAAATTATGGAACAGAATGAAAACAGGAGAAAACATTAAACAGTTCAGAATACTTCACCAACAGCCAAGCTGATGGATCCAATGATAGAGCCTTCTCATTAACAAGCATGCAACAACATCATCAGGTCTTCCAAGACTTCAATTTCTTCTTCAAATTCAACAGACTATGTATTATTTCAGAGAGTTCCAATATTAAAACTAGTGATCAACCAACAACCAACCCCTCTCTCATCTTCTCCAATAGTATTTATAGAAGAATGAGGAGGTGAGATCTGATAAAAGATCTCTGAAGATAATTAATACAGACTTAAATGGTTTCTCTGCCTTTGGGGGTCAATGAAGAATCTTACATAGATGTCTTTTGTATTAAATGATTTACATAAATATTAAAGCTTGGTGGGAGCTCTTTTTGACCTTTGAGGCTCTATGTGATGTCAAAGTAACTCTGCTGATATTTTGTCATTAAGTTTGTTTGCAAAATTTACTCCCTGGCTGTGTTGTAAGGAAGACATCTGATCCTGATCAATAACTTCGGCCTGCATTTTAATGCTTTGAGGCGCAGGTGTCACTTGTTAGCTGGTAGGAATCAATTCGCCTCAGATGTGGCAGTGGAGGCTTTTTGTCTGATGATCCTTTATGAATTTTCTTTTAACTGCGTTTTAATTTGGGATTAGGATTTTCATAAACCATCTTAGATGTAATCCCCACAGATCTGTCTTCAATCTTCTGTCCTGATATATTTTGTCTTCGGCACTGATACTCTCTGATTGTGCTTGATTTACTGTGTGTTGCTGGTATGCAGGGCCATTTAGGGGTGATATGGCATCAATTCTTGATGAAACATTGACGAAACGTGGATTTGAAACCTGCAAGTGATTTCCTTTGATGAATCGAAAGCGGGAGGATCGTCACCCTCTGCCTCTGAATTTTCTTCATATTATAGCGGAAAAAACCTTTAAACCCTGCAAAAATACAAAAACATTATGAAATCTTGCATGTATAGGTAAAATTCTTCGGAAGGACATGTGGAGTGAGCGTGGTTGTTGGATGGCATCATCCAACGGTCGAGATTGATAGGAGGGGTCAAAGGGAAGTGAAGGAGGAAATTAAATCAGAGCCGTCGATCGCGCAGAGATCTACGATCGGGATCAAGGGTGACTGAACAACGTGAAGGGGTCATGTTATTTAGAAAAATAAAATAAAAAATAGAAAAAAGTTTGAAAACCTTAGTTTCGGCGAAAAATGGTTGAAAGTCATGTTCAGGGTTCGAGACAATCGTGGGCCGTCAGATGAGATCGGCCCAAGCGATCAATGGCAGAGGACAGGCATCAAGAACCTTAGAAAATGCGCCCGGGCATAAAATTTTTAATAAAACCATGCTGGATAAAGTTCCCGGGTCTGGATTTGCTGACTATGCGAGGAAACAGAGCGATCGAGTTTGGGTCGTCGATCTGCAGATCAAATCGACGGTGGAGACACTTTAATGAAACGCGTTGTACCTTGGTTATTGCACGAGCTTCTTCGGAGCGCGATCAGCATCCGATGAGTGGCCTCAGATCGGATGACGCACATCAATATCGCGCCCACTCCACATCTGACATTTAACGCGTGATGAGGGTGGTTTTGTCAACAGTGCTCAAGGCCACGTGTAAGCTGGTGTATGGAATCGCTGCAAAATAGAAAAAATCGCCCCCTCCACAAAAGCAGTGCGATGAAATCCGCTTGGTTTTGCAACAGTAAGTGGCTGGCGGGGACCACAGGGGCGATGGATTGCACACCGTCGATCTACAAATTAGATCGACAGTGGAGAGTGACTAGAATTTTGCACCGGTGGTAAACTTTAGGATATACGAAAAACCCAAAGTCTCAATATAATACAAATTTTTAATATTTTCGGGGGCGGGATATATATATAATATGGTTAGGTGCCCATTTGTAGGGCCATGGGTTATATGGAAAACCATATGACCGAGGGTTTATGGAGGAATGGATAATCGCAATCAGTCGACGCGATAAGCGCTTAGAAGGCTAGCGCTTGGTTCTAGCACCAAGGCGTATGGAGGGAAAGAGTTTAAGACTTAGCCCAAGGGGGCTCGAGTGTGTAATAAGGAAAATGGGTTTTTAATAGATCTTCAATGGTTTTCAAAGGAGTTTGGGGATTTCGATAAGGCAAGAAAGGGTCTTAAACCTTATCAAAGGGGTTTTGATGAAGGGGAAAGGGGAAAAAAATGAAAATGAGGGATTTATGGGGGTAAAAGGGGTAAAAATGAAGGTTAGTTTTGTGGTGGAAGGGAAAAAATGGGATTTTGTTGAATTTTTTCTTCATGTAATAACAACAGAATTTCTGAGTTGAAAAGGGGAAAAGCAGTGATGATTATCCAAAGGATAGGATATTATCAAAAGACTTTAAGCATCAACCATTTTAACAATGAAATTGTTTCTTGAAGGCTATCCAAAATCATTTAGCCACCACTTGATATAACATAATTTATGGGTGGCTAACAGTGGCTCCACTTGGGGATGGTGCCTTCTTGAAGGCATCAAGAACTTCAGACTTGCATTCTCTAGGAGGTTGACCCATGCCTCATCCATTGGGCTACTTTTCTTTCTGTGGATGATCTTCTTTTGCTCTGAAACATATTATCATTCATGAATTAACAATGGAATTTATTCAATACAACCTTTCTACCTACCCAATCCTACTGATCTAACATTTTTTCTTCATTAGAGTGCACTTGGATTGGCAAACTCTTTCACAACATTTTATTCTTTTTGAAAGCAAGAAATCTAATCTATTTCTACTCCTTATTTCTCCATGGACTCAGATTAAACAGTTGAGCCCATATGATTCTCTACCTAATCTATTATCTGTTGGGATTAAACTGTCCAACAGACTCTATTCTCTAAATTATATAATGTAAATTTAAAAACAGTCAAGTCAAGATTAAGCTGTTTGACTTGCTGTGATCTATGGCATAAAAACAAGCTACACATACACATTTATTTTGTAGAAAATTTAAAACAAAAATGGAAGGTTTGAGATCTGATATTTTAAAACATTTCCTTCCTCTTTTCTACAGCTCTGTTTTGACTCTTACTCGAGCTATCTTTCCTTTTCTAACTGGTTTATATTTTGAGCTGATTAGAACCAGATTTTTACATCTTTTAACTCAGAACTTGAAACAAATTTGAGTCATTTTCTCTTTGGAAACTTAGGTTCATATTTTGAGCATGTTTGAACCTTTAATTTCTATCCTAAACTATCTACTGATAAGCCAAGATTAAACAATTTGGAAAATCGAATTCACTATCCTATCAGCAGAAAATTTAAAGCTAATTAGTCAAGATTAGGCTATTTGACTAACTAGAAGTGTGTTCTTTAGGAGTGGCATCTGAGCTTGGACACTTTCAGATTTGCTTCTCTTTTTTGGTATGGGGCTATACCTTTCTTGTTTTCACAATCTGCCCTCTTTTCTCTTTTCGATTGTTTTTGTATTTTTAATTTTTGTAACTTTGAATGCAATGTTCAGACTATGATATTTACAATGAAAAAATAAAATTCTTTGAAACTCATGATTCCTGGCAGAAGTAATGCTTTAGCATTCTTCCATTGAAAGGACCTCCATACAGATCCTCTCCATTCAATTCTTTCAAGAAAAAAGCATTGTGACCCCTTTCAGCATGAACAACATAGGGACCTTTCCACAAGTTCTCAAACTTGCCATGTTTTCCCTTCTCTTCTCTCCTTGAATCCCACTTAAGAATGACATTTCCAACTTTGAAATTTTCTGCCTTAGTTCTCTTATCAAATAGCTTCTTCATATTTTCTTGAACCAACTGTGTTCTCTCATAAACTTTTTCTCTGGTCTGCTGTAAATGGATGGTTTGATTGATTCTCCTCTGCATATTATTCTCTTCAACCTGCACTTCTTGAAGGAGCTTCATGACTGGCACTCCCAATGAGGTGGGAAAAATTGTTTCCATGCCATAAACTAGCTGATAGGGGGACATATTTATTGATTTCTTTGTAGTTAACCTATCAGCCCATAAGGCATGAACTAGTTTACTGTGCCATGATTTATGATTTTGTTTCAACAGTTTTTTAATGATATTGATGAGGCTCTTGTTGGAAGATTCAGCTAATCCATTTCGTTGGGGATAGTAAGCAGTGGAATGGCCCAAGGTTATGTGGTATTTGTAACAGAAATCAACCATATTTTTAGATTTAAAAGCAACAACATTGTCTGTTATGATTTTTCTGGGACAACCAAATCTGGATAGGATATTTGTTTCAAGAAACTTGATAATGACAGAGTCATTATCATTTTTGGAGGGTATAGCTTCTATCCACTTGGTAAAAGATTCAGTGGCCGTGAGGATCCACTTATGTTGAGCTGAGGAGGATGGGTGGATTTCCCCAATGAAGTCCAGCCCCCATTGTTGAAAAGGTTCCTCAACTCTGATAGGATGTAAGGGTAAGGGAAGAATTTTTCTTTTTCCATCAAATATTTGACACTTGTGGCAAGACATGACCAACTTCTGAATGTCTGGGAAAAGGGTTGACCAATAGTAACTTGATCTAAGAATTTTGTTTGTTGTGGCCTTCCAGTAGAGGTGTCCTCCACATTCTCCGTCATGCAATTCATGCATAATTTTCCCTGCATCATCTTCAAGTAAACATTTAAGAAAAATTCCAACAACATTTTTCCAATATAACACCTCATCTAAGATGCAAAAACTCAAAGCCTTTTGTTTCAAAAATCTAGCTTTAGTTTTAGACAAAGTAGGAGGGGCATTTAAATATAAAAGCACATAAATAATGTCAGCATACCAAGGAGAATTCAGAAATGTTTCTTCAAGAAAAGGAGAAAAAAATTCTTCCATTTCTTCCAACACATCCACCATATTCATGTCCAGTGATTGGAAGTTAGACTTAGCCATAATTTTTGCTAATCCCTACCCTTTATCTAGTTTGGTGGGCCTGATCTCTAAGTCATACTCAAGAATAGTTGCAATCCATTGTCCCCTTTTACCATCAGGGTCTTGACTTATAATTCCCTTAACAATAGTATGTGGAACAAAAGAAATTATGTGAGAGTGTAAAATATAGACCCTAAAGTATTTTAAAGCTTTCACTAATGCTAAGGCTTGCTTCTCCATGATGTTATATTTGAGAGGAGCATCTCTTAAGGCCCTACTAAAGAAATATATTGGTTGTTCTTGCCCCAAGTCATTCTTTTGAAGTAATACTGCAACTATTGTATGCTCAGATGCGAAAGAAAAGATATAAAAGTCTTTGGTGAAATCTGGACTAACCAGGACTGGTGTTTGAGTAAGAGCTTGTTTGACTAGTTCGAATGATTGTTTAGCTGGTAAAGTCCATTTTACACCGACATCTTTATTAAGCATGTTTGTAATGTTTTTTAATAGCTCAACAAGATTAGGGATAAACCTCCTCAGAAAATTAATCTTTCCGATGAAAGATTGCAACTCTTTGAGGCTTCTTGGATGACTGATTTGTAATATGCCATCTATCCTTGTAGGGTCTATTTTGATTCTGCCTTTCTAACTTTATATGAAGGCAAATTTTACTCTCTGAGATGGAGACCAAGAGTGTCTTCTTGGGATTCAATGACAAGCCAATTTCTCACACTTCTAAAAACCTTTTCTTAGGTGGATCAAATGTTCTTCATCAGTTTTTGAGAAAACAGTTATGTCATCAAGGTAAATGATTATGAAATAGCCAATATCTTCAGAAAAGGCTATGTCCATGGCCCTTTGGAAGGTGGCCCCTGCATTCATTAATCCGAAAGGAATTTTGACATACATAAAGGTGCCCCAAGGTGTGGTAAAAGCAGTTTTGATTTGATCACTTGGGAGCACTAACACCTGGTTGTAACCCGAGAACCCATCTAAGAGGGAAATCCTTATTGATCCAACTACCCTTTGAATTATATGGTCCATATTGGGTAAGGATTAGTTGTCTTTTAAAGAGGCTCTATTTAAATTTCCGAAGTCAATACAGAGCCTGATTTCCCCTGTTTTCTTTCTAACAGAAACTAAGTTTGATACCCACTCTGAAAATCTAATGGGTACTATGATTCCGGCATCATGCATTTTTTCAATTTCTGCCTTAACTAAAGGTAGTAAGAGAGGATTTATTCGCCTTAGTTTTTGTTTAAAAGGCTTTTGATTTTCCTTCGGGGGAATCTTGTGCTGGATGATGCTGGTATCATAAGATTTTAGGTCTTTGTATCCCCAAGAAAAAACATCTTTAAACTCTTTGAACAGCTCTATGTATTGCGATTTTATGTGAGCTGGGAGAGTGTTGGATAGTTTGATCATCTTGGGTTCTACTAGACTGCCTATGTTACGCTCTTCCACTTTGGTTTCCACAGGCTCCATTCTCGGTTCTTTGGCTACATCGTTATAATCGAAAAGGTGTTCTAAAGGTGTGAGACCTCTTGGAATTTGATCATTTTTTCATTGTAAAAATTCCAAGTCTTCTTGCTCTGCGTTGTTAGTTATCTCTGTTTCAAAAGGATTCTCATAATGATTTATATTAGCAGAATATGTCATTTCAACTTCTGGGTTTTGTTCAATATACAAACAATTTTCTTTATGGTTGGTTTCTGATATTGGTATGATGAAATCATTTTCTGATTTCAAGAAATAATCTATGTGTCTGTCAGATTCAAAAACTTGCCAGTGATCTTCGTTATCGGGTACAACAGGCCTGTGTTTTACCTTCATGCTAAGCTGTTGATTTATCTCAGGTATTTGGCAGTTGCTGGCATTGAAGGCGAGTTCATTTGCTAGATGATTTAGTGCTCTAGGGATGAAAATGAGTTCATATTTTTCGAAGGTTTTCAATAAATCAAGGGCAGCGTTCCGATATTCCCTAAGCCTTGGATTTCTAGCTGAGTATTCTCCTTTGATTTGTTTTATGATAAGTTCAGAATCCCCTAGGATGGATATCCTTTGGGCTTCTAATTGTTTAAGCAATTGTAAGCCTAGGAGAAGGGCTTCATACTCAGCAATATTGTTAGTGCATGGGAAATCTAACTTATATGAAAAACTTTGATTCGTATTTTGAATCCAAACACCTGCCCCTGCACTTGTTTTATTACAGGATCCATCAAAGTTTATTGTCCAAAGTATATTTGACTCATTTTCATTTTCTTGTTGCTGTTGATTGTCAATGTTTTGAATTTGATTCGAGGGAAGATTTGATTGTTCTGGTGAACTGATTGGGTCTATGTTTTCCTTATCTTGTTGAGTGATTTCATCTTCGTTACATAAGATAAAGGAATCTAAACTTGATTGAATAGAATAGATTGGAGAGTTGTTTGGTTTGTCTATGTTGCTCACCATGTACTTCATGTGAGATTCCCTGTATAGTCTTTTGTTTTGGTTAAAAACAGGGATGGTGGCATAAGACATGTCCATTTGAAGGCTCCCCTGAAGTTTGGCTCCCCAAGATCTTGATAAGAGCATGCCATACTTAGGGGGAATGTTAGCTACAACTATGTCCATGACTAAACTCTTAGCAGGGATTTGGGATAAGTTAACACACAAATATTTGATTAAACCCAAACATTTGACTCTGCTTGAGTCAAAGGAATACAAGTCTTTGTATGGTTTAGTAATTTCTAAGCCTAAGCTTTCCATTACCACCTTGGGCATTAGATTGTGTGAAGCTCTTGAATCTAACATGGCATTGTGTAAAATTTTCTCGTGTATGTTCAAGCTAACATAGAAGGGAGGGACAACCCCTTCTTGGTATTTTCCTTCAACTTCTGAACCAAACAACAACTCAGGTTTGTCATCTGTCAAGTTCAAGGTGTCAGTATCACTTCCTAAGTTCAAAGCTTTCAAAACTTGGTTTTTGTACACTTCTTGGGTTACTAGTTCAGCTAGGAGAATGGTAATGTTTATCTTAGCAATCTCTCCCTCAAGGCTGAAAGGAACAATTGACTTGTTGATATTTACATATGTCTTTTCAATTGAATTCATTTCAGCAATTTTGATTGGCCGAACCTTTTTTGGACTGGTAATTGGGACAGTTTTGTTAGGACCACTAGCTGAAGTGCTAGGGGTACTCTGTTCAACATCTTGCTGGACACTTTTGTCTTTGTTTATGTTTGGTTTCTTGGTAAAAATGTTGGTTTTCTCTGCTGTCTTTTTGGGCTGAGTTTCTGTGTTTTTCTTGATAGCAGTATCAGTGTTCTTATCCTTTGAATTGTCTATGTTCCCCTTGCTCCTAAGATCATATTGTTTGTGCACCTCCATGATTATATTTTCAAAATCCAATCTACAGTCGTTAGAATCTTCATAGGTCTTTGTATTTTGATCATAAGAGAAAAAACCTTGTTCTTCCTCAGTGAGGAAAACATCATCCTCACTGTCTGATCCAATCAAGTTTACATGAGATTCTCCCAACCTTTCCAACTCCCTATCTTCTTCATATTGATCTACATAGTTTTGCTGGAAGGGAGGTCTAATATGTTGGTCATTTTCCTTCTGTTTGTCTTGATTGTTTTCTCTTTTATAATTCTGATTTCTATTTCTGTTTTGGTTATTTTGAGGTTCCCTTGGTGGCATTCTCTCATTCAAATTGATCTTTTCAAGCATCCTCTCCATCACCTTCACTAGGTTGTCAATTTTTGTGTTAGAAGCTGAGGTTGAGGGTAGTAGGTCATCATTATAGGTTACCCTCTTCTCTAATATCAACCTATTTCTTTTCTCAATTATGTTTTCTTCTACACTCACAACTCCTTTCTGCATGTCTTCTAAGGTTAAGTAATCTCTCCCTCTTAACTGATAAGTCATTTCAGCATCAAGGCCTTCAGGATACCTTACCAAGGCCATGCTGAGGTTTCATGTGAGGTGGGAGAGCATTGTAAACACTATTGAACCCAGTAGATTAATCATGAACACTCTCCCCTTGATTTCTCTTCAGGCTGCTATACTCTGCTAGTATTTGGATAGGATTCTTTTTGAGTTCCCATTTGTTGATAAATGTTTGATGTAAGGCAGGGAGATCATTTATGCTATTAGGAGGTAATTTTTTAAACCATTTCTTTACATCTCCTCCTAAACTTTGGGTGAAGATCCTCATCTTCACAGTTTCTTCTTCTATCTCCATGTAATCAAATGCATCCTCCATCCTATCTACATGACGTTAAGCTGTTGTAGACTCTTTTCCAGTGAAGTGCAGGATTTTGGATTGGTAATCATTTGGTAAGGGAATTAGAGGTTGTGGTAACACTAATGGGGCATACGTTGTTGCCATGGCTAGAAATAAGGGTGGGTTTACAAGAGGTGGATTTACAAGAGTAAAAGTGGGCTGAACATGAGTGTTTTGCATAGTGGTAGTATAGATTGGAGTGGAAGAAACACTTGGGCCAGCAAACTGATTTTGAGCAGATTCGTTATGGAAAAGGCTAAAGTGTTGAAGAAGCTGGGAATCAAGAGGAGTAGAAGGTGAAGCTCCTCTACTAAAGCTCTGTTGCAAATCTTCAAAGTTAAGATCAGTCTTGTTTAAATCACCTTGAGATCTAGTTCTAAAGATGTTCTGTGTATGATGTAAATCAAAGTGTGAATCCTCTAAGTCAACAAGGTTTTCGGGGACAGAGTTTGTTCTCAAGAGGCTCCTATTAGCAGCTGATTTCCCAGATTTAGAAGTCTGCCACATAATTCATTCTGGATTGTCAACTATTAAAGGAGGATTTGGGTCTGGATGGGATCTAGTGTTGATCCTATGTAAAGCCAGACTCTTTTTGAAAAATGAGAGAGGTTAAAGTTTTAAGGACTGTTTTTTGGAAGTTTTTACCTCTCACGATGTCTTATCTAGTGTGGGACTAGGCTCCTAAACTTCTTGAAGGCTGGTTAACACAGGCCTAAAGAGACCTGGAGACCTAGATGAGTAATGGGCCTACTGGGGCTAGTGGAGTCTCCAGGTGGAAACGTTTTATCTTTTATGAAGATAAAATATTGGATGGTTCCACCACCATGATTATTGTGACGCCAA
The DNA here is from genome assembly GCA_034641835.2 of Pinus albicaulis. Lineage (NCBI taxonomy): Eukaryota > Viridiplantae > Streptophyta > Pinopsida > Pinales > Pinaceae > Pinus > Pinus albicaulis. Next base: position 1,080,799,053 of record CM076584.1, on the reverse strand, counting down.
AATGAAATTTTTTTGGGTTTTTTCTGAGTTATTCTAGTCTTATAGGTTATGAGAGTGTCCTAAATATTATTTAACACTTAGCTAGGGTGTCAAAACATACAGAGTTCACTCTTATGGCTTGGTAACTGAATCCTTCAAGGTTTGATAAGGTTCTATGAGAATCCTAAGGTTTAATTAGTTTGTCACTGATTCAAACAATTTTTATCATGATTACCATTGCTTGGTAGTGCTTGAAGAAAGTTACTTATGTTATACTAGACAGTGAGTGTTTTGTTTTGAAAATTTTACTCAAAGTCCCACCGTGATCGCCATTATGTTGGTGGCGATGAGGTGGCTAATAATCACTGGATATTATTGAAAATAAGGGATTTCTGGAGTCCTAAGGGGTACTTATATTATTACTAACTCAGAAGCATCCCATTGTGATCGCCATTATGTTGGTGTCATGTGTTTTGATAGTTTGGAAAATCAAAAGACAAGGCAACATCAGAACCAATCTTTAGAGTTCCAGGATCTAGTCCTCCTGTTTTCAGAGAAGGAACTCTCAAATGTTTGTTTGCAAAGATTTATCATGTGTGCTTAGAGTATTGGTTTTAGACTAGTTATTAAGTGCAGGTGTTTGTTTGTTTGTTTGGTTGGATTGATATAGAAAAATATGAAAGGCCTAGGAAAGATATATATAATGGAGAAACATCTGGTTCATTGGGCAATGGAGTCAAAAAGAGGTCATAACATACTTATCAATGGATATGGGATATCAGAGGGCAAATCTAACTTGGCCACAAGATCCTTTGGTTTTTGGAATGAGATGGACATCAATGATTTGGAAAGAGAAGTTTAATTCTCAACAAAAAGAATTTGAAAACACAATTTGAAAAATAAAGAGATTTTTGATAGACATGGCTAAACATGAATTCTAAAAAACACACCTTTAAGAAAAAAATGATTTCAAAACAACTTTTAAAATGAAATCTAAGATTCAGGGAACACCCTATTTCCTCAAAGATTTTATTTCAAATGACTTAGAAAACATAAAAGATTCACTGATAATTGCAGTCATAGAAGAGGGAACACCTAACACATCTATGATTACAACTCAAAGACCTTCAAGACAAATGTTTAGGCAAGGACAAAGGGCAAGGTCAGAACAGACCTCGTTGACTCACTGTAAACAAGAAACCTCAAAGGGAGACTTCAAACTCCATTCAAATCAGGCGGAGAAGACAAGCGAGGATAAAACCATAAATCATTACGAAACCAACTATTCTAACTATTATAGAAATAAACAAGCATGAAGACTAAAGAGATATTAAAGACTCTAAAGTACTTCCAACGATATCAACATTAAAAAGTCGAGAATACATAGCAACATCCAAGCTCATGGATCCAACGATAGAGCCTTCACAGTAACAAGCATGTAACAACATCATTGGGGCTTCAAGACTTCAATTTCTTCTTCAACTTCAACAGACTATGTATTATTTCAGAGAGTTCCAATATTACAACTAGTGATCAACACATTGGTGTCTGTGTTTTGACAGTTTGGAAAATCAAAAGACAAGGCAACATCAGAACCAATCTTTAGAGTTCCAGGATCTAGTCCTCTTGTTCTCAGAGAGGATCTCTCAAATTTTTGATCGCAAAGGTTTATCTTGTGTGCTTTGAGTATGATTTTAGACTAGTTATTAAGTGCGGGTTTTTGTTTATTTGGTTGGATTGAGTTGATACAGCAGAACATGGAAGGTCTAGGAAAGATAGATAGAAAGAGGAAATATCTGGTTCATTGGGCGATGGAGTCAAAATAAGGTTATGACAAACTCATCAATGGATATGGGATATCAAAGGGAAAATCTAACTTGGCCATAGGATCCTTTTGTTTTTGGAATGAGATGAACATTAATGATTTGGAAAGAGAAGTTTAATTCTCAACAAAGGGAACTTGAAGAACATAACTCAACAATAAAGATATATTTGATAGACAGGGCTAACCATAAATCATACAAACATTCTTTAAGAAAATAATGACTTCAAGACAACTTTTAAAATGAAATCTAAGATTCGAGGAACTCCCTATTTCCTCAAAGATTTTATTTTAAAGGATTTAGAAAACATAAAAGATTCACTGATAATTGCAGTCATAGAAGAGGGAACACCTAAATAACATCTATGCTTACAACTATAACGACCTTCAAAACAACTGTTCAAGCAATGGCAAAGGCAAGATCAAAACCGACCTCTTTGATTAACTCAAAACAATGGTACTTCAAAGGGAGACTTCAATAACAGCTTTCAAGTGATAGTAGACAAGCAGGGAAAACCATAAATCATGCTAAAACCAACTATTTGAGCTATTAAGGAAATAAAAAAGCATGAAGACTAAAGAGAAGGTTTAAAGCCTCTAAAATACTTCAGCAGAAGAAAACATAAAACAGTGAAGGGTGAACAGGTCTAAGGTGCTTCCGGGAGTCATTTCTTAGCCTAAAACTTTCAGCCTACTGTAGTAAGAGATTATGAAACACAATGAAAACAGGAGAAAACATTAAATAGTTAGAATACTTCACCAAAAACCAAGCTCATGAATCCAATGATAGAGCCTTCTCAGGAACGGGCATGCAACAGCATCATCAAGACATCCAAGACTTCAATTTGTTTTTCAACTTCAACAGACTATGTATTTATTTCAAAGAGTTTCAGTATTACAGCTTGTGATCAACAACAACCAACAACTTCTCATCTTATGCAGAAGTACTTATAGGAAGATGAGGAGGTGATATTTTAACAAAATATCTCAAGGACAATTAATGCAGAGTGAAGACTTCTCGGCCCTTTGAGAGGCTCGAGGGAGAAATTTACAGGTGGATCACTACATTAACTGTTTCACAATAAATATCAAAGCTCGGTGGAAGCTTTGTTTGAATTTGAGGCTCTGTGTATGTTTTGGAGTAACTCTGCAGATATTTATGCATTGGTTTCCTTGCAGAAATAACTTCTTGGCAATGCTGGAGGCAGATATTTCTTCGAGAAATAACTTCGGCCTCTGTTCTGAATGGTTTGAGGTGATAGGTGGCTCTTTGTAGTAGCTGAGGAATCAATTCGCCTCAGTTGAAGCGGTGGAAACCTTTCTATCAGCGAAACACTTATGATGTTCTTTAAACTATGTTTTGAGTCGGGGATTAGGCTTTTGATAACCGTCTTAGCCGTAATCCCCGTAATATTGTCTTCAATCTTCGTTCTGCTGTGCTCTGTCTTCAAACTTATACTCTTTAACTGTGTTTGAAAAACAGTGTCTTGTCGATGTGCAGACCCGCACTGGGCTTTACGGCATCAATACTCATAGAGTACTGACGAAACATGGAATGGAGCCCCATGGATGGCTTCTCTTTAATGAAACGAGGGCATGAGAATCGTCATTCCCAGCCCTCGGCATTTCTTCGTGATACAATGGAAAACCATTTAAAACACCTGCATCAAACACAAAACAATTAAGAAATCCTGCGAAAATAGGTTAAACTGCTTCAAATGGCGGGGAAAGAGCGTAGCCGTTGGATAAAAATATCTAACGGTGGAGATCGGCGCAAAACAGGAAAATGAGAGCGGGGAGAAGAAATAAGGCGGGGTGGTTTTGGACCGTCCGATCTGGACACGTGGACGGTCCAGATCTAATCGGAGGATTGTAATCGGAGGGGAGAAACAAAAGGAGCGATTGGAAAATGCCAATGTGATTGCGCGATCGAGGGACTAGTGCGATCAAGCGATAACCGTTGATCTCGGGTTCAGATCAACGACGGGGATGTAATCGGAGGGGCGGTGCGATTTACACTGAGCCGTTGGATCGGCTGGGAGATGGACGACTGTGATTAAATCGGGAGGTGACACGATCGGGGATCAGAAGGCAAGACTTGCGATTGCGATCGGAAATGGGCTTGCAATTAAGCGTTGGCCGTCAGGTCGCGGGAAGGATGAACGGTCGGAATGCAATCGGGGGATCACGATCGGGGGCAAGGAGAGAGGACTTGCGATCGGGAGCTGCGATGACCTCTGATCTGCGGAAGGACGGACGGCCAGGATTGAGTCGGGAGATCGCAATCGGAGCACAGAGAAGAAGGCATGCGATTGAGTTATGCGATTGCGAAGGAGCGATTGGCGCAGGGCCGTTGGATCGGCGGGACAGATCAACGGTCAAAAATAAATCAGAGGGAGAGTAGGATTGGAAGATCGGAGGTATGGGCTGCGATTGATCGGAGGGCACACTTGAAGTATTGCGATTGCGATCGGGTGGGGGGCTACGATTAGCACTCCACCGTCAGATCTCCGCGGAAGATCAACGGTGCGGAACACATCGCCAGACTTATCGTTATAAATAAATCGCATCGGAGTTTCGACTATTACAAAGGATTTGTGCACCCGCCCGACTTCTGATTGCGATTAGCGCTTGGGACTTAAGCGCTTGGTCCCAGCGCCGGGGCATGTGCGGGGAAGTGGTTTGAAAGGGGCTAGCGGGAGGGGGCTTACGCCTATATTAAGGTCGTAAAGTCGGGCGGGGCTGACTGCAAATGAATTTGATCAGGAGGAAGCAGATGAAGGTAAAGGAAATGACATTTAAAAAATTTGAGAAGTTCAAAAGAGATATAGAAGGTTTGACACAGCCTACAAAGAAGATTTAAAATATGTCAGGAAGATTTTCATAATGGAATAACTTACAGAAAGTAGAGATATGAAAAAGAGGTTGAACCTTGAAGTGAAAAAAATGATGGTTTCTTCAGCAGTTTCTTACATGAAATCAACAGAATTAAGAGGAACAGTAATGAGGATTTTGGACAGAGGCATGAGGCCTACAAGGAGTCTTCAAGAGCCAACAATTTTTAGTGATAAAATTTGTTCCTTGGAGGCTCAAAAAGATTTAGCCACCTATTGGTATAACAAAATATTACAGGTGGCTAACAATGGCTCCACTTGGGGATGGTGCCTTCTTGAAGGCATCAAGAATTCAGACTTGATTTCTCTGGGACGCTGACTTGCGCCTGATCCATTGTTCTCTCTAGGATGCTGACCAAGTGCTTCATCCATTGGGCTGCTCTTCCTTTGCTGGGTGGTCTTGTTTGAAAACATATTCAGCAGCTATGAAGACAGTGGTCCTTCATCCATACAAACTTTCTACCTACCCAATCCTACTGATCTAGCATTTTTTTTCTTCATCAGAGTGCACTTGGATTGGCAAACTCTATTCACACATTTTATTCTTTTGAAAACAGGAAATCTAATCTATTTCTACTCCTTATTTCTCCCCGAACTCAGATTAAACAGTTGAGCTCAGATATTTCTCTACCTAATCTACCGTCTGTTGGGATTAAACTGTCCAACAGACTTTCATTCTCTAAATTCTACAACAAAATTTTTAAAAATAGTCAAGTCAATATTGAGCTGCTTGACTTGCTATGATCTATGGCATAAGAACAAGCTGCACATAGATTATTATTTTGCAGAAATTTAACATCAAAAATTGAAGGCTTAAGATCTGAAAGCTTCTTATTATGGCCTTCTCTCTTCTTTTCATAGCTCTGATTTTTCTTTTTTCTGTGAGCTATCTCTTCCTTGATATCTGATTCAGATTTTGGGCAAATTAGAACCAGTTTTTCTCTTTTATGACTCAGAAAATAAAACAGTTTTGAGTCATCTCTCTTTGGAAACTTTGGTTCAGATTTTGAGTTTGTTTGAACCTTCATTTCTATCCTAATGTATCTACTGATAAGCCAAGATTGAACAATTTGGAAAATCGAATTCACTATCCTATCAGCAGAAAATTTAAAGCTAATTAGTCAAGATTAAGCAGTTTGACTAACTAGAAGTGTGTTTTGAGGAGTGGCATTTGAGCTAGCACACTTTCAGATTTATTTCTCTTTTTGGTATGGGGCTGTACCTTTATTGTTTTGTCAATCTGCCCTCTTTTCTTTCTTTTCTTTGTTTTTGTACTTTTGAATTTTTATTTTTCTTCAACGTAGAAAAACAACAACTAACTACATGCCCAGAAGTGAGCTTTATTGACATTCTTATCTAACCTATTCTAAACATGGAGTATTTACATATTCATATGATACAAAAGTGCCAATGCAGCCAGCTGAGTAATGTCAAGAAGAAGAAGAAACTTTGGCTGCTTGTCAGAGGTATCCATAGTATATTTTGAAGATTAATCTTCAAAACCGAGGCTATCACAGAAGGTGACAGCTTTTCATGTCTCTGGCTTTTGCAAAGGATCAGTGCTTGATAATTTGAGCCAGTCGGGATTTCCACACACTCTTCCATATGATCAACAAAGAAAAGATGAAGATTCTCTTCCTTTTGGTCCTCCACAATTGGTAGATCATCTACTTCCAAGACATCAGCTTTGAGGACTATCTCTTCAGTATGTAGCTTGGAAGTATCATCATTCTTAACCTACAAAATAGCAAACAGTGAAATATCTTCTTTCTTTGAATCTATGCTTGCTTCTGATATAAATTCCAGCTCTTTAAATGACAGACTAATATCAGTGAAGGGAGAAGTTTCTTCTTGAGAAGATGATATATCCACAGCAGGATAGTCTTCTATTTTTTTTTCTCCTTCATCTTCCTCATCTTTTGAACTGGAGGACTCATCATATTTGACAGTGTTGTCCTCTTGTGGCCCTTGTATGCTCGTATTCAGTGGACTAAATTCTATGAAGAGGTTATTATATTCTTGAGCAAGGGTGTATTCAATGGTTTCCTCTTGCTCAAAAATTTCTTCATTGTTCTTCTCTTCACCTTTTGAGTTGAAAAGATGTTGATTCCCAATTATGTGAAAGCGATTTGTGATGGATTGAAATGGGTGATTTCTGCTTTCAAGTTGATGATGGTGAAACTCATAACACCAATCGAACGCAGGTTGCCCTGCATGATTAATTTTTTCTTGAAACTCATCATCATCATCAGACTGATCGAAATTTGGAAAATCATTGGAATAAACAATTTCATCAGTCGAACATATTGGGTTATCAGCAGGTCTCTCTTCATTATGATTTACAAAAGAATTTTCTAAATCTGTACAACAAAGTTCTCTATGCGAATGGGCAAGAGTGTTTGTTTTGCAAAAAGTTTCAGAGACTGACTGTTTATAAATAGTCTGTTCTATTTCCTTCTCTGTCAAAGGGGAAAATGTTTCCATGTCCCTTTGCACAGAAGTACAACAATTCTCTGTCTCTTGCGAAGACTGATTTTGAGGCTGGATGTCTTCTTGAGCCTCGGCTATAAGGGATGATGAATCAATATTTGAGTTTTCAGGGATATCTTGAGGAACGTCCATTATTTCTTGGATCATCTCTTCCTCAACTGATTCATCTATGTTCTTAAAATTTTTCAATAGGAGATTAAACTCATGAATGGCTGTTAAAAGATCTTCAGGATGCATCTCTTCCAAAGCTTCCTCATTATCTATAATGTGTTGGGTGATGTTTTGTGATGGATCATAATATATTTCACCCCATGATAATGACGTAGCGTTTTCTTCATAGTTCTCATAGAACACATATTAAAGGTCTCTTAAAGAAAACAAACTACTAGATCTTAAGCATTCATACCAATCCCTAGCTTTTCCTTCTAATGTTAACATGAACATTTTCATTAGGCAGTCTTCATGCCATTCAACTTTCAACCTCCATACATGTATGTGAAATTTGATAAGATGTAACAAGGGGTCATCAAACTTTTCACCTTGAAAAACAGGCAGGTTGTCATCCCAATTTACCTGGGGCATCTTATGTGGAAACCCAGGGATATGATCTCTACTCATTGGGGCATATCTTTGTTGTATTCTCGGAATCATGTTTGTAAATCAGAAAAGAGGTCATTGTGTCCAGTCAATCAGTTCAGGGTCTTCTACCAGTGGAGTCATTTGGTCTTCTGGGAGTTTCAGAGTGTGGAGTCGCCAGGTGGAAAATTTTTCGCTCCTAAGGAGGTAAAACGTTTTATGGTTCCACCACCATATGATTCTTGTAGAGCTGTAAGATTCTCAGGAACTGAATTAGCTCTCAAGGGTGATATGAAAACAGTTGAAGATTTAATCTTAGGAGACTTCCTAAGGATGCTTTCTAGGTTATCAACTATCTCAGGTGGATCAGGGTCAGGATGGGCTCTAATGCGAATCTTTTTAGAAGCCACTATGCTGCATTTTTTAGACCCAAATAAACAAGAAAAGTTCAGCCAGATATGACAATCTTTGAGAGGTTAACTAAACTGTTTACACAAATCTTAATCCTACAGTCCTCTAACTGAGTTTGAATGATATTATAATGATAAGGGTTCTTCCCAGTGGAGTCTTAAGGTCTGCTAGGATTGTGGAGTCGCCAAGTGGAAGTTTTTAGCTCCTATGGAGGTAAAAGGTTTTATGGTCCACTACCAATGTTTATTATGAAGCCAAACTTGGAATGTTGGGTTTTTCTGAGTTATTTTGTTTTTATAGGTTAAGAGAGTGTTCTAAGTCTGATTTTTCACTTAGCTAAGGTGCTCAAACAAACAGAGTTGCTCTTATGGCTTGGTAACTAGTTCCTTCAAGGTTTGGTAAGACTTTTCAAGAATCCTAAGGGTTTCTTAGTTTGTCACTGATTCAATCAAGTCTTATCTTGATTGCCATTTGTGAGGCAGTGCTTGAAGAAAGTTACTTATGTTAAACTGGACCTAACAATTTAAAGAAAGGTTTTGAAACCTCTAATTCTCAGCAGGTCCCACCGTGATCGCCATTATGTTGGTCCCCCGTGTTTTGACAGTTTGGAAAATCAAAAGACAAGGCAACATCAGAACCAATCTTTAGAGTTCCAGGATCTAGTCCTCCTGTTCTCAGAGAGGGATCTCTCAAATTTTTGATCGCAAAGGTTTATCTTGTGTGCTTTGAGTATGATTTTAGACTAGTTATTAAGTGCGGGTTTTTGTTTATTTGGTTGGATTGAGTTGATACAGCAGAACATGGAAGGTCTAGGAAAGATAGATAGAAAGAGGAAATATCTGGTTCATTGGGCGATGGAGTCAAAATAAGGTTATGACAAACTCATCAATGGATATGGGATATCAAAGGGAAAATCTAACTTGGCCATAGGATCCTTTTGTTTTTGGAATGAGATGAACATTAATGATTTGGAAAGAGAAGTTTAATTCTCAACAAAGGGAACTTGAAGAACATAACTCAACAATAAAGATATATTTGATAGACAGGGCTAACCATAAATCATACAAACATTCTTTAAGAAAATAATGACTTCAAGACAACTTTTAAAATGAAATCTAAGATTCGAGGAACTCCCTATTTCCTCAAAGATTTTATTTTAAAGGATTTAGAAAACATAAAAGATTCACTGATAATTGCAGTCATAGAAGAGGGAACACCTAAATAACATCTATGCTTACAACTATAACGACCTTCAAAACAACTGTTCAAGCAATGGCAAAGGCAAGATCAAAACCGACCTCTTTGATTAACTCAAAACAATGGTACTTCAAAGGGAGACTTCAATAACAGCTTTCAAGTGATAGTAGACAAGCAGGGAAAACCATAAATCATGCTAAAACCAACTATTTGAGCTATTAAGGAAATAAAAAAGCATGAAGACTAAAGAGAAGGTTTAAAGCCTCTAAAATACTTCAGCAGAAGAAAACATAAAACAGTGAAGGGTGAACAGGTCTAAGGTGCTTCCGGGAGTCATTTCTTAGCCTAAAACTTTCAGCCTACTGTAGTAAGAGATTATGAAACACAATGAAAACAGGAGAAAACATTAAATAGTTAGAATACTTCACCAAAAACCAAGCTCATGAATCCAATGATAGAGCCTTCTCAGGAACGGGCATGCAACAGCATCATCAAGACATCCAAGACTTCAATTTGTTTTTCAACTTCAACAGACTATGTATTTATTTCAAAGAGTTTCAGTATTACAGCTTGTGATCAACAACAACCAACAACTTCTCATCTTATGCAGAAGTACTTATAGGAAGATGAGGAGGTGATATTTTAACAAAATATCTCAAGGACAATTAATGCAGAGTGAAGACTTCTCGGCCCTTTGAGAGGCTCGAGGGAGAAATTTACAGGTGGATCACTACATTAACTGTTTCACAATAAATATCAAAGCTCGGTGGAAGCTTTGTTTGAATTTGAGGCTCTGTGTATGTTTTGGAGTAACTCTGCAGATATTTATGCATTGGTTTCCTTGCAGAAATAACTTCTTGGCAATGCTGGAGGCAGATATTTCTTCGAGAAATAACTTCGGCCTCTGTTCTGAATGGTTTGAGGTGATAGGTGGCTCTTTGTAGTAGCTGAGGAATCAATTCGCCTCAGTTGAAGCGGTGGAAACCTTTCTATCAGCGAAACACTTATGATGTTCTTTAAACTATGTTTTGAGTCGGGGATTAGGCTTTTGATAACCGTCTTAGCCGTAATCCCCGTAATATTGTCTTCAATCTTCGTTCTGCTGTGCTCTGTCTTCAAACTTATACTCTTTAACTGTGTTTGAAAAACAGTGTCTTGTCGATGTGCAGACCCGCACTGGGCTTTACGGCATCAATACTCATAGAGTACTGACGAAACATGGAATGGAGCCCCATGGATGGCTTCTCTTTAATGAAACGAGGGCATGAGAATCGTCATTCCCAGCCCTCGGCATTTCTTCGTGATACAATGGAAAACCATTTAAAACACCTGCATCAAACACAAAACAATTAAGAAATCCTGCGAAAATAGGTTAAACTGCTTCAAATGGCGGGGAAAGAGCGTAGCCGTTGGATAAAAATATCTAACGGTGGAGATCGGCGCAAAACAGGAAAATGAGAGCGGGGAGAAGAAATAAGGCGGGGTGGTTTTGGACCGTCCGATCTGGACACGTGGACGGTCCAGATCTAATCGGAGGATTGTAATCGGAGGGGAGAAACAAAAGGAGCGATTGGAAAATGCCAATGTGATTGCGCGATCGAGGGACTAGTGCGATCAAGCGATAACCGTTGATCTCGGGTTCAGATCAACGACGGGGATGTAATCGGAGGGGCGGTGCGATTTACACTGAGCCGTTGGATCGGCTGGGAGATGGACGACTGTGATTAAATCGGGAGGTGACACGATCGGGGATCAGAAGGCAAGACTTGCGATTGCGATCGGGAGGGGGAATGCGATTGAGCGCTAGCCGTCAGATCGCGGGAAGGATGAACGGTCGGGATGCAATCGGGGGATCACGATCGGGGGTAGGGAGATAGGACTTGCGATCGGGAGTTGCGATGACCGTTCAATCTGCGGAAGGACGGACGGCTAGGATTAAGTCGGGAGATCGCAATCGTAGCACAGAGAAGAAGGCATGCGATTGCGAAGGAGCGATTGGTGCGAGGGCGGATGGGGGTGGGACAAATCAACGGTCGAGAGTAAATCGGAGGGAGAGTAGGATCGAAAGATCGGAGGTATGGAGCGATTGATCGGAGGAGCACACTTGAAGTATTGCGATTGCGATCGGGCGGGGAAATTTCGCGGTCGCGGCTCCCTTGCGTCGGATCTCCGCGAGTCGCGCGGTGCGAGAACGCATATGGAACTTATTGTTATAAATAAATCGCATCAGAGTTTAGACTATTTACAAAGGATTTGTGCACCCGCCTGACTTCTGATTGCGATTAGCGCTTGGAACTTAAGCGCTTGGTCCCAGCGTCGGGGCATGTGCGGGGAAGTGGTTTGAAAGGGGCTAGTGGGAGGGGGCTTATGCCTATATTAAGGTTGGAAGGTGGGTTTTGGCCTTTTTAAATGGAATTTGAAAGTCAAGGAAGGGAACGATAGAGGGGTAAGGGAGGAAAATGGCCAACAAAGGTTAGGGGAAGGATTTTAAAGGGGATTTTGGGGGTTCGGCACAGCTTTCGGCACAGCTCAAAAAGAAGTTTCAAACCATGTCAGGAGGATTTTCATGAATGGAAGGAAAAAATTATGAAAAGTAGAGTAATATGGAGAAAAAGGGGGAGAAAATGAAGGTTAGCTATGAGTGGGAGAAAAGGAAAAAATGATGGTTTCTTCAGCAGTTTCTTACATGAAATCAACAGAATTAAGAGAAACAGTAATGAGGATTTTGGACAGAGGCATGAGGCCTACAAGGAGTCTTCAAGAGCCAACAATTTTTAGTGATAAAATCTGTTCCTTGGAGGCTCAAAAAGATTTAGCCACCTTTTGGTATAACAAAATATTACAGGTGGCTAACAAACCAACAACCAACCCCTCTCTCATCTTCTCCAATAGTATTTATAGAAGAATGAGGAGGTGAGATCTGATAAAAGATCTCTGAAGATAATTAATACAGACTTAAATGTTTTCTCGGCCTTTGGGGGCTCAATGAAGAAGCTTACATAGATGTCTTTTGTATTAAATGATTTACATAAATATTAAAGCTCGGTGGGAGCTCTTTTTGACCTTTGGGGCTCTATGTGATGTCAAAGTAACTCTGCTGATATTTGGTCATTAATTTTGTTTGCAGAATTTACTCCCTGGATGCATTGTAAGGTAGATATATGATCCGGATCAATAACTTCAGCCTGCATTTGAATGCTTTGAGATGCAGGTGGCACTGTGGTAGCTAGTAGGAATCAATTCGCCTCAGATGTGGCGGTGGAGGCTTTCTTTCTGATGATCCTTTATGATTTTTATTTTAACTGTGTTTTAATTTTGGATTAGGCTTTTGATAAACCATCTTAGATGTAATCCCCACAGATCTATCTTCAATATTCTGTCCTGATATATTTTGTCTTCGGCACTGATACTCTCTGACTGTGCTTGATTTAATGTGTTTTGCTGGTATGCAGGGTTGCGCAGGGGTGATATGGCATCAATTCTCGATGAAACATTGACGAAATGTGGATTTGAAACCTACAAGTGATTTCCTTTGATGAATCAAAGGCGGGAGGATCGTCACCCTCTGCCTCTGAATTTTCTTCAGATTATAGTGGAAAAAACCTTTAAACACTGCAAAAATACAAAAACGTTATGAAATCCTGCATGTATAGGTTAACTTCTTTGGAAGGACATGTGGAGTGAGCATGGCCATTGGATGGAATCATCCAATGGTCGAGATTGATTGGAGGGGTCAAAGGGAAGTGAAGGAGGAAATTAAATCAGAGTCATCGATCGCGCAGAGATCTACGATCAGGATCGAGGGTGACTGAACAACGTGAAGGGGTCACGTTATTTATAAAAATAAAATAAAAAACAGAAAAAAGGTTTAAAACCTTAGTTTCGGTGAAAAATGGTCGAAAGTCATGTTCAGGGTTCGGGACAATCGTGGGCCGTCAGATGAGATCGGCCCAAGCGATCAATGGCAAAGGACAAGCATCAAGAACCTTAGAAAATGTGCCCGGACATCAAAAATTTTAATAAAACCATGCTGGATAAAGTTCCCAGGTCCGGATTTGCTGACTATGTAAGGAAACAGAGTGATCGAGTTTGGGCCATCGATCTGCAGATCAAATTGACGGCAGAGACACTTTAATGAAATGTGTCATACCTTGGTTATCACACGAGCTTCTTCGGAGCGCGATCACCGTTCGATGAGCGGCCTCAGATCAGACGATGCACATCAATATCGCACCCACTCCACATCCGACATTTAACGCGTGATGAGGGCGGTTTTGTCAACAGTGCTCAAGGCCATGTGTCAGCCGGTGTATGGAATCACTGCAAAATAGAAAAGACCGCCCCCTCCGCAAAAGCAGTGCGATGAAATCCGCTTGGTTTTGCAATAGTAAGTGGCTGGCAGGGACCACTGGGGTGATGGATTGCACGCCGTCGATCTGCAGATCAGATCGACGGCAGAGAGTGACTAGAATTTTTCATTGACGGTAAACTGTAGGATATACGAAAAACCCAAAGTCTCAATATAATACAAAGTTTTAATATTTTTGGGGGCGGGATATATATATAATATGGTTAGGCACCCATTTGCGGGGCCATGGGTTATATGGAAAACCATATGACTGGGGGTTTATGGAGGAAGGGCTAATCGCAATCGAGCAATGCGATAAGCGCTTAGAAGGGTAGCGCTTGGTTCTAGCACCAAGGCGTATGGAGGGAAAGATTTTTATACTTAGCCCAAGGGGGCTCAAGTGTGTAATAAGGAAAATGGGTTTTCAATAGATTTTCAATGGTTTTCAAAGGATTTTGGGGGTTTTGATAAGGCAAGAAAAGGTCTTAAAACTTATCAAAGGGGTTTTGATGAAGGGGAAAGGGGAAAAACATGAAAATGAGGGATTTATGGGGGTAAAAGGGGTAAAAATGAAGGTTAGTTTTGTGGTGGAAGGAAGGGAAAAAATGGGATTTTGTAGGAGTTTTTATTCATGTAATGACAACAGAATTTCTGAGTTGAAAAAGGGAAAATCAGTGATGATTATCCAAAGGATAGGATATTATCAAAATACTTTAAGCATCAACCATTTTAGCAATGAGATTGTTTCTTGAAGGCTATCCAAAATCATTTAGCCACCACTTGATATAACATAATTTATGAGTGGCTAACAGAAGGAATCTCCGACTTTACTAAATTTCCTGGAGTTGAGATATAATGTCACTATTAGGCGGGGAAAGGATAAATCTAAAAAGAAGAAGAAAACTGTGCAGATGTCTAAATTGGTGGACATGTTTCCAAACAATAATTTTATGGATTTACTGGTATCATTGGCAATCAACAGGGTCCTTGGAGCATTGACCCAGGAAACTAGGGGTTTGTTATGAAGATGATATCTCTAAATTTGAGGGACTGGGGGGGAGGGATAAATTTTTATTGGTTAATTTACTTATTTTTGTCTTGTAAGCCTTTTGTCATTTTTATTCAAGAGACTATGAATTCAGTTGATGGCGCTTTATTGTATTTGCGTGCCATCTATCCAGATTCGCACATAGCGACTGTCGACGCGGAGGGTCACTCTAGAGGGCTAGTGGCTTTGTGGGATCCCAACTGGGAATCCATGCGAGCTTATAGCTTCTTCGGAGGTATCCTGTTGTCAGTATATTGCAGAGGTTTTTCGGAGCGTGTTAACCTATTGAATATCTATGCCCCTTATTATAACAGGATGAATTTTTGAAAAAATACGGAGGAGAGTGGATTCCTGATGCTCCATAACATTGTGTTAGTAGGTGACATGAATTGTGTTCTCAATGATGGAGAAATTTGGGGCAAACATGGTAGAAGGGATCCGTTGGCAGGATATATCAGTAATATATTAAAAGAGGTGGGTATTAGTGAAGTAAAGTTTATTGATGTTGTCCCTTCGTGGATAAATGGTAGAAAAGGGGAGGATTTTATCAGCAAGTTGTTGGATCGTTTCATGATAAGTAACGGATTGAGACTGAAGATGGATAATATGAGTGCGAAGGTAGAATATTTGACTATATCAGATCATAGGCCTATTTCATTTTAGTGGGTTTTTTATTCTAGAAAGGGCAATTTTCCTTTTAAGTTGAAGAGGACATGGTTGGATTGTGAAGATTTCAATGCGATGATAAAATCTTTCCTCAGAGTCCATAAGTGACATGTAGGAATGGATGTGGCCTCTTTTCTAACAAGCACTCTGAAGATTTTAAAAATTAAATTCAAAAAGTGGGAATGGAATCACAGGAAGAAGATGAAGGAAAGAATTATAGAGATCAGAAGAGAAAGATCATCAATCCTTCAGGACATTGGAAAGGGTAGTCCTCCTGTGGATTATTGGGATTAGTTGAAGAAGTTGGAACAGGAATATAGCAAGTTTTTGGAAGAAGAGGAACAGGAATGGAGGCTAAAAAGTCAGGAAATATGGCTACAAAGTGGAGATAAAAATACGAAGTTCTTTCATAAAACAACAAATGGGGGAAGGGCTTTAAATGCAATATGGGAAATTGAATCCCCGGGGGGGAAGATAGTAACAACGGAAGAGATTAAAAAGGAAGATTTGAAGTACTTCAATAGTCTTTATGAGAAGGCGGTCAATGTAAATATAACAACCCAAATGGATTATTTGGAGAATTTCCCAGTAATGTTCGATGGAGAAGATCTGAGATTGATGAATCGGGAGGTAAATAAAGAGGAAATAAAAGCGACATTAAAATCCTTTGCAATTGATAAGAGTCCGGGTCCGGATGGATGGACCCCAGTCTTCTTCTTGAATTTTTGTGAAGACTTCTCGAAGAATCTTGTGGAAATGGTGGAGGATGTTAAGAATTCTCGGAAAATATCGGGTGCAATAAATTCCACATTCCTGGTGTTAATACCGAAGAAAAAGGGGAAGTTATCCTTTGATGATTTTCGGCCAATATCACTATGTAACACCATCTATAAGCTTATATTGAAAATTATAACAGAACGGATAAAGGGGACGTTGTCGACGTTTATATCGGTGGAACAGGCCGGTTTTCTGAAGGATAGAAGCATTCACGAAGTAGTGGCTATCACTCAATGTATTCAAAGAAGTCAGATGAGGTTGTTATGAAAATAGATCTAAACAAAGCTTATGATAGGGTTGATTGGTCTTTTTTAAGGCTGATCCTGTTTAAAATTGGGATGGAATGTAAATTGGTGGATTGGGTTATGGCTTGCATTACAAAAACTACTATGACGATAATTATAAATGGAAGTGCGTTGGAGTTTTTTAAGACAGGAAAGGGATTAAGGCAGGGATGTGCACTTTCCCCATTGCTATTTATTCTGATAATGGATGCTTTGAGTCTGAAAATTCAGTGGGCGAAGAGTATGGGAAAGTTCAGAGGGGTAAGTATTTGTATTGATACAATTGTGACGCATAATCTGTTCGTGGACGATGTGTTGATATTTGGGGAGAAGACCAGCCAAAAATGGGAAGAAATGCGAAATATCCTAGGTGGATTTTCGGAGGCGTCAGGTATGCTGATCAGTAGGGGAAAATTGTGCATTTACTATGTCAAAGAAGAGGATGAGGAAGTAAATGATGAGGAAGCCACTTCATAGTAGTTTTTGTAATGCAAGCCATTAAGGTATACAACAAAGGACTGGAAGTGGCTTCCAGAAAATTTTGAAAGAAAGATTAATATTTGGTCAATGAAATTGCTGTCAAGAGGAGGTAGGTTAATACTATCTCAAGCCGTTTTGCAGGGAGCAGGAGGGAGATAAAATTACTTGGAATGGTACTTTGTTGGAAAACAATATTATATCGAAGGAGGCATATCAGTTATTGATGGAGAAAAGTCTGCAACAGAAGCCGAATTGTTGGTTTATGCACCAATGGAAGATTCAGGTCCAGGTAAAAATCATAATTCCGGTATGGCTGATATGGAGAAACAGAAACCTGACATGGGAAAATCTGCAGAGAAGAGGGTGGATGGGTCCGGGAGGTGTGTGTTATGTCAAATTCAAGGTGAAAAAAACAATCACTTGTTTTATGGTTGTTTGTTTGTGCAGGAAGTATACCTGTCATTATGTACAAAGATGAAACTGCCAGTTCCGATTTACATGACAACATAAGAGTGTTTCAGATGGTGGTCAGACAAAGGAAGGAAGCTGAGGGTGACACCAATCTTGGTACATTGATTTATATGGAAAGCAACGAACCGAAAGATCTTTGAGGACATTGGTTGTAATTTGATGGATATTAGTATGCAGGTTTTTAGTTATGTGGTAAATTTGAAAGTCAGGAATAAACCTTTAAATTAGGACTTCTCAATAAAAATGAGACCTGTGGAAAAGATTTATCCAACAGGCTTTTTTGATGGAGCCTCAGAATCCCAAATTTGCAGATGTGAGGCATGGATAATGGTGTCACCTGAATGCCATTACAAGATTTATTGGAATGGAGGGAGAGGAACAAACATGAGAGTTGAAATAATTTCTCTGTGGAGTCTTTTTTGGTTCGCAAACCAGCTATATATGAAAGAGCTCTGGGTTTATGGTGACTCTAAGGTGATAATTGACCATTTGAAGAAAGGGACGAAGCTGAATCCTGGAGCTTTAATGTATTGAATTGAGAGGATAAGAGGACTAAAAAGGTCTTTCAAACACATCAATTTCCGTCATGTGTATAGAGAGAAAAATTCTAAAGCTGATAGGCTTTCTAAAAGAGGTTTAAACGGGAGTTTTGGAGTAATGTTCTATGAGTTCTACAATGTTTCAGGTATCAGAGCGGAGGGGAAAGTCACTTTTAATTAAGTATGATAACTGCTTTGTTTAGTTTTTGGAGCGTTTGAGCAGAGATCCTGATATTTCTGTTTTTGTTGTTAAACTGTAAGAAGGGTTTTAGATTATGAAAGATATCAGTTTGTTTTCCTTAGACAGAGTTTTAAACTGAAAATGAAGTATGTGATGGACTTTTTTGATGAAATGCGGTTTTTGTGCCCTGGTAACACTATATAATACCAGTAGTATTTTTCTTGCTGAAAAAAAAAAAAAGAATTGAGTTATTTAGTTTTAAGTGTTTTGATGTTTTTTTATATATATCTAAATTAGTCTAATTTGGAAATATATTTTAAGTAATAAAAACCATATGTTTTTTTTAATGTTGTTGCTTAATCAAATTTATTTTAATTCTCAAAACTTTCTTTTGTTATTATTAGAGTTTTGATTATAATATATATTTTATTTTTTTATTTTATTTTTATTATTAGAGTTTTGATTATATTGATTTTAGTAGATTTTAATCAATATTAAAAAATATAGATTTTAACAAAAACAAAAATAAATTGGTGATTTAACATCGAGAAGTATGCATAGATCACCATCTATCCAAGATCTCATGGACAGATTATTAAAATAATTTTAAATGTTTACTTTTCAAAATTCGAATTTTCACATAATAAAATTATCATATATAAATTTATTCGTCATAATATCAATAAAGTTAGACTGATTCCCGTACAAAAGTGTCAAAGTTGAATTTTGATTAATAAAAGGGAGTTTTCTTTGAGCTTAGAAGCTAAATGTACAACTCAGTATAAGAGGATGTAAAATTTTAGGTTCCTCTTTAAAATAAAAATAAAATTTAAAAAATATGTTTTAAATAGAAAAATAATGTTGAATGTAATAAAAAAAAATTAAATATGTTGTAAAGTAATTAGAAATAAAAACATGTATGCAAGATGTTTAATTCTTATAATTTAATTATTGATTAAAAAAAATTAGTACTAATTAATATACTTATAAATATATTAATAATATATAACTATTTTAATATTATAAAATGTATAGATCCCTTTAAGTTCATATTAAATCCTTACTTCAGATTTTATCCATGTTAATCATAATTTCAATGAAATTTTACTTGAAAAAGTGGTAAATAATTAATAATTTTACTTAAAATAATTGAGTTCATATTAAATCCTTACTTCAGATTTTATCTATGTTATTCATAATATCAATGAAATTTTACTTGAAAAAGGGGTAAATAATTAATAATTTTATTTTAAAAAATTGAGTTTCAGTTGAAAAAGTGAGAAATAATTTTATTTAGAATAGTTGAGTTTTATGTGGAATCTAGATAGATAAAACTTTAACCACATTTGCCCTTTTACGATCAATTAAATAAGAATTTTCATTTCGTGCATATGCATGCAGCTGTCAAACTTATTCGCTAACTTTTTTATTAATATACATAAATTTTATATGAATTGTTAGAACTGCGAACACATACAGTGATGTAAAGATCGCCAATGATCACTCACAGTGAGGGAAAGAGGAGCAATGAGAAGCCACTTAACGAATCCACTTAACAAGTCGCCATCTTCACAAATGCGTGCATTTAAATATTTAAAATTAAAACAGTCACCACACTTCTCTACTTTTCGTGTCTTAAAAACTTGAACCGTTGCTTTCAATATGGAGAATTTAATATATATTATTATACTTCTCCTTTACAATTCGTGGAGTTGCTTTCTGCAATCAAATGGGTGAATGCAAGTTTCAGTTCAAAAGAAATTGTATGAATTAAGAGTAAGATGCTGTTTAACAATATGTTATCCGTAGAAATGGCCCATAGATTGTTTTAGCCAGAATTCTTTGGTTGAAAAAGAAAAAAAACACATGGCCTATTTTCATGTTTAAAATAAGTTTTGGAACATTCTAGTTACACTGTTTTTTTAAGTGTACATTCCCTATGTTTCAGGATTGGTATCAATAAGGGATGATGTTGAAACAGGAGAAATGAAAAGTGGAATTATTATTGGGAACATGAGAAAAAATTTAACAAATGTATTTTAAAAAAAATTAATAATATTATGATATTTTGTGATTTAAATGGTATTTTTAAATATAAAATTTAATGTTTTCTGTTTAGATTATGATATTGATTCCTATGGTCCAGCTACGTGGAGACTTAATGATATTGATTCCTTTGATTCACCTACGTGCGCGTGTTTTCATATTGAAATTGGAAAGCATGAAGCGCAGGCGTCTCATCCCATAATCACAAATTTCTTTTTTATCATTTTCTTTAATAGGTTGTCACATTCTCATCGGCTCCAGGTGTCAGACCATGCCATGATTCCATATTGCAGTAGTGGGAGCAGCATTAAAATTTGAGAATGAAAATATTTTGTTAATTGAATAGAGGGTGAAAAGGAAATTATAATAATATAAAAAAGTTAAAGAAATTAAGAAATTAATATTGTTAAAATAATATATATATATATATATATATATATATATATAATTTGATAAAAGAGATATATTTGTGAAAGTTATAGATAAAAAATATTTTTTTTTATATTATTTATTATATATTCATATTAAATTTAAATTTCAAAATATTTATTATATTTGTAGAATCTAAAATGACCCAAGTACATATAAAAAACAATCAAATAAAATAAAAACACAAATCACTGTTTAACTTGTAAATTTCATATTGAATCACTTATGTAAATACATTCTTATTTAATAAATCTATTACTAATTTTATTATTTATCAACTACTAATTATTCATTCCGACTAGTGCCAATGATTTTGAGCACTAGCCATCCTAATAATTTGCTGCACTAATTTTTAATAACAGAGAATCACAAAATCTGTTGACTAATGTCGGCAATTACATGGTGAGATTTAACCATTATTCTCAACACTCTGCTAAGTGATCCTTAGTATTTATATGCTTCAATTCAACATCATTCTTCTACACCAAATCCCAAATGAAGTGATTTTTCATGTCAAAATGTTTTGTCCTGTTGTGATGAACTAGATTATTTGCTAACTTGATGACACTTATATTATCACAATAAATCACTGTAGGCTGAATTTTCCTCTCTCCAATTTCTTCCAAAAAAATTTTGAGCCAAAGAGCTTGTGTACCTGCTGAAGTAATGCAACATACTCCGCTTCTGTGGATGAGAGGGCAACAATGCTTTGTTTTCTTGAACTCCAGGTAATCAAACCAGAACCAGAAAAGAAATAATTTCCAGATGTGGACTTACGGTCATCCACACTACCTCCCCAATTTGAATCACTAAATCCAACAAGATTGAAATTTTCAGTAGAGTAGTAATGAATACCAAAATTTAGAGTGTCTTTCACATACCTTAAAATTCTCTTGGATGCCTTCATATGTATTTCAGATGGATTTTAGATATACCTTGAAACAAGTGAAATCGAAAAAATGGAATATCAGGTCTTGTGTGGGTTAAAAACATCAAGCTCCCCAAAACACTTATGTAAGTTGTCTCATCAACTAAATCAGCACCATCATCTCTATATAATACAACTCCATGAGCACTTAGAGTAGGGGATCCATTACAATCAAGCATATCAGATTTCTTCAACATATCATGTGCATACTTTGTCTGGAAAATGAAAATTTCATCCTTGGTTTGATAAACCTCCATTCCTAGAAAATATTTAATGAGATCTAGATCTTTCATGTCAAATTCATTCATCATAGCAACTTTGAACTCGTGATTCATTTTGGAACTACTACCCATATGCAATAGATCATCAACATACAAACTTATGATCAAAATATCAATACCTTCTTGTTTGTAGGAGAGGGTAGGATCACTCTTACTTCTTTGGAAGCCTTTTTCCTGAATATATCCATCAATCCTAGCATACCACGCTCTTGGTGCTTGCTTGACACCATACAAAGCCTTCTTCAACTTGTAGACATTATTCTCTTTTCCTTCCACTTAAAAACCTTGTGGCTGCTCCATAAATACTTCCTCTTCTAAGTACCCATTCAAGAAGACACTTTTCATGTCCATATGATGTATGCTCCATCTTTACTGAGCTGCTAATGAAATCAACATTCTAATGGTCTCCTGTTTTGTTACTAGTGTAAATGTCTCTTCATAATCAATTCCATACTTTTGTGTGAATCCTTTGGAAACTAATATTGCCTTGTATCTTTCAACACCCCCATCACTGTTATATTTGGTCTTGTAGACCCATTTGGTGCCAATATTTTTCTTGTCATGTGGAAGCTCTGTCAATTCCCAAGTGTCATTCCTGTGAATGGAATCCATCTCTTCTTTCATAGATTGCACCCAAACCTCATTAGTACATGCATATTCAAAACATGATGGTTCAAAATTAGCCTTGGCTAATAAAGTAAAATTCATTGTCTCACCTATTGGGTTTTCTTCATGTGCTTGATTTTCACTCGTCTGGTATATATCACTCAATCTCCTTACCTTCCTTGTAGAACTTGGAGAAGAAGTTGGACTTGAACTTGATGTTGAAGAAATTAATGAAGGGTTCTTGGTGGAGTTAAACCACTAGATACAGAAGCATTAGTTGGTTGCTCAATATCAACAATTATATCATCCTTCAAAATAGATTTTTCCCTCTCAACATGGCATTTTTTATGACCATAAACTCCCCCTTCATCAAAAATTACATCTCTTGAGACAATAATCTTGTTAGTAAGGGGGTTATACAATTTATAAGCCTTGCTTGTCTCACTATACCCAATGAAAGTGCATAACTCACTCTTTGCATCCAACTTTTCTCTATTTTGATTAGGTGCATGCACATAAGCCAAACAACCAAAAACTTTGAAATGATTACCATTAGGATTTTTTCCATACCAAGCTTCATAAGGAGTCATCTTCTCTAGTGCACTGGTGGGGCTACGATTGAGGATGTACATTGTTGTAGCAACTGCATCTCCCCAATAAGAATCTCTCAATCCCTTAGTTTGTAACATGCACCTTGCCATTTCAACCACCAATATGATTCTTTCGTTCAGCTATGCCATTCTGTTGGGGTGTGTATGTTGTAGTATGTTTCCTCCTGATGCCATTCATATCAGAATAAATTTGGAAAGCTTTTGAGCAGAATTATCCTCCACGGTCAGTCTGCAAATGTTTGTTCTTGGACCCTTTCTCATTTTCTACAAGTGCTTGAACTTCTTGAATGTATCCAAGGCTTCACTTTTGGCTTTCAAAAAATAAAACCAACAATTTCATTAGTAATCATCAATAAAAGTGATGGAATATGATGACTTACCCAAAATATTAGTCTGCATAGGACCACATATGTCTGAATGAATAAGCCGAAGTGGGTGATGAGCCCTCCATGCATTTCCCTTTGGGAACCTTTCCCTTGCATGCTTGCCTTTAGCACATCCTTCACAAACCTCGTTATTCTCCTCTACCTTGGGCAAACCAAAAACTAATGCATTTGAGGTTAGAAACTTCAAACTGTGAAAATTTAAATGCCCATACCTGAGATGTCATAACCAACTTGAATCCTCATAAGTGATCAAATTTGGATCATGGGATCTGTTAGAGTCAGTCTTTACATCCCTCCATCAAAGATCATTTCTCTTATTGCATTTCATTTTTAGGTGTCTCATTCAGCTCATTCATCTGCATTCCATTAGGGGCATGCCATTATCGACGAAAGGTTCTCTTCACTCGTTTCCCTCATGTTTGTACCTGCTGGGTTGGTCAAAATTTATTAAAATTCATCAAAGTTGATTTCAGTCATTTACAGTCATAGGTGGTATGTTGGTCAAAAAAGAGTCATTTCAGTCATTAGGTCTAGGGTTTGGTTTTCAGAATGTCAAATAATTCCCGCAGGCCATGAGGATGTCTTCAAAAAGTTTTCATTTCAAGATTTTCATCATCAATAATGCTCAAGGTGATTCTTCTTCAAAACTCTGTTTTGAGGAAGAAATCGTCAAATTAATTGTTTGTAATGAATATGTAATTTTTAAAGTTTTCCGCCATGAAGTATTTCAAATGCAGCCTTGGTCATCCTTTGCCGAAATTCAACGCCACCATCCTTGCAAAAAATCAACCAAGAAGCCATCGTTTTAGCCAAAAAATCAAAAAGGAAACTTGAAAAACAGAGTTGTATTAAAATGTGAAAAAGGGCCAAGCCAAAACATTACAAGAATGGGTCTATACAAAGCAAAAATCAAAGCCATGACTTTATAAAGATATTTCTATGTGTATCAATTCCATTTGCATCCAAGAGTTCAAAGAAAGTCGAAGTTTAGTGGTGAGAGGGCGAAAACTGTAATTTTCAAGCCAAGACTGTGTTTAGAGTGCGCGCGGCGCATTGGGTAAGAGCGCGGCGCACATAGACTGCGCGACACACTGGGCCTCCTGCCACAGTGCTTTTCTCCACTGGCGCGGCGCATCCACGAGGCGCGGCGCACTGTTCTTGTGCGCGGCGCACAGGGTCGACAGGCTAAAAAATCATCATCATTTGCTCCAAAATCAAAATAGTTCATTTTGGTCGCTCCAAGTAAGTTTGTGAGCTCTTTGCCGTTGATTTTAGTTTGCATTGAGTGTTATTTGGAGGAAGGAATTTGAAAGTTTAATTGGGCAAAATACAAACCCTCTCATGTGATGAAAATTGTTCCATAGGGTTTATGCTTGAAATGTAAAGTGTGGTTGTTGGTGCCAATTTGTAAACTCCATTCCCACTTGTGTTTCCTTTCCTCCTTGTTGTCACACTACTATCACAGTCCTTCTCCTATTCCCCTCTATCCCAAACTACTTATACCCTTTGTTCCCATGTTTTCATCCTCAAACCCTACCACTTTCTACCACTTTCCTTCCTTCATATCATTTATAAATTCCCAATTTCCAAAACATTCAAGGACTCTCTTTATATCCTTGATTTCACTTAGCTTAAATATATCTTGTCATTTCATTTGTCCCTATCTCTAAAAAATACATTTCCCATCACCCTCTCCCACTCCCATATCGCTTATAAAATCCCCAAATCCCGAAGTCTCCCAAGCAGTCAAGTGACTGTCCTCACACTCAAATTTCACTTGACAGTCCATTATACCCACTGTAATATTTCCTCACAGTCTCTCATTTCATACTTGGCATATTTGGTATTGAAAGACAAACTCTTGTTTTCACCACATATATATCAGCATATACTTGTTATACACATTGCAAAGCACCATGTCAAAGACAGATTAATCATATGAGCAAGACAGTAACTCAACCACAGAGCTAAATGTACCGAGTAGGCCTCATAAAAGTGGCAAGCACGTCAGAGAAGAGCCCACTTCCTTGACTCAATTACAGGCCTACCCGCTTGCAATGGCATGCTTTCAGCAACAGTCATACTTTCAGTATTGTGAGGTGATTGCTCAGATTCAGCATCATCGGGAGTTAGTTCGCTTATTTGTCCTACATTTACGTGATGGTCATGTAAACCTTGCTGGAGTGAACTTCACCTTGACACCAGAAACCATTTCTCAGGCGACCGGGATACCGAACATAGGTGAAGAGTGGAACAAGAGGCAGCAGCTGGATAGAGCATATTATGAACCTTACATCAGACCTGGCTATTTGAGGCAACTCAGCAGGTAATTCCCATTTCGGTTTCTGAAGGAGTCATATGCGCCATTAATGAGACTTATTATCAGGTACTTCAGCTGTGAGGGCCGATTCTCACGCCTTTATGCATACCACATCAGACTTGTGATGCATTTCATGAGAGTGAGACTAATGAGTATTCCATATTTCATGTGTCGAAACATAGAGCGGATGACTACCCTTGTGCAGAAGAAGACTCCAGAGCAGCAGCATAACAACATTTATCATTATGCGCTCATCAAGATCATTGTGGTACATCAGCTTGGATTGCAGGGAATTGCATGGGAGGAGTTCATTTCCCGCGACTTCTTTACAGCCCCTCAGCCTCCTCCCGAGATTGTTCATGATGCAGGAGAGCCTTCACATCGGTTTGAGGTTCCCGAGACAGAGCTTATCAGTGCTCCAGTATGTGTTACATATCAGAGAGGTACTAGAGCCTTATTTGCAGCAGCACGACGAGTACTATCTCCACCAGGGGTGGAAGGGGTCTCGTTATCTTCATCAGCAGCGCGAGTACTATCTCCACTTGGTGTGGAAGGGGTCTCGCCTTTGACATCAGCACAGGTACAGGTTCAGGATAGAGGCAAGAGGCCTTTTCAGGATGAAGGCCCCTCACGAGGCCAAGATACTGATTTTGTATTCATCGATGTTGATTCGAGCTCTCCCAGCTCAAAGCTGAAAGAAATCATCCAGGAACAGAAAGCTGAGATCGACTCACTAACCGAGAAATTGCAGAGAGCTCATTGGGTTATAAATTACTTGGAGCAGTGGAATAAACAATTGGAGGATCATCACACACTCATGGAGCTGCAGAGAATCCGCGAAGACTGGGAATTGGCCCGAAAGAGACCAGGTGACATGACACCGTTTGAGCGGGAGATTTGCCTTACGAGAGAAAACATTCATCTTGAGAAGCTGTTGGCGAAGGCCAATAGGGACAAAGACATGCTCAGACATATGAAGAACCACTATTGGGCCCGCAAACATGTTTTCAAAGCGAAGATGAAGATCTTGAAAGCGAGGCTGAGGAGAGCACTGAAACGCCGGAAAAGGCCTGATCCACTCCAAATATTGGTTGAAGCTTCTTTGGCTGAGCATGGCACATGATGGGGGACCTTCAGTCTAAATTTCAGAAAATTTGGAGAAATTTTTTTCATTTTTGAGTTTTTGGTCACAAAACAGGTTTTCCTGCCCGACGCGTCGCGCCACTTGGCGCGCGCTTACGTTTGGGACATCTTCTGGAGGAAAAATTGATATTTTTGAGTTTTTTATGATAAATTATGCATGCTCAGGAATGGCTGTGAGATTTCATCAAGATCTGGGTGGTCTTAAGGGTCAAAAACACTCCAAAATGGCCTTTCTGCCACTTTTTGCACCAGCAGGAACCAGTCTTGGGAGATTGCAGTTTTGGAGTGGAAAATGACATCCAAATCAAAAAATTCCACTTGGGTTGGATAGTAGACATCCAGGGATTTCCAACGAGCTATCATGATCTCAATTTGGACTTCAGGAAGTCCCTCTAAAATAGGCTCAAGGTGACGCGGCGCATTGAGTTTTCTGGCGCGGCGCATAGAGAAATTTGGCCTCATTTTGACTCTTCAGCTCAGAAATTCGCCCATTTTTTACTAGTTTTACTTTTTGATGTAACTATTGATTTATATTGATTTAATTTGATGATTATGATGTAATTTTGGCTCATATTTACTTGTTCTAGAGAATTCATTCACTAAAAAGTGAAAATTAAATGAATGAAACAGTTTCCTTCCATATAGAGGCAAGTTGTTTGATTGCCTAGATTCCAGTTCCTTGTTTTAGAATTGGTTGAAACAGCTCCTAGAAGGATGAGCTCGACCCCTATAGGCATGGAAAGGGGTTAGGATGGTCTATATCATGTATTTTCTAAGACATTTTCAGGGTTGGACTCTTGGGAAAAGTTTGGCACCTCATTGTATATTCATTTCAGCTTTTTGGCAAAGGAAAGACCAGAGTTTTGCAGCACTTGTTGGGATCCTTGTGGCTCTGAGTTTTGATGATGTTTTTCTCCATGTATCTGTAAGTTTCATTAATGTTATATGTATGCCATTTCCCTTCTCTTTGCTTCTGAATTAAACAAATGAGTAACTAAGGTAGAATTCATTAGTTTGTTGGTGCTCTGCCTTAAAATTTTATTTAGTTTTATATGTTTTCCTCCGTTTGAAGAGGATCCTTGCACCTTCCTGCCCTGTTCAGCTCCTCAGCAGTATTTTCTATCCATTCATTTAATCTAAGACATCAAAGCCATTGCCTTCCCTGCCCCAACTTGAACTCTGCAAGAATTTGGCCTCATCCCCAAGCCCAAAATTGCCTTTCCCTTTTTTCCAACAAAACCCCTAAAAAATCATTCCAAACTCCTTGATTAATATACCTAGCCTAAAATTAGCAATTCATTTTAGTCATCTCGCACCCATTGAATACCCTATCACGAGATTGACCCGGAGAGAGCCCTCTCCCTGTGCGTAGGGGCTAGCTACCAAACCGAGCGTGGTTTGAGTGTTACCTCGAATCCCGCGCTCTTCCCATGTGAGGTGGATTTGGGCACTAACATAGTGGCGACCATAATGGGGACCTGTAAAATGGTTTGCTTGTTGGTGTTAATTGTTTTGTAAGCTATAGATAGCCGCAAGTTATGCCGTGTAGCTTTCGAAACGCTCTTGCTATGCATCGAAAGTAGATGAATGATGTCAGAGAACTCTGGTCTAGCTTGTGAACGGACACCCAACTTGTGAACTTCTTAGTACATGTATCAATTTAGATCCGATGGTTGATGGTGGACAACCATCGACATACAGAAGGCTGAAATCATTCACCCTGTGCACTTCATCTCACCGAAAAATCCGTAAATCAATGCTTCATGGTGACTCCACCCTGCGAGAAGACCGGAGCTTTAAGATTTTCAAGATGGAACGGGTTGCAAGAAGATACGCTCCCATGAGCCAAGATCACATCCCAAGTTTTCCAAATAAAATTCCCAAGGTGGATTAGCTATAATTTGCTCATGTTCGAAAATGTGGAAGGTAATGACGCCGTGCTCTGTCCGTGAAATTTTTGCACATTCATGTGCATAAATTAAAGATCGATTTTCTGAAGACCCGTTTCGATGAAAATGTTTATGGCTACCTCGAAAGATCTAGCCCCGATC
Source organism: Pinus albicaulis (assembly GCA_034641835.2). Lineage (NCBI taxonomy): Eukaryota > Viridiplantae > Streptophyta > Pinopsida > Pinales > Pinaceae > Pinus > Pinus albicaulis. The sequence continues at coordinate 1,080,770,089 of CM076584.1, read as the reverse complement.
TTGCATGAAAGTTTGCCACCCGCTTTCTATTTATTGTCTAAAGTGATTTTCATACAATATTATTTGAAAGGTATAAAGAATCTTGTCCATCCTTAATATTAGGTGCATGAATTGTTGTGAACACGTTCGTATTTTCATTAAAGATCTTGAGAATTTTTTATGGGGATAATGAATTGATGGACTGAGAAATCATGAAGCATTAGTATGAAAAATTTGTTTCAAGAAAGACACAGATAAATCTTAGAGGGATACTTATCAAGATCAAACGAAGTTGAAGATTTCCATATGAGCTATGATATGATAGCAGCAGTTTTATTTCTGAATCATGCTGAAATAAAGGATGATACGCAGGAAAAATGATGTTCCAATCTTAGATAGTGATGACGATAAATCAAATCGAGAGATAAATTGTGATGAGGAAAAACCTGTTGTTCCGGATCTCATAAAAGAGAGTTGTATTGTTGATGTTGCCTCAAATGAAAAAAACAGAGTTATAGACCTAAATGCTCTCATCCCACTAGAACTAGATCTTCACGAGGAGGTATTCCATTCCCTCTATGAAAAACAAGACGAGATTTTCGCTCAAGTTTTTGAAAAAGTTTCCTCGGATGAATCGTTGGTAGATGATAGAAATGTCATATTTGAGTATCAAGAATCATCTGAAGTTTCTTTTCTTATGATTGATGAATGTAATGAGAAACATGATAATATGGTTGTTATATCATATGAAGATGATCAAAATAATATTTAGAACTACGGAATGATTCATATATTCGGATCGCCTTTTAGATTCTTCTTCATAGTCTCATGTTTTCGAAATGTTTTTCCAAGATGAGATTTGCTCATCCACTTGTTCGAGATTTTTTGAGGACCGGGAACATACTTTTTACTAAAGTACATTATGAAGGAAGATCAGAATCAAAAGAAAAAGACACCTTGTTTCTTCACAGGAGGTAAATCTTCATGTTTTTCGAGATCCATTGGCAAATCGTATGCTACGAGTCAGTGTAAAGATGATTATTGCAGAGTCTTGCAGTGATGAAGGAGATCATGGTCAATTTATGTTTCTTTGGATGCTTAGTTACAGTATCTATTGTTGACCGTAGATCCGATCAGAGAATCAATCAAGGAGGCATCTCGCTTGATTGGTTACATTGGAAAGCACACTACACATGATTGTACATATTCCATTAGCAGGTGTATTGGTTTTCATCATGATTTGAAACCCTCGAAACTCTGATGGACCGCTCGCCATTAAAAAGCTTTGTAAGTACTTGTTTTAGTTAAGTCACTCATGAGTCATTTGCGAGTCAGGGCTACCAGTCTTGTTGTTAGTTAGTTTGTGCTTTGCTTTTTCGGTCATGCATTTCAGCTTGAGTTTTTGACCCATTGCCCAATGGATGAAGGCACTGCTTACTTTTCCAAAGATTCTAGCTTTGGGCTACCTCCCAAGGAGCTACCATCCCCATTGATCCAATGTTAGAGTCAGTCTTTACATCCCTCCGCTCGAGATCATTTCTCTTATTGCATTTCATTTTTAGGTGTCTCATTCCGCTCATTCATCAGACATTCTGTTAGGGGGCATGCCATCATCCGACGAAGGGTCTCTTCACCAGTTTCCCTCATGTTTGTACCTGCTCGGGTTGGTCAAAATTTATCAAAATTCATTAAATTTGACTTTCAGGGCCATTTACAGTCATAGATGGTTTTGTGGTCAAAAAAGAGTCTTTCACCACTAGGTTCAGGGTCTGGTCTTATAATGTCAAATAATGCTCCGTGTGCCGAGAGGAGGATGTTCTTAGTCAGCTCTCCATTTCAAGATTTTCATCATTAATAATGCTCAAGGATGTTTCTTCTTCAAAACTCTGTTTTGAGGAAGAAATCATCAAATTTGTTGTTTGTAATAAATATGTATTTTTAAAGTTTTCCACCATGAAGTACTTCAAATTTAGCCTCTAGTCATCCTTTGCCGAAATCATGACATCATCCCTACAAAAAATCAACCAAGAAAGCCATCATTTCAAGCCAAAATCAAAAGGAAACTTGAAGAACAAAGTTGTATTAAAAGTGAATAAATGCCATTTTGAAACATTACAAAGTGGGTCTCTACAAAGAGAAAATAAAAGCCATGACTTTATATAGATATTTTGCGTGTATCAATGCCATTTGCATCCAAGACATCAAGGAAAGTTGTAGTTTAGTGGTGAGAGGGTGAAGTTGTAAATTTGAAAGCCAAGACCTGTGCGTAGAGTGCGCGCGGTGCATTGAGGAAGGCGCGCGCATCCACAGGACGCGGCACATTAAGCCCATTCTCGATCTGGTTAATTTGCTCGAGCATGATGCAAGTTACGAGCCTTAAAGACACAAATTCATCACGGCTCCATAAAAAATCAAATCGATTCAACTCATTTGTTCCAATTAAGTTTGACAATGCTTGTTTAGTGATTTTAGTCATGTGTGGTGTTTTTCGGAGGCAAAGATATTCGAGTTTTGGTTGGTGAAAAACAAACCCTATTTCCATATCAAAATATGCTCCCTTAGGGTTTGAAATGAAGTGTTGAAATTTGACTATTGGTGCTAAAAAATCCCACTCCATTGTTCATTTGTGTTCCCATCACTGTCATACGTTATCATGAGCCCTTTCCTCTTCCCTCCTGCCCCAAAAAAATCATATCCTCGTACCCATTTTCCCTATCACTAAACCCTATTAGCCCTCCCACTCCCATATCACTTATAAAATCCCTAAATCCCAAAGCTCTCAAACATAAATCAAGTGACTATTTTTGCATTAATTGCACTTGATAAACTCCCACTTTCCCACATCGATCATACTTACCATGTAGCCTTCTCATTTCATACTTGGCACATATTTGGTATTGAAAGACAAACTCTTGTTTTCACCACATATATATCAAAGATACATACTTGTTATACACATTACAAAGCACCATGTCGTAGACAAATTCATCATATGAGAAAGGATATGAGCAAGATAATGACTCAACCGCAGAGCATAAATGTGCAGGAAGTCTCATAAAAGTGGCAGCACGCACGCAGAAGAGCCCACTTCTTGACTCACCCAGTACGCTCAGCTAGTAATGGAATGCTTTCGGCAGAACATTCATGTTTTCGTATTGTGAGATGATTGCTCGTGATCTGCATCATCAGGAGTTGGTTCGCTTATTTGTCCTACATTTGTGTGATGGTCGTGCAAACCTTATTTGAGTGAACTTCACCTTGACACCGTAAACCATTTCTCAAAGTATCGGATACCAAACATAGGTGAAGAGTGGAATAAGAGACAACAATGATAGAGCATATTATGAACCTTACATCGTGCCTCAGTTATATGAGGCGTCTCAGATAGGTGTTTCCTTTTCGGACTCTTGAAGGAGTCCTATGCGCCTATTAATGAAACTCATCATTAGATACTTCGCTATGTAGGTAGATTCACATGCCTTTGTGCATACCACATCAGATCGTTGATGCATTTCACGAGAGTGAGATCGATGGAATATTCCATAATTCATGTGCCTGAAACATAGAGCGAGATGACTACCCTTGTGCAGAAGACGATTCCGCGAGAAGCAACATAATAGCATTTATCATTATGCGCTCATCAAGATGATTGTGGTAACATCAGCCTTGGATTGCGGGTGGCATCAGCATGGGAGAGTTCATTTCCGTGACTTTTTTACGGCCCTCTTCGCCCTCCGCGGAGATTTTTCATGATGAGGGTGAGCCTTCAAAGCATCGCGCTTGAGGTTTCCCGAGATAGAGTCTATCGTGTGTTCTAGTGTGCGTTACTCTATCGCAGAGGTACCGTAGCCTTATTTGATAGCAGACGACGTAGTACTATCTCCACCCTGTGGAAGGGGTCTCGCTATTTTCCAGCAGCTAGCGCACAGTACTATCTCCACATGGCGTGGAGGGGTCTCGCTTCTACATCAGCATAAAGCATGGTGGCATGAGGCAAGAATTCTATGCAGGATGAGGCCCCTCGCAGAGGCCAAGATACCGATTTTATATTGATCGATAGTCGATTCGAGCTCTCCCGACCAAAGTCAAAGAAACCATCCAGAGCAAAAGATCTTAGATCGACACATTGACCAAGAAATTGCAGTAGAGCTTAGTGGGTTATAAATTACTTGGAGCAGCGGAATAAACAACTGGAGGATCGAGCACACACTCATGGAGGCGGCGAAAAGAATCCGCGACACCAAGAATTGGGACCGAAAGAGACTGATGTGACATGGCACCGTTTGAGCAAGAGACTTGCCTTACGAGAGTCAACATTCATCTTGAGAAATTTTTGGCGAAGGCCAATAGGGACAAAGACATGCTCAGACATATAAAGAACCACTATTGGGCCCGCACACATGTTTGCAAAGAGAAAATGAAGATCCTGAAATCGAGTCTGAGAAGGGCACTAAGGAGGCGCAAAAGGCCTAATCCACTTCAAATCTTGGCTGAAGCTTCTTTGGTTGAGCATGACACTTGATGAGGGACCTTCACTCCAAATTTCAACAAGTTTGGGGAAGATTTTTTCATTTTTGAAAATTTTGGTCGCAAAACAGATTTTTCCGCCCGACGCATCGCGCCACTTGGCATGCGCTTACGTTTGAGAGATCTTCTAGAGGAAAAATTGATATTTTTGGGTTTTTTATGATAAATTATGCATGTTCAGAAATGGCTGAGAGATTTCATCAAGTTTTGGATGGTCTTATAAGTCACACTCCAAAAATGGCCTTTTGCCACTTTTTGCACCAACAGCAGAACTAGCTCGTAGAGATTGAACTTTGGAGGGAAATGAACTCCAAACTGAAAAATTCCACTTGGGTTGATAGTAGACTGACATGGATTTCCAACAGATATCATTAGCTCAATTTGAACTTCGGTGAGCAAGCCTCAAAAACAGGCCCAAAGTGTCGCGACTGCATTGAGTTTTTGGAGCGCGCATGACAGAGAAATTTGGCCTCATTTTGACTCTTGCACTCATACAATCCGCCCAATTTTGACTAGTTTCACTTTTTGATGTAATTATTGATCTATCTTGATGTAACTTGATGACTATGATGTAATTTTGGCTCAAATTTATTTTGTTCTAGAGGATTCATTCACTAAAAAGTGAAAATTAAGTGAATGGACCGCTTTCATAGCATCATAGAGGCAAGTTGTTTCGATTGCTCAGATTTCAGCCCTAGTTTAGAACTGGTTGAAACAGACTCCTAGAAGGATGAGCCTAGACTCCCAGAGGCATGGGAAGGGTTAGGATGGTCTATATAATGTATTTTCTAAGACATTTTCAGGGGTTGGATTTTTGGGAATAGTTTGGCACCTCATTGTATATTCATTTCATGATTTTTGGCAAAGGAAAGACCGTAGTTTTGACAAGACTTGTTGGGATCCTCTTTGTGGCTCGAGCTTTTGATGATGTTTTTTCTCCATGCATCGTAAGTTTATTAATGTTTATGTATGACATTTCCCTCTCTTTACTTCTGAATTAAACAACTAAGTAACTAAGGTAGAATTCATTAGTTTGCTGGTGCTCTGCCTTAAACTTTTGTTTAGTTTTATATGTTTTCGTCAATTTGAAGAGGATCCTTGCACCCTCTTGCCCTCTTCAACTCCTCAGCAGTCTTTTCCATTCCATCTATTCATTGAATCTAAGACAACAAATCCATTTCCTTCCCTGCCCCAACTTGAGCTCTGCAAGAATTTGGCCTCATTCCCAAGCCCAAAACTGCCTTTCCCTTTTTCCAAAAAAAAACCCTAAAAATCATTCCAAACTCCTTGATTCATATACCTAGCCTAAAATTAGAATTCATTTTAGTCATCTCAGGCCCCATTGAATACTTTTCGCTGAGATTGACCGGGAGAGAGCCCTCTCCTGTTCTAGTAGGGCTAGCTACCAGACTGAGTGTGGTTTGGTGTTACCCTGAATCCCGCCTTCCTTCAGCCTGAGGTGGATTTGGGCAATAACATGAGGTAGAACGAGCGAGTTGAAACTCAGAAAATAAAGGGAACAGAGCAGCATCGCTTGAAATAACCTGGGTCGCCGCATTGAAGTTGCGTACCTGAGTGTTGAAGTGGCGGACGACGGGGACGATCGAGTCTGGGAGTTCCTGTGGTGGTGATGTCGCGTCCGTCTCGGTAGGCTGCTGTTGTGGCATCATCCGCTCAAAGTTGTACCTGGGTATCCCGTTGCGGCTTGCCATCGTGACCCCCGGCCACGAACAGACGTCGTTATGGAAGGCGAAATCTTCTAGTTGTAATTTCAACAGTGTCATGTGGAAGGTGTCTGCCGGCACACAAGTGGGGCGGAGGTAAGTATGCCTATGACTTACCCCAAACCACACTTGCTCACTGTATTCATCCAACAGGTTTCTAGGAACCCTTTGCTGACTGGATACGATATCCATCATCAAACCGTACCAGGTCCGGAATGCTTCCGCATTCACCTGTTTGGTGCTCGGATTAGCCGACACCTTCCATGGAACAAACTTCATCGCGAGAGGCTAGCCCTTTGGAATTTCCGCTGGTATCCGGACAAGAGGAGTGTGACATTTCCACATGGCAAAAGCAACGATCAAGTATCCATAAATGAAGCTAGTAGCGCGCTTATAATTCTCTTCGCACGCATCAAATAGCTCTTTCAACAGGAAGGAGCACCAGTTCAGCTTGGCGCCCTGAACACAGTGCTCTGCAATAGAGATGGTGTCCAGGGTGCATTCGCCCTTTGTGTAGTGCCTCATTTTCTTGCTGGCAATGAGGTAGCAGGAAAAATTTAATCTCGGGCTTATTGATAAGATCGATCTTGGCTCCCTTCCCTCTCTGCCGGGTGCCATATTTGCTATATAGGTCGGCATCTCCTGACTTTCGCGCTCGTTTGGAGGCGGTCTGGCATGCAATCAAGACATCCACACCATTCTGTGAAATCCCGGTCAGACAATGGATGTCTTCAGCATGAATGGGAATTTCCCTGTTCAACCACAAGGGCCCATTCTGAATGCGGCTAAGTAAGAAGCGAGTGCACTGCAACATCGGTCTTGTGGTCCTGAAGACCGGAAGATTACGTAAATTCATTAGGGAAGATTGTTGAAGGCCCTGGAACGCTGATAAAATTTTATTGGCTGCGTGCCCGGTTGTGCAATAGTAGTGCTCCATATACACCTTCCAGTGGAGTGCCAGGAATTCGGCAGAGTCGGAAAGGTTGGCATCTATCAAGGCTGCACTACCGTATTTTCCAACCAGGGACTCTGTCTTGTGGATCCTGCTGTCGAGCTCTGGTTCAAGGACGGATGGGAGGGCCTTCGGCATTTTTGCTCGGCACTGATAGACGTGCAGAATGTGTCTCGGTGTCCTCTCTTGGTGCTTTGCATCTGGATCATTCTGCTGCTCTGGCGCTGCTACAATTACTAATTCTAACTGCTCTGGAATTCTTATGCTTTTTTCCCTGCAAGTTATGGAATTTCCTTGCACGAGTGAAGTTGATGAGACCCCATAACGAGTTAATTCCGGCTGGCATTCTTCTCTGCGATAATCGTGCGATCAATCGCGTGTCAATGTGTATTCTGACAGTTGCTGACGTTGGCATGGGGCAATGGGCGAACGCGACGGCTGAGGTTACTACGGATGATGGCAGAATGATTATGGTGAGGTTACTTCCAATTATGGTAATTTATGATTCAAATCTAGACGATCCTACGGACTAACACAAGTACTGACTGAAATGATCTGGACTGACGCTAACACGTTTATGAATCCTACAGGGATGACACGCTGGACACGCCCCCCCCTGACCACAGTCAGTTGTGGTGATGTCCCCACAACAGAACAGTGATTGACAAGCTATACCGAAAAGAAAAATACTACCTAGGCTCATCTCGGTTGCAGGAGATTTATTCAACTACGCTACTTTACGGGTGCTCTCGGTTGTGAGACTTATTGATGAAGATGGAAATAAACTTACTCATGGTAGGGTTTCAGGCATGCACCATTCACCCACCCAGGTAAAACAGTACCGTCCAGCTGAGCCAACCAAACGGCTCCCGAATCTCGAATCTCAATGACGAAGTAAGGTCCCAGCCAGTGCATCTGCAGCTTCCTGGGAAACTTCTGAAACCTACTATCATATAAGAGGACCTTTCCGCCAACCTGGAATGTTTTGTTCTTGATGTGGCGGTCATGCCATGCTTTCTGCCTGTCCTTCTGAACCTTCTGGTGAAATTCAGCCAGAAACCGGGCCTCGTCCAGTTCCTGTAATTCATGTAGGTGCTCCTGGAGCGAGGCTTCTTCCGAGAACTTGAGGGACGTGGCAATTAAAAGACTAGGTACGGTGAACTCGGCGGGAATCATAGCTTCCCGGCCATACACCAACTGGAACGGTGTCTGATTGGTCAACCGCTTTACCGTAGTCCGGTATGCCCAAAGTGCAGCTAGTAGCTGCTCATCCCAGTCATCCCGCTGGGCGTTGCAAATCTTTGTTAACCCCTTTTCAAATCTTGCCTGTGGGTGGTATGGGCTGCTCTTATGATGTTGAATCATAAATGTGTCCAGCAACGACTTGACCATGTCATTAATGAAATGCGTACCCTGATCGCTGGTTAAACTTCGTGGGCAGCCAAACCTGCTAATGATGTGTTCAAAGATGAACCGTGCTGCTGTATCCGTCATGCAGTCGCGTACCGCCACTGCCTCAGCCCACCTAGTGAGGTAGTCGGTTACGGTAATGATTTAGCAGGCCTTGGAGTGCTAGGCAACCGGGGCTATGGGACCAACGAAGTCGACAGCCCACTTTTCGAACGGCTGCAACACATGCACTGGGTGTAGCGGAAGCTCATCCCTATGAGAGGGCCTCCTTGTTCACTGATAGACATCACATCGCTTCACAAATGTCTTAAAATCTGTATGGACCGCCGGCCACCATAGTCTAGCCTGGAGTACCTTCCTCGCAGTGGTTTTTGCTCCCACATGCCCTCCCGCAACATCGTTGTGGCATTCCCACATCACGGCTTCACGCTCATGGTCAAGTACGCATCTGCGCAGCACCTCATCGAGGCCCAGTTTATAGAGCTTCCCCGCAATCAGTTGGTATTCTGCGGCGCGGATGACAAAGTGTCATTTCTAGAGCGGGGTGTAGTGCTGAGGGCACTGCCCCATGGTCAGATACGTGGCAATGTCGGCCAAGTAGTCTGGTACAAATTCGACTCGGAAGAGGTCAGCATCCGGCAGCTGATCATCAAGAGAGTCGTCGTTATCCCCTATCTCCAACCTAGATAAATGATCAGGCCCGACATTCAACCTCCCGAGCTTGAAAATCACCTCAAATGTGAATTCTTGGAAGAGTAGAAGCCAGTGATAGATTCGTCCTTCCATCATAGGCTTATTCACCAAGTAATTCAATGCAAAGTGGTCCGTAAAGAACTCGAATTTTCCTCCTAGAAGGTAGTGGCGGAACTTCTGGAGCAAGTACACCATTTCCAGGGCCCCCCTCTCAGTGGTGGTGTAGTTCTTTTCCACATTAGATAATTTGCAGCTGGCGAAGTAGACTGGATGGTCCACTGTCGTCTCTCTGGGTTGCGCCAAAACAGCCCCAAGTGCAATACTAGAAGCGTCAATATGCACATGGAACTGCTTGTCCCAGTCTGGGTGAACAAGAATAGGCGTCATCGCCAAATTTTCCTTCAGAGTGTCGAGGTCCATCCGACACTCCTCTGTCCACTAGAATACTTCAGACTTCTGCAATAGCTTTTCTAAAGGGGCAGTGATCTTAGCATAATTTCGGATAAACCGCCTGTAATATCCCATGTGCCCAAGCAGTGCCCGCAACTGCTTCACCATTTCAGGGGCTTCCATGTGGAAGATTACCGCTACTTTGGCGGGGTCGACGCAGACCCCTTGCTTGCATACCACGTGTCCCAACAGCATGCCGAAAGGAACTGCAAAAATACACTTCTTCAAGTTCAAGGAAATCTGCAACTGGTGACACCGTTCGAACATGATATGCAACAGGGTGGCGTGTTTCTTCAGCAAATTGTATACGGTCCAATCGTCCATGTAGAATTCCAGGAACTTGTGGATATACTCCCAGAAAGCAGCGATGACAATCCGGGAAAACACGGCCAGGGTGTTCTTCAAGCCAAACGGCATTACGTGGTATGCGAACCTGATGATAACCTGAAAACCCATCAGTGAAGGAGTAAGCTTCCTTTCCCGCAACATGATAAAATACTTCGTCGATGAACGAAGTGGGAAACTGATCATGGATGCAGGCGTTGTTCAGACTCCGGTAGTTGACACAGACGCGTATCTCTTCCTTGTACTTCTTATTCTGAATGACAATGGGACTCACCCAATCTGCTTCTTCCACCGGAAAGATGAGACCTGCAGCCAGCATCTTGTCAATCTCCAGCTTGACCTTTCTTTGATCTGTGGGTTCAACCGGTAAGGTCGATGCTTGACGGGCCTGGCATCTGATTTCAGCACAATACGCATTTCTCCGAGGTCACCTTTAATACCCTTCAAATCTGCAACCGACGAAGGGAATAAGTCTTCGTACTCCTAGAGGAGGTTGAAAATTTCCTTTGTCGTCTCCTCATCCTAGTAATCCCCAACGGTAGCCAGCTTGGGTTTTCCCTCCGTACCTATGTTCAACTTCGTTGTCTTTAGCGGTTGTAAATGGACGCCTTCGTTAGTCGGTTCTTCATTGATATTTTTCTCGCCTTCCTTCTCTTCAAAGTATAGGTGCCTGAGGTCCTCCAGACTGTCATCGTCTGGATCGTCGTCAATCCGTTGGCAAGCCAACTCGCGCTTGGCCTCCGGGCGTGATGAAAACGTGCCCCCATCAGGCTCTGGGTCCTAGAAAAATAGTACCCCCTTGATAGCTTGTAGTCCCTAGGACACCAGTTTTGTCTCCCCTTCGAATGAGAAGCACCGAACAAACTTGTTCGTGACTTCCTGCCAGGAGTTGGTTCCTCTTTTCCGCTCTTCCTCCAAGTATCAGGCCTGGGGGATGGTATCTAAGGAGTGAATGAACCGATGTACCCACAGCTCTTGCGGGTATCCCAGCCCTTGCCACTGCTCCTCACAGCTCTTCAGGTGGTCCCGCGGATCGAAATTCCCTTTGTACCGGTGCCTGTTTTGAGGGTCGTCGTCTTCTTTGAACCGCGCCCGCAAAGCATCCACCATGCAACTCCACCACGACAGGGTGTTGCGGTGGTTCCTCCACCACCTCACTAATGTGGACTATAGTACGACATCCAAAAGAGGTATCTGGCTTCCTTCTGGTACCATGTCCTCCACCTTGGAAATAAAGGTATTGACCGCATGCATGTTCGACAGGGTGGGGTATTTTCTGAACTCAGCCACAATCCAACGGACTTGGGCAATGGTAGCACATCTCTGCATACTGGTCTCATACCCACCTTGCTGCTAATCCTCCCATGCGAGTTCTGAGCCCAGCTCCGAGCTCTGGACACTGCGCCAGCTGACGGAGCCGGTTGCGGTCGGGTTGATATAGTCCTCCCGCTTCCCGGCAGTCATCTGATAAAGGTGGTCCATCATCTGAGCATCCTCCAAGTTGTCCACAGGTTCGGTATATCATGGGCCTTGATATGGGTCAAGGGGCTGAGTGACCCAGACCTCTCCATCCTCGAAGATCATCAGCTCCTTTTTGAGGTCGATGATGGCATAATTCTCAAAATCCCAATCGATGCCTAGTAGGGTGGGGTAGGGATCCTTGTCTCCCATAATATCAATAACCTCAAAATCCATGTAGGTCTTCACCCCCGCAATTTTGACCTCGACCCCTTCGAGTTGGCCGATTGGCACAATGCAGTACTGATTTTCCATTGGAAGCTGGATCGGCGACTATGTCAGTCGTGGCCTTCCTAGAGCCTCCCACGTCTTCTGCGGTAGGATGTTAACGTTAGATCCTAAGTCAAGCATAGTGTCACTGATATGGAATCCCGCCACCTGCGTATTAAGCCAGAACTCTTTTCCCATTCATCGCTTGTTCCGCTTGACCCGCTGCACATACTGGGGTGTTGTGTCCATAGGTTCCCTCAGCCCTATAGTCCCCTGCAGTGCGTCCTACAGAGTGTGCTTAAGTTGGTCCCGCATCAAGGCATTATCAACAATCTTGAGGAAAAACTGAAGCCAATCCTCAATCAAGGTCCCCGTAGCGCTCTGTTCTCCGGGGCCAGTCGTCGGGGGTACCTCAAGGCCCCCGGTTTCCCTCAGCTAAGCAAAAGCCTCCACTGCCTCCTGGAAGTACTTCTTCTGCGCGTCCGGCCAGATCAATTGCTTCGGGGAGGCGGGCCGAATAGCCTGGACTGGCTCCTTTCCATGAGCGTCCTCTCCCGTCTTCTTGCCGTCCCGCGTGACGATTTCCACCTTCTGCATGGTCGGAGTCGCGGTTCCTAGCAGCTCGGAGCTTACCAAATTCGTGCCCCTCTGCCTTGCCCGTTCCTCCCACTTCTTGATGAGTTCTGGACAGTCCTCTGTTGCATGGGCATTCACACGGCACTGGGAACACCAAGGGCATTGGGGAAGGGGACATTCCCAAGTCACGTGACCCTCCTGGTCACAGTGGTAACACTTCACCGAACCTCGTCCCCCTGTGTGGCCTCCGCGCATACCACCGCCTCTGCCCCTGGAAGCCTCGTTCACCCTATAGGAAGGACGGTCCAACCAGTCCGTGAGTGCGTTGAGAGCTCTGCACTGCTCGGTGCTATGATTCGTGGAAGCACAAAACTCATATTATACATTTTTTGGGACGTTAGAGTACTTCTATAGTATCGGGCACATCAGAGGTGGATGCTCCATCGTCCGGAAAATCTCACAGTACTACGTGGCGGTGGGGTTTGGTTGAGATGGGAACCCCGCGTAAGGCTGTTGTGGCTGGTATACCCCCTGCGGATTCAGTTCCGTGCCACCCCCCGTGAGTGGACCCCCTGGATTTCCGCGACAAAGGGTCCCACACCCGTTCCCCACAGTTGAGGACATTCGGTTGCGACGTGGCCTTCAACCAGGCAGTGAGTGCACCAAACGTTCGGCCTGGCTGGTCTTATAGGCTGCATTTCCTTGAGCTTTTTAGTCAGACTAGCGATCTGATGTTGCAGTCCTACCAAGGAAGGATCCTACGGGGCCGACCCTCCTCGATATTCCTGAGGGTAGCCCGCCATGGCCTCTATCTTCAAGGCCTGCTCCAAAGCATCCTGCAAATTGTCAATCTTCTACTGGGTGAGGGGGGTTCGCGTCAAGGGAAGCATAGCCTTGATGAACCAATCCCTCTGATGGTTGGGATCGATCGGGTAGCTGAGTTTCCCGATCGCGTCCTTGAATCGCTGCATCATCTCCCATGTAGTCTCTCCTTCTTTCTACTTAATCTCCCAGAGCTCGGACAAACCCTGCTGGTCCGTCTAGGGAAGTTTAAACTCACAGACAAAATCTCGCTTTACGTTTGCACTTGCTGGATTCGGGTGGGCCTCAGACCATTTGATAAACCATCGCAGGGCCCTCTCTCTGAGCGTGGTTTGGAACTCTATTAGCTTCCCGACGTCTGGCGTCTGTCGAGCCCTCCATATGGCTTCGTAGAGATACCAGTGTTGCTCTACATCATCGTTGCCCCAGCCAGAGAATTTTGGATACCGAGTGAATGACCCAGCCATATTGACTTGCGAGGGGGTAACCAGGATAAACCCTCTGGGTCCTGGTTGCGTGACTGTACCGCTGGGAACTGCAGTATTGCTAGTGACGCTAATGTTAATGTATGTCGTTGCCGACAATGAACTGTTGTGCAATTGAATCAATGCTTGTATCTTAACGAAAATATGACTTAAAGGTTGATAGAGTACCAGGGGAAGTTAGGGATCCTTGCCATGCAAATTTTTGGAAGTAGGGCTACCTGGGGAGATGAATTCCGTCCACTCTTGAAACAACCACTGCATCACGATGTACCATTCGCCATCGGAACTTCCTTCGGGATGCACACCTGCATCGTCTTCGTCAGTCGTCGTCTCCCCTTTTCTCTTGGTCGGGCTCCCATGCACTCGCCGTACTCCCACAATGGTCCCTTCCCTTTCCAGGGTATCTGCCTGAGTGCCCATAACTCCTATCCTCTGAGGCGCCTCCTCTTGATTCTTCCAATCTTTTTCCCATCATCTTAACTCCCGCATCACCCTTTCTCGCCACCTGTCGACGATCTGCGCCCGCCGATGTGCACGTCGCTCCCTCAACCGCCTCGTGGCCTCAGCATCCATCCCCACTCCCCTCTTCACACTTCATGTAGCATCGGTCCCTTCAGCCCTTCCCCCAGCACTGTGGATTTACGCTTCCATGCTCGACTTTTGAAATTCCATCAACCCTTCGTCCACCATCAGGGCCTTAATCCATAGCGGAATATCCTTAAGCAGCTTCCCACTTAACCCGAAATGGAAAATAGCTTCAGCCTTTGAGAAGAATTGGTAGCACTCTGCTGCAAACTCCACGATGTATCCGTCCAAAGTGGTCTCTACCCAAAAATCCACCGTGCAGGTCAATTTAGTGTCCAACTGATGCAGAGCCACCAGATCCCCGTGCACCCACTTTCGATTTATCTTCCGCGAGTTATCCCTAGGCACCTTCGTCTGCAACCTCCGCAACCAATTATAGAGGTCACTAGGGAATTTTCCCCAGAGTATCTCGTAAGTATCACTAGCGGAATCTAAGAAAAGAATGAGAGCCTTGAGCACGTCTTCCTTTTGATTCGTCAACTCCACTTGCTCAGCAATGAACTGGTCCAGATGGTTATCCCACCATCTCCGTATTTCGCCTTCGAAGATCCTCGATACCATGATCTAGTTCCCCTCATAACATGCAGGTCCCGGCAACGGAACCATTTTTTGGCGAGGAAACAGGTCTCGCAGGCAAGATCCAGGTTCACAGGTTGGGGCCAACAAGGGAATCCGTTGTAATCTAGAACCACGCCGGCATTATCACCCTACTCCGGAGAGCAGAGATTCTCACCCGAGGCGTGCCGCAACCACATACAGAAGGGGGACAGATTGAGAGCAGGGGAAGGATCCGCAACTCATGATTAACATTGAATGGATTGCATAAACATATTAATATAAGTAGGAACATTTGGAGAGTAAACAGGTATTAAGCAAATAAAATTTTAAATTATCAGAACCATCATGCATGCATATAAATCACATCGTAGGACAGCAACCTGCAATTGTATTGATATCTTCATCCAAATCCATAAGTACATAGCTTCCGCAAGGAGAGCTTACAAGTCTGATACATATGCCTTGCGGAACAGAAAGGTAAGTAAGAGAAACCTAGGAACTACAGAGATATCATGCCCGATCTCCTTCAATCGCTCTGCATTCTTTCTCCTGTCGCATCCTCTCCTCTTTTGGCCGGGTGACTGCTATTTATTCACCCACTATCGCGACTTTTAGTTCCTCTTTTCGTTCTTCTTCAGCTGCTTCCGGCTTCTCTCTTATTGTCTGTGTGTTTTGCTTTCTGTCTTCTGCTATGTATTCTCTTCGTCTGTACTCATGCATCTGCCTTCTTCAGCTATGTACCTATTCCCTCGCAAATTTGGTAGCTCCGCTTCTTTCTGTAGTTGCGACTTGGTTGCGACTGCCATGTGTCTTCATCTCGCAACCCAAAATCTGTCCTTTATTCAAAATTCAAAATATTCAAAATGAGTTTTCAAAACAAGGGCCTCAACAAAACCTAATTTTTCCATGATTTCTTTAGGCATGAGATTGTATGAAGCAACAAAATTCAACATGGCATTATGCAGAATAAAATCATGAATATTCATACTGACATAGAAAGGAGAAACTGTTGCCATCTTGTGGAATGCCATCTACTTCAGGTCCAAATGGTAATTTAGGTTGATCATCGGTTACATTGACACTATATGTTCCTTATTCAATTTTCAATGCTTTTATAACTTGATTCCTATAGACATCTTTCTTTACCAACTCAAGTAAAGGAACAGGGATTTTTAATTTTGAACGTTCATTCTCAATACTAAAAGTAGGTTTAGGTTTTTCAATTTCTTTAACATTCACATCTTGCTTTTGAGGAATCTCTTTCTGAATTTGTTCCTTCATTTGGCTAGTGGAAGGTATATCACTTTGAGCCTTTATGGGAGGATTTGTTGTAGTCTTTTTACTTCTCAAATTGAATTTTTTGTGTACTTCCATGATAGCATTTTGATATCATTTTTTATAGTTTATTGGTTCTGCAGGCATATCCTCTAGTTGATACAACAAGAACAGATTTTGTTCTTCTTTGGCTAGAACAATAGCATCAGTTTCTCCCTCCTCAAAGAGATTGATTTTATCTTCCTATAATTCTTGTACAATTTCTTGTTATTATTCAGCAAAATTGTTTTGGAAAGGGGATCTGATTATTTGTTGATCAGCTTGGTTCCTTTGTTCCATTTGCTTTATTTGGGTTCGTTGTCTTCTAAATTTTGGATTTCTAATTTGAGGTCCCCCTTGAGGTTCTCTTGGAAGGGCTCTACCAATCACAGTCATTCTATCCATCATTATTTCCATAGTTTTAGCTAAACTGTCTAATTTTTCATCTGATGAAGAAGTAGAAGGTTCCTCTTTAATGGTCACTCTTCTTTCAGTTCTTAAATTTTCCCTTTTGGCTAACAAATTAGCTTCTATACTTACAACATTTATTGGCATTTCTTTGACGGTAAGTGGATTCCTTTCTCTTAATTGATAAGCCATATCGACATCAAATACATCTGGGAAACGAATCAAGGCTAATCCTGGTGGGGGTTTTATTGTTGTTTGGATAGAATTGTAGACATTATTAAATCTAATGCAATAATCTTGAGTAGTTTCATTTGGAGCTCCCCTTAATCCCTCATATTTTGCAAGGGTCTGAAGGGGATTATTTTTCACTTCCCAACTAGAAAGGAAATTTTGGTGGAACTGTTGTAAGTCTTCAATTCTTCCAACAAGTAATCCTCTGTACCATTTTTTTACTTCTCCAGCTAAAAGTTGTGCAAATAATCTGACTTTTACATCATCATCATCAACTTCCTCTAGATATGAGAAATCATTCATCTTTTCAATGTGTTGTTGTGCTATTATAGGACCTATACCATCAAATTGTGGTATTCTTTGTGCATAATTTTGTGGCATGTCATTTAATTGTACATGTAATTCTAAAGGAGCATATCATCCTGCCATGACTAGGATATGTGAATAGGGTGATGCTACAATAATGTTTGATGGAGGGGGTAATAAATTTGTTGAGGAAGATGATGATATTGTTGTATGTGCAATTGAAATATTGGAGGTAAATCTGGAAACAGAAGTCGGAGTAAATAATATTAGAGTGGTTGATGGAGGGGGTATGAATATAACAGTTGGAAATGAAGAAGAAGTAACAAATGAAAAAGCTTGGTCAACACCTTATATTGTTATATTTAATATTTTAACCAAATCCTCAAGCTTTTCAAACTGTCTTAAAGCATCCTTATCAGACTGTGACGCAACTGATTTTTAAAATGTACAGTAGGGTCTTTGTTGAGCTTCATCCAAAATTGCTTCAGGTACAAAATTTTTTTATCTAGATCTAAAAATGTTATGCTCAAATTGCAAGTCAAACTAAATATATTAACCTATTACAAAACTCTCTATCAAATATTTGGTTATTGATAAAGAAGTGTTACTGGTTTGACCTTCTGTAGAATTTTTCTTCCTTAATAACTTTTCAGGATCTTTCACATTTTCCTAAAATTTTGGATTTGGAAAAGATCTGGTATGAATCCTTTTAGGAGCTAGATCTTCCAATTGGATTTTTCACAATATAATGATATTCACAAAGAGGGATATACAATTTTTTAGGTGAATAATTTCTGCCTTTCAATTTCTACCTCACTCACCTACATGGAAATAGTATTTCATATTTTTGAACCAGAATTTACCAGGGAAAACCTTTGTTATGAGATTCTTCCCCAATGTGGTCATGAGAATGTTATCACTCCATAATTTTCCTAGGGTGGGATGAAATTTCATAGATAACCACAAAACCAGTTGTAAAGTTGAGACTAGCCCTTCTAGCTTCAGAGGGGGATCTCTCCTTTTTATTTAGATTTTTGTCTTAAGATATTAGGCTAGATATGAGTTTCATAGGTTTTTTTTTT
Source organism: Pinus albicaulis (assembly GCA_034641835.2). NCBI lineage: Eukaryota > Viridiplantae > Streptophyta > Pinopsida > Pinales > Pinaceae > Pinus > Pinus albicaulis. Next base: position 1,080,751,914 of record CM076584.1, on the reverse strand, counting down.
TCAAATATTTGGTTGAAACTGCAAGGAAACTCCATTTGGAAATGGAGTCATAAATCTTAGGATGATCAAATATAAAAATAAAAGCTTAGAAGTAATATGGCAAGGTAGGCAAGCTTTTGGATATTTGAGCATTTGTGGGGTGAATAAGATGAAAATTATTATGAATCAATTAAATATAGAGCATATTGGGATGAATTCTATACTTAATACCAGAGTGAAAAAATGAATATTGTTTATAATCTAGAGTAGAGTGTATTTAAACAAATTCATTCATTTATCTTATTTAAACAATAGAGATAGAAAAACATATGGAAAACTGAGAAAATAACAATTTCACATGAGAGGAAACATCACGAATATCTTGACACAGAAATCCCAGAACAAAATTTTTGTATTAATGAAGCGATCACTTCAGTATAGTGAAAAAATTTACATCAAAATGTGGACCCTTTCTTCATACAAGTTCCAGCCCTTATTAAGTCCCTTTACAACATATTTATAGAGATTCTTTTACATTTATGTCTAGGACTTGAAAGAAAAAGTTTTTTACAAAATAATATTTGTTAAAGGAACAGATATGTTAGAGATAAGAGAGAAAGATAAGGAAAATATGGTAGTTTGTTTTGTTGTTAAGGATATCTAGGAATTTGATGATGATTGTAACCATATTTCTGCAAATGATGTTCCTTTAGATGATGAAATTTTTGAACCCAAGTTACACTTCATTCGATCAAATCTAGCAATTGGTCCCATCTTTCTTCGGTTGGAATGGAAAAGTTAACCACATTTTTTAACCTTTCATCCATTTCGGTGTAAATTTTAAAAGTGGTCTTATTTACAAAAAGGTGGTGAATTTCATGCTGAAACTTTAAATCAAATTGTAATCCCTCCATGAATTCCTCTCCACTAATAACTCCTTTATCCTTTACAAACTTGGAGGCATCCTCACCTATGTTGCACAGTTTCTCTTGGTAGTTTTCTAATGGGATCAATTTTCCATTAGGATCCTTTAGAGTAGACAAACATTTTTCCTGCAGCAATGCAAATTTTCTTTTGAACCTCTTGACCTGCAACTCAAAGTCCCTGCATTTTTTCTCCAATTGAATCATCAAGTTATTTTTTGTTAAGACCCTCTTAGCTTTCATGACTATTGTTGTCCTAGCTGACATGTTCAAATCTTCTAATTGATCATTGGTTTTGGAATTTAACAGCTTAATGGACTTTTATGTTTCTTCTAGTCTTTACTCCAAATCCACCTTTATATTCTCTATTGTTTTCTTTACTCTTTTCACCAGCTCTTCCTGCTCAAAAGTGATCTGAATTGAAGGCCACATATCTGTTATATTTCCTTTTATGTTTTGCAAAATACTATTCTTTGCCTTTGACAACGTTTGAATGATAAAGGACTGGTCCTCATATTTTTGTATATGCTAGATAAGTTTATAATTTTTCTGCATTTCTTACAAGTATGCATTGTCAGTTTTGAGTTTTTTTTCCCCCATCTGAGATAATACTACCAACATATTTTCCTTTTCAACTTGAACTAATTTTTGTTCATCTAGAGCTCTAGTAAATTTTTTTGTAGGCTCTGAAGTTGTGGTCTTTAATGAAGTTTATGCTTCTATACCTATGCCCAATATAGATTTTCCTAATGCTTCCCATTGTTCCTTCTCCTTCAAAAGTGTTTCCATGGCCTGCTCCATCTTCTATATTTGTGCATTTTTCTCAACCACTATGTTAAATAACTTTCATTTTTCCATTTCTATATTAGCAACCTCCTTAGCTTGAGCATGTTCTATGGAGGGTATCTTTAGTTGTTTCATTAATGAAGCAATGTCTACCTATTTTCCCTTCATTAGTTCTTCTACTACTTTTACATCATTAGGGTCATGCCCTAGCTTTATTATCAAATCTTCCATATATTTGATTATGTTGTCCTTCAAAAAATAAGACATATTTTCAATCTTAAACTGAGAATTGATATTATTTAAAGATGACTATAATATGGATACATTCATGGATGAAGTGGTAAGTGATGAAAATATCAGCTCCCCTGTTTGCTTGTGTAAATTGATTTGATCGATTTCATGTATATTATTGGTACCAATTGAGAAAATGGTTGCTTTCCTACTGCAAAAATTCATAGAAAACTGAAAACTGCTTCATCTACCCACTGATCATTATGGTACCCAAGCAGTCGGGTGACCATAGAAACTACCTGCTTGGTTATTTCATGAAAAATTGGAACTATATGGGGGGGATTAGTTCAGGGTAATTGAAAAATCTCTCGAAGGAAAGACTCAAATATTTGAGTTCTTTGGGGAAAGGCTAAATTTTTATATCTTTCCATCAATACCTTGACAGAAAAAGGATGATGAGAGGCTTGGTATTCAATCTGTAAGGTCTGGGAGATGCTCTCAGGGTAAATGGAGAAAATGGTTTGGCTGTTATGGGAAATAATGGCTCTTTAACTAGGAAAATACCTGAGATGAAACCATGTAGTGAATTTAGGGAAAAAATGAGTCTAGGGGAAAATGAATTGAGGGAGATTGGACTCTCAAATGTTTATATCATCACTTGTGTCCATAAAATTCTATTTTGACCAATTATGGAGTTAATACAAGTCAAATTCTTACTAGGTTTCAGCGATTTTATATTGGGTATCTATCAATGGTAGTTTATCAAAATTCGGGACTGGGGGTTTCATCGGAATAGAACTAGTGGCATTCCCCTTTCCCTTTCTGTTTGACATTTCTGAAATAAGGCATGGGAAATAAAATTAACTAGGCACATTACATAGGACAAGAAAATATTTTGATGTGAAATAAAAGGTCACAACAACTTACCCATGAAGAATTTGTTGTTTCGAGGAAACAAGTATTGGTGTAGACAATTGACAACAGATGATAACTCCTTCTTCAATCCTGCAAAACTGATGTCGTTGTGAAAGGGACAATTTGAGTTTTTCACCGATCTTATAACTGTTGGATCGGTTGGGCAACAGGAAAATTTCAATGGGTGTGGAGCGGGGTTTATTTTCTAAAGGGAATTTCAGTGGGAAATTTAATGCAAGAAATGTTTTTAAACAGGTTTGGCATCAAAATTTGAACGTTGAACAGGTTTGTGTGATATGGTGTGGAGAGACATGGTGGGACGGGTGGAAATAGTAGAGCAGAGGGAAGTAACGGGTATGTGGTGGGTGATGGATGGTGGAGGAGTGGGCGCGTGGCAGGAGGTGAGTGGCAGAGATATGGAGTATTGGCGGGAAGTGGAGGTGGTAATTTCGGGGGGGGTGGAGGCAGTAAGCAGTATTGGGAGGGGACCCCCCAGAATACCTCATGGGTTGGCACGTACCATGAAGGGATTTTAGTCGAAACCATCCCCCCCCCCCCCCGTGTATTATTTTTCGGGAGTGCGGGGGTGCTGAAATGCTTCCTCTGCTGTAGATCTAGGCAGAGGGAAGTCGTGTCGTAGATCTACGTGCGCTCGTTAACATAAAACGACAAAATGGTCATACAAAAAATAAATTTATTAAAACTAAGTTAATCGTGATTAAATTGTGTGATTTAACTAGTTAAACTCATTTTATTTAACAACTAATGCAGCATTTGAACTAGTATCGCATATTCACTTTTTCTAAGGTTTTTTATCATCATTTTTTTAATTTTTTTAAATTGAAGTGGCATTTTAGCTAACTCACTGCAAAGGGGATTTTTTTCTTTCTTTTTTCATTTTTCTTTTTTTTCATATAGTATATATCATCATTTTTTATATCCCCTATTTTATTTTCTTATTTTCTTTTTCTTTTTCTTTCTTTTTGGATTTTTTGAAAATAATTTGGAAAAATTAAATAATTATTTACAATTTTCTCATAACAGAAAAAATCAACAAATAATAATCAATTGATCCTATAAATTATAGTACCCTAACACCATTTTTCAATCATTGTGAAGGTTTCACAGGTCGGCTTCTTATCTTCATTGTTCAAGCTCGAATTTTTGTGTATGTATAAGTCTCAGGATTGTGTCTTCTTTTCACAACTTCTTGGCTTCAATATTATATAATAAAGGTACAAGACTATGGATTTATTCCAAATATGGTGACTTTATATAGGTGATTGATCAATTAAATTAAGTCACAGGTCTTCAGCTCCTTTTGTGAGTAATGTAGGTTACAATTCAATTCTTTAAAATATTCTTATGCTCAGAAATTTTAAGGGAGAATTAGCGCTTATTTTTCCAAGTGACAGTAGATATATCTTGAGCCTTCCAACAATTCAGTTTCCCTATATAACAGTAGATCATCAATGCTTCTAAAAAACTCGAATTTTGTCCTTTTCTTTCTAGTTGTCTAATCCTCAAATGATATGTTATTTATTGATGTGACTACCCATAAAGATATATTTTGGATTGCTGAGATTACATAATTTCAAACTTTTGGAGAGGTTTTAGTTTATAATATCTATGCTTAGGAGTTCGATATTTTCATCAAGGGATACGGTCTTGATATAGTACTTCTAAATATTCCTTTATCTTTTCTCAAGCATGCAACCTTATCAAGTTCATAATTTAGTCACGTTAATTTAGTCTTCCTCCCTTGTAGCTCGGCCTTGAGATCCAAACATTAGACTCTTGTTTTCCAACCAACAGATATCTTCTAGCTACCTTTACATTACTAACCTTAGCTCTGATACTATGTTGAGAAATATATGGAAACTTAGATAGGACATTTTAAATTTGATTTCTCTTTAACTTTTGTTGGTGTTTAAATCGTTCTCACATGTAAACGATCCAAGTCCGCATTCACTGAGGACCAATGAGTCCTCAAGATTTAGGTGTTAACTGCTAACCTCCAGCACACCCCAATGGGCAACCTTGTAACTTAAATATTTAATTTTCAATAAGAAAATAAATTAAGGTCAGATGTAAATAATTTATAGTTGTAATTAGGTGGTGGTATTCACAAAAAGGAGCAACACATTAAGTAACTATAGTTCCTAAATCAGAACTCTGGCGAGAAAAATAGTAGTGGTAAATTATACAAGGATATTGGAAATCATGAAAAGAACAAAAAGAAAAAGGAAGATAAAGGTAAACATCAACTTAAGAAATATCCTCATGTTAAACAAGAACATGTGCAGCAAGTGCATGCATTTTCATTTTACCCTTTAGCGTCAATGAAAATATTTAATAGTAAATATTTTGATTGATATTCATAACAAGAGAGTAAAATATTATAGTCTGAAGGATAGAACAAACTTTAAAGTAAAACAGAAATAACAACACCACAAATGAAACATACAGAACTGCAATCACTGATAAAGCATGAATTATTGTCAAACGAAAGACATAGCTTTAGTTATCAATAATTCATGACTAACCATTCATAAATTATGTCAATAGTATAGATATCAGGACACAAAAACCGAATGATGTAGTAATTAAATGATAGCAAGCCTCAGATTTAATTTCCCTGTGACTACAATTCGAAACAAGTATGGTTGCAAGGCAGCTAGTCCCTGCCTTGAGCCAGGAGTATGATGTGAACTAGATAGGGTCACTGAGGACCTGTATATAGGTGGCCATAGAAAATATCATTCTAGATTCTGTACTATAACCCTACCAAAGTGGGTTGTCATGTGAAAATCCAGAGAGAATTGAAGGCATTCACTCATTCCCCTCATGTTCTCCAGATTTATCATTTCTCTTTTCTTGATTTTCTGCATCAATTATCTGCTCACACTGAAAGGAAATGGGTACATGGACTTATATTCATGGTATATCTTTAGAAAGACAAAATTGATGCTGCATACTCAGTTATATGCTGATAAGGATGTAAGTTCAATCTGGAGAGAAATATCTGTTTCTCTGAGGTATTTTTTGTTTACCTGCAAGTCAGCATTGAGGAATTTTTTGTTTACCTACAAGTCAGCATTGTGTTAGTTCAGATTGACCATATCCAAGCAACCCAGTAATTGACATTGCATGAAAGCATTAATGTTATGTGGCTTACTAGTCTAGTTAGTCTTCCCTGTAGCGTTATGGACTGGTTCTTCCCTGTAGCGTTATTGCAATGTTGTTTTGTAAGGCACTCTTTTCTTGTCTCATTGTAACGCTACAAGACAAATGCACATTTAACATTTATATACTGTCAGCTTTGCTCATCATTTCACATGTATACGAAGAGGAATCTACCTGCCAGTATTATGTGTATAGTGAACAGAGAAATATGGATTTTAAAATTTTGAAATCTCAGTGGAAGGTATTTATCTGCAAATTTAATGAGAAGCTGAACTTTGATGTAACTTCTAGGATAATGAGATGATAAAATTCTCCACAGTATTATTTGTGGAATTATATACAAAGAATATTATAGACACCCAGATTTGAGAGAGGAGGAAGTAGTAAATTCAAGACCTTTGGTTAACAAATTCGACTATGGAAATTTTGAATTACAATTATAACGCATTGAAAAACTTTGGATAACCAATTCCATGATGGAAATTTTGAATTACAATTATAACGATAATATCTTATAAATCAGGTTACCCGAGAAAATGGATGTGAACGCCATAAAAATTTATAAATGCATAATTATTCTAGAGGCAATCAATGGTAGTAGTATTTCTGCAACCAGCTTTCAATAAGCTCAACCTCTTACCTGCGCTGCTGTACCAGCTATTCAAGGTCTTCACTTGTCGAGAAACGAAAATCCCCATGGTGGGCTCTTGACAAAATATAATATTCAGATCACAATTTTCAAATGAGCCAGATTATAATAATAGAAAAAACGAATTTTCTACTAGGCAGCTTTAAGATCTGATATTTACCTTTTTGGGAAATTAGCGCAACAACGTTGTCTGATATATTCTTGATTACTCTGCAGTTGGTATTTCCATGTCAATGAATGCTATGTCACTCTGAGTCCTAAAAAAAAAAAAAAAGGAAAAACAAAAATTGCAGAGGGATATTTATATAGAAAGACACTTACCCTACTCTTCTGACTATGTACGGTTGGAAAACAAGATCCAATAAACGCAGTAATCCCATGAAGCCTGTGCTCAGAGCTGGTTACTTAGAAATGAGATCTGTAAAACACAACATCCTGGGGGGCATTTGATACAGCATTGCACCAGCGTTCGAAAACACTTGATGAAATAATCCTACTTGGTATGGCACTTAGGCCATTCTATTACCTCAGCTTACTGGATGGAAGTGTTTGACAACTCAGTTTTGGGATCGTTGGAATTGCCTTACTTGCTTACTTATAAATTACTGCATTAACTTCTGAGATTTCATGGGTAGGGTTCGGTACTTAGAGCATTCGGATTTACCTTTGCCCAACAGGGGAGGCTTCATTGGAAGATACCATCCCATAACAACAAGAAAGGGTAAGGAACATATAAAAATAGAATAAGGTAGGTTTCTATACAAATCAAACCATCTTCGTTTGTGGCGCGGGTATTACGTAATGTAGTGGGACCCACCGGGTTTGCTAGGTGGAAAAAATCATAGCGATAATAAAGTTATCAGTAATAGTTACTCTCCGTGGCATATTCAAAATCTGGGGTACATAAAAGTAAAATTTGTCAATAGGCAACTTGCTTGATTACTTTCATAATTCATTTATTATTATACTTGGCAACTGTTTTATTGTGATAAGTAAATTAAATTTATTCAACTTCCCAACTCGAGAACTCACATGGTGATGTTTCTATGACAACCACGAAGACACTTGACATTTGTAATAACATGCAAAAGACTCGATTTCATGACAAGGGAGAACACTCGATTTAAAAAGTGTGAGAATACCAGTCGTTTTAACGTTTTCCAGAAACTCAGATATGCATCTCAAATCCACCGGCTACAAAGGGAGATCCGTGACTTGGTTCAGTACCAGATGCCTCTCCAATTAAGTGTTGATGTTACGAATCTTGTAACAGAGATGAAGCGCTTTCTCCAACTAAGCCACTAGTCCATCGATGAGAGAAGGGTAAATGAATCAATCGTGCCCAAGCTCACTAATAGTCCCCTGAAGAATTCCATGATGCTACAACAAATGGGTTCAGATGATATGCTTGATGGAGATTTGGAAGAAGCTCCTGCATGTAGCTTGGAGAAGTCTGATTTTGTCTTGGGGTTGGAAGAAAATATTTAGAATTTGAAGAGAATTCTGCTCCAGAGAGATGTGTCCGTTGTTGGGGTGCAAGGTATGGGGGCTTTGGCAAAATGAATGTGGCGTTGGCCCTCTCCGATGACCAAGAAATTAAAGGTGATTGGGGTTTTCATTCTTCAAACAATTACAGCTATAGATGTTTTCAGCTTCAAGTTTTTCGAGTATTCTGTTTGCTTTTGATTCTAAATGTGTTTCTTGAAAGCCCGTTTCTTGTTCATTTCTATATTTTCTCTTACTACCACGTGAAATTTGTTATATAACTTATGCAGATGCATCCAAATGCGAGGGCTAAGATGTACAATGAGGTTGCAAAACTCAAAGATGAAAATCTTTAGTTTCAGTATTTCAGGTCTCTGAGTCTTATGAATTCTAGGTATGCATTCTCAGGTCTGAGACCCGAATTTTGATGGGTCTGTGCTATTGTCCATGTTTAATTCATTCAATGCACCGTCTATGTTCAAAACACTGTTGAATGAACACAATACATACACACAAGTACTTGATTGATTAACCCACCCTCCCCTGAGCAGTAAAATACGCCTTTATTTGCGTGGTGCATTTAAATGGGATGTAATTACAATTTTAAACCATGATTTCAAAAAATAATCCTTTCCCTATTTTTACAGTCATTTTGTTTTAGTTCATAGTGTTTTCTCCGGGAAACCAGATGAGCTGAAAATTGAATGGTTTTTCAGTCCTGAAACATATGGCTCTTTTCAGTCTAGAAACTTATGGCTCCTAGGATGTAAAATTAGTTGACAGTAAAGAGTACTGTCAAGGCAATTGTTATGACATACCTGGTTCAAACCTAGGCTAGCTCTGTAGTTATGTAGGCTGCATGCCGAACAGAGTGCCCATAAAAGTTATAATGATCTTGAACGTAATTGACCCTTGTCAGTTGACTAAGAACCTGTCCTCACACTTTTTAAAACATTAAAACACAAGGTGAACATGTTACAGTCATGAAAATTACCTTATATAAATGACCTGAAATTGTTGATTACAGGATTAAAGTGCATTCATTTTCTCCACAGTGCGAGACATTAGTAAAGGGCCTTTTGTTCAGTTGATTGCAGGCTTGTGATTTCCCGTTTAAGTGGAAACATGCGCACAGTGCGAGACATTAGTAAAGGGCCTTTTGTTCAGTTGATTGCAGGCTTGTCGATTTCCTGTTTAAGTGGAAACATGCGCGCAGATCAATCTGATGGATTGAATTGGCAGGCGTTGGAGCAAAGCCCTGCAAATTCATACCGCAACGCAAATCAGTTTTGCTGCGGAATTGCTTTCTCTGTCATCTGACTGTCAAGAAAATGGAATAATGCCCCAAGTTCTGCTACGAAATTGCTTTTGTATGTCATCCCACTGTCAAGAAAATGGAATAATGCCCAGATTTTTAGTATAGTATATCAACTATGAAGAAGCCAACATCTCTTGCCAGCATCTTACACTGGTCAAGCCACGTTGTTTACATTCATAGCCACGTTGCTTACATGCAGGTGGTAGCTAATTGAACGCAGGTCGTAGAAGATTGTAAACATAAAATGTTGACGAATTAATGTCAGCATTATTTGGTTGAAACTTCAACTCTCAAGATCATTCACTATTTAACCAAAGTTTCATATCAATTTGCCTCGACATAAGGCCAAATAAGACCTCAAACTTTCCTATTAGCCGAAATAGCGGCAGAAGGAAGCTCATAGGTTGACCAAACGGTGAAAATGCTCTAAATTCAAAAACATTGTTCTAAGTTAGTTTATAAACTTTTGTTTGCAATAGAGACTAATGAAAAAAATACATTTCGATTACAATAGTCCCTGCCATGCCGCAGGCGGCAGGGACTAATAACAAGACAAACAAAATGAAATAATAAAAATCTCCAGGTCAGATATTCAAAACTGAAAATGAAAATTGTGTATCATGTAAAATCAGTTTCAGTATTTCATAAAGTTTTTCGCTTCTACCAAACCCCCCCCCCCATGACAGGAAACAGGGTTTTTAAATAATAGTCTTCAAAAAATAATGACCCTAGTAATTGTTTCTATTGTAACTGTATAATATTAAATTAAAATAAATAAAAGTAAAGTAAAATTGGAAGCGAAATCATTAAATATCGTGTCGCCTTTGAGGCTTCGACGACTTGGTATTTTTACTCAGCCCTATTTGAGAGAGCATATGTGCCCCACGCATCCTAACATTTGGCATATGAGTGGTAATCAAGGTAATTTCATTTCTATCTTTAAGTTTATCTTTGGCCGATTGCATTGGCGGGACCGGTTTCGCATCCTGCGACGTAGAAGAATGCTCCTGGTTTGTTGCGCTGCGTTTGAAATGATTTTTCAGCTTGACCAAATTGTCCCACTCAGTATTAGCTAACCATGGAATGTTCCTATATTTGGCTATAGCCACCACCAACCATGATCTTATGTGATACCTGGTGGAGGGGATATTTTGTATGATCTTTTTTACTCTATCCATAATAGTAAAGTCCCTGCAAAGGGTGTTGACAATTGTGTGAGAAGAAATTGATTCCTCCCCAACATGGCTAGGCAACCCAAATCATGTTATGTTGCTTTCAGTTGATTGGAGAACCTTTCCCAGGAAATTTCCTAGTTCTCCTCATTCCAAAATGAAGGTACACTGAACCTTCCTAAATAATTCCATTCAGTTCTAAAGTTATTTATTTCTTTGATAACTCTGTCAAATTCATCCCGCATTTCCTACATAGTGATTTGCTTATCCTTCAGCATAAATAACGAGAAGATACATTTGTTTCTAGGAGGTAAATCTAGTTCTTCTAGGGTGTCATCTTCCAAAGTATTGACCACGTCTATGATGGCATCGAGGTCTCCCACCCTTTTATCTAGGGCTTTGGATGTAGACTTTGCCTCTAGACTAGCACTTTGTATCGAAGCCTTTTCGCACTGCAAGATAATTTACACATATGACTCAACCGTAGTGATTTCTTGCCAAACTTCTCTCTAGAGATCTCCTTTAGCCTGCATCATTACCTTCTTTACCATCACTGTGATGTGAAATAACTCTTCCAGAGTTTTAACCTGATTACTCTTCTCCTTTAAAGCAGTTTGAATATCCTCAATCTCGATATTCTTCCTTTCCATAGCAACATTGACTCTGTGGTCGGCGTTCAATATTTCTTCTTTAGCTGATTTCAGATCTTTTTATAACTAAGTGATCTTGATATGTAATAATTTTGGATATTCTAACTCATTTTTCTAAGCCGAACTAAGAGCCTTTTCGATTGTAGCCTTGTATTTTTCCAGGATTTTTATATGTCGCTCTTCCTTTTCGCGAGATTCTGCTTTTCCTGCCTCTACTTTCTTGAGAGCACCATGTTTCTCTTCTTATTTTATTCGCATAGCGGCTTCCATTTCATGAAGAAAAAGTTTGACTTGATCTTTCCTTTCGAAATATCGTATTAGAACATGAGGTTCATGGTCTGGGATCTTTAGGGTTGCCTGGAGTGCTTTGATCTCTTTGTATTTCTCTTCCAGTAACATTTTCAGAGGGGAAATATCTTTATGGATTCCCAACTACTGTATGACAATCTCCTCCAATTCTTTAATCTGATTTTTTTTAGTGTGGAGGGCCATATGAGCTATGCTCAATTGCTCGAAAACTTTCTCCATCATGGCCTGCATCTTCCTCTTCCCTGATGTGGATTCCAATAGCCTCCTTGATACAATCTCACCCGCTTGCCAATGTAAATTTATCACTCCCATTTCTGAAACATTGCTAAGATTTATGGCCAGGGAAGAGGTTCTGGATGCAACCATTTGTTTATTTTCCCCTATCTCAGACTAGACCACCGTAAGTTTTAAGACGTTTATCTCCAGGTCGATCGTCAAGATGAAACAACGCCCACTCATAGGTGACACCTCCTTGAGTGACAAAGTGTCTATTGATTGGAATTTTTTCTAGATTATAGTAAACTTTGTGTTAGACATTATTTTATCCCTTTGTTATGTGAACGAATGATTAATATCTAGAGCTTGAGTCTCAGAATCTCTAGGCTCAAGGCTCTTCAAGGTACTCCTTATTTCTGCGTCCAACTGGTCTATCTGTTGACCGAACATCTCTGCGTCTATATCATCTTCTTTTGGCTTGACCCCCTGAACCATGTCGAATTGATTTGGGTCACCGGCTCTTCATTTACTTGCAGGAGTGGTGGAGCACAAAACTGCGGGTTCACTCTCTCCTGTTTTCACCTGAATTTGGGAGTGGCCATAGTCAAGTCAAACGATTGTTTCCATCATACCTATATATGATGCTGACTGTAAATCCTCTTCTACTAGTACAAGCGAATATTCCAGTCTTTCTATTTTGGGCCTACTTTCATGCACGTAGGATGATAACCCAACATGTTTCTTATGTCTAGAAATGATGCCTAACATATCATAGTGCAAACAGTCATCCTGCACAAATCCAAAAGAAGATATCTACTTTTCCAAGGCATCGATCGCATTCTTATTCTTAGAAATTAAAGGAGGTATAGCATAAGGAAAATTGAATAATATTCCTTTATTTTTAGATACAAATTCAATTCATTAAACACAATACTTTTTCTTAACACTTCATATGAACATAGTAAAGGTGACACATACTTAGGTAGCCGAGTAGGTTTTTTATCAAACACATATAAATGTATCACCATGTAGTCCAAAAAAAAAGAACCAGATTCCAATACTTTCTTGTTTGGTCAATCTTAGAACCCTTATTTATTCTTTCGAAATTCTCCTGACCTAGGCTTATATTATCTTTTCCCTTAAAGGGCGAGAAAAACATTCAATATACTGCGAGTAAGAAAGGACCTGTTGAGGGTATATTTCATCCGACGAGTGGAAAACCTACTTCTCTTTACCCTCAGCATCTGTGGTGCTCAAATGGAGCCTAGAAGAGAGAAAATATGAAGGATAATTGTATAGGACTAAGTGAACAATGTAAGAATAGTGTGGATAGGAACTGAAAGGAAAGGTAGTGGATAAATCCACAGTGAGGGCATAGGCTAGGTATTTGGGCAAGTTAATGGTATGTTTGCCCGGCTTAAGGGTCACAAGACGAATGGCTAGGAACACCAACTTGTCCAATTAAGGGTCGTCAGTGAGACTGAAAATAACTGATAAAAGAGACGTCAAAGTATAGTAGAGATGTTTTAGTGAGTTGGCGGGAAAAGGAAATACCAGCTTTAGATTAGGGTTTGTATCTTCAAAGAGGGTCTTAAGGAACTCGATCTTGCTCTCCTCACCCCATGTGATGAATTTTTTATCTAATCCTTTATCTGCAATATCTATCCCTTAAGCCGGTATCCCCAAAATCTTCGCGATAATTCCCTCGTCAATATTTAAAAACAATGCACGACTACTCTTGAAATATACCAGTTTCTGCTCTTATTTAAAATGCTCATATAATAACAAAATCGAATCTGGGTTGAAATGAACCAGGGGAAGGGTTGCATGCAGGACTCCAGTCCTGAGCAGACAATGGTCATCAGCTGTCGAAGCAGTTGTAGGAGTGAGTGTCCTTTTTAGGGTAATAATATCAGTCAGGCACACCTTAGTTTCCTGCACCCCTGCCATCTCATTTAAGATGGCTTCCTTGCCTTTCATCTCACACATAACTACTCAAAGGAGTGAAACTATAACTTCAAAAATTGATTGGAGAGAGAATATAACTTACCAGCTATTTTGGGATAATTTTTCGACAACAAACGAATTATGCAACCTCGAAATAGACATGGCCACATTTTTCCCAATAGCATTCAGAAGACTAGACCAATAGGTGAAATGAGAATAATATGGTGGTGTTTAAGGTTTAATGGTGATTTATGGGGCTCACTAATGTAGTGTCCAGGGGGGAAATTTTTATTGGTCGAGCCACCAACCACGATGCGTGAGAGCCACTTGTCCCATGGGAGGAAACGATTAATCGGTGATAAAGTTGGAGTGTGATGACCATTTATCTAAAATCGATCAACTTTGGTCATAACATTGGGCCTACAGAGGAGCACTAACATGCAAACAGGTTTACTTGTGACGGGATTTGGGGGTCATCGGATCGGATATGAGTGGACAGATTAGATGCATCAGGATCCTACGAAGGGTTAACTATATCACTATTTGAGGATGCGATGGTGTTTATTGGTCATTTCTTTTCAGCTAAGTTATCTTCCCTTCTATCATGCTCACTCTTTATAGGCGAGAAATTTTACCCTTATATATAAGATAAACGAGGGGTCTACTTAGAAAATTTCGAGGGGGGGGGGACGGGGGGGTTTACCCCAAACAACTTTGATATATTTTTGTGATCTTATTATTAAATTATTCTTCTTCTTTTTATTATTATATCTTTTATCATCAAACAACTACCAAAAAATGAAGATAAATGGACACCAAATATAGGCACTCACCCAGGGCAAAACCCCTATGAAGGGGAAAACCAATTTAAATTCTTCCACCAGTAGATTCAAATGAAATTGAGACAACCATGACATAATAACAAGGCACGTGACCTCCTCTACTCCACCAAGTCAACCTCCCAAGGCAAATTGTCAGGTATAAAGTCAAGGAAAATATCATGCAAACTAGGGTTTCGGTCCCTCTCTTCATATTCCTGCAATGTTAGTCTCTTTCCCTTTTTCGGCCTTGTAATATTTCAAATAATTCACACATGGTGCATAGGATAAATAAATTCAAACTTTTTCTTGACTTTTTTTATCTTCTTGGCATAGGATAGACTCTCTTACGTATTTCATTTCTTTCCTCTAAACTGGTTGAATGCACTTTTATATATAATAGTTCGAGTCTCCAATATGAGGTCAACTTGTCAATTATTATAAGTTTGACATGAAGAAGTAGGGCAGGCTGACATATAGGAGAGGGAGTCAACTTCGTGTTTGAGTCTCTTTGACACAAAACAAGTTTTCTTCTTATACTTAAGGTTCTGATCAAGGATATTTTACATTATGACTCTGAATTTGACACAATACAAAATTCCTAGAGCACACAATGCGTAATTTTTACCTATTAACTAATAACCCAAGCATGAAACCCATGCTTTAATAAGTCAATTTTATCTTACAATAAAATTTTCTTTTTCTTTATTTTGACAAATACAATTATGAATACTAACACTAGCTACATTATTCAACATCCCCAAGGAAGCCACCTTCCTTATTCTCTTGGACATTGATGTTTGAGCCCCCTTGAGAATAGATGAAGCTTACAAAAGAGAGAAACTTGAAAGAGAAAAGAAACTTCTAAGGAATCAATTTAAACAAGCACAAGAGTTCTTGAAGGAAAAGTATGCTCAAATTATAACAATGGACACATCCTTGGGAACCATGGCACGCCTCTCTTTGGAAGTTTTCAGCTATAGGAAACCTTCAAGGCTTATTCATTTTTCCTGAAGGAACAATGGTGTAGGTTCCAGATTAACCAAATAGCACAGAGGAACATTAAAAATGCAAGAAAATAAATATTTCATAGAATTTTTCCTAAGATGCAGCATGGAAGACAAGGTTAAGATTGTTAAGTTCTATATTCATAACCTTGTACTTATTAACATGTCCATATGGGATCCCAATCCATACCTAGGGGATGCATCGCTACTGAAACTAGCATCTTGGCTAAGACGTGAAGAAATCAGGGCAGATGAGATAAAATGAAAATTGGATGGAATATTGAAAGAATCACTATGGATAAAACCTAAAAATCCATCCCCATCAATACTTACAATGTCCCATGTTATCCTTGCATAAAACCCATAAATATAAGATGTTTGGAATAAGAGGTTGGTAGAAGATATCCTCCATTTTGACAACACTTTCAGACTATTCATTAGGGGAATTTTGAAGTCTAAAATGGGCCTCCTAAGGAAATAATAAAATAATAGCTAAACCAATAAAATAATATTTATGAATTTTCAATTCACTTTTTGCACCACAATCCATGTAACCATAGTTAAATTCAATTCAAAAGTTGTACCCAAAAAAATTTAATAAAAAAATTGTATTGATGTGACTATAAATAAGAATGATATTTTCTAGAAAAAGTCATTATCATTGAACAACTAATGCATTTGTCCTTTGTACTTAAATAACTTAAAATAAAATATAAATATAAATTTATAAATTATTAATTATATTATATGCTATTAATTAAAATTTATATTATTTAAATAGTATAATAACATGTAATTAATATACTATATAAAAATAATATAATATAATATAATATATATATAGGGATATGCATTCTTTCTTTTAAGAAATATGAAATGACAATAATATATTTTTATTCAAGAAGTGTGAAATGACATTTATTATGATTACTTTACTTTGACTTTAAAAGTACTTAGAGCACTACCATGGTTAACCATGATTTTTTATCCACGATTGAAAATGTGACATGTAAGTACCTTTAACTCAAGCAATGCCACCTCAACCATTAGGGATGATGTCATCCCCTAAAATGTGATTGGTTCTCATAAAGTGAATTTTGATTGTACATTTTCCTTAGGAAGCCCATTTTAGACCTCAAAATTCCCTTAATGTGGGGGGAGAAATATCTCAGGATTTCTAAAGAAGGTGGCAAAGGTTGTTCCATAGCATGAAGATAAGGGAGTATCAATCTCATAATAATTTTCAAGCAGCACTAGCAAGGACCCCTTTGTATAAGAGAATCATCCAAAGACTTGGAGTTTATTGGATAGGGCTTAGGTTCAACCCACCTTTACTGCTAGGGCTACAAGAATAACAAAGCCACAAAGAAGAGTCCCAAGAGTGTAAGTATATAGAAGATAATGAAAGATTCTACCCAGCAGGGGTAACCACAACCAACTCATCTTGGGACATCAAGAAGGCCATTTGTGAAATAAATGAACAAGAAAAATTAATAGAAGAATAATGAGTTGCTCAAGGGTGAGCAACATTTCTAGTAGGGGGTGTGATAGGCCTCCAAAATAGATAAATTCTAAGTATCATCGATCCACTCCTAATAACATAACATTATGTTTCAATGCACCTGTTGCACTTAATAGTATACTTTGCTAGTTTAATGGGTTCCTAGAAGAGTTAAATGTGGTTTTCATATTTTATGTGCCTTAACATGTTTATTGTGCAGGAATTACATAAATACTGAGTAGACTTAAAGATATCTAACACTATTTTAGAGACTTGTTCCCTATAGTAGGAAGGTCTAAACAGGACTGGATTATGGCATTTAATTCCCCCTCATGTTGCTACGAGGTGGAATAGGGACAAGATATCCTTCTTTAGGACTTTTTGGGCAGGAATGCAGAGCTCCTCTCAAGGAGGATACTCTGAAATTTATGTATAAATAAAAATATTGATTTATCCCAGTAACATATAGACAAGAAAGCAATAGTAGAAAGCAAGATTAGGATTTTTTGTATTCTCAAGCAAATTTTGCAGTATTATAATGTACGAAAAAAATTAGTTAATGGAACTAGTGTTTTATTCAATATTTTATCTTGGTTCTCCTTTAAGGAATCTGAATATCCTTGGGTTGGTCCCACCCCAGGAGCTTCAAAGCCCTCATGTGCTTCTATTGGTATTGTGCTTTGTGTTTTTTCAATTTCTAGCATTAGCAATTCTAAAAGTTGCATTTTCATGCTTTTATGCATGGTTAAGTAGAAGGTTCTTTGAAAAAATCTTCATTATAAGTTATTTATGCAACTGTTAACAATTGTAGCACTTAATAATGAAATTTAAATTCTTTTCTATTCCTCTTCTCTTATTGTTATAGATTTTATAATTCGTTGTTTTGTTTTACAGTTGGTTTCACAGCTATAGGAGACAAACATGAATTGATTTCATAAGGATTAATATTGAATCAATTTTCCTTTATCTTTTGCTAGTTTAATGATATAATTTCCTAGAATTACCACCTCTTTTCCTCATCTCATGTTCATATTCTAACTAGTTTGCAGGATTTTTGGACTATCTCCTGTAGCGATATAGAGACTCTTGTAGCAACTTGTAACTAGTCCATTTTTTCACTCAACTTCACAATAAACACTTGGTTTGGCCTCCTTGATGTATTACAACACCAATAGGAAATTGATGATAAAAATTATAAGTGTAGAGACCTCACAAATTTGTCCATATATTTCTTTGTCAATTATTTTATGAACATTTTTTTCTACAATTTAGGGTTTTAATTCTCAGTTTTTTATTTTCAGCAAGTGTGCTTTTTCATTAATTGTAGGTAGCATAGATGTGTGTACCATTTCTTTTTCTGCAAATCTTGTTGAGATTCAAAAATAAGATTCAACACCCATGCCTAGTGCATCAAGCACCTGGTTTCATTTAGCACCTGGTTGCGTTAAGCACCCACACTAGGGTGGGGCCCACAGTGCTATCTTTAGGTGCATGTCTATTTTGATTATCCCTTAATTAAGATGGACAATAAATTGTAATATATTCTCAGTGTGGACTTGAATGAGTTAAATGAAAGTGATAAATTCAGTTAGCTAGTGGATTTAGAGTTAGAGGTTGTTGGTGAGGCATGCAAAGTCATTGTAGTTGTAACAGAGTTTGAAGTGTAGTGGTGCATGAGTTGGTGCAAATAGTAAATCAGTTTAACTCAGTTAAGTGAGTTAAACGCAGTTGTGCGAGTTGTAAATGAAGATACACTAGTGAGAGATTCAATGAATTAAATATTAATTAATTCACAATCAGTGATCTCACATGCAACTAAGGATTTACTATTATTAGTTGCATGAATGTCATATCCAGTGGAGACCCAGTTGATTTATAGGTGAAAGGGAAGTTGACTATTAGTTGTAGGATTATCTGCTTGCACACATGCAGTCAAACACCTATTGGATTTCCCATGATACTTGCGCAGTCAAGACAGGAAATAATTCCTATCTTTTAGGGATCTTTACCATCAGGGATTGCGGAAGCAAGGCAGGTTTTCTGGAGGCTAAGAATTATCTTTGTGTTGGTAAGTTTTTCATATGACAGTGTGAGACAATTAGCTGAGTACTGGAGGGCTCTTGTGAGAAAAGTTTTGTATGTAATTTTTTCATGATCCATGCTTAATATACAATAGAACATAGTGGGGTTTTTATCTATAAGCTTTCCTCGGGAAATTATCTGTGTTGTGTGTGATTGATCTTTCTTCATATTCATGTGATTATCGATTGTGTTTTTAATTCCGCAAAATATTTGTAGAAGTGATTCATTATTTAACTTTAGTACATTGTTATATTAGAGCACAGGAAATTGCAGAAGTGAAGTAGGAGCTGAGTTTGTGACTGGATAGAATTCGAATTTGCAGAAAGGCTTTCTTGGTGCTACAGCTGATTCAAGGTCGAAATGGCTTTCAATGGCTTGAGGCTAGATTATGAACTCGAGGGCAGCTCGAACTACATTGCTTGAAAGGACAAGATGGAGTCAATACTCTAAGACAATGGGTTGAAGGAATTCATTGACATAGATGTTCCTAAACCCGATGTTGCAGATGCTGCAAATCTTGATGCATGGTAAAAGAAAGTGGAAAAGGTGAGGAGCATCATGTTGGAGGGAGTACGAGACCACATTGTCTCAAGCCTCCATGGGAAAGCCACACCATATACTATGTGGAAGGCTTTGAATTATCTATTCCAAAGCAGCAGCGACCATAGGAAATTGGCACTCAAAGATAATCTCAAAAAGATCAAGATGGAAAAGGGCGACACCATTCCAAAATATCTAACAAAGTTTGTCCAATGTTGGGATGAAATGGGGAGTGTTGGAATAACAGTTGCTAATGATGATTTGGTGAGCTTGGCTCTCCTAGGACTTCCCAAGAGTTGGCACAGTTATCAGGACTTTATCAATGGAAGGGAAAAATTGCCAGATTGGGAACGACTATGGTCAGATTTGGTGTAGGAGGAGTTCAAACGGAACACCAAAGATGGATCCTCATCTAAAAATGAGGATGAATAGGATTGTTCTTTGGCTGCCAAGGTGAGGAAGGGGAAGGGGAATAAATTCCATTCTAAATCTGAATCCAAGAATGCCAAGAAGAAGGACATGTCCAAGGTGAAGTGTTTTCACTATCACGAGCATGGGAATTTTGCTACTAATTGTCCACAAAAGAAGAAGAACAAGAAGGTTGTCAGATCTACATATGGTAAGGCCCTTGCCTCACAATTTGAGCTTGACTTCTCATTGATCGCATGCATGGTGTCCATTTCATTTGGATCTATGTGGTATTTGGATAGTGGCGCTTCCTTTCACATGACGGGAGATAAGGAACTTTTCAGTGACTTGGAGGAGAAATATCTCCGTATGCATATTGAGATGGGCAATGAAGGATGGTAAAGTGCTACCATAATTGGTACCATTACCTTTTAAAGGGATTCGAGTAAACCATTTCAATTAAAATATGTAATGCATGTACCAGGTCTGGAGAAAAATTTGGTCACAGTTGCATTGTTGGAGGATAGTGGCTATGACGTTGTTTTTAGTGATGGAAAAGCTTTCCTGCGACATAAAACAATGGTTCAAGCCAAGAGGATAGGGATTCGAGCTAATAATATCTACAAGCTTGAGGTATATTATTTCGCAACAATGATGGGCAAGGCAGATCAAGTGGTGAGCCGGGATGAGCCGGGATGAGGGCGAATTATGGCATAGGAAATTGGGCCACCTTCAACATGGAGCCTTGAAAGTCATGAAGCAGATTTCTACTGGTCTTCCCAGGGGTACACTTGCGCAGTCAGACACATGCAAGGGATTTACTATGGGAAAATATGTAAAGGCCACCTTTCATGAAAAGGAAAACCGAGCTTCGGGGATCCTTGAGAGATTTCACACAAACGTGTGTGGTCCTTTCTTGGTTGCTTCAAGAGAAAAACATAAGTACTATGTAATATTTGTTGATGAATTTTCTCGTAAGTGTAGGATCTTCTTCATGTAGAATAAAGATAAAAAGTTCTCTAAGTTCTACAAGTTTAAAGCATTGGTAGAGAAAGATTCGGGGAAGCAAGTGAAGGCTCTTAGGAGCGATAATGGTGGAGAATAACTTCTACAGCAAAGAAGGAATTCGAAGAGAACTCATAGTGCCTCATAACCCACAACAGAATGGGGTCGCAGAGAGGAAGAACAAAAATATTGTGGGTGCATCACGAGCGATGTTGCATGATTAAGGCCTATCGATGCATCTATGGGCAGAAGCATGCAATACAATGGTACATGTGAAAAAACGTTGTCCTTATAGAGTACTTGGCATGAGTACACCCTAAGAGGATTTCATTGGTAAGAAACCTGATGTTTCACACTTTAATATTTTTGTCTCATTTTTTTATGTGCATGTGAGCAAGGAAGCCAGGAAGAAGCTAGAACCAACAGCCGGGGTTGGAAATTTTGTGGGGTACACTAAAACACCCCATAATTATCGTGTGTATTTTCCAAGTAGCAGAATGATTGTTGTGTGAAGGGATATCAAATTTGATGAGGAGAAATACATGTGTTTTTCCCTTGAGAAGGAGATGGACTTGCATGTAGAGGAGGAACAGTTGGTTCCCAAGGATGAGTCTCAAGATGTGTATCAACTACATGAGGAGGTTCATGGAGTGGAGGAAAAAACTCATGCAGATTCATCCATCAGAAATGGCAGAAGGCGCACTGCGGAAGCTTATAGGCTGAGACTTGATGCTATACAAAATGCAGGAGCCCCTACTTCATAACGTAGACAGGGACAGTCTCCTGACCAATTTACTAGATACATGGATCTTATGAGAAAATGTATTGTGAATGAACCATCTTCCTTTCAGGAAGCAGTGCAGTAGCCAACTTGGGTTGATGCAATGGTGGAGGAGTATGACTCCATTATCAAGAACAGTGCATGGGAGATAGTCCCAAGGCCAGTCAACAAATCAGTGGTTGGATCGAGATGGATCTACAAGGTAAAGAAAGTTGTTGATGGGAATGTGGAGAAATAAAAGGCAAGATTTTTGGATCGAGGATTCTCACAGATCGAGGGGATAGATTTTGATGAGACTTTTGTGCCTGCCGTAAGGTACTCTTCCATAAGATCCATCCTTGCACTCTCAGTGCATATGGGATGGCGCATTCATCACATGGATGTGAAAATTGTGTTTCTCAATGGGATCATTGAGGAAGAGGTGTACATAGAGTAGCCTGAAGGTTTCGAGATATTCAATAGTGAGTCGCATGTGTGCAGACTCAAAAGAGCACTGTATGGGCTAAAGCAAGCACCCCATGCTTGGTACACTCGGATAGACAACTATTTCACTGAACTGGGCTTCACCAAAAGTGAAGCAGATGCAAACCTATACCAGATTGTGGTTGAGGGTAAGTTATTGATCATTTTTCTTTATGTTGATGATCTAATTTTGACTGGTGATGAGCACCTAATACACTCAATCAAGGAGGATATTGCAAGGGAGTTCAAAATGAATGATATGGGCCTCCTTCATTATTTCATTAGATTGGAAATATGGCAGTAGGATGGTGAAATTTTTGTGTCTCAAGGAAAGTATGAAAGGAGATACTGGGTAAGTTTAACATGGAGAGCTGCAAACCCATGGATACTCCTCTTCTAGTAAATTGGAGGAAAGAGGATGCTACCTCTAGAGAGGTAGTGGCTACTGTCTATCGACAGTTAGTGGGTTCGCTAATGTATCTATTGAACATGAGACTGAACATTTTCTATGCAGTTAACCAGTTAGTCAAGCTATGGTTAAGCCTACCAAGCTATTTTGGAAGGCGGGGAAGCATGTCCTGAGATACCCAAGGGGCACATCAGAGTATGATATATGGTACAGACGGATGGATGGAGTGAATTTTCATGGCTTCACGGATGCAGATTCAGTTGGAAGTCCATCAGACAGAAAGATCACATCAGGGGGGATCTTTAGCATTGGATTGAAAGCAATTTCCTAGTACAATAGGAAGCAACGATCCATGGCGCTCAGTTCAGTGGAAACAGAATGCATGGCAGCAATTCAAGCTACATGTGAGGCTATAAGGATGAGAAATATCTTGCTTGGTTTGTTTGGTTCTCAGATGGATCCTACAGTGATTCATTGTGATAATCAAAGTTGCATTAAACTCTCGATTAATCTTTTTTTTCATTATAAGTCTAAGAATATAGATATCCAATACCATCATCTCAGAGATTGTGTGCAGAGAAGGATCTTGTTGCTACAATACATTCCCACAGAAGATCAAGATGCAGATATTCTGACGAAGGCGCTCACCAGGAGAAAATTTGAATATCATAGAGACAGGATCGGGGTGAATGGCAATTCCTTTCTTGTTGAGAGGGAGTGTTGAGATTCAACAAGAAGATTCAGCACCCACGCCTAGTGCATTAAGCACCTAGTTGCATTCAACACTTGGTTGCATTCAACTCCTGGTTTCATTAAGCACCCAGACTAGGGTGGGGCCCACAATGCTATTTTTGGGTGCATATCTATTTTGATTATCCCTTAATTAAGATGGGAATTAAACTATAATCTATTCTCAATGTGGACTTGAATGAGTTAACTGAAAGTGATTAATTCATTTATCTAGTGGATTTCAAGTTAGAGGTTGTTGGTGAGGCATGCAAAGTAATTCTAGTTGTAACAGAGTTTGAAGTGCAGTGGTGCATGAGCTGGTGCAAGTTGTAAATTAGTTTAACTCAATTAAGTGAGTTAAAATCATTTGTTCTAGTTGTAAGGGAAGATACACTAGTGAGAGATGCAGTGAATTAAATATTAATTAATCCACAATCAGTGGTCTCACATGCAACTGATGATTTACTATTATTAGCTACATGCATGTCAGATACAGTGGAGTCCCAATTGAGTTCTAGGTGAAAGGGAAGTTGACTATCAGTTGTAGGATTATTTTCTTGCACACATGCTGGAAAACACCCATTGGAGTGCCCATGATACTTGCACATTCAGGTTAGGAAAAACTTCCTATATTTTAGGGACCTTTACCATCAGGGATTGTGTAATCAAGGCAAGTTGTCTAGAGGCTGATAATTGGCTATGTATTGGTTAGTTTTTCATATGATAGTGTGAGACAATTAGTTGAGTACTGGAGGGCTCTTGTGAGAAGAGTTTTGTATGTAATTTTTTCATGATCCATGCTTAATGTACAATAGAAGATAGTGGGGTTTTAGTTGTAATCTTTCCCCAGTAAATTATTTGTGTTGTGTGTGATTGATCTTTCTTCATGTTCATGTGATTAGCGATTGTGTTTCTAATTCCGCAAAAGTTTTGTAGAAGTGATTCATTATTTAACTTTAGTACATTGTTAGATCGAGTGAATCCAAGACATACATGATTGTTGTATAATTTCTACAAATCTATTTTAACGTATAATAACTTAGCTAGCCACTTAACGTGGTCTCTTTGCATTTAAACTTCATTCCAATATTTTCCACCTACATAAAAATTGACAAAAGAAGAAGATAGTGTCTAGTGCACATGCATTGTTGACCCCTATTAAGTTTGTACAAACCCTGGGTTGATAATTAAATTTGAGACCCTTGGAAGTTGCAAAATTGGTGTTTCAATGCTAAGGACCATCAACAAGTATGACGTCAAATCACTTATAGCAAAATTTGATCTAAATGTGGGGAATAATTTAGCAAATATAAGTGTGTTTGTTGTTGTGATAAAAAATAATGTAGATAAGCTAAAATTCCTGGTGAAATGAACCAACAACCAGAATGACCAATTAATTAATGAGAATATTGTTGGAAAATGTGAAGTGGCAGCTATTGGTTCTTATTTTCCTTTAACCTTTATACTTTCTTGTGAATATTAGTTAATCATATTTATGTTCTTTAGTTAGACCTTTTCATCAGACAAGTGTCAAGAACTAATTAATAAAAACACAAAGGATGTATAAATTAGGCTCGCATCCATGGAAAAACTAATGAGCCCTGGTTTTGCACTAAGGATGTTGCAGCTCCCAAGGGCTTCTCAACTTAAATTATCAACCTGGGGTTCGTACAAACTTAGAGGTGACAATGTTATATGCACAATAGGTTATGTTCTACTCATGTCACCCTCAGTCATGAGATCATACCAAGCTGTTCAGAGACCACTCCTTCAACTAACTACAAAGAGAAAATCATGTCATGATTACAATTAGATGAACATGATTCTAACTACATAAATGAAAATTCCATTCATTCAATGTAAATGTTGATTGAAATTGCATGAAAGGAAAATGATAGTCTAGTTGCAGAAGTAAAACATGCTACTCTATTTGCACACTTAATAAAATTAATATCCTACTTGCATGAATCACTTATCTATTTGTAACTTGCTTGAAAATGAGAAATTAAATCTTCAACACAATTATGAAAAAAATCATGTTTCTAATTCTATTTGGTGTCTTATGTTTGCAGTGAAGAAAGGAAAGGTTTCGAGTGGTCTTAGAGTCCTCCATGATCATTAAATCAAGGCTTGGGGGCCATTATTCAACTTCAATATGCAAAGGTAAAAATCTGGAGAAAATCTGGCTGAAGAAAACAGCGTTGCAGGACTGGTACAAGAAGTGCTACAGGAGCCCTGTTTTGCTATTAATGGTGTCTTGATGGTAGAAGAATGTGGATGAAGGTATAATAAGTTGAATTAAGGGTGTGGGTTCCCTTTATCCAAGCTTATCACCCCTCATAGGTCTATCTTGCACCAAATTTTATGCCCATGGTATCCTTCATTTTCCCTAGCAGAGTGATTTCAGTGGTAGAGTTTGGAAGAAATGTGAGGTTTCTAGGAGAGATATGGAATGGTATAGGTGGATGTAGAAATGTGTGACCACCCCTGAAAGTCAAAAAAATCCTCCAAAATAGTCAAACACATGCATAAAATGATCAACGTTACAACAAAATAAATTAGCATGGAAAATATGAGTTGAATTTTATTAAAATCTACTCTACCCTACAACACAACTCTAATTTCCAAACCAATGTTACTAACTTATAAGTTGCAGAAACTGAACATAAAAAAGGATTACAGTCCAATACTTAACAATTTCCAGGAAATCATAAACACATATTTTTGGTTTGTTATTGTATATCTTCCAATCACTCTTCTCACAGGAGAGGTGATAGGAAAACTTGCACCTACAAGTTTTGTGATGTAATTTCTACTTAAACAAGAAAATAATTGCACCGAATTGAACAAGAAAAAGGAAAGAATACAAGAAAGGGACTAAGTCTCTGGGTTGGGCCCAAACCCAAGGGTTTCAACCCTCCAAAAATAAATCATATGCAGTCCAATAGTGAACTTCTCATTGACAAAAAATAAGTCACATGCATCATATGAAAGATGAGAATAAAAATGTCAGGCACTAGGCTCTCACTAGCTACTCCTAGTTGCAACAAAAATTTGAATCCTAATGAGCCTTTTGGCTGGCTTATTTATACAAAAAGTAGCTAATGGGAAGCTCCTTTGAAAGGAGGAATGCCCCCCTACAAAATATCGAAATTTTTGGATTTGGTTCCCTTGATCTTCACATGAACTTGTAGATCCTCGGTTGCTAGTGAACTCAAGTTGTTGGTGAGGAATATTTGATCTCAAGCTGAGTTGGAGAGTTAATGAGGTGTAAAATCCCCTATATTCTCTCTAGATGTCTCCACCAAGCCCCTACAAAGTAAATATCTCCAAAAATGCTTACTTTTCCTGCATATTAATCACAATAGTCCATGTAATATGAAAAGAACCCTTTAGTCTTCTTAATAAGCATATTATGGCTAAAAATGTGAATTAATGTGAGAAATTGAGAGTTTTAAGGGATGGAGGATAGCACAGTGAACCTCAAAATATACATATTGATGGGCCCCATCATCACCCACTGTTGAAGGTATTTCTCACCCTTTGAGCATCTTAGTCACTGACGTGAAGTTCATTCGTGGCTCTGTGGCCTTCCGTACATCCAGCGGCATTTCCATGGTGTGCCTTCTCGGGACAGAAACTTGCATTTCTTTACATGTCTATCCATTCCTTTTGCTTTCATCTTGCTTTCTTTCTCTCGCGTAGGCCTCATAGCAAAGGAGGACTGATTTTGAGTCTTGACTTACTTCTGATCTTTCTAATTTACCACATGATTATTACATAGTGAGCCTTCCAAGTATTCTTTAATCTTTTTTTATAAGGATACCTTCGTATTTTCAAACTGAGGTGGCATTCCACTCTTCTTTGGAAACCCAGGCACCTCACCTTCCAACACATAAGGCCTAAATGGAGTGATGGTGTATGGCTCATGTTCTTCCATGTACTTGCCTGAATTGAAGATTAGAGAGACAGATTGGTGGTTAATGGCGAGCCAACCTTGGGACCTGCTAATTGTTGAGATTGAAACAAGATGAAGAGCTTAGTGGAAAGGAGTCGCCTTCAATAAGTCGGCCCACAGGCTATTTTTGGCGCAAAGTCTATTTTTAGACTATGTCTATTTTTAGACATATGGATCATGTTCTATGAGTTGCAGGATTCTATTTGTGGATGGTTGGTCAAGTCAGAAAAAATATATGGACTTCTATTTTTAGACATACTTTAGCGGAATCTATTTTTATATCGTCATCTAAAAATAGATATGTCAAATATTATTAGCTCTTTAATGTTTATTTAGACTCTAAAAATTATCTTATTCTCTTGGAGCACTTCAGTTAAGTGCACAGATGTGGCACAGGAGCTAAATGAAGGAATTACGCTATTCCTAGGGGTTAAGTGGAGCTATTGCATGAAGACTTCAGTTAGAACTCATGTGACAGAGTTTGGTGGAGTTGATTGAGGAAGTTAGTGGAGTTGTATTCAGTTTAACTAATCTAAACATAGTTGAGCTATTTGTATTCAGTTTAACTAATTGATACAATTAGTGAGAGTGGTGTGAATTAATTATTAATTAATTCACTAATTATAAACTCATTAATCAACTAAAGAATGCATCATTTAACTTCAATGCATGGACAGTTTCAGTGGAGACCAGTGCAGAAATAGGTGAAAGAGCAGGTTAACTATCAGTTGTGACTATACTGTTGCTATTTGCAACACACAGATAGGTGGAGAAGCCCATGAGGATTGCGCAGTACAAGCCAGGTGGTTTATCTATTTAATGAAGCCATCCCATAACATTAATTACGCAATAGAGGCTGGCTATCAAGTGGAAAAATATTGGAGCATGTGTTTTGCTAGATCTAGCTTGATAGTGTGTAGAAATTGAGGGTGTGCATGAGAGCTTGTGAGGAGCTTTTGTACTATGATTGTTACATGATCTCCATGAAATATAATATACAGATAGTTGGGGTTTTCAGCTTTAAGCTTTCCCATTAAATACTGTGTTCATATGTGTGATTGTTTATGGTTTTAATGTGTGCATGCAATTGATTTTATTTCCGCAATTAATGATCAATGGTAGAAGAGATTATGTATTATGCATGAAGCTAAAATAGTGTGTGATCAAGAGAATCTCTGTGAATAATATATCAGTTATTCAAATTTCTACATGGTATCCGAGCGATATTGATCATTGGAGCAATTGCAAAACATTGAAGCGGTTGAGTTTTGTGCTGGTGGAATTCGAATTTGCAGCAGTGTTTTCTTGGTGTCGAAGTTGAGATGTCTTTCAAAGGATTGCGATTGGAGTATGCCCTTGAGGGCAGCTCGAATTATATTGCATGGAAGGACAGGATGGAGGCGGTGCTGGATGAAAATGGGTTGAAGGAGTTCATAGATGTTGAAGTCCCAAAGCCTACTTCTAGCGATGCTGCCGTAATTGAGGCTTGGAAAAAGAAGACAGCAAAGTGTCGAAGGATTCTGTTGGAGGGCGTGAAGGATCACATAGTGTCCAACCTGCATGGTAAGGCTTCTCCATTCTTGATGTGGAAAGCCTTGACAAATTTATTCCAAAGCAAGAGCGACCAGAGGAAGTTGGCGCTCAAGGATAAACTCAGAAACATAAAGATGGAGAAAGGCAATAGTATGCCCAAGTACCTCACGAAGTTCATCCAATGCAGGGATGAGCTAGGAAGTGTGGGGGTGACTATAGATGATGAGGACTTGGTGAGCTTGGCTCTCCTTGGGCTTCTAAAGAGTTGGAATTCCTACTAGGACTCTGTCAATGGTCGGGAGAAATTGCCAGGATGGGAGCGACTTTGGTCGGATCTTGTGCAAGAGGATATAAGGTGAAGTACCAGGGACGGATCGTCATTAAAGAACTCTGATGAAGAGAATTGCGCTTTGGCTGCCAAAGTAAAGAAGGGGAAGAGCAAGAAAGCTTCTCATTTCGGTGCGAAAGGCAAGAAGCAGGACATGTCCAAGGTGAAGTGCTTTCACTGTCACCAACATGGACATTATGCCACTAGTTGTCCACAGAAGAAGAAAAATAAGCAGGCTGCTACGACTGCAACTAGAGAGGCCTTAGCCTCGCAGTTTGAGCTGGATTTTTTGTTGATCGCATGCTTGCTCTCAAGTATGACGGGATCAGTGTGGTTTCTTGACAGTGGTCTATCTTTTCACATGACAGGAGATCGATATTTTTTTACTGATCTGGATGAGAAAGAACTTGGAGTGCACATCGAGATGGGCGATGATGGTAGGTACAGTGCGACTGGTATCGGTACCATTTCCTTTGAGAGGGAGTCTGGTAAACCCTTCGTATTTAAGGAAGTGATGCATTTTCTAGGATTGAAGAAGAATCTTATCTCTATGGCGATGTTAGAATACAAGGGATATGATGGTGTCTTTAGCGAGGGAAAGGATTTCCTGCGCAGTAAGGCAACTGGTGAGACCCGAAGGATAGGGGTTCAAGTTAAGAACCTTTATCAATTGCAGGTAGATGGCTACGGAGCAATGGCAGGCAAGGCAGAAGGAGTGGTGAGCCGGGATGATGGTGAGTTGTGGCACCGGAGATTGGGCCACCTTCACCATGGAGCTCTGAAGATATTGCAGCAGATTTCTACTGGGCTTCCTAAAGGTACTCTTGCACAGTCAGATCAGTGCAAGGGATGTACCTTGGGAAAATTTGTGAAAGCCACCTTCCACGAGAAGGATAGTCGCGCCACGACGATCCTTGAGAGAATTCACACAGACATGTGTGGACCTTTCTCAGTAGCTTTGACAGCAAAGCACAGGTATTATGTGATATTTGTTGATGATTTTTCTCGTAAGTGTTGGATCTTCTTCATGCAGAAGAAGAGCGAGACATTCTCAAAGTTCTGTGAGTTCAAGGCACTGGTTGAGAAAGAATCGGGGAAGCAGGTGAAGGCTCTTAGGAGCGAAAATGGTGGTAAATTCATCTCTGGCGAATTCAAGGAATTTTGCAGCGCATAGGGAATTCGAAGAGAGCTCATAGCACCTCATAACCCACAGCAGAACGGGGTTGCTGAGTGGAAGAACAGAACGATCGTGGGTGCTGCATGGACGATGTTGCATGATCAAGGCCTACCCATTCACTTGTGGGCGGAGGCATGCAATACTGCAGTATATGTGTAGAACCGTTGTCCTCACAGGATACTTGGCATGAGTACACCCGAGGAGGCGTTTTCTGGTAAGATGTCTGATATTTCCCATTTGAGGATTTTTGGTTCACCTGTTTACATTCATGTGACAAAGGATGCCAGGAAGAATCTGGAGCCAACTGCGGAGGTTGGGATATTTTTGGGGTACACTGATACGCCCCACAACTATCGTGTGTATTTGCCAGACAGTCGCAAGACTCTTGTGCGACGGGATATAAAATTTCAGGAGGAGAAAGCCATGAAGTGTTCGCTTGAGAGGGAGCCACACTTGCATGCAGATGAGGAGCTATTAGTTCCTAAGGATGAGTCTCAGGATGTGGATCAGCCACAAGAGGAGGTTCATGGAGTGGAAGAGACTCATGCAGCGCCAACCATCAGAGGGCAGAAGCGCACTACAGAAGTTGAGCGACTGGCTCAAGATGCAGAGAAGGTTGTAGGAGCACCTACATCACAGCGCAGACAGAGATAGTCACCTGACCGGTATACTGGATACATGGCTCTTGTGAGAAAGTGTATCGTGACAGAGCCATCCTCTTTTGAGGAAGCTGTGGACGACCCCGCATGGGTAGATGCCATGGTGGAAGAGTATGATTCGATTGTCAGAAACAGTGCATGGGAGATTGTCTCGAGGCCAAAGGGGAAATCAGTGGTGGGTTTGAGATGGATCTAAAAAGTGAAGTAGGCAGCTGACGGGAGTGTGGAGAAGTACAAGGAAAGATTTGTTGCCCGAGGCTTTTCACAGGTAGAGGGGATCAATTATGAGGAGACCTTTGCACCTGTCACAAGGTATTCTTCCATACGGACTATTCTTGCTCTCTCAGCACAGATGGGGTAGCACATTCATTAGATGGATGTGAAGACTGTGTTCCTCAATGGATTCATTAAGGAGGAGGTGTACATAGAGCAGCACGAAGGTTTCGAGATCTTCAGCAGCGAGTCGCATGTGTGCAGGCTCAAGAGAGCGTTGTATGGGTTGAAACAAGCACCTCGTGCTTGGTACACACGGATAGACAGTTATTTCACCGGACTTGGATTCTCTAAGAGTGAGGCAGATCCTAACCTATACCAGATTGTGGTGGAGGGTAAGTTGCCGATCATTGTACTTTATGTAGATGATTTGATTTTGACAGGTGATGAGCTGTTGATACACTCATGCAAGGCTGATCTTGCAAAGGAGTTTGAGATGAAGGACTTGAGCCTCCTTCATTATTTCCTGGGATTAGAAATTTGGCAGCGCAGTGGTGGACTATTTATTTCTCAGGGTAAGTATGTCCAGGAGATACTGGAGAAGTTCAACATGCATGGCTGCAAGCCTGTTGATACTCCTCTTCCTGGTGGTTGGAGGAAGGAGGATGCTA
The DNA here is from genome assembly GCA_034641835.2 of Pinus albicaulis. NCBI lineage: Eukaryota > Viridiplantae > Streptophyta > Pinopsida > Pinales > Pinaceae > Pinus > Pinus albicaulis. The sequence continues at coordinate 1,080,719,867 of CM076584.1, read as the reverse complement.
CTTCGGCGGAGGTAGTGGATGCCACTGTTTATCGACAGTTGGTGGGGTCGCTTATGTATCTGGTCAATACATGACCCAACATATGCTATGCTGTTAACCAACTTTCACAAGCTATGGTTAAGCCTACCAAGCTCTTTTGGAAGGCGGGGAAGCATGTATTGAGATATCTCAGAGGCACATATCTCAGAGGCACAACGGGATATGGATTGTGGTACAGACAGTCAGATGAGGTGAAGCTATGTGGCTTCATGGATGCAGATTAGGCAGGGAGCCCAACAGACAGAAAGAGCACATCTGGAGGGATTTTTAGTATCGGGTCGACAGCAGTTTCTTGGTACAGCAGGAAGCAGAGATCCGTGGCACTCAGTTCAGCAGAGGCCGAGTATATGGCAGCAATTTTGGCTGCATGCGAGGCTATATGGATGAGGAAGATCCTGGTCGGGTTGTTCGGTTCACACTTAGAGCCTACTGTGATTTATTGTGATAATCAGAGTTGCATCAAAATCTCGGTTAATCCAGTATTTAATGATAGATGTAAACACATTGACATACGGTATCATCATATCAGAGATTGTGTGCAGCGGAAGGTCATGTTACTTTCATACATTCCTACGGAGGATCAAGATGTTTATATCTTGACGAAGGCGCTCACCAGGAGCAAATTCGAATACCACAGAGGTAGGATAGGGTTTGTAGATAATCCATATCTTGTTGAGAGGGAGTGTTGAGATTGCAACAAGATGATGAGCTTAGTGGAAAGGAGTCACCTTCACTAAGTGGGCCCGCAGGCTATTTTTGGCGCAAAGTCTATTTTTAGACATATGGATCATGTTCTATGAGTTGCAGGATGCTATTTGTGGATGGTTGGTCAAGTCAGAAAAAATAGATGGACTTATATTTTTAGACATACTGGGCGGAATCTATTTTTAGATTGCCAATCTAAAAATAGATATGTCAAATATTATTAGATCTTAATAATATTTATACTCTAAACATTATATTATTCTCTTGGAGCACTTCAGTTAAGTGCACAGATGTGGCACAGGAGCTGACAGAAGGAATTACGCTATTCCTGAGGGTTATGTGTAGCTATTGCATGGATACTTCAGTTAGAACTCATGTGACAGAGTTTGGTGGAGTTGATTGAGGAAGTTAGTGGAGTTGTATTCAGTTTAAATAATCTAAACATAGTTGAGCTATTTGTATTCAATTTAACTAATTGATACAATTAGTGAGAGTGGTGTGAATTAATTATTAATTAATTCACTAATTATAAACTCATAAATCAACTAAAGAATGCATCAGTTAACTTCAGTGCATGGACAGTTTCAATGGAGACCAGTGCAGAACTAGGTGAAAGAGCAGGTTAACTATCAGTTGTGACTATACTATTGCTATTTTCAACACACAGATAGGTGGAGTAGCGCATGAGGATTGCGCAGTTCAATCTAGGTGGTTTATCTATTTAATGAAGCCATCCCATAGCATTAAAACGCAATAGAGGCTGGCTATCAAGTGGCAAAAGATTGGAGCATGTGTTTTGCTCGATCTAGCTTGATAGTGTGTAGCAATTGGGGGTGTGCATGAGAGCTTGTGAGGAGCTTTTGTACTATGATTGTTACATGATCTCCATGACATATAATATACAGATATTTGGGGTTTTCAGCTTTAATCTTTCCCATAAATATTGTGTTCATATGTGTGATTGTTTGTGGTTTTAATGTATGCATGCAATTGATTTTATTTCCGCATGTGATGATCAATGGTAGAAGAGATTATGTATTATGCATGAAGCTAAAATAGTGTCTGATCAGGAGAATCTCGGTGAATAATATATCAGTTATTAAAATTTTCTACATGGTATCAAAGCAATATTTATCATTGGAGCAATTGCAAAACATTGAAGCGGTTGAGTTTTTGTGCTAGTGGAATTCGAATTTGCAGTAGTGTTTTCTTGGTGTCGAAGTTGAGATTTCTTTCAACGGATTGCGATCGGAGTATTCCCTTGAGGGCAGCTCGAATTATATTGCATGGAAGGACAGGATGGAGGTAGTGCTAGATGAAAATGGGTTGAAGGATTTCATAGATGCTGAAGTCCCAAAGCCTACTTCTACTGATGCTGTCGTACTTGACGCATGGCAAAAGAAGACAGCAAAGTGTCGAAGGATTCTGTTGGAGGGCATGAAGGATCACATAGTGTCCAGCCTTCATGGTAAGGCTTCTCCATTCTTGATGTGGAAAGCCTTGACAGATTTATTCCAAAGCAAGAGTGACCAGAGGAAGTTGGCGCTCAAGGATAAACTCAGAAACATAAAGATGGAGAAAGGCGACAGTATCCCCAAGTACCTCACGAAGTTCACCCAATGCAGGGATGAGCTGGGAAGTGTAGGGGTTACTGTTGATGATGAGGACTTGGTGAGCTTGGCTCTCCTAGGGCTTGTGAAGAGTTGGCATTCCTATCAGGACTCTGTCAATGGTCGGGAGAAATTGCCAGGATGGGAGCGACTTTGGTCGGGTCTTGTGCAAGAGGAGATAAGGCGGAGTACCAAGGACGGATCTTCATCAAAGAACTTTGATGAAGATAATTGTGCTTTGGCTGCCAAAGCAAAGAAGGGGAAGAGCAAGAAATATTCTCATTCCAGTGCGAAAGGCAAGAAGCATGACATGTCCAAGGTGAGGTGCTTTCACTGTCACCAACATGGACATTATGCCACTAGTTGTCCACAAAAGAAGAAAAATAAGCAGGCTACTGGGATTGCAGCTGGAGAGGCCTTAGCCTCACAGTTTGAGCTGGATTTTTCACTGATTGCATGCTTGTTCTCAAGTATGACGGGATCAGTGTGGTTTCTTGACAGTGGTGCCTCTTTTCACATAACAGGAGAACGAGATTTGTTTACTGATCTGGATGAGAAAGATCTTGGAGTTCACATCGAGATGGGCGATGATGGTAGATACAGTGCGACCGGTATCGGTACCATTTCCTTTGAGAGGGAGTCTGGTAAACCCTTCAGATTGAAGGAAGTGATGCATGTTCCAGGATTGAAGAAGAATCTTATCTCTATGGCGATGTTAGAAGACAAGGGATATGATGTTGTCTTTAGCGAGGGAAAGGCTTTCCTGCGCAGTAAGGCAACTGGTGAGACCCGAAGGATAGGGGTTCGAGTTAAGAACCTTTATCAATTGCAGGTAGATGGCTACGCAGCAATGGCAAGCAAGGCAGAAGGAGTGGTGAGCCGGGATGATGGCGAGTTGTGGCACCAGACATTGGGCCACCTTCACCATGGAGCTTTGAAGATACTATAGTAGATTTCTAATGGGCTTCCTAAGGGTACTCTTGCGTAGTCAGATCAGTGCAAGGGATGTACCTTGGGAAAATTTGTGAAAACCACCTTTCACGAGAAGGATAGTCGCGCCACGACGATCCTTGAGAGAATTCACATAGACGTGTGTGGACCTTTCTTAGTAGCTTCGACAGCAAAGCATAGGTATTATGTGATATTTGTTTATGATTTTTCTCGTAAGTGCTGGATCTTCTTCATGCAGAAGAAGAGAGAGACATAATCAAAGTTCTGTGACTTCAAGGCACTAGTTCAGAAAGAATCAGGGAAGCAGGTGAAGGCTCTTAGGAGTGACAATGGTGGTGAATTTATCTCTGGCAAATTCAAGGACTTTTGCAGCGCAGAAGGAATTCGAAGAGAGCTCATAGCACCTCATAACCCACAGCAGAATGGGCTTGCTGAACAGAAGAACAGAACGATCGTGGGTGTTGCACGGACGATGTTGCATGATCAGGGCCTACCCATTCACTTGTGGGTGGAGGCATGCAATACTGCAGTGTATCTGCAGAACCATTGTCCTCACAGGATACTTGGCATGAGTACACCCGAGGAGGCGTTTTCTGGTAAGAGGCCTGATATTTCCCATTTAAGGATTTTTGGTTCACCTGTTTACATTCATGTGATGAAGGATGCCAGGAAGAATCTGGAGCCGACTATGGAGGTTGGGATATTTGTGGGGTACACTGATACATCGTGTGTATTTTCCAGACAGCCATAAGACTGTTGTGCGACGGGATATAAAATTTCAGGAGGAGAAAGCCATGAAGTGTTCGCTTGAAAGGGAGACACACTTGCATGCAGATGAGGAGCCATTAGTTCCTAAGGATGAGTCTCAGGATGTGGATCAGCCACAAGAGGAGGTTCATGGAGTGGAAGAGACCACTCATGCAGCGCCAACCATCAGAGGGCATAAGCGTACTACAGAAGCTGAGCGACTGGCTCAAGATGTAGAGAAGGTTGTAGGAGCACCTACATCACAGCGCAGACAGAGACAGTCACCTGACTGGTATACTGGATACATGGCTCTTGTGAGCAAGTGTATCGTGACGGAGCCATCCTCTTTCGAGGAAGCTGTGGAGGACCCCACATGGGTAGATGCCATGGTGGAAGAGTATGATTCGATTGTCAGAAACAGTGCATGGGAGATTGTCCCGAGGCCGGAGGGGAAATCAATGGTGGGTTCGAGATGGATCTACAAAGTGAAGCAGGAAACTGATGGGAGTGTGGAGAAGTACAAGGCAAGATTTGTTGCCCGAGGCTTTTCACAGATAGAGGGGATCAATTATGAGGAGACCTTTGCACCTGTCGCAAGGTATTCTTCAATACGGACAATTCTTGCTCTCTCTGCGCAGATGGGGTGGCACATTCATTAGATGGATGTGAAGACTACATTCCTCAATGGAGTCATTGAGGAGGAGGTGTACATAGAGCAGCGCAAAGGTTTCGAGATCTTCAGCAGCGAGTCGCATGTGTGCAGGCTCAAGAGAGCGTTGTATGGGTTGAAACAAGCACCTCGTGCTTGGTACACATGGATAGACAGTTATTTCACCGGACTTGGATTCTCCAAGAGTGAGGCAGATCCTAACCTATACAAGATTGTGGTGGAGGGTAAGTTGCTAATCATTGTACTTTATGTAGATGATTGATTTTGACAGGTGATGAGTTGTTGATACACTCATGCAAGGATGATCTTGCAAAGGAGTTTGAGATGAAGGACTTGGGCCTCCTTCAATATTTCCTGGGATTGGAAATTTGGCAGTGCAGTGGTGGACTATTTGTTTCTCAGTGTAAGTATGCCCGGGAGATACTGGAGAAGTTCAACATGCATGGCTGCAAGCCTGTTGATACTCCTCTTCCTGGCGGTTGGAGGAAGGAGGATGCTACTTCGGCGGAGGTAGTGGATGCCACTGTTTATCGACAGTTGGTGGGGTCGCTTATGTATCTAGTCAATACATGACCCGACATATGCTATGTTGTTAACCAGCTTTCACAAGTTATGGTTAAGCCTACCAAGCTCTTTTAGAAGGCGAGGAAGCATGTATTGAGATATATCAGAGGCACATTGGGATATGGATTGTGGTACAGACAGTCAGATGAGGTGAAGCTATGTGGCTTCACGGATGCAGACTGGGCAGGGAGCCCAACGGACAGAAAGAGCACATCTGGAGGGATTTTCAGTATCGGGTCGACAGCAGTTTCTTGGTATAGCAGGAAGCAGATATCCATGGCACTCAGTTCAGCAGAGGCCGAGTATATGGCAGCAATTTTGGCTGCATGCGAGGCTATATGGATGAGGAAGATCCTGGTCGGGTTGTTCGGTTCACACTTAGATCCTATTGTGATTTATTGTGATAATCAGAGTTGCATCAAACTCTTGGTTAATCCAGTATTTCATGATAGATCTAAACACATTGACATCTGGTATCATCATATCAGAGATTGTGTGCAGCGGAAGATCATGTTACTTTCATACATTCCCACGGAGGATCAGGATGCTGATATCTTGACGAAGGCGCTCACCAGGAACAAATTCGAATACCACAAAGGCAGGATAGGGGTGGCAGATAATCCTTATCTTGTTGAGAGGGAGTGTTGAGATTGCAACAAGATGATGAGCTTAGTGGAAAGAAGTCGCCTTCACTAAGTGGGCCCGCAGGCTATTTTTGGCGCAAGTCTATTTTTAGACTATGTCTATTTTTTAGACATGTCGATCATATTCTATGAGTTGCAGGATGCTATTTGTGGATGGTTGGTCAAGTTGGAAAAATAGATGGACTTCTATTTTTAGACATATTGGGCGGAATCTATTTTTAGATTGCCAGTCTAAAAATAGATATGTCGAATATTACTAGCTCTTAATAATATTTGGACTATAAACATTATCTTATTCTCTTGGAGCACTTCAGTTAAGTGCACAGATGTGGCACAGGAGCTGACAGAAGGAATTACGCTATTCCTGAGGGTTATGTGGAGCTATTGCATGGATACTTCAGTTAGAACTCATGTGACGGAGTTTGGTGGAGTTGATTGAGGAAGTTAGTGGAGTTGTATTCAGTTTAACTAATCTAAACATAGTTGAGTTATTTGTATCTAGTTTAACTGATTGATACAATTAGTGAGAGTGGTGTGAATTAATTATTAATTAATTCACTAATTATAAACTCATTAATCAACTAAAGAATACATCAGTTAACTTCAGTGCATGGACAGTTTCAGTGGAGACCAGTGTAGAAATAGGTGAAAGAGCAGGTTAACTATCAGTTGTGACTATACTGTTGCTATTTGCAACACACAGATAGGTGGAGTAGCCCATGAGGATTGCGAAGTTCAAGCCAGGTGGTTTATCTATTTAATGAAGCCATCCCATAGCATTAATTACGCAATAGAGGCTGGCTATCAAGTGGCAAAAGATTGGAGCATGTGTTTTGCTATATCTAGCTTGATAGTGTGTAGCAATTGAGGGTGTGCATGAGAGCTTGTGAGGAGTTTTTGTACTATTATTTTTACATGATCTCCATGAAATATAATATACAGATAGTTGGGGTTTTCAGCTTTAAGCTTTCCCATTAAATACTGTGTTCATATGTGTGATTGTTTGTGGTTTTAATGTATGGATGCAATTGATTTTATTTCTGCATGTGATGATCAATGGTAGAAGAGATTTTGTATTATGCATGAAGCTAAAATAGTGTGTGATCAGGAGAATCTCGGTGAATAATATATCAGTTATTCAAATTTCTACATGGTATCAGAGCGATATTGATCATTGGAGCAATTGCAAAACATTGAAGCGGTTGAGTTTTGAGCTGGTGGAATTCGAATTTGTAGCAGTGTTTTCTTGGTGTCGAAGTTGAGATGTCTTTCAACGGATTGCGATTGGAGTATGCCCTTGAGGGCAGCTCGAATTATATTGCATGGAAGGACAGGATGGAGGCGGTGCTGGATGACAATGGGTTGAAGGAGTTCATAGATGCTGAAGTCCCAAAGCCTACTTCTACTGATGCTGCCGTACTTGACGCATGGCAAAAGAAGACAACAAAGTGTCGAAGGATTCTGTTGGAGGGTGTGAAGGATCACATAGTATCCAGCCTTCATGGTAAGGCTTCTCCATTCTTGACGTGGAAAGACTTGACAGATTTATTCCAAAGCAAGAGCGACCAGAGGAAGTTGGTGCTCAAGGATAGACTCAGAAACATAAAGATGGAGAAAGGCGATAGTATGCCCAAGTACCTCACGAAGTTCATCCAATGCAGGGATGAGCTGGGAAGTGTGGGGGTGACTGTTGATGATGAGGACTTGGTGAGCTTGGCTCTCCTTGGGCTTCCGAAGAGTTTGCATTCCTATCAGGACTCTGTCAATGGTCGGGAGAAATTGCCAGGATGGGAGCGACTTTGGTCGGATCTTGTCTGAAGATCAGTGGAAATGCAGGTTAAATCTTCATCAAAGAACTGCGATGAAGAGAATTGCACTTTGGGTGCAAAGAAAAAGAAGGAAGATCAAAGCTTCTCATTCCGGTGCGAAAGGCAAGAAGCAGGACATGTCCAAGGTGAAGTGCTTTCATTGTCACCAACATGGACATTATGCCACAAATTGTCTGCAGAAGAAGAAAAATAAGCAAGCTGCTGGATCTGCAGCGGGAGAGACCTTAGCCTCATAGTTTGTGCTGGATTTTTCGCTAATTGCATGCTTGGTCTCTAGTATGACGGGTTCAGTGTGGTTTCTTGACAGTGGTGCGTCTTTTCACATGACAGGAGATCGAGATTTGTTTACTGATCTGGATGAGAAAGATCTTGGAGTGCACATCGAGATGGGCGATGATGGTAGATACAGTGCGACCGGCATCGGTACCATTTCCTTTGAGAGGGAGTCTGGTAAACCCTTCATATTGAAGGAAGTGATGCATGTTCCAGGATTGAAGAAGAATCTTATCTACGCGGCGATTTTAGAAATTAAGGATATGATGTTGTCTTTAGCGAGGGAAAGGCTTTCCTACTGTTATGGGCAAGCTGAGTGAGATGTGAGAGACACATTCGAGTTGGGAGAACAACTCGTCAATTTGCTGGTGGGGGCTACGCAGCAATGGCGGGCAAGGGGCAAAGCGAGAGAGAAGGAGTGGTGAGCCAAGATGAGGGCGAGCTATGGCACAGGAGATTGGGCCACCTTCACCATGGAGCTTTGAAGATACTGCAACAAATTTCTACTGGGCTTCCTAAGGGTACTCTTGCATAGTCAGATCAGTGCAAGGGATGTACCTTGGGAAAATTTGTGAAAACCACCTTTCACGAGAAGGATAGTCGTGCCACGACGATCCTTGAGAGAATTCACACAGACGTGTGTGGACCTTTCTCAGTAGCTTCGACAGAAAAGCACCGGTATTATGTGATATTTGTTGATTATTTTTCAAGGAAGTGTTTGATCTTCTTCATGCAGAAGAAGAGCGATACATACTCAAAGTTCTGTGAGTTCAAGGCACTAGTTGAGAAATAATTGGGGAAGCAGGTGAAGGCTCTTAGGAGCGACAATGGTGGTGAATTCATCTCTGGCGAATTCAAGGAATTTTGCAGCGCAAAAGGAATTCGAAGAGACTCATAGCACCTCACATAACCCACAACAGAACGGGGTTGCTGAGCGGAAGAATAGAACGATCATGGGTGCTGCACGGGCGATGTTGCATGATCAGGGCCTACCCCTTCACTTGTGGGCGGAGGCATGCAATACTGCAGTATATGTGCAGAACCGTTGTCCTCACAAGATACTTGGCATGAGTACACCGGAGGAGGCATTTTCTGGTAAGAGGCCCGATATTTCCCATTTGAGATTTTTCGTTCACTGTTTACATTCATGTGATGAAGATGCCGGGGAAAAGTGGAGCCGTACGCTGGAGAGTTGGGATATTTATGGGAGTACCTTGTCCCTTCTTCTTGTGTGTATTTGTAACGGTCGCAGACTCTTGGCGGGATATAAAATTGGAAAAGCCATAGGTGTTCTAGCGAGGGAGCACACTTGCATGCGGAGGATGAGAGCTATTAGTTCCTAAGGATGAGTCTCGGGGATGTGGATCAGCCACAAGAGGAGGTTCATGGAGTGGAAGAGACCACTCATGCAGCGCCAACCATCAGAGGGCTGAAGCGCACTACAGAAGCTGAGCGACTGGCTCAAGATGCAGAGAAGGTTGTAGGAGCACCTACATCACAGTGCAGACAGAGACAGTCACCTGACCGGTATACTAGATACATGGCTCTTGTGAGAAAGTGTATCGTGACGGAGCCATCCTCTTTCGAGGAAGCTATGGAGGACCCCGCATGGGTAGATGCCATGGTGGAAGAGTATGATTCGATTGTCAGAAACAGTGCATGGGAGATTGTCCCGAGGTCGGAGGGGAAATCAGTGGTGGGTTCGAGATGGATCTACAAATTGAAGCAGACAGCTGACAGGAGTGTGGAGAAGTACAAGGCAAGATTTGTTGCCCGAGGCTTTTCACAGATAGAGGGGATCGATTATGAGGATACCTTTGCACCTGTCGCAAGGTATTCTTCGATACGGACGATTCTTGCTCTCTCAATGCAGATGGGGTGGCACATTCATCAGATGGATGTGAAGACTGCATTCCTCAACGAAGTCATTGAGGAGGAGGTGTACATAGAGCAACCCGAAGGTTTCGAGATCTTCAGCAGCGAGTCGCATGTGTGCAAGCTCAAGAGAGCGTTGTATGGGTTGAAACAAGCACCTCGTGCTTGGTACACACGGATAGACAGTTATTTCACCGGACTTGGATTCTCCAAGAGTGAGGCGGATCCGAACCTATACCAGATAGTGGTGGAGGGTAAATTCTTCAGTTTTTCAGTCATTGTACTTTATGTAGATGATTTGATTTTGATAGGTGATGAACTGTTGATACACTCATGCAAGGCTGATCTTGCAAAGGAGTTTGAGATGAAGGACTTGGGCTTCCTTCATTATTTTCTGGGATTGGAAATTTGGCAGCACAGTGGTGGACTGTTTGTTTCTCAGGGTAATTATGCTCGAGAGATACTAGAGAAGTTCAACATGCATGCTTGCAAGCCTGTTGATACTCTCTTCTTGGTGGATGGAGGAAGGAGGATGCTACTTTAGCGGAGGTAGTGGATGCCACTGTTTATCGATAGTTAGTTGAGGTCAAGCATATGTGCAGTCAATGGCCAACATATGCTATGCAGTTAACCAGCTTTCACGAGCTATGGTTAAGCCTACCAAGCTCTTTTGGAAGGCGGGGAAGCATGTATTGAGATATCTCAGAGGCACATCGGGATATGGATTATGGTACAGACAGTCGGATGAGGTGAAGCTGTGTGGCTTCACGGATGCAGATTGGGCAAGGAGCCCAACGGACAAAAAGAGCACATCTGGAGGGATTTTCAGTATCGGGTCGACAACAGTTTCTTGGTACAACAGGAAGCAGAGATCTGTGGCACTCAGTTCAGCAGAGGCCGAGTATATGGCAGCGAGTTTGGCTGCATGCGAGGCTATATGGATGAGGAAGATCCTGGTCGGGTTGTTCGGTTCACACTTAGAGCCTACTGTGATTTATTGTGATAATCAAAGTTGCATCAAACTCTCAGTTAATCCAGTATTTCATGATAGATCTAAACACATTGACATCTGGTATCATCATATCAGAGATTGTGTGCAGCGGAGAATCATGTTACTTTCATACATTCCTACGGAGGATCAAGATGCTGATATCTTGACGAAGGCGCTCACCAGGAGCAAATTCGAATACCACAGAGGCAGGATAGGGGTTGCAAATAATCCATATCTTGTTGAGAGGGAGTGTTGAGATTGCAACAAGATGATGAGCTTAGTGGAAAGGAGTCGCCTTCACTAAGTGGGCCCGCAGGCTATTTTTGGCGCAAAGTCTATTTTTAGACTATGTCTATTTTTAGACATGTGGATCATGTTCTATGAGTTGCAGGATGCTATTTGTGGATGGTTGGTCAAGTCGGAAAAAATAGATGGACTTCTATTTTTAGACATATTGGGCGGAATCTATTTTTAGATTTCCAGTCTAAAAATAGATATGTCGAATATTATTGGCTCTTAATAATATTTGGACTATAAACATTATCTTATTCTCTTGGAGCACTTCAGTTAAGTGCACAGATGTGGCACAGGAGCTGACAGAAGGAATTACGCTATTCCTGAGGGTTAAGTGGAGCTATTGCATGGATACTTCAATTAGAACTCATGTGACAGATTTTGGTGGAGTTGATTGAGGAAGTTAGTGGAGTTGTATTCAGTTTAACTAATCTAAACATAGTTGAGCTATTTGTATTCAGTTTAACTAATTGATACAATTAGTGAGAGTGGTGTGAATTAATTATTAATTAATTCACTAATTATAAACTCATAAATCAACTAAATAATGCATCAATTAACTTCAGTGCATGGACAGTTTCAGTGGATACCAGTGCAGAAATAGGTGAAAGAGCAGGTTAACTATCAGTTGTGACTATACTATTGCTATTTGCAACACACAGATAGGTGGAGTAGCCAATGAGGATTGCGCAGTTCAAGCCAGGTGGTTTATCTATTTAATGAAGCCATCCCATTGCATTAAAACGCAATAGAGGTTGGCTATCAAGTGGCAAAAGATTGGAGCATGTGTTTTGATAGATCTAGCTTGATAGTGTGTAGCAATTTTGGGTGTGCATGAGAGCTTGTGAGGAGATTTTGTACTATGATTGTTACATGATCTCCATGACATATAATATACAGATAGTTGGGGTTTTCAGCTTTAATCTTTCCCATAAATATTGTGTTCATATGTGTGATTGTTTGTGGTTTTAATGTATGCATGCAATTGATTTTATTTATGCATGCGATGATCAATGGTAGAAGAGATTCTGTATTATGCATGAAGCTAAAATAGTGTGTGATCAGGAGAATCTCAGTGAATAATATATCAGTTATTCAAATTTTCTACATTAATTCTTCTTTGATGTATAAGGGGTCCTTTTCCTCTTTTTCCATCAGCATATTTACCTCTTCATCTCTTGTTTCCTCATGGGTAAACCAAGAGGCTAATGCCATTAGTTTCATTTCCCCCAATATTGAGTTGAGGTCCCAGAAATTCATGTCTGTGAGGATCATATTGTGTCGATAAAACTCAACCAATTTGGCTCTATCCCAAATACTTTATTTTTTGCAAAATTCAATGAATTGTTTGTAGTATTGGAAAGGTAAAGAGCCATATTGCGCTAATATCTTTATCTATAATTTCATCCATTTCTCCTTGAGGAAGATTGCATATGATTTGGATGGTTTCCTTCATCGTATGGCTTCCATAGATCAACTTTCCATAGTGGAAACTTGTGTCTCTTTTTATTGCAGTTGCTCTGTTAGACTTGTGTTCTCTATTTATAGATGCTCCTTCATGAACAACTCCCTCAACCTTAAGCTTTTTAATTCCTTTCTCATTTCATTTCATTTTTCCTCCATTAGGCCCACATATTCTACATTTTTTTATTTTTCAATTTGCATCCATTTACGTGTTTTTCTTCTTTCCTTCTCCAACTCAAAGAAAAGTGGTATAGAAAATTTCTCAAGTATAATGCTACCTCCCTCAAAAACATTGTAGTAGGATTTTAGATTGGGTTATGGATTAGGCTCATGGAGTTCTTGGAGTCCTTTTCCTCTTCTTTTGGTGTGGTTGCCTCTTCTTGTAGCATCTCTTGTTGCTGTTGTAGCATCCCTTGTTTCTCCTATAGCATCCCATGTTTCTCATGTAGCTCCTCTGTTTTCTCCTGTAGATCTTTTGTTTCCTATTGTTACAAGGCATCTTGTGTCTCTAGCCTCTTAAATTTGACTTCTCTAGTGGTGGGCCTCCCTATGGGTAGCACACTTTTCCTAGTCATGGCCTTAGGAGAGGTAACTTCTTCAATATTTCCCACAGTGTCTCCCACTTCTTCCCTTTTTCTTCCTAATTCATAAATGGTGATAGGTATTTTTGAAGGAGGTTGAGGCTTCCCTTTCCTTATTATGGTTCTCTTCCCTTTTTAAAATTACAAGGGGCCTCACCTTGGCTGCCTTCTTCTGGGCTTGATAAGTGTGTCAAGTGTGGCCAATGTGGCAACTACTTATTTCTCTATGTTTCCTGGTGAGAGGCTTATTTTTTGTCCTTGTCTCTCTGTCCCTTGAGGCTTGGAGGGCTCCTCGAGGTTCTCTTATTTGTTCTTTGTTTCTCTCCCTCTCTTTACTATGTTTCCACTTTCTCCTTCTCTTCCTCCTTTTCTTCCCTACCCCAAATAATAGAGGCTGGTGTTTCTTCTTGTTCTGTAGATGTAATTCCTTTTGTTTCAATGAAAATATCCTTGTCCAAGTCTACAAAGTCATTCCATATCACAGGGTTCCTTAGGTGGCTTAAGGCATCCATAAAAATCATCATAATGAGGTCATGGTGGGAGATGTGTTGGTGCTCCCTTCCCTCACTTTCTGGCTCATTTCAATGATAGACTGTAAGAGGAAATGTGGAACTCTGAGTCTCTGTGGAATTGGTAATTTTTAATTGAACCTTAGCTCATGGAGCAGCCTAAAATGATAACCATACACAATGCTCAACCTCCCCTCACAGTATATGTATTTAAGGATGTGATATACCAATTCATCCCAAGGGTAAGGTAGTCTCTCTCTTCTCACTCCATTTTTATCTTCTACGGGATTTTCTCTATGAATGAATAATTTTTTCTTGGTTGTAACACCTATTTCTTTATCCTCCTTTCTCCATCAAACTCCCAAGGGTAGGGTAGTTACTCTTCTTATGAGTTCAGCATTTGAAGGGATAGAAAGTCCTATAACAATAGTAGTGGCACTATTTTCTCCCTGAGAATTTAGTGCCATGGAAAATTCTTGAGGTATCTCATCATCATATCCCTTTAATTGTTCAAATAATCCCATCCATTGATGTCTTAGAAATTATCCATAACAGGGGGATGTTGATGGATTAGTTTTGTGTCTGTGGGTTCTCTTCTGTTGAAACCTCCCCCCATTACTCCTATTGCTCCTCCTCTAGGTTATTTTGGTTGTGTTTTCAATATTTTCCTCAGAGTAGTCTTAGGTGCAAAGATAAAATTAAATAAAATAACAGAGGAGGAGAACGATGCTAATTTTTTTTCTATAAAAACCTTTTCTCTATCATTATCTTGCCTTCTCATATTAAAAAAATCAAAGGAAACTGTTAGCACCTAATTTGAACCCCACGCTGAAAAAGGAAAACCAAGGTAACCTTTAAACCACGCTCAGCCTTGTAGCTAGCCCTACAAGGTTAGGAGAGGGCTCTCTCTATGAAAATATATTCAACAAAGTACAATTATGAACTGATATTAGGCTAGGTATAATGATAGGAAATGTTTTAACAATTGAATTTTTCAGGGATGTGTTATTGCCTAAATCTACCTCAGGCTGAAGGAAGGCAGAGTTCAGGGTAACATCAAACCATGCTCAGTCTGGTAGCTAGCCCTACCAGAACAGGAGAGGGCTCTCTCCGGGTCAATCTCAGCGAAAATTAATCAATAGGGCTTAAGATGACTGAAATGAAAGCTAATTTTAGGCTAGGTATATAAGTGAAGGAGTTTGATTTTGTTTTTTGAGGTTTTTTGTTGGATCAAGGGAAAGGCAGTTTGGGTGCGGGGATTAGGCCTAGTTTTTGCAGAGTTCTGATTGGGGCAGGGAAGGCAATAGTTTTGATGCTTCAGATTGAGTGAATGGATGGATTAGACCGGTGAGGAGTTGAAGATGGAAAGAGGGTCTCAAGAGTCCTCCTCAAACAAATGAAAACATGAAAAACTAAACAAAAATGAAGGCAGAGCAAAGAAAACCAATGAATTCTACCTTTATAACTTGTTTGTTCAGTTTAAGAAGAAAGGAGAATGAAAATGGTACACATAAACATCAGGTAACTTACAGATACATAGAGGAAAACACCATCAAATCACAGAGCCACAAGGATCCCAAAAATGGCTGCAAACCCTGGTCAATTCCTTTTCCAAAATTGTAGAATGAAATGTACAATGAAGTCCTAGCAATCCCCAATGTCCAACCCTGAAAATGACTGAGAAAATACATCATATAGACAAGCCTAACCCATTCCCATGCCTCTAAGGGTCGAGCTCATCATTCTAGGAGCTGTTTCAACCATATCTAAACTAGGAACTAGAAAAGAGGCCATTAAACAACTTGCCTCTATATGTTAGGAAACTGATCCATTCACTCACATTTCACCTTTTAGTGAATGAATCTTATAGAACCAGTAAAAATATGCCAAAATGACATCATGATCATGAAATTACATCAAGTTACATCAATAGTTACATGAAAAAGTGAAACTGGTCAAAACTAGGCGAAATTCTGAGCTACTGAGTGAAAAATAGGCCAAAATTCTCTATGCGTCGCGCCCAAAATCTCTATGTGTAGCACAACTTTGGAGCTGATTTTGAGGCACTTCTAGAAGTCCAAATTGATCTCATGATAGCTCGTTGGAAATCCCTGTCTGTCTCATTTCCAAATCAAGTGGAAAATCTATATTTGGTGTCCATTTTCCCCTCCAAAAGTTCAATCTCCCAACACTGCTTCCTGTGGGTGCAAAAGGTGGCAGAAAGGCCAATTTTAGGGTGTTTTTGACCCTTACTTGATGAAATCCTTAGGTAATCCATGAGCATGCATAAATTTTCATAAAAAATCCAGAAATGCAAATTTTTCCACATGAAGAGCTGCCAATTATAAGCGCGCGCCAAGTGGCGCTACGCGTCGGGCAGAAAAATCTGTGTTTAGGCTCAAAAATTCAAATTTGACAAAATTTTTCCCAAATTTCTTGAAATTTAGGCTGAAGATCCCTTATCAAGCACTATGATGGGCCAAAGAAGTTTCGGCCAAGATCATGCCTTTTCACGCCTCCTCGATGCCTTCTTCATCTACGTTGCCTGAGGTGAATATGAAAGTTTGATGTCTTTGATTTTTGTTGCCAAATAAATGGTGATATGGGAGGGACTGTGGGGAAATAGGACAGCGGGAAAAAAGTGGTTCAATCAAGAAAAATTAGAAGTATGATCACAATCACTTGAATTTTTGGGGAGTTTGGGATTTTGGGAAATTTTACCAATGATATGGGAAAAGGAAAATGAGAGGAAATGAGATGGGATATAATGGAATAGGGGAGGGATTATAATGATAGTATGACAGTGATGGAAAGGAATGAACAATGTGGGGGGAGATGAAGTATTTGACACCAAAGTTGTTTTCAAAACACCAATTCAAAACCCTAAGGAGCAATCTTTGACCAAATGAGAGGGTTTGTGATTTGGCATCCAAACTCTTATAATCCACTTCAATCAGCACCAAACATGTTAATGGAAATTTCATAAACTTACTTGGAGTGAGGAAAACTGAGTTGATTTGAATTTTTGTGGAGAAAAGGTGAAAATTTCCCTTGTCAGTCCTGTGCGCAGTGCACACAACCTAGTGCGCCGCGCACTTTATATGCGCCGCACAGGAACAAAAATACACAGTGAAAAGTGGATATATGCGCCGCGCACTTTATATGCGCCGCGACCTTCACCCAATGCGCCACGCAGCAACTTCAATGCACAGTCCAGCCTCCACCTTACTAATTTCACTTCCTCCACGATTTTCTTGGTTTCCTTCTTGTCTTGGCTTGCAAATGGATTATAGAAACAATGAAAATATCTTATATAGTGAAGAACTTGTTTTTTTCATTTTGACCAACCCACTTTCTAATGTTGCAGAACTTTGGCACTTTCACATTTTATAACAAGCTCTATTTTTTCTTGTTTCCTTTGATTTTTTGAGCTAAATGATGAAACTTATCTATCTTTTGCAAGGATAGCTAACATGGAATTTGGCCAAGGCGACTAGCGCTGCACCTGCAGTATTTCACAACTGAAGAAACTTTGAAAAATTACAATACACTAATTACAAAGGATGAATTTGACGATTTTTCTTCAAAACAGAGTTTTGAAGAAAAATCATGATCAAGCAATATGACGATGAAATTTTGCACTGAAAACCTTATTTGAAGCTTCCTCATGTGCCTGTTGGCATTATTGGACATTCTGAAGACTAAATTTGTGAAACCCTAGACCTAGTGACACTAAAAAAACCCTAAAATGACTTTTTGGCAATCAAGAGACCAAACATGACTGTACATGATTTCGGTGAAAAAAATTAGACCAGCAGGTACAAGACATGAGGAACATGAATGAAAATACCCTTCTGTCAGATGATCCATGCTCCTAATGGAATGCAGATGACTGGACTGAATGAGACACCTAAAATGAAATGCAACAAAAGAGATTTTTATCTCTGACGGAGGGATGAAGAGACCGAATCTAAAATTGGCTCCAATGGGAATGGTAGCTCCTTGGAGGTGCCAAGAACTACAAATCTTTGGGAGAGCAGACAGTGCCTTCATCCATTGGGAAATGGAGTCAAAACACGAAAACTGACATTATGCAGACTGACTCTGACTCAAGGCTAAAACTGAAACCCATAATAAAACCAAACATGACTAAACATAACTAACAAACTGGAAATATGCTCACAATTGAGCTTATTCATCAAACCTACTCTAATTGTTCTTTTCACCACCCGATCAAGTGAAATGGAACAGCCAATGTAACCATGTAAGCATCCTGGCTGCTATTTGATTTCTTCCCAAATGCTTTCTGATGCACAGGAAAAGGGAATAATCAAAAGGCAACTCCCATGGAAACTTGGAATCAAGTTGACTACTGATAAACTTGCAAAGCATGAATTGACTGGATAACTTCAAGAATACTACAAAAGGATCTTCATAAACATAGTTATTGATTTCCCTCAATACATCACTGCTTTGGTCCAGGTAATCTTCATAACTGGATATTATGATTTTCCTCACATCTGAGTTGTCTTTCTTTGGTGACAGCAGCAGGCTGTCAAAAGGATCCTAAATTTCGTGAATAAGCAAACTCTGTTGTTGATTCCAAACAGAACAAAAGTCTCCTTTATCAATCTCCTCATATGACTGCAAACCTTGATATGGGCTTTGTAATGAAAAATATGTTAAACAAGACAATGAAGTCAACTTTTGAATAAGATTATTATCAACATTATATTCTGGCACCTGGTTAGCTAATGGAGAAGAACTTTTACAGCAAACATCATCCAACACACGAGCAATAGGATCATCAAAAACTTGAGAAGACTGCTGCGATGTATCCATTGAAACGGTATGACATCCTACTGGCTGTTCATCTTTTTCTTTAGAGATATGATGAAGATTCTGCTTTATAAACTGAAATGCTTCGAAACACAAGGGTACAGAATCCTCTTGCATCATTAAATCATGTATTTCAGCTTCCACGCCTTCATCTGTAATCTGACCTTCAATTGCGTTTGGTGGCTGCAAATCTGGTGCTAGGGAGGGTTTTGTATACAAAATGATTTCATCAGTCGTTTCAGGGGGAGATTTCTCATTAACAACTTGCTCAATAATCTCGCTATCTGTCTCATCCTCAACATTAAAACTGAGAGATTGTTGATTTCCTATAGGCTGCTCATTTGAAAATTTACTATGCAATTTACCCTTCAAAAACTGGAATGATTCAAAACAAAATGGTATGGAATCATCTTGTATAATTTGATCATATGTGCCAGCTTCCAAGTCCTCATCTGCAACTTGACAATCAATGGCTTTCGGGGGCTGCAAATCTGAATATGGGAAGTCTTGAACAAGGTTTTCATTGCCCTCAAGATGGTCCAAATCAGGATTTGTTGACAGTTGATTTCTGATTGTATGAAAATTGTCTCTAACGAACTGAAATGAATCAAAAAAAAAAAGTCAAAGATCCTTCACTTACTTCAAAATTTGTTGGACTTTCCTCGTCATTTCCATAGCTGATATGCATCGGTTGATCACTGTACTCAAGCCACTGAAAGTGAACTTCTTCCTCGCACAAACTAGCTGCTGATTTGTCTGCAAGATTAGCTTCTATTTGGAGAACATAATCATCATCATACTGATCAAACTAAGGCAAATCATCAAGCATACATGTCAAATCAACAGATCTCTCTTCTCCAAGATGATCTACAAAACAATCATTATCAGATCTATGACAACTGGGATAAGAAACAAAATGTTTTGGATCAGCCACTTGTTCATGAACGTCATTTTCATTTTTTGCAGTCATTTTCTGCACCATCTCTTCTACTGTGTTTACCAAAAGGTCAAGCTTTTCCTCTGAAGGTGTCAGATGCACTGCAACATTCTTCTTTTCTTCTTCCTTCACCCTTGCTCTTTTAATCAGTAAATGAGCCTCTACATTTACTGCACTGTTCTATATCTTTTCAAGTGTTGCAACATTCCTTTCTCTCAGCTAAAACT
This sequence comes from Pinus albicaulis, assembly GCA_034641835.2. Classification (NCBI taxonomy): domain Eukaryota; kingdom Viridiplantae; phylum Streptophyta; class Pinopsida; order Pinales; family Pinaceae; genus Pinus; species Pinus albicaulis. The sequence goes on along the minus strand of CM076584.1, from coordinate 1,080,700,118 downwards.
CCATTTCCAGATCAAAAGCACCTGGGTAATTCAAGAGATTAGATCTAGGAGGAGGTCTTATATCAACAGGTATCGAATAATAAACTTGATTGAATCTAGCGGAAAATTGTTCTACTGTCTCCCCTGACTATCTTTTCAGCTGGGCATACTCGTCTAAAATAAGAAAAGGGTTCTGTCCGATCGCCCACCTGTCAAGGAAAACTTTGACGAAATGCTGGAAATCTGAGATGCTCGCATCAGGCAGGGCTTTGAACCAACTCTTGACTTTGCCTTGCAAAGAAAGAGAAAAAAGCCTAATACTAACATCTTCTTCATCAACTTCAAAAAGGTCTAGAAAAGTCTCAACATTCTGCACATGTTGCTTAGCGTTGACATTGTTACATTCACCGTCAAATCTCGACAAATATAGGTAATAATTTGCAGGGAAAGCATGGATAATAGAAGGTAAAACAAGAGGTTTATACCTATCTGGGAATATACAAGGTGTAGGAGTATATACAAGAGCTACGGGATCAATTTTGTTTTTTTTAGGCTCATCACTCTGAAGAGAGTCATCATAAGATGTGGGAAAAGTAAGGAGACTAGGATCAAAGGGAAACTCAGTATTTACACTTTTTGAATAGGTCGAGTGAAGATTTTGATCACCTTTATCATACAAAAAATTCTGAAAAAATTTCAGGACAGCTTCAAGAACAGCAAAGAAGTAATTTGCAAGAAAGCAGACTAGATCCTGAATACCATTCCACTTTGGATACCTGAACTTAGTGTAAGATCCTTCCATTTTCTCAGAGAAATAGTTAGTCCTTCAGTGGAGTCTCTACATTGAGTTGGAGTCACCAGGTGAATGATTTCAGCCTTCTTATGTCTGATCGTTGTCCACCATCAACAATCAAATCTAAACTTGATACATGTACTGGGGAAATTTATAAGTTAGATGTTACGTTTACAAACTAGACCGGAGATTGACTGAAGTAGTGTTTATCTACTTTCGCTAATGCAAAGCAAGAGCATTTCAAAGGCTACCTGGCATAACTTCAGGCTCCGTCTATAGCTTATAAAACAAATAACACCAACGAGCAAACCATTTTCTTCCCCAGTGTGGTCGCCACTATGTTATTGCCTAAATCTACCTCAGGCTGAAGGAAGGCAGAGTTCAGGGTAACATCAAACCACGCTCAGTCTGGTAGCTAGCCCTACCAGAACAGGAGAGGGCTCTCTCTGGGTCAATCTCAGCGAAAAGTAATCAATAGGGCTTGAGATGACTGAAATGAAAGCTAATTTTAGGCTAGGTATATAATTGAAGGAGTTTGATTGTGTTTTTGGGGGTTTTTTGTTGGATCAAGGGAAAGGCAGTTTGGGTGTAAGGATTAGGCCTAGTTTTTGCAGAGTTATGATTGGGGCAGGGAAGGCAATATTTTTTATGATTCAGATTAAGTGAATGGATGGATTAGACTGGTGAGGAGCTAAAGAGGGCAAGAGGGTCTCAAGATTCCTCCTCAAACAGATGAAAACATGAAAAACTAAACAAAAATGAAGGCAAAGCAAAGAAAACCAATGAATTCTACCTTTATAACTTGTTTGTTTAGTTTAAGAAGAAATGAGAATGAAAATGGTACACATAAACATCAGTGAACTTACAGATACATAGAGGAAAACACCATCAAATCACAGAGCCACAAGGATCCCAAAAAGGGCTGCAAACCCTGGTCAATTCCTTTGCCAAAATTGTAGAATGAAATGTACAATGAAGTCCTAGCAATCCCCAATGTCCAACCCTGAAAATGACTGAGAAAATACATCATATATACAAGCCTAACCCATTCCGATGCCTCTAGGGGTCGAGCTCATCATTCTAGGAGCTGTTTCAACCATATCTAAACTAGGAACTAGAAAATAGGCCATGAAACAACTTGCCTCTATATGCTAGGAAACTGATCCATTCACTCACATTTCACATTTTAGTGAATGAATCTTCTAGAACCAGTAAAAATATGCCAAAATTACATCATGATCATGAAATTACATCAAGGTATATCAATAGTTACATGAAAAAGTGAAACTGGTCAAAACTAGGCGAAATTCTGAGCTGCTGAGTGAAAAATAGGCCAAAATTCTCTATGCGTCGCGCCCAAAATCTCTATGTGTAGCACAACTTTGGAGCTGATTTTGAGGCACTTCTCGAAGTCCACATTGAGCTCATGATATCTCGTTGGAAAGCCATGCCTGTTTACTTTCCAACCCAAGTAGAATTTCTAGATTTGGTGTCCATTTTCCCCTCCAAAAGTTCAATCTCCCAACAGTGCTTCCTGTGGGTGCAAAAGGTGGCAGAAAGGCCAATTTTAGGGTGTTTTTGACCCTTACTTGATGAAATCCTTAGGTAATCCATGATCATGCATAAATTTTCATAAAAAATCCAGAAATGAAAATTTTTCCACATGAAGAGCTGCCAATTATAAGCGCGCGCCAAGTGGCGCTACGCGTCGAGCAGAAAAATCTGTGTTTAGGCTCAAAAATTCAAATTTGACAAAATTTTTCCCAAATTTCTTGAAATTTAGGCTGAAGATCCCTTATCAAGCACTATGATTGGCCAAAGAATTTTCGGCCAATATCATGCCTTTTCACGCCTCCTCGATGCCTTCTTCATCTATGTTGCCTGAGGTGAATATGAAAGTTTGATGTCTTTGATTTTTGTTGCCAAATAAATGGTGATATGGGAGGGACTGTGGGGAAATAGGACAGCGGGAAAAAAGTGTTTCAATCAAGTGAAATTAGAAGTATGATGACAATCACTTGACTGTTTGGGGAGTTTGGGATTTTGGGAAATTTTACCAATGATATGGGAAAAGGAAAATGAGAGGAAATGAGATGGGATATAATGGGATAGGGGAGGGATTATAATGATAGTATGACAGTGATGGAAAGGAATGAACAATGTGGGGGGAGATGAAGTATTTGACACCAAAGTTTTTTTCAAAACACTAATTCAAAACCCTAAGGAGCAATCTTTGACCAAATGAGAGGGTTTATGATTTGGCATCCAAACTCTTATAATCCACTTCAATCAGCACCAAACATGTTAATGGAAATTTCATAAACTTACTTGGAGTGAGGAAAACTGAGTTGATTTGAATTTTTGTGGAGAAAAGGTGAAAATTTCCCTTATCGGTCCTCTGCACCGCGTGCACAACCCAGTGCGCCGCGCACTTTATATGCGCCGCGCAGGAATAAAAATACACTGTGAAAAGTGGATATATGCGCCGCGACCTTCACCCAATGCGCTGCGCAGCAACTTCAATGCACAGTCCAGCCTCCACCTTACTAATTTCACTTCCTCCACGATTTTCTTTGTTTCCTTCTTGTCTTGGCTTGCAAATGGATTATAGAAACAATGAAAATATCTTATATAGTGAAGAACTTGTTTTTTTCATTTTGACCAACCCACTTTCTAATGTTGCAGAACTTTGGCACTTTCACATTTTATAACAAGCTCTATTTTTTCTTGTTTCCTTTGATTTTTTGAGTTGAATGATGAAACTTGTCTATCTTTTTCAAGGATAGCTGACATGGAATTTGGCCAAGGCGACCAGGGCTGTGCCTGTAGTATTTCACAACTGAAGAAACTTTGAAAAATTACAATACACTAATTACAAAGGATGAATTTGACGATTTTTCTTCAAAACAGAGTTTTGAAGAAAAATCATGATCAAGCAATATGACGATGAAATTTTGCACTGAAAACCTTATTTGAAGCTTCCTCATGTGCCTACTGGCATTATTGGACATTCTGAAGACTAAATTTGCGAAACCCTAGACCTAGTGACACTAAAAAAACCCTAAAATGACTTTTTGGAAATCAAGAGACCAAACATGATTGTACATGATTTCGATGAACAAAATTAGACCAGCAGGTACAAGACATGAGGAACATGAGTGAAAAGACCCTTCCGTCAGATGATCCATGCTCCTAATGGAATGCAGATGACTGGACTGAATGAGATACCTAAAATTAAATGCAGCAAAAGAGATTTTGATCTCTAACGGAGGGATGAAGAGACCGACTCTAACAGGATGTATGGAACAAATGGGACAGTTTGAAACCGGGGAATTAAATCAGGGATACAGGGTATTTCATGGGGAAAGGTAGGCAGGAAATTTTAGCAGTTAATTTTAAATAAAGATGGGATGGAAAGACTGGTGAGGAGCTGAAAAGGGCATAGGAGATGGATCATTTTCAAACAGATGAAAACACAGAATATTGAATGATTTCCCAAGGCAGAGCATTAAAAATGGATTCTACCTATCTATCTTGAAAGCATTCAACCAGAAATATTTATGAATGAATGGTGAACATAGAAAAATTTACATATGAACACAAAGGAAAGAACAAATGCTAAAACTCATACCACATGGATCCCACAAATCAGAGCTACATATCTTATTAATTCCCTGTCAAACTGTTACAATGGAGCGCAGAGCATCCTCCTTGATTTCCACACTATTCCCTTACTTGCTGACTTACAGACTGATTATAAATGACTAAGAATTACATTAAAGAGAACCAACAATCTGCCCCTGAAAAGCAGGAACAGCAATACATTTTGACCATCTAGAGATTCACTGTTACATCCAATGAATGAGAAGAAGAAACCTATAGAATAAATCTCCTTTAAATCGTTGCTGAAGATGTCTTACTGTTTTCATATTTAGTTTCTCGACCCTTTGACTGTTTCCTTTATTTTTATTTGGAAATCTCTTTATATGCCGAGAAATGCCCTTTGAAAATATCAAAACTGAATTTATGCCTTTAATGAAGAAAAATATTCATTTGAGTGGAAGGAGCGAAGGGAAAGGAGGTGGGGTTCTAATCGCAATCGCAATCGGAATTGGAGAGGAGGAAAGGGATACAACATATGGTGGAGCATTTGAAAATACGCGTTGTGATGGTGTAATCGCAATCGGAGGAAAGGAGAAGGGAATATGTATATTAGAACAAGGCCCTAAAACTCCGATGTGATTGGAATTAATGTAATAGGGATAAGCCAAAGGATAATGGGGTAAAAACAAAATAAATAAAAAATTTCGGCGCGTTGCAAAGGAGAAAAATGATTTTACATTGAAAGAGTGGAGGGCCTTTAAGGTGGGACTCGGGAGTGTAAATCGCATTCGCAATTAGGGCTTGGGAGGGGAGGCTAAGTGTTATACCGTGGGATTTCGCCGATGCGATTGGAGATAAGTGACGGGGGGGAAATCTTTCTAAAACAAAATAAAATAAATTGTGGGCTTTACAAAGGTAAAAGGCCCTTTATTTTTAAATGGGCAGAAAAGGTTAAGGTGGGGTCCACTTGATCGCAATCGCAAAGGGAGAAGGGGGCAGGTTTTAACATGTTGGTTAAATGGAAAAACGCGATGCAATCAGAAACTTAACAAATATTTAAAAAATTTCTATTTCGCATTTACAAAGGGAAAACCTTTTTTTTTTAATGAAATGGGGCGGAAACCTTATGGTGGGCCCAGCTAATCGCAATCGGAAGATCGGAGGGGGAGTGGGAAGCAATGGTCTTTGGAAACTTCGATTGCGATTGGCATGACGGCTTAGGTTCGTTCGATTAGAGGGGCTGGTCGACAGCGGAGATGCGTCGGAAGTCAGTCGGATCGGGGGAATTATGGGTGCGGGGATGCTGCGGTTTTGCAATGCGATTGTCTGTGGGCCGTCGAATCTTTAAGGAGATCGACGGTCCAGATGTAATCGGGCGGGGTCAATCAGGAGCACTCAATCGCATCGGAGTTTTTTATGAACACAAGGGTCAATTAGAGTGCCATGTTAAGTGTTGCGATTGCGATCGGGAAAGGGAAGGGAATTGGATCGGCGGGGGATTTATAATATAAAATCTTTTTAAAACTTTATTATAAAGTTAAAGGAGAAGGTGGGGAAGTGGTTTGTTTAATCGGATGGGGGGGATTTATAATAAATACTTTGCACTGTGATTACGTAATCAGAAGGGGAAAAGGGGTTTAATAAATAAAATAAATTTTAAGGAAGAAATGGGAAAAGGGGAAGGGTTAGGCTATAGAGGACCTTTCTTTCATTTAGGCATAGATTTCAATCCAGGAGTCAGTTTTGAGAGTATAATATATCGTTGGAAAGCTCTTTCCGGGATCTTTCTGATGGACATACTTAGAACATGATTTGACATTGAAAATTCTGTGGAAAATTTCTCTGAAGGGCACTGTGGTGACTTTGTGGAGATAGCAACTTCTGAAGTGTGACTTATTACATATGATGACATAAAATTACATAACAGATGATAATAAAATAAAAGTAGAGTGTTTTCACCTCAAAACATGGTTTTGAGGAGAAAATTACATCAAGCTGAATAAAACATTTCTTTGATCTTCTCAGGTGCTGTGACTTTGAGTTTATTGACCTCCTCATGACCTTGTTGATATTTATTGACACTTTGACTTATTAATTGACCATGGGGAAACCCTAGAGCCTAATGAGACCAACCCTATGACCTAATAATATGATTTTGAGAGTGAAAGTGACTCATGAATAAAGACCATAGAAAGGAGAATCAGCAAGTTTCACATGAGGGAAAATTGATGAAAAACCACTACCATCAATGAATCCATGACCTAGCAGAATGGTGAAAACTTATGCTATGGGACTCCTAATATTCAAATGCAAAAGATCAATTTTTCTCACTGATGGCAGTGTAACTAGACTGACACTAACAGAAACTATTGCACAATTTTTTGCTACAGGGTACCTGATTCAAGCATAATTCTTCATGTAGGTGTGTGGGAATTAGAGAGGGAGGAGGCCACTTACTCTTTTCAATATGACTCTCTTATGTGCATGAGGGTTTGAGTACAAATTCCAGTGGTTTTGGTTCTTTTTCTCCCCTTAATTCTCCCTTGTGGCTTCTTTTCTATCCTCTTGTAGCAGTTTAAACCCTCCTATAGCACCTTCAAACACAGTCTGTAGCAACTCTTTGGTACCCTAGGAAGTCTCTAGTAGCATCTAGCTTACCCTTCTCCAATTTTTTTCTATAAACGATCGATTGTTAAAATGGAGTCGAGCCTTGTACTTTTTATTACTTTTGTGATAAAGGCTCAGAGCACTTTGGTGACTTAGGTCTTTCACAACTTTCCTTTTTAAATCATTTCCCCCACTCCTCGTAATTGTCACCCCATTTAAATTTACTTTTGTATGTTTCATGATGGTTGAGTGAATTGTATTTAACTAATCGAAGGTGGCCAAGTTTATTGGCCACCTCCAGCCCATAAAAATTTCCTTCTCGATCATTAAACACATTTTGTCCATTATGTGCATAGGGAAGAGGTGATGGGTGTCATACCTTAGCCTACCTGTGATGTCGAATTATTGGATATGCCTTCATGTTATTTTTGGGCTTCATAACATGATTATTTTGAAGGTGTTGATTTCCTATGTTTGCTTCTGGAGTCCTGCAAAAGTGAGATGTTATCATATTTGTGTAAGGACTCCTCCCTTGTCTCTTATTTATTTTTATCTTCTTTTTTTAGACATGCAGACTACCTCTATATAATATTTCAACCTCGATGCCTACCATAGGTGCCTCAAAGGAGGTTTTCACCTGGGGATCCTTTCACCTTATTTTTTATTTTCTTTGGTTTTCTTTCTCTTGGGTTGCCTCACAAAGGTTTTCAACCCTATATTTAGCCTTAGATGCCTCATGGACGTTTTCATCTAGGCCCATTATTTTTCTTCTTTTCCTTTTTCTTTTTTTTTAGAAGCTTCATTGATTGTGGGTTGTGAGCCTCCTAATCACATTCAATTGTTTGTTGATTGAAATTATAAACTATTCCTTGGACAGAGTTCTTTTGTACAAATTCAACCTGTAACCATTGACAAGTAAGGGAATTCCTTCTTCATCAATTGTTCTAATTTGGATAGACCCATTCTCATGACATATTTCTACTCTATAGGGACCCAACCATCTTGTCATTAAATTTCCCTTGAAATACTTGAATTTGGAATCATATAATAGGTCCCAATCACCTTCTTGAAAATTATTATCCCTAATGTGTTTTTCATCTCAAATATTCCTTTGTAGTTGGATTACCTCAGTGTGTAGGAGATCTTGCAGCCTAAATTCATCTAAACCATTTAGTTGGAGTAGCCTCTCTTGTTGTGCTATAGTGAATTCCAAGTCTAACTAATTTTCCATCCTTAAGGTGTTGTATTCAAATTCAATGGAAAGTAGGGAATTCTTCCCATGGACTAGTTAGAATGGAGTAAATCCAGTGGTGGTATTCCAAGTTGTGTTGTAGGACCAAGTGGATTCTACATGTATGCCCAATATTTTCTGCTACTACCAAAAACCTTGGTCATAATGTTATCCAATTCTCTTTTTGTGACCTCCATTTTCCCATTTTCCTAAGGGTGATAGGATTGGATGGCATGTGCTTGATTTGGTGTTGCCTCATGAGATCTTCGATCATATTTTATGTGAATTGTTCCCATTGATCAGTGAATAACTCTTTTGGATAACCAAACTTGTAAAGATGTTCTCTCTCATAAACTCAGCTATATTCTTCTCATTTTTTGCCTTTATTTCCTTTTTTTTAGCCTATTTAGTCAGGTAATCAGTGCACACAATGATATACTTCATTTGTCAATATGGGGGATCAATGTGTCCATTGAAATCCATGTCCCACTTATCAAATGGATCTAGAGAAACTTAAGGTTGTAAATTAATTTCATCCTTAGGTGTGGGCTTACCCGTCCTTTGGAACTGATCACACCTGGTGGTGTACCTCCTTCAATTGTGATGCAAAGTGGGCCAGTAGTAACCTGCTTGTAGAACTTTGAAGGTTGTCCTCTTACAAGAAAAGTGGCCTCCACAAGGTCCATCATGAAATTTTGAGATTATTTCAAAGTCTTACTCTTCCCTCACACATCTTCTCATGATATGATCTAGCCCCAATATAAAAATATTTCCCCCAATCCAAGTGAATGGGGAACTTTTCCTAGCAAACTTTATTTTCTCCTTGGAGGATATATTTGGAGGGAACCTTCGAGCAACCAATAAGTTTTATATATCAGCAAACCAAGGAGAAAACACTGATATGGAAAAGAAGTGTTCATCTGGGAGTTTATCATCTACCATTTCTTCCTTTTCTGCAGGCAAGGTTAGGGTTGACCAAAAATATACGACCACATTTTCTTTCCCTATTTTTTCTATAATAGTCATCTCAAACTGTTGCAATAATAAAAACTATATAATTATCCTAGCATTGACATTATGTTTATTCATTAAATACTTAATGGTTTCATGATCAGTGTCAACAAAAGTTTGATAACCGGTGATATAATGCCTAAACGTGTTCAATAATGTACCACAGCCAAGAGTTCCTTTTTTGTGATTGTATAATTTAGCTCAACTTTACAAAGGTTCTTGGTGATGAAATAGATAGCATAAGGAAATTTTTCTTCCACTTGTCCTAAGGCTTCCCCATATAGCTTTATCTGATGCATCTGTGTGTATATGGAAAGGTAATGCCCATTTGGTACCTCTAGGGATGGGTGCAGTGGTCATATTTTCTTTTAGCACTTCGAAGGCTTCTTGAAAATTGTTTTTCCAAAAAAAATCTAAATTTTTAGCTAGTATCCCAAACAAGGGTGCAGACGATTTACTAAATTCCTTAATGAACCTTCTATAATAACCATCTAATCCAAGGAAGCTCCTAACATCTCTTTGTATTTTAGGGATAGGGACCCTTTTAATGATGGAAATTTTGTTTTGGTCAACCTGGATCCCTTCCTTGGATATAGAATGGCCAAGGACATTCCCTGCATTCATCAGAAATTGAAATTTCTCGAGACCCAATTAAAGGGCTTCCTGGAATTTAGATCCATAAGGAGTGAATTCATCCATGTATATCTCAAAAGTGTCATGAACAAGTTCAGTAAAGATACTTAGAATTTCCCTATGGAAGGTAGCAGGGGCATTAGATAGATCAAATAGAAGGACCGTATAGGAAAAGGTACCCCAAGGGAATGTGAATGTGGTCTTATATTGGTCCTCAGGGCTAATCTGTATTTGGTTATATGGACTAAATCCATCGAGGAAGGAGAAGATTTTATTCCCTGCAAGGCCATCTAGGACTTTCTTAATGAAGGGAAAAGGAAAATGTTCCTTCTTTGTAGCCTTGTTAATTCTCGATAATAAACATAGATCCTCCACTTCCCATTTTTCTTTGGGACCAAATTGAGGGGTGACACCCACTCACTATCTAAAATGGGGTATATGAACCCTACATCTATTTTTAAATCCTCTTTCACAATGTCATTAATATTTTCATACATCCTTCTCTGGGGTTGGCACATAGGCTTTCATCCCGCTTTAATGTAAATATGATGAGTACAAACTGAGGGATGCACACCTTTCATATCCTTATAATCCCAAGAAAAAGCATCTAGGTGTTTCCTTAGCAAAATGCATAATTTTTCTTCCTTCTCGGCTAAGAGAGAGGGGTCGATATTCAGATTTATGGATGGACCAATATCCACAACCTTCGCATGTTCTAGGCTAGAGTTAGTGGAGAAAAAAATCAGTTCAAGGATTACTTTCATATTCTTTCATCAATACATCAACTGGCATGGTAGTGGGGGGATGATTTTGTAAGATATGGTTGATAACATCATCTTCATCAAGTTTTTCCCCTCCTATAATAGTATCTAGAGTGCAGAATGAATAGGGGTATGTCTGATAAATCTATTCCTCTTCCTCATCCTCTAACCATTAGATAAAATCATTCTCAATATAAGGTTGAGCAGGAGTATACAACACAAGTTGTTTTGATAAATACCCATTCTTAATAGTCATGTACCCAGCCCTGCAACTAATGTAGGCATCAGTAGTGGCCAACCAAGGTCTTCCTAGGATGATAGGATAAGCAATAAACTTGGTTTTGGGCTAGAGGATGAGGAAATCAATGGGTTATTCTCAGGAGTCAATGGATACCATAACATCCTCAATAACTCCCTCGAGATCTATTGTGGATATGTTTGCAAGCTACAACAATTTAGTGGTTTTCCTTAAAGCCCCTTGGATATTTAGCTTCAGCATGGTTTCCCTAGTCATCACATTGATTGTAGGCTCAATATCAATCAATGTATTAGGGACCATAATTCCATCAATGTGTGCATCCACTACTAGGCTACCAAGATCCAATTACTTTGGGGAAATTACTCTTCCAAGCATCAGATCAGATAGTTGTCCAACAACATTGATAGTGGGTGTATCTCTTCTTCTTCTCCTAGGCCTTTTGAAACATTCCAACTTAATAAGTGTGTTGTAAATAGGAACATCTTTGATGGCCTAGGGAAGGGGTATCTTGACACACAAGTTCTTTAATTCTCCCATAAGTTCAACCTCTTTTGGGGTGTGTTTTTTAGGGTGGACCAGCCTTTTAGGATAAGGAGGTGCACTAGCTTGAGGGGCACTCTCTTCCTTCTCTTCTTCAAGATATTCAAGTGGAGCGGATGGTTTATTATTTGGGAATGCCTTACCAGACCGAAGGTTGATCTCTTGGATTTCCAAAGCATAAGCAAGATAGGATGTCTCCCCACTATAAACCTTTTGTGCATGCTTATTTTTTAGGTTTGGATTAGGTTTATCAGGCATTTTAGGTTTCTTAGGTGGGGTATGGTGAGGGATTTGTGGTTGAGATTGAGGTGGAGGTAGTAGAGAAGGAGGTTGGGTTGTCTAAGGTATCCACCCTTGTGAGGGGTTTCCCCATTGGGGAGATTAAGGAGGCTATGGCTGGAAAGTAGGGTGAATAGGTTGAGGAATATATTGAGGAGTATAAGGCCAAGGATGAGGTGTGGGCCATAATGTATGAGTGGAAGGGTACCAAGGCTAGAAATGTGCATTCTGATTTGGATTTTAATCAGGATAGTGTGAACCTTTCATACCTTGTTGATATGGTCGAGAGCCTTGAGGCCTTATTTGGTTAATGAAACAGGGTTGCTATGAACCACCTTCTTTGGTTAATGAAACGGGGCTGCTATGAACCACCTTCTTCCCCTTGGTATACAGCCTTCAAGCCTGGAAAAGAGGGAAATTTTTTGGTTGCATGCCTCTCTTCACGAACTTAGCAGACTTATATGACATTCAGTGGGAAATCATTCATTGGGTGTCTCTTATTAAATCTAGGAAAGAAGATAGATAGTGCCCTTTTTTCTTCCTCATACTTCCTTTTGATTTTCATAATATCCATTTGCAGGGAAAAGGTATGCAAAATTTCACTCTTAAAACCCTCCAACATACTTCCTATCTCATGCTTGATCGTTGTCAGAGGGAGAGGAAATGACCAATATTTGGCTAGACTTACCCTTTTTCCTAGCAACCCTTGAATGATTCATGAATATAGTTTTGATGTCATCATAAAGCAATCAGTATATATCTCCTCCAGCAATAATTTTGATGGTTTCCATTACATTCTCCCTGATCCCTCGGACAATAAATATCTTGAGTCACTCAGAATCAAGGGTATAGTTATCCCTTCTATAATTGAGTTGAAATATTTCCTCGTGGTCTTTAAAGGATTCATCAGTTCCAAGGGTCATCCTAAATATTTCCTCCTTTGTTTCTTTGGACCTATAGTAATCCATGTATTTGTCATTGAAGGATTGTTGCATTTTGGCCCAAGTAGTGATGTTTCCTCTAGGTAAACTCATAAACCATTTCAAGGTTGTGTCTTTTAGGGTATATTGAAACAACTTCAACTTATTTTCATCAGAGACATAATCATAGGTCCTCAATATAACAACAAACTCAAACAAGAAATTGTCAGGATCCTCAGAGGTTAGGCCATGGAAATGTGGAAGGGAAGCAGGGATTATACTCTTCATTTTGGCCTCTTTGTTGGTTTCTCAAATAGGGAAAATCTCATTGTGCCTTTTTTCGGCCATGGTTTGGGTATGTGAGATATGTTCTTCTTCCCCTATGGGTTCCTCAAAAAATTTAGGTTTCTCACCTAGAGGGTCTTCTAACTACCCTGTAGTCAAAGAGGGAATTTCACAGTCACCAAAGTAGAATGAAGGTTTCCTTCTTGAGGGGGTGGTAGCTTTTGGTAAGAATTTCCCTTGGTTATCACTTCTCCTACGAGGCATGAAAGAAGTATCTTTTTTTTCACTTCTTTCAAAACAATAAGACTGATGTAAAAAAAAAAAAAAACAAGTAACTCCTAAGTAGAAACAACACCTACTTAAACACCTCCCCAGAAATAGCCCCAAAAAGTGATTATCCCTAGTATTTCACCAAGAATGTTTCAACTCCCAAGGGCTTCTCAACTTAAATTATTAACCTTGGGTTCGTACAAATTAGAGATGACAGTGCTATATGCACAGTAGGTTAGGTTCTATTCATGTTACCCTCAGTCATGAGATCAGATCAAGGTGTTCAAAGAACGCTCCTTTCAGCTAAATACAAAGATAAAAGCATGTCATGATTGCAATGAGATGGACATCATTCAAACTACAAAAGTGAAAATTCTATTCATCCAATGTAAATGTTGATTGAAATTTCATAAAAGGAAAAGGCTAGTATAGTTGCAGAAGTAAAACATGCTACTCTATTTGCACGCTTAATAAAATTAATATCCTACTTGCATGAATCATTTATTTATTTTTAACCTGCTTGAAAATTATAAATTCAATCCTCAACAAAATTATGAAAAAAATGTGTTTTCTAATTATATTTGTTGTCTTATGTTTGTAGTGAGGAAAGGAAGGGGTTAGAGGGGTCTTAGAGTCTTCCCTGATCATGAAATCAAGGATTGGGGACCATTATTAAACTTTAATACACAAAGGTCAAAATCTGAAGAAAGTATGGTTGAAGAAAACAATGCTACAGGATTTCTACAGGAAGTGTTATAGGATGCCTTATATTGCTACAAGAGACCATGTTTTTCTATAGGAGGGGGGTACGATAGCTTTTTCAGGATAGGAATGGTGTCTTGAGGTTAGAAGAAGGTGTATGAAGGTATAATAAGGTTATTCAAGGGTGTGGGAGCCCCTTAGCCAAGCTTATTACCCCTCAAAGGTCTATCTTGCACCAAATTTATGCCCACAGTGTCCTTCATTTTCCCTAGAAGAGTGATTTCGATGGCAGAATTTGGAAGAAATGTGAGGTGTCTAGGAGAGAGATGGAATGGTCTAGGTGGATGTATAAATGTGTGCCCAGCTTTAAAGGTCAACACAATCCATGAAAACTAGTCAAACACATGCATCAAATGATCAACATTACTACAAAAAAAATTAGCATAGAATAGATGACTTGAATTTTATAAAAATATACTCTACCCTACAACACAACTCTAATTGCCAAAATAATGCTACCAAATTTTATGTTGCAAAAACTAAACATGCAGATGGATTACAGTCCAATACTTAAAAAATTTCAAGAAATCATAAACACGTATTTTTGGGTTGTTATTGTAGATCTTCCAATCACTCTTCCCATAAGAGAGGTGATAGGAAAATCTGCAACTACAAGTTTTGTGATGTAATTTATACTTTAAAAAGAAAAGAATTTCACTGACTTGAACAAGAATAAGGAAATAATACAAGAGAGGGACTAAATCCTCTGGGTTGGGCCCAAACCCGAGGGTTTCATCCCTCCAAAACTAACTCATATGCAGGCCAATAGTGAACTTTTCATTGACAGAAAATAAGAGTCGCATATTTTTGAAAGATGTAACTAGGTTTGATCTTCATAATGACATGTGTAATTATGGTTTTATGCAATTGATGTAAATAAGAAAATAAAATTAGTTTTGTAATGCTTGAGTCGCGGGTTTCATGCTCAAGGAATTTTATTTTATAGTTAAGGCTCCCATTGTGGGACTTTAGGTTTGATCATCATTTCATAAAGTCTAATAAGTCAATGTCAAATATTGAAGACCCATTTGGGCATATTGTACATTGTAGAAAGAGAAATTGTTGATTCATTAACCCTCCAAGTCCATGTCACAAGTGCTCCTTGAATTTTTCCTACAAAATGGAATTAGCATGATTCCAGAAGGGCATGTTAGCCTAGGCACAAGATCAAGTCAGCTTATTTTGATGGACATACCAATATATATAGGTAAGCTCAACCTCTCCTAGGATAGAATTTCGTTCAACCATCAAGGACAAGAAAATAAGTTTGCAGCTCATAAGAAAATAATCATATAACCAAGCAAAGGAAGGATTACCATAACCAAGTTTATTTTTTGATCTATTTTTGGTTAATACAATCCACACGTGTGAGGAATTTATATTTTCTACTACGAAAGGAGCTGAGGTATCACAGTCACACTTGAAGGTAAAATCGAGAAGAAAATTAAGTTGAATCTCAAGTAGAGTTTCCAAAGAAGAATCCTCCACTTAGAGCGAAGGAAATCAAGGGATAAAATCATTGTCTACCCCTCACATGTGTTGCAGCTAGGGCTTTCTGAAGAAGAGAAGGGTTGCAGGTATAAATCTAGAAGCCGAAATTTGAAGGGAATTTGAGTCATAAAGTGAAGCAAGCAGTTTGATCATCAATGACTCAAGGAAGAAGAAATAATTTTTGTGACTTAGTCTTGGAATGGTTAGTAGGTAAAGGGTCTTGGTCTTGATATTCCTCAATTGATGTCTCTATAAGAAGAAGAATTTTTTTTGGTTTTCCTCATAAGTTGGAGAGGTTTTGGCCCTGGTTGATCGCCTACATTTTGTATCTCTTGTCTCATTATTTTTTATGCTTTGGTAGTTGTTTGATGAAGAAAAACACTATAATAATCTAACTAAAGCAAATATCCTAATCTAAAGAAGTAAAAAGCATTCACAAGCAGTTATCTTCAAAGATAAATCTCCTAATACCAATGCCCTATATTTATCAACATGGGATCAGAGCTTAGGTGAAAATTTAATGAAGGGAAGCTTCATCAGGGACACTCAAGCATCAAGGGATGAAGCTCTAGAAAGGCACCAAAAGAATCATCGCATTTTTAGGTCAAGGTCTACATCATCTTCTTGAAGGAAGTTTCAAAACCATAGATCAATCAAATAAGTATACACTAAGAATTTTTCTTGGGATCCTCGCACAAGTCATCATCAAATGGAGATACCACAAAACCCTACCTCTACTAAAATTTAAAATATCTACAAAGTAACCTGAAGTCTACTCATCCAAGAGAAGAAATATGAAGGACATTTTCATCATCATCAACAAGGACATTGTCATCATTATCAAAGTCTCGAAGATGATCTCCCTCTCTTTTGAGCCTAGGATCATTCTTGAAGTAAACTATCCCCATCAAGGAGAAGCTTTCTATTATCAATATCATCATCAAATTCAAGGAGTTAGAAAGTGGAAGAAGCATCTTATCCGTTAAGTATATTTATTTGTACATATGAATCTATCAAAATTACTTTCTGCAAAGAACGCAACAAGTTGGTTGGGGCTTCAAACTTTCTTGCATGGAAGAAAAGGACATATTTGAATCTCATTGAAAATGAGGTAATGGAACATGTCAAGGGCTCAATCGCCAAAACACTTAAGGAAGATGTTCAAGCATTTTGAGGACATATGAAAGTAGAAGTGAGGTCCCAAAGGATTATCATAGGATCCATCCCGGATCCCCTCCTTCGCTGTGTATCAAAATTAGAAACATCAAAAGAAATATATGAAAAACTTTTAGAGTTGTTCTTCGTAAGCAGTAGAGGTGAAGTGATCTCATTAAGACAAGAATTATACAAGATGAAGATATCAAAATAATAAGGAATAGCCTCATACTTCAAGTTGATATCTTAAATAAGGGATTAACTACAAGAACTGGGAGAGATAATGTCTAACAGATAAATGAATACAATAGTACTAAATGCACTACCAGAAGAATGGGGCAACTTCTCATCAAGTATATATGGGGAAAAGGAAGCGAGTCCCTTCAATGAACTATGGTCACAATGAAAAAATTAGGAAACTAGGTTGAAGGAAAAATCTATTGTAGGATCAAATGAACAAAATCAAGCATATGTTGTTATGGAAAAGAGAAAAGGAAAGTTTGGGAAATTTGGTCCTCAAAAACAAAAGAAGGATATGGAGAAGGTTCAATTCTATGTATGTCAATAATATGGGCACTATAAGAGGAATTTTCCTAAGCTTAATAACGACAACAAAAAAAAGAGGAATACAAGAATCCTATGTTACTGAAGAAGTAGAGGAAGCCGAAAAGAATAAATCCAAGAAGGAGGAAGTAAAGGATCTCTACTATGATTAAGATAGTCTTCCTCACCCAAGTTCTTTTGAAGTCTCTATTTTTCAAGTTTTTTACGTTATATATCCACCATGGTAGGAATCACTAAGAAGCATGATAGGATGCATCATGGAATCGTAGAAGCATACAATTGAAGATAGGAACTCATGACATTATCTAAAAATAAGAATAAAAGATACATTAGATATAAGTCTATGGCAACCACCTATAGAAGGATGTAGCTCTTGGTAACCTCATTAGAAGCGCAAGTAGTACTTATGGGAAAAATAAAGTCATCTAGTATAAAAGCGCATCATACATCACTCAAGAGAAGCATTTTCCGGATGAGGATTATCAATATCCTTCGTTGGAATCTTCACTAGAAGGTTGACCTTTTTATAGGAGCAGGTGTTTCACCAAGAATTATACCTTGTATGGGATTTATGGAGTAAAGGTATGATGTCATTAGATGAAAATAAAATCAAGGGAATTGAAATCCATTCAATCAAGTAAGTTGGTAAAGGAATTCTAGATGATCCAAAAGAAGAAATGAGGTATGTATGCATATGTTTGGGTAAAATTTGAGTCATGTCATATGGTTGCAGGGATAAGTGCCCTATATTTTGAGCATGATCAAAAGAAACGATCTCCCCCATTGAAAAGATGTAGGAAGGCATGGGTCAGACATTGAATAGATGAAATAAACATAATAGGCCCTCATATGAAATATGAGGTGGTTGAAAATTTTGATAGAACTACAAGTGGAAATCCTTGAAAGAAATGTGTGAATAAAGGAAGAAAGAGATCATCTAATGCAACTATGGAGAAGGAAATAAGCATCCAAGGAATGGAATATTTGACTATTGTATCTCCATGGAAAATATATGAATACCCTTGATGAATTATGAAAAATAAATAGACCCTTTACATTATATATCTTGTTGAATATGTGTCAATTTGTATTCAGGATGTTGACGCGAACTGGAAGATGTCATGATGAAAGATCATCAGAAAGGTAATCTTGATTTAATTATTCATTTTCTAATTTTTGAACAATATCTAGATGAGTTTTTGCACGGGTGCCGAAGGAAGAATTGTATATATCCTCTACAACTAATTTTCATGTGTTAGGATGAAAGCTCGACCTTAAAGAAACATGACATGAAGAAGGTATAAAATCATGAAGGAAGGTTAGTGGACAAATGGATCACTTTCTGATAAAAATAAGGATTGCATGACTAACATAAATGAAAGTGATGGATGGTATGTGCCCTATGAAGAAGTCCCAAATGATGAAGACTCGTGAATAAAGAAGAAGAATAAACTCATGACATCGAAAGAATCAGTACTACAATTAGTTATTCACCCCATGGTCTCCACATATAGAGTTACTGAAAGAAATTCCTTGATCAAGAGGGAGCTTGGTCAAGTCCTTGGTTAATAGGGAGCTTGGTAACATTCCTTTAGTGGAAGGGTATGTCCTCTCTAAGATGAGATGGAGAGATAGGCACATCATTCTTGTCTTCACTTGGGAGGATATAATGGAGGATTTAGTAATCATCTAGCATCCAATACTCTTTGAGGATGTGGTAGGGAATCCAAGATAAGAGTAGTCATATAGGATCGATATTAGTTTAGGACTAGGAATCCAAGATAAGAATAGTCTTGTTGGAACATACTCTAAGCGAACTTGTGTGGGGTATGTTCTGAGAGAGAAAATGATGAGGGTGTCTATAAATCATTGGTATCACCAGCATTGTGCTCTAATCTTGTGGAGAGATATATTTTTTAGTCAATGCCTTGTTATGTGAAAATGTTGGTTGATATGATGACAGATAGATGGGTTACCAATCTGACTCTTATTATGATAATTCTTCAGATTGAGAACGTCCAAGTACTTGGTATGGATTATGCATACCTCCCTAGTTAAGAGGGTGTTGGAATTATGACTAATGTGTTGTCCTTGATAGCAACCTACTTGTAGCAGGATGTGTATGTGTTGTCCTTGATGGAAACATACTTGGTAAATATGTCAACATGACGGTAGCAGGACAAGTATACAATCCATTTCAAATGTGATAGAGATATTGGACAAAGGAATATCAGTTCAGAGTCAGAGAAATGATGAAAGAAAATTTTGAGGAAGTATACACGGTTTTTTTGAATCAAATTTGCGTATATATGTAGGTATGGAGAAGAGAAAGAATGTACAGTTTCCACACCATGGTATTCAAAATATCAGGGGTCTTTGCCATCGTATTGGACCATAGTATTGAGCACAAAAAGGATATTTTATCCTATCAAAGAATACCATCGACATTAGTATGGCTTTGACACAAGGTATTGGCTAAGTCCTAAGCTATATAAGGAGATGAAGATCAAAGTGCTTTGTGTGCAAGTAAAGGGTTATTGATGAATAGTTTGATCTGAAATAAGTATGCACCCTGGAGTGTGATTATGGATCAATTCTTATAGATTTGAACTAACTACAAACTGAATAATCTTCTTATGAGTTGATATATATGTGTTGATAATGTTATGATGTGTGTCCATTATGGTTATGTTCGTCTTACAGCAAAGGTATGATTCAATAGTTGATTATATATACATAGGTTTGTCTCAGGAAGATCGCATGCATGAAATATTGAATTTTATTGATGTTGATATGTAATGATATGTAAGTGGTTCATATATTTGTGATGGAAGATATGTGTTTTTTGTGATTGATTCCAGCAGTGCAGTGATTCAGTATGAGGGTTCAATGTCTTGAGATCTTTACACAAGTTTTCTTAAATCAAATCATGTGTATACGCGGGTATTATTCATAATAATAGCATATGCATATTGGAATACTATTGATTATGGTTATAAGTGATATCAGTTGGTTTCAGTTATGGATAACAATGTATGCCTTGGTGATTGACAATGCGTTAACATGATATATTCTAATTTATATTAATTGGTTGAAATAGTTGATTGAGATTCAATGATTGTTTTGTTGGTTCAGTGATTGAGAGATTTCTTACAATAATTGGTTTCAGTTTTGATATTTGGTTTTGAGCTTAAATGATGGTAGTGGGTCTAGTCTAAAAATTTAATGAAAGGTTTCCTACAAGTTGTGATGTTTTGGTTCAGGTGGATCTAGTATTAAAATTATGAAATGCGGTTCGTGGAGGTGTTGAGGTTTGGAGCCTTCAATGAGGGAATTGAATCTTCCTTCCAATAGTAGCTGGTAAATCAGATCAGTGGGTAGGAGCTCCCTTCTGGTGGGTGTCTGTAAATGAGATTAGGGGGTTGGAGCTCCCTTCCAATGGGTGTTGGAGAATGAGAGAAGGTTGTAGCCCTTTGTATGTAGGTTCTTGTGTGTTGGTATGAGTCTGCTTTAGTACAATATTGTAAGAAGTTTTCCATATAATAAAAGATGAAGACAGAGATGAGAACAGCAGTGGTTTTCTCCGACATTGGGTTTCCACCTAAAAATCTTGGTGTCCATGTGTGTTGATGTGTTTCTTATGTGTGATGGTTTATTATGTTCCTACTACACATTGTTATTGTTTAATTACTTCCTAATGAAGTATTGATACACTGATTCAAGTTAAACAGATGATGAATTAACTAAAAAGTAGTTTAACTGGATATATGCTAGTTTTCTGCATAAAATTCGCGTACATATGCAGGTTTATTCAGTATAGACACGTATAGAAATTTGAATAAGAAAAAACAATTTTAAGTGAGTTTTAAAATATTGATTCACCCCCACCACCCCCCCCCCCCCCCCCCCCCCCCCCCCCCCCCCCCCCACCTCATTATTTTTCCCAACGATTGGTATTTAATCAAGTCCTTTAGAAGAAGTTTGATCGCTTAGAGGAGATCTTGCAAGATGATGGGAAAGAAAAATATAGCTCAAGGAAAGGATTCAGAAATTAGTAGTAGTGACAGTGATATATCGGATGTAGTGAAAGTCACATATATCAACAAATATTCAATTTTGGGAGTACCTCATTTTAGATTGATCAAAAATGAAGAAGACGGTAACAAAGAATTATCAGGTGTGGGTTCTTGTTCTAATTGTGGTCCATTTCCTTGCTTATGCAATAATGATGATAGTGATGATGACAGTGAATCAAATGAACTTTCACTCATGGGTAAAAGTGAAAGTAATCGCTCTAAATAGTAGTCATATTCAAAAATGATGCCTCTAGAAGCATAATATCAAGGCAATTCAGAAGCAATGGTCAATGCATATGTGCCTATGATAAGCAAAGATAATTATCAACAATGGAAAGAAAATTTGAAGTTTAATCTAATGAACCTAGATGTTTGGTATCTAGTATGCAATGGATACACCAATATTTCCCCATCAGACGAGAAAGTGAAAAATAATAGTAAGGCATTGAGAGACATATTTTTTAGCATACTTGATTCAGCATTAAATAAGGTTATCCATTATACAAGTGCAAAGAAAGCACAGGATAAGATACAAGCAATCCATGAAGATATTCCAACGAAATATTTCTCATCAGGAAACTACCAGGTAATCATATCCCTAACAATGCGTCAAAGAATGAACATGATGATAAAACAACTTCTATGATGTCAAATGGAATTACTAATTCAGAAGACGATAGGTTAGAAGAAATTTATGATATTAGAATAAAACTTGATCTTGCTTTGAAAAATATTGTTAATATTAAATCTAAGTTGCAGGCATATGATAACAAGGATTATATTAAATCGGTAAATGTTGTTGTGGAATATAAACAATATTGTGAAGGTCTTGAAATTGAGATTGTCTCTCTAAAAGAAGATCTTGAAAAATCATATAAGTGGAATGAAGAACTACTTCAATAATTTCAAGAACAAGAAAATGGGTTGAAAGAAGATATTCTCAAATTAAAGGAGCAAGTAGAAGAAGGAAGAAGGTACGAATAAGCATTATCTAGAAAAATAAAATAAATATCAAAGAATGGAGGTTGACGTAAACATTTTAAAAGGTAAAGATAAAAATTTGAGATTTCAAGGTCATACTAATATTCTGATAATATTCTTAGTAGGCAAAGGTCTCCTACTATTAAATCTGGTCTTTGTTTTCATGAACCTGTTAAAGGATAATCTATTTCACAAACTGGTGCTAAGAATACAAAGGATAACAATGCAAAACGTGAAGTGTTTAACAAAGAGATAAGAAGCCAGCCTTATCAACAATCAACGATCATGAATATTCAATGGAAATCATTTTCTCCTAACTATAGAAGTGTCGATCGATTCTCTCCTCTGATCAATAATGTTGAATTATTTATATTTCATAATTATGGACATGTTACAGCCAATTGTAGAAGCATATTGTTTCGGTCTCAAGCAAATAGTAGCTCCACTAGAAGATCATCATCTCCCACATACTCAGGTTTCTTCAAGGGATATTGTTTTTCTTGCAACATATTTGGTCACAAAGCTATTGATTGCAATAAAAGGAACATGAGACAGAAATATTATGATTCCTATTCTCCCTTTTATGGTCATATAAGATGTTATGCATGTAACATGTTTGGGCATGTAGCAAAATAATGCAGGAACAAATCAATGAAACACAACAGACAACATGGCAAGTAATCAGATAAGAATATTTATGACAAAAGGACTAAAGAAGATGGATCCATCAACATTCCTCTTAATAAGTATAAACAAGAAGAACAGATAATATTTGTTCTTTCACTCTGCTCATTTGAAAATGAATATGAATGGTACATAGACAAAGGATTCT
Source organism: Pinus albicaulis (assembly GCA_034641835.2). Classification (NCBI taxonomy): domain Eukaryota; kingdom Viridiplantae; phylum Streptophyta; class Pinopsida; order Pinales; family Pinaceae; genus Pinus; species Pinus albicaulis. Next base: position 1,080,677,086 of record CM076584.1, on the reverse strand, counting down.
CTCATCACATGACTAGAGATAAGAGTAAGATGGAGTCTCTCAGGAAAAACCAAGATGGTAAGGTTATTCGTTCAAATAGTGCTCCAACAAAAGTTCTGGGAAAAGGTAGAGCAAGAATTAATAAACATAGAAGAGAATCTGATACTTTATTTGTTCAAGGGTTAAGGAAAAATATTTTTAAGTGTAGTTAAAATGGTGAATAAAGGAAACGTAATTGTGTTTACTTCAACCAAATACAAAGTCACAAATGAAGAATATGGAAAGCTCATAGGAAGAGGATATATAAATCCATAAAAATTATATGTATTTGAAGAATTGAATTCTCACATGTATGAGGAGGATTTATACTCGGAGTAAAAGAATATGGTGCCCACTGCATTCCATTGTTCTTAAAAGAATACTACTAACAGTAAACTGCAGAAGTGATATGAGGTACATGACCTCATGAGAGTAGAATATGTTTATTAGGTCCTTGGGATCAGTAATGTATATGCTCAGGGGGAGAAATACATATGTTGATGATGATCCTCATGGTTGTGTTTATAATAATGTTGGTTATATTACTGACAGTGCATTTTATGTGATAATAGTAGAAAGGTACAAACAATACAGGATCAGGGGGAGCCACATTTACTTTAAAAAAGAAAAAATCAACATTTCACCTTATGTACGCAAAAATTCATGTATATACACGAGTTTTGATTTAGACAGTCCTGTATGGTTCTCTATGATGTAGAAACAGTGGGGAATACTCAGGGAAAGGCTCGGATATGCTTTAGACAGTTATTATTTGGCATTCTTGTTCTGATCTTGATGGTTATAGTCTGTGGATGCTACTTAGAAGTGGTATTGGCTAATGATGGTTTATGATTTGTTTCAATATAACATTAATGATTTGATGGATTTACTTATTGGTGAAGATTCTTTGGTGACCTAACTGATGGATGAGTTGATGCGATCATATCTGACAATGAAAATTTGGCACAGGTTCATGGGGAGCATTTTATATGCTTCTAATAGTGCATTGTTGGCATTATGATTTCTTTAGTATTTCTTGTTGTGTAATGGTGTTCATGATAAGTATATTGGTGATGTTGTTGAAGATACTCATGTTACTAAAGTTTTTGAATAATGACTTTTGTCATTATGCATGAGTTTCTTATGGTGAATGATGCTTATATATTTCTTGAGACACGTCGTTGTTATGATGTTGTTGATCAGATTTGCGATAAAGGAAGAATCTCTTTATCTGCACACCTGCAGATGATGCATGTATATTTTAATGGCACATATGATATGTTGAGGATTGTTTTTCTTTTGATATGTTGAATTAACATGTAGGTATTTTTATCTCATACTATGATTATTTAATGATGATGTTGTTGTCATTATGACTTCAGTGATGCACAAGTTGTAGTTATGGATGATGCTTATAGTACAATTCTTGGTTCTTACACATGTTACAAATTGATGATACATGTATATGATGTGATGCAAATGGTATGTTGCTTAAGGATTATGATACTAAAGCATTATGATCTTGATGATATGAGATCACAGGGATGAGTTGATTTCATAGTATTATGATTGGTTGATGATGACAATATCATACATATTTCTATATTTATGTCATGGGATATCAATAAATTGCAGAATGGGATATTATGGATGATTACTTGAGTCGCATATTCATGAAATGGTTCTTGGTGTGATCATTATTCTTACATGAATATAATGGGCCAAGAGAATAATGTTGCTACAGGTTTCCTGAAGACATGGTTAGTGATATACTACTAGTACATATGTTGGATGATACTTGGAGACATGGCACATTTATTCACATATTTATGATGTTTAAGGATGATGATACATTTTCATACCTTACTTCAGGATGATATGCTTGGTTCTCACATATGTTTTTGATGCATGATAAGATATGTTTATTTTATGAACATGGATTGAGGCTCTTCCTACAAATGGAAAGAGAAAGTTGACCTTTATGAGGTCAAGAGGATGAGTTGATAGCAGATCTCTATGGAAAAATCTTATGATGTGGATGTTGCATACTTGGTCACATATCATATATGGTGTATGATGTTTGATGATGAATATCATGGTCTTATTCAGGTCTCTAGTCTTGGTTATAAATTTCATATTTGTCTCTTGATGTAAAGGTCATGTAAATACATATGTTATAAATCATTGTAAAATTCAGTCATGTATGGACTATTGGGTCAAGTCAATTATGTATGTAATCCCATGATGGGCATCTTAATTGAGTCACAATATGTAACCTCGTTGTGTTGGGTAATTGATATAAGCATGATTCAATGGTGATATGAAAGGTCAAGTTTGGTTGAGTCATAGAGTTATGTACTTCTTTGTATATTTTCAAAAAATTCAACATGTGCTCAAGGGGAGCATGGACAGTATACAGTGTTCATACTCAACATATAAGATCTACAATTCTCATGTCTACAAAGGGGGAGAGAAGCCTTCTTTCAACATTGGTCAGCATTTTTCCCCTGATTTTAAAGGGGGAGAGTAACTGAGTGTTTGAAAAGCTTGGTGCTTAGGTTGATTTGTTTTACAGGTATTGTGGTGACCAAACACCAAAGTATTTGTGATCAAGTCCAAAGGGGGGAACTGTTGGCATTATGACCAATGTGTTGTCCTTGATGGCAACCTACTTGTAGCAGGATGTGTATGTGTAGTCCTTGATGGAAACCTACTTGGTAAATATGTCAACATGATGGTAGAAGGATGATTATACAAGCCAGTTCATATGTGACAAAGAGATTGGACAAAATAATATCAGTTCAAAGTCGGACGAATGATGAAAGAAAAGTTTGAGGAAATATACGCAGGTTTTGTGAAGAAAATTTGTTTATATACATGGGTATGGAGAAGAGAAATCGTATGCAGTTTCCGCACCATGGTATTCTATATGCCAGATGTATTTAACATGGTATTGGCCCATAGTATTTAGTGTAGCAATGGATATTGGATCCCGTCAAAATATACCATCAGCATTAGAATGGGTTTGACCCAAGTTATTGGCTAAGGCCTAAGCTATATCTGAGGAGATGAAGATTAAAGTGATTTGTGTGCAAGTAAATGGTTATTTATGAATGGTTTGATCTAAAATAAGTATGCACCCAGGAGTATGATGATGGATCTGGTCTTATAGATCTGAAATGCCTACAAACTGAATAATTTGCTTATGATTTGATATATTTGTGTTGATAATGTTATGATGTGTGTCTATTATGGTTTATGTCGAGATTTGGGTTTGGATAATGTTCGATTGTGCAACAAAGGTATGACTTAGTAGTTTCATATCTATACGCAGGTTTGTCTCAGGAAGATCGTGTGCATACGTGGATCTTATTATGTTAAGTCGTGTATCGTTTCTGCAGTATGGACAGATTTGTATGTGTATATGCCTCTTGAGAAGCACATACATACATGGAATTAATTCATAAGAAGCGTGTATGTGTGCTATGGTTTCTGAAGTATGGGAAGATAATGATGCCTAATCGCTCTTTTTGTGACTTTTGTTGTATGTTGATGATGTCTTCTTCATGATATTCTATATGTGATAGTTTAAGTTGAGTTGGATTGTTTGTGAATGAAATATTGAATTGTATTGATGCTTATATGTAATTATCTGTAAGTGGTTCAGAGATATGTGATGGAGGATATATCTGTTTCTATGATTTATTTTAGTAGTGCAGTGATTCAGTCTGAGGTTTCAGTGTCTTGAGATATGTATGCATGTTTTCTTAAAGCAAAGTGCATGTATACACAGGTATTATTCATAACAATTACGTATACATTTTGGAATATTGTTGATCAAGGAAGTGATAGTAGGTGGTTTCTATGATGGGTAACAGTGTATGCCTTGGTGATTGACAGTGCATTAACATGATTTGTTATGGTTTAGTTTGATTAGTTGCAATAGTTGACTGAGATTTAGTGATTGATTTTTTGGTTCAGTGATTGGGTGATTTTCTACAGTGATTGGTTTCAGTTTTGATATTTGGTTTTGAGCTTAAATGATAGTAGTGGGTCCAATCTGAAAATTTGATGAAATTTTTCCTATAGGTTGTGATTTCATGGTTCAAGTGGTTCCAATATGAAAATTATGAAACATGGTCCATAGAGGTGTTAAGGGTTGGAGCCTTCAATGAGGGAGTTGAATCTTCCTTCCAGTAGTATTTGATAAATCATATCAGGGGGTAGGAGCTCCCTTCTAGTGGGTGTCGGTAAATGAGATTAGGAGGTTGGAGCTCCCTTACAGTGGGTGTTGGAGAATGAGATAAGTTTGTAGCCTTCTATAGGTGGGTTCTTGTGTGATGGTATGAGTTTGTCCTAGTACAAGACTATAAGAAGTTTTTGATATAATAAAATATAAATATAGATACAACAACAATGGTGTTTTTCTCCCACATTGGGATTCCACCTAAAAATATCGGCATTCATGTCCGTTGATGTGTTTCTTATGTGTGACGATTTATTATGTTCTTATTGCACATGATTATTGTTTAATTAATGCCTAATGAAGTATTGATTCACTGGTTCACGTTAAACAGATGATGAATTAACTAAAAAGTAATTTAACTGGATATATGCTAGTTGTATGCATAACAGTCACGTACATATGTAGGTTTACTTCAGTATAGTCACGTACAGAATTTTGAATAAGAAAATAAAATTTTAAGTGAGTTTTAAATTACTGATTCATCCCCCCCCTGCCCCCTTAGTATTTTTCCCAACAATTAGTATCAGAGAAAGTCCTTTAGAAGAAGCTTGATCGCTTGAAGGAGATCCGTCAACATGATGGGAAATAAGAAGATAGCTCAAAGAAAGGATTCATAAACTAGCAGTAGTGAAAAAGATATATCAGATGTAGTGAGAGTCACAGATATCAACAAATATTCAGTTTTGGGAGTAACTCGTTTTTTATTGAAAATGAAGAAGAAGGTAACAAATAATTATCAAGTATGGTTTTTTGTTATAATTTTGGTCCATTTCCTTTTCTATGCAATAATTATAATATTGATGATGACAGAGAATCAACTGAACTTTCACTCATGGGTAAAAATGAAAGTAAGCACTCTAAAGAGATGCCAGATTCAAAAATATTGATGCCTCTAGAAGCATAGATAGAGGCAATTCATAAAAAACGGTCAATGTAGATGTGCCTATGCTAAGAAAAGATAATTATCAACAATGGAAAGAAAAGGTGAAGTATAATTTAATGAACCTTGATGTTTGGTATCTAGTATGCAATGGTTGCACCAAGATTCCCCCATCATACAAGGAAGTGAAAAATAATAGTAAGGCATTGAGTGAATCGCAACAGACAACATGGAAAGCAATCAGATAAAAATATTGATGACAAAAGGACTAAAGAAGATGGATCCACCAACATTCCTCTTAATAAGTAGAAAGAAAAATAAAATATAAGTTGTGGTCTTGCTCTTTGCTCGTTTTAAAATCAAGATGAATGGTACATAGACAACGGATGCTCTCATCACGTGACTGGAGATAAGAGTAAAATGGAGTCTCTCAGGCTAAACCAAGATGGTAAGGTTATTCTTTCAAATAGTGCTCCAACAAAAGTTCTGGGAAAATGTAGAGCCATAATTAATAAACATAGAAGAGCAGTTGATACTTTGTTAGTTCAAGGGCTAAAGCAAAATATTCTAAGTGTAGGTCAAATGGAGGATAAAGGAAATGTAATTGTGTTTACTTCAACCAAATGAAAATTCATAGATGAAGAATCTAGAAAGGTCATAGCAAGAGGATATACAAATACAGAAAAATTATGTGTTTAAAGAATTTAATTCTCGCAAGTATGAGGAGGATTTAGACTCAGAATAAAAAAAAGATTGTTCCCACTGCAACCCATTGTTCTTAAAATAATACTACTAACAGTAATCTGCAGAAGTGATATGAGGTACATGACCTTGTGAGAGCAGAATATGTTTATCAAGTCCTCAGGATCAATAATGTATATGCTCAAGGGGAGAAATACATATGTCGAGGATGATCCCCATGGTTGTGTTGATATTCATGTTGGTTATATTAGTGACAGTGCATATGATGTGATAATAGAATACATGTGCATACAGTATAGGCTCAGGGGGAGCAATAGTTATAAAAAAAAACCAACATTTCACCTTTTGTACGTGGATCCTATGAAAGACAGTTTCGTATATACATGAGTTCTAATTTGGACAGTCGTGTATGGTTTTCTATGATCAAGAAACAGTGGGAATGACTCGAGGAAAGGCTATGATATGCTTCAGACAGTTATTATTTGGCTTTCTTGTTCTTATTTTGATGGTTACAGTCTGTGGATGATACTTATAAGTGGTATTGGCTAATGATGGTTTATGAGTTGTTGCAATATAACATTGATTCTTTGATGGATTTACTGATTGATGGAGATGGTTTGGTGACCTAACTGATGGATGAGTTGATGTGATCAGATCTGAGACTGAACATTTGGCACAGGTTCAGGGGGATCATTTGCTATGCTTCTAATATTTCATTGTTGGCATTATTATTTCTTTATTATTCCTTGTTGCATAATGGTGTTCATGATAATTATATTGGTGATGCTACTAAAGATACACATTTTGCTAAAGTTTTTGAATAATGATTGTTGTCATGATGCATGAGTTTCCTTTCGCCGAATGATTCTTATATATTGCTTGACCCACATAGTTTTGATGATATTTTTGATCATATTTGTGATTATAGAAGACTCTATTTATATGCATGCCTAGAGATGATGCATGTATGATTATTTTCGTATGATATGTGGAAAGAACATGTAGATATTTTTATCTCATGTTATGATTATTTTATGATGATGTTGTTGTCATTATGACTTCAGTGATGCACAAGTTGTAGTTATGGATGATGCTATAGTGCACTTCTTGGTTCTTACACATGTTACATGGTGATGATACATATCCATGATATGATGCAAATGGTATATTTCTTAAGGATATGGTCCTAAATCATGATGATATTGATGATATGGGATCATAGGGATGAGTTGATTTCATAGTATTATGATTGGTTGATGATGATAAGCTCATATATATTGCTATCTTTATGTCATGCGATATCAATAGATTGCAGAAAGGGATCTTATGGATGATTACTTGAGTTGCATATTTATGAAACAGTTCTTGGTGTGATAATTCTTGTTACATGAAGATAATGTGCCAAGAGAATAATGTTATTGCAAGTTTCATGAAGACATGGTTATTGATATACTACTGCTACATTTGTGGGATGATAATTGGAGACATGGCACATTTGGTAACATATTTATGATGTTGAAGGATGATGCTACATTTTCGTACCTTACTTCATGATGATATGCTTGGTTCTCACATATGTTTTTGATTCATGAAAATATATGTTTCTTTGATGAACATGGATTGAGGCTCTTCCTACAAAAGGAAAGAGCAATTTGACCTTGATGAGATCAAGAGGATGAGTTGATAGCATATCTCTACGAAAAAATCTTATGATGATGATGTTGCATACTTGGTCACAGATCCTATATGGTGTATGATGGTTCTTGATGACTATCATGGTATTATTGAGGTCTCTAGTCTTGGTTATAAATGTCATATTTGTCTCTTGATGTTAAGGTCATGTAAAGACCTATGTTATAAATCATTGTAAAATTCATTCATGTAATCCCATGATGGGCATATAGTGTAATAATTGAGTCACAGTATGTAACCTTGTTGTGTTGGGTAATTGATGTAAGCACGAGTCAATGGTGATAGGAAATTTCATGTCTAGTTGAGTCACAACGTCATGTACTTCTTTGTATATCTTCATAAACTTCAACATGTTCTCAGGGGGAGAATGGTTAGTATACAGTGTTCATACTCAGCGGATCATATCTACAATTCTCATGTCTACAAAGGCGGAGAGTAACTTGGTGTTTGAAAATATTGGTGCTTATCTTGATGCGTTTTACAGGTATTTACAGATTGTGGTGACCAAACACCAAATTGGTTGCCATCAATTCTGTTAGAAAAATTAAATATTACAGAGCAATGAAACACATAAAATATGCGGAAAATACAAGTACACAAAACACATAAAACCAGAGAGACACAGATATAAGTGGTTCACCCAGTTTGGGCTACGTCCACCCCGAACAGCTATTCCTTCCTTTCTATTATCCAGCAAAATCAAGAGACAAAACCTACAGCAGATCCGTTGTAATATCCTTTGTTCTCTCTCACAGTCTCCCTATTTTTTTCCCGCTCAGAGAATACACACATACAATACACAGCCGCAATACAATACCCTCATAAAAGTGAGGGGTTGCCTTCTAGGGCAAAAAACCCTAAACTAAACATAAACTCTACCGTCAGATCATGCGCCTAATGAATGGCCTAGATTGACTAGAAATTACTATACTTTTACAAGGAAATTTTACATCTATTTTTGGCTTCAGGGGCGCTGCCCTCGAAACCCCCCCCAGGGGACCGCTGGCCCCCAGACCCCCCAGCTGGGGGAGTAGGCCCCCCTGGACCCCGCAGGGGAGACAAGTCCCCCCCACGTGCAAGGGTGTACAATTTTCCTGGGGTATACATCCAGCTAGAACAAGGATCTCTGAATCAGGAAGAAAATGAGGCTCCACACCCAACAATCTCCCACTTGGAGACTGATTGTAGCAACTCCACCGCTACTTCATTTGATGGACAATGACTCCTCTTTGGACCTGGTTTTTCCTCATCTTCATCATCGTCCTTGAAGACCAATTAAAACTGAGCACATTTTTAGTTTCTCCCTGGTTACAACTTTTGTTAGCATATCTGCAGGATTCTGGCTAGTGTGTATATTTTCCAACTTCAACTCTCCATTTTCCAATACTGACCATATGAAATGGTACTTGATATGTATGTGTTTAGTCCTGGAATGAAATGTTGAGTTCTTTGAAAGATGATTGGCACTTTGGCTATCACTGTATAACGTGCCCATATCATGCTTCTTACCCAATTCACCCATAAGCCTTTGTAACCAAATCATTTCTTTACTAGCCTCTGTAGCAGCAACATACTCTGCTTCTGTTGTTGAAAGTGCAACAACACTTTGGATTTTTGAAACCCAACTGACAGTTGTTCCACCTACAATAAATACATATCTTGTAGTGCTCTTCCTGTTATCTCTGTCACCTGCCATATCTACATCAACATATCCATGTAGAGCAATGTTTGAACCACTAAAGCATAATGCTTGATTTGTGGTACCTCTCAAATATCTGAGAATCCATTTTACTGCCATCCAATGTTCTTTTCCTGGATTATTCATGTACCTGCTTACAACTCCCACTGCATGTGCAATATCATGCCTTGTGCAGACCATTGCATACATTAAGCTTCCAACTGCTGATGCATATGGAACTTTAGACATATAATCCATGTCTTCTTGGGTCTTTGGGAACATCTCCTTACTAAGTTTGAAATGGCTAGCAAAAGGTGTACTAACTGGTTTTGAATTCTGCATATTAAATCTTTTCAACACCTTCTCTATGTACTCATTATGAGACAGTGTTAATTTGTGATTTTTCCTATCTCTAGTTATCCTCATACCAAGGATTTGTTTTGCAGCTCCCAAATCCTTCATTGCAAATGAATTTTCCAATTTTCTTTTGAGCACATTTATTTCCTGCATGTTAGATCCCGCAACAAGCATGTCATCTACATACAATAACAATATAATATAGCTGCCATCATTTTTCCTTTTTAGATAAACACAATGATTAGAGTGACATCTAGTATAACCTTGTTCAGACATAAACTTGTCAAATTTTAGATACCACTGCCTTGGAGCCTGTTTTAAGCCATACAAGCTCTTCTTTAACCTGCACACTAATTTTTCTTTCCCTTTGACCTCATGTCCTTCTGGTTGCTGCATGTATATCTCTTCCTCCAAATCTCCATGGAGAAATGTTGTCTTTACATCTAACTGTTCAAGATGTAAATCTTCCGCTGCTACAAGAATTAAGATAGTTCTGATTGAAGTCATCTTAAAAACAGGAGAAAATATTTCATCAAAATCAATACCTTTCTTCTGTGCAAACCCCTTCACCAAAATTCTAGCTTTGTACCTCTGTTTTCCTCCATCTTCTTCCTTCAGCCTGTAAACCCATTTATTCTGCAATGTAGTTTTACCTGCAGGCAACCTGACTAAGTCCCAAGTCTGGTTATGCATTAAGGAGTCCATCTCTTCTTCCATGGCTAGCTCCCACTTCTTCCTAATTTCAACCTGCATTGCTTCTTCATAACATTCAGGTTCACCAGAATCAGTCAGCAATAAATAATGTAATGAAGGAGAGTATCGTTCAGGGGGTATACTTATCCTGGTATTTCTAACACCACTTTCAGGTGTTTGAGGTGCCTGTTGCTGTTGTGGTGGTTCTTGTTGTTGTGGTTGTTGATTATTATTATTTTTCAGGCACCTTTACTTTTTCAGTTATCTCATCAAGAACCGCGTATTCCTTGCTTTCTTTTTCCTGTTTCTTTTCCTGCAACTGATTCTTGTACAAGACCTTTTCATTGAATATTACATCTCTGCTCCTAATGATTTTGTGATTTTCATAATCATATAAGCGACAACCAAAATCATTAGCACCATATCCAATAAAGGTACATTTCTTTGATTTTGCCTCAAGCTTTGTTCTATTTTCTTTATTAATATGGACAAAGGCCTCACAACCAAATGGCTTTAAAAAAGAGTAGTTTACCTTTTTACCTGTCCATGCTTCCTCTGGAATACCACCATCCAAGGAACTTGAAGGCCCTCTATTTATTAGATAAATAGTAGTATCTACAGCATCTGCCCAAAATTGTAAAGGCAATCCTGCATGCAATCTCATGCACCTTGCACGCTCCATGATTGTTCTGTTCATCCTTTCTGACACACCATTTTCTCGTGGTGTTCTTGGAACTGTCTTCTCTCTACGAATTCCATGCTCTGAACAGTACCTATCAAACTCTTTGCTGCAATATTCACCTCCATTGTCTGATCTGAGACACTTCAACTTCTTTCCTGTCTCAATCTCAACCAAAGCTTTCCATTTCTTGAAATTATCAAATACATCAGATTTATTCTGAATACAATAAATCCATGTTTTTCTAGTTGCATCATCAATAAAAGTAACATAATAATGAGATCCACCGAGAGATGATACCTGAGCAGGTCCCCATACAGCTGTATGCACAAGCTCCAATTTTTCGCTCTTCTTTTCTTTCCCAACTCTGAGAAATCTGACTCTCTTCTGTTTTCCATAAATGCAATTCTCACAGAAATCCAAATCAACATTCTTCAAACCCGACAACAAATTTCTTGAGTGAAGAATCTTCATCCCTTTCTCACTCATGTGTCCGAGCCTATGATGCCATAATGTTGCATCTGCTCCTTTGGAAGTTAAAGCATTAACAGAGTTAGAAATACCATTGCATAAATACAATGTACCAACCTTTTCGCCTTTTGCTATTACTAGGGCTCCTTTGGTGACCTTCCAAGCTTTATCTGTGAAAGTTGTCACACAACCTTCATCGCCTAACTGCCCTGTTGAAATCATATTTTTCTTTAGATCTGGAACATGCCTTACCTCCTTTAGTAGCCATTGGTTTCCATTCTGCTGTTTTACAAGAACCTTACCCATTCCAACAATTTTACAGGGTTTATCATCACCCAAACGAACTTGTCCAAAATCTCCTTGAACATAGTCATGAAAATTTTTCTTATCAGGTGTGGCATGGAATGAAGCCCCTGAATCTACAACCCAAGAATCAATAACATTTTCGAAAGAAATAATCAAAGCATCTTGTAACACATCACCTGTCACATTTGCTTCATGATTGTTTTCTTGCTGTGTGTCTCCTTCTTTTCCCTTCCGAGATCTACAGTCTTTCTTTAGGTGTCCTTTCTTTCCGCAATTCCAGCACACTATCCCCGATCTGGACTTGGATCTGCCTTTCCTTGATTTATTGTGATATCCCGAGCTCTTTCCTCTTTCCATTCTTCTTCCCCTAGACTCTGCACTCAAAGCATTACCTGATGTCTCACCGGAGCTTTTCTGTCGCCTTTCCTCGCTAAGGATAGCACCAACAACATCATCAAACTTTAAAGCACTAGATCCAGAGACAGAGTTACTAATGGCCATTACTAAACCATTCCAACTCTCTGGCAATGAGCACAAGAATAACATAGCTCTAACTTCATCATCAAAGTTTACCCCTACAGAACTTAACTGACTGGTAACTGTATTAAAATCATTTAAATGGTCTGCAACAGATCCACCTTCCGACATCTTCATATTAAATAGTCGTTTCATAATAAATACCTTGTTTGAGGCTGAGGGTTTTTCATATAGTTTCGCCAACGTCTGCATCAAACCCTTTGTTTTTGTTTCCTTCGAAATATTGAAGGCGACTGACGCCGCAAGGCACAACCTTACTGTTCCAAGTGCCTTTCTATCAAGAATGTTCCATTCCGCGTCTGTCATGGCCGCCAGCTTCTTTGCTTTTCCGCTCAATGGTAGGTACATATCTTTCTGATATAGATAATCTTCCATCTGCATCTTCCACAGCGGGAAGTTTTGGCCATTAAATTTCTCGACCCTAAACTTAGCATCTTCCGCCATTGCTCCCACTCGAACCATGAACCCTTCTTTCCTGCGAGTTTATCAGCCAAATATACCTTCGGCTCTGATACCAGTTGTTAGAAAAATTAAATATTACAGAGCAATGCAACACATAAAATATGCGGAAAATACAATCACACAAAACACATAAAACTAGAGAGACACAGATATACGTGGTTCACCCAGTTTGGGCTACGTCCACCCCGAACAGCCAGTCCTTCCTTTCTATTATCCAGCAAAATCAAGAGACAAAACCTACATCAGATCTGCTGTAATATCCTCTATTCTCTCTCACAGTCTCCCTATCTGTTTCCCGCTCAGAGAATACACACATACAATACACAACCGCAATACAATACCCTCATAAAAGTGAGGGGTTGCCTTCTAGGGAAAAAAACCCTAAACTAAACATAAATTCTACCGTCAGATCATTCGCCTAATGAATGGTCCAGATTGACTAGAAATTACTATACTTTTACAAGGCAATTTTACATCTATTTTTGGCTTCGGGGGCGCTGCCCCCGAAACCCCCGCTAGGGGACCGCTGGCCCCCAGACCCCCCAGCCGGGAGGGTAGGCTCCCCCGGACCCTGCGGGGGGGACAAGTCCCCCCCACGTGCAAGGGTGTACAATTTTCCTGGGGTATACATCCAACTAGAACAAGGATCTCTGAATTAGGAAGAAAATCAAGCTCCACCCAACAAATTCCAAAGGGGGGGATTGTTGGAATTATGACTAATGCATTGTCCTTGATGGAAACCTACTTGTAGCAAGATGTGTATTTAATGTCCTTGATGGAAACCTACTTCCTAAATATGTCGACATGATGGTAGCAGGATGAGTATACAAGACATTTCATATGTGACAGAGAAATTGGACAAACGAATGTCAGTTCATAGTTAGAGGAATGATGAAAGAAAAGTTTGAGGAAGTATGCAAAGGTTTTGTGAAGAAAAATTGTGTATATACGCGGGTATGGAGAAGATAAAGTGTGTATAGTTTTTTTACCATGGTATTCTAAATACCATGGGTCTTTACTATGGTATTGGCCCATAGTATCAAGCGCAACAATGAATATTTCATCTCGTCAAAGAATACAATCGGCATTAGTATGTGTTTGACCCAAGGTATTGGCTATGGCCTAAGAAATATAAGGAGATGAAGATAAAAGTGCTTTGTGTACAAGTAAAGGGTTATTTTTGAATGGTTTAATCTAAAATATGTTTGCACCTGAGAGTGTGATGATGGATTAGGTCTTATAGATCTAAAATGACTAAAACTAAATAATTTGCTTATGAGTTGATATATCATGTTGATAACGTTATGATGTGTGTCTATTATGTTTTATTCTGATATTTGGGTTTTCTTGATGTTTTGTCGTGCATCATAGGTATGACTCAATAGTTGCAGATCTATAAACCGGTTTGTCTCGGGAAGATTGTGTGCATACGTGGATCTTATTATGTTAAGGCGTGTATTGTTTTGGTAGTATGGATAGATCGGTATGTCCATATGCTTCTTGAGAAGCACGTACATACGCAGAATTACTTCATAACATGTGTGTATATATGCTATGGTTTCTGAAGTATGAGCAGTTAATGATGGTTGATCAGCCTTGTTGTGATTGCTAATGTCTGTCGATGATGTCTTCTTCATGATATTCTGTATGTGACAGTTTTGGTTGTGTAGAATAGTTTGTGGATGAAATATTGAATTGTATTGATGTTGATATGTAATGGTCTGTAAGTGGTTCAAAGATATGTGATGAAGGATATGTGTGTTTCTATGATTGATTTCAACGGTGAAGTGATTCAGTCTCAGGATTCAGTGTCTTGAGATATGTACGCATGTTTTCTTAAATAAAATCACATGTATACGCTGGTATTATTCATAATAGTAGTGTATACATTTTGGAATATTTTTTATCAAGGTTTGAAGTGACAGCAATTGGTTTCAGTAATGGATAACAGTTTATTCCTTAGTGATTGACAGTGCATTGACATGATCTCTTCTAGTTTAAATTGATTGGTTGCAATAGTTGACAAGAAAAGAAGTGTGAAACCCATTAGAAAAGAAGCTTGTAACCAATCAAAGGAAGGAGTACCATAACCAAGTTTATTTTCTAATCTTTTTTGGATAAATCCAGTCCACACGTGCGAGGAATTGATGATGTCTACTGCAGATGGAGCTAATGTATCATAGTCACACTTGAAGGTCAAATCAAGGAGAAAATTAAGTTGGATCTCAAGCTAAGTTACCAAAGAAAAATCCGACACTTAGAGCCAAGGAAATCAAGGGTTAAAATCACTATCTATCCCTCACATGTGATATGGTTAGGGTTTTTTGAAGAAGGCAAGGGTTACAGGTCTAAATGTAGAAGTCAAAATTTGAAGGGAAGTCGAGCCATAAAGTGAAGCAAGTAGTTTTATCATCATTGACTCAAGGAAGAAGAAGGAATCCTTGTGACTCAGTCTTGGAGTGGTTAGTAGGTCAAGGATTTTGGTATTGGTATTGGTCAATTAAAGTCTCTATAAGAATAAGAATTTTTTTGGTTTTCCTCTCAAGTTGGAGAGATTTTGGCACTGGCTGGTCGCCGACATTCTGTGTCTCTTGTCTCATTATAGTTTATGTTTTGGTAGTTTTTTTTATGAATAAAAAATACAATAATATAATTAAAGTGAATATCCTAATATAAAGAAGTAAAAATCATTCATAAACAATTATCATCAAATAGAAATCTCTTAATACTAATTCTCTATATTTCTCAACATGGGATCAGAGCTTAGGTGACAAGTTAAGGAAGGGCAGCTGCATAAGGGACACTCAAACGTCAAGGGTTGAAGGTCTAGAAAGGCACAAAAGCATCATCTCATTTGTAAGTAAATGTCTACATCATCTTCTTGAAGGAAGTCTCAAAACCCTAGATCAATCAAATAAGTCTACACTAAGAAATTTTCTTGTGATCCTCGCACAAGTCATCATCAAAGGCAAAGACCACAAAACCCTACCTCTACTTAAATTGAAAAGATATAAAAAGTAACCTGAATTCCACTCGTCTAAGAGAAGCAAGATCAAGGATGTTGTCATCATCATCAACAAGGAGGTTGTCATCATCATCAAAAACTCTAAGGTGATCTCCCTCTCTTTTGAGTCGACGATCACTTTTGATGAAAACTCTCCCCATCAAGGAGAAGCTTTCTATTATCAATATCATCATAAAAATCAAGGAGGTAGAAAGTAAAATAAGTATATCATCAAGAAATTATATTTATTTCTACATCTGAATCTGTCAAAATGACTTTGTGCAAAGTAAGCAACAAGTTGGTTGGGGCTTAAAACTTTCTTGCATGGAAGAAAAGAACAAATCTGAATCTCATTGAAAATGAGTTCATGGAACATGTCAAGGGCTCAATCCCCAAACCACCTAAGGAAGATACTCAAGCACTTGCAAGACATATGAAAGGAGAAGTGAGGGCTCAAAATATTCTTGTAGAATCCATCAAGGATCCCCTCATTACCTATGTATCTAAATTAGAAACATCAAAATAAGTATATGACAAACTTGCAGAGATGTTCTCTGCAAGAATTGTAGGTGAAGTGATCTCAAAAAGACAAGAACTCTACAAGACAAATATATCAAAAGAAGAAGGAAAAGCCTCATACTTTATGAGGATATCTTAAATAAGGGATGAACTACAAGAATTGGGAGAGATAATGTGTGACAAAGAAATGACTACAATAGTAGTAAATGCAGTACCAAAATAATGGTGCACTCCATTCAATGAAAAATGGTTTCTATGAAAAATTGAGGAAACTAGATTGAAGGAAAAATATGATGTAGGATCAAATGAACAAAATCAAGCATATGTTGCTATGGCAAAGAGAAGAGGAAAGTTTAGGAAATTTGGCCCTCAAAAAAGAAAGAAGAATATGACAAAGGTTCAATGCTATTGATGTCAAGAATATGGGCACCATAAGAGATATTGTCTTAAGCTTAAGAAGTACAAAAAAAAAGAGAAGATTCCCATGTTACTGAAGAAGGAGGAAGTAAAGGATCTCTACTATGATTGAGATAGTCTTCCTCACCCAGGTTATTTTCAAGTCTCTATTTTTCAAGTTTTTTTGTTATATAGCCAAAATGGTAGGAATCACTAAGAAGCATGATAGGATGCATTTTTTGAGAATTTGTAGGGCTAGTGATTAACTCAAATTCTCTTCTTGATAATTACTTGTGAGATTTCTTATGTATTCTTATTTCACTTAATTAATCTTTCATCAAGTCAATTATCAAAGCACTAGTCAAATGTTGAGACAAAATAGTTCTCACTTGTAACTGAACATCTTGAAATGTAGTTAGGAAGGTAAATCTCTTATTTACCTTCCTCACTTTCTACCACCTTTAGATCACTGTTTTTTCAAGTTCTTTCCTTAGATACTTTACAATCAGAGATGTTCTTACTGTACTCTTTCTGCACCTTCAGTCATTGTGTACATTCAGTCATCATTGAACCTTCAGTCATTGTGTACCTTCAGTCATCATCGAACCTTCAGTAATCATCATCGTACCTTCAGTCATCATCATCGTACCTTCAGTAAGTTATACTTCAAGCTATATTGAACTTGTCCTTATGTCCGCAGTCTTTTAGATGTTATATAACCTTAGATAGATCCACACTAGCTGCTCCCTTTTCCACGTTGTCAACCTCAGTCTTGTCCGCAAAAACTTAGGTGATTCGCATTCTTTTATCTGATGTACAACCTCAGACAAGTCTGCAATTCTTATTGACCGAAAATCTCAGACATATCTTTGTTATGTTCACTGTCATTTATGCAAATTTTTCTAGCCTATTTATAGTTATTCGACCCTATAATTAGCTGACCTATTAAGTGAACTATTGGGACATAATTTGAGCCGACCTTTCCATCATTTTTCAAGCTGACTTTACAAGGTTTATCTCCAGCATCTTGTCCATTGTTTATAGGTTGTTTATCTTTGTCTCCTTCTTTTCATAATTACATAGTCAACATGAAGACCGACCTAGTTACATTTTACAACACTCCCTCTTAACTAGGGAGGTATTCATATAGTTACATGATCACTTTCAAACTAAAGAATATTATAAGAAAAATTGGATTGGTAATCGCATCTATATAGCATCATTTCAACCAGCATTGTACTAGTGCAAGGCCTTGACTAACAGGCCCATCTCTTCAACGAGACAATGGGCTTCAATGATAGCGAGACACATGACTTACATACACCTTCATCATTATCTTTCCAAGATACATACTCCACCCGGGTGTTCCCAAAGTATGACCTTCTTGGACTATTCTTCTCTTGGGTAGCTAGCTCTCAAAGAATATTGGTCCCCGACTACTCTTATCTTGAATGGCCGATCACATTCTCAAAGAGTATCGAATTCCAGATGATTACCCAATCCTCCATTCTATCTTCCCAAGACCAGAATGATGTGTCTATCTCTCCCTCCCAGAGAGGACCTATTCCACAAGGGAATGTATTCATTTTTATACAAAGAATGTACCTAAGCTCATCCTTAGGAATTACCAAGTTTCTTCCAAGTAAGAAACTTACCATCAGGCTCCCTCTTAACCAGGGATCTCCAGCAGCAATGGTGAGACACCCAGCTGCTCATGAAAAATTCTTGTCCTCGATGTCATGGATTTCAGTATTGAGGAATCTCCATCTTTTAGCTTCATAGGGCACAAATCATTCATCACTTCCATCCTGAGTCTTGCAGCTATCAGAGTGATTCACCAGACTTCCCTATCTGGTCCAATATTGTGCCATGCTGCTTTCCTTTGAATCATCCCCTAGGATCATACATCATTTCTCATGATTAGCAGCCTTGCACAAATTAATCCAGATAAACATTTACATATGAACCTTTTAAAAAAAAAAGTTACCTCAGTGATGATCTTTCACCATGACATCTTCTTGTAAGCATCGACATCCTTCATACAGATTGACACATCTCCTAATGATATGTTTTTCCAAATGTCTTCTTCTTTACTAGACTTCAGTCAAAGTCTACATATCTTTCCAGGAGATCTCCTAGTCACATCTTATTGGCCTTCGGATGATAACTTCCTCTTGAAATGGTTGCATTTCATGATCTCTTCCTCTCTTCACATTCTTGATTCCCAGGAAAATACAACTTTCATAGTTTCTCGTTCACATACAACCACCTCATATTCCATGAGGACATATTATGTTGATTTCATTTGTCTGTGCATTGAGAGATACTCCTCCATAGATCATACTTCTAAGTACAGAATTCCATTACCTGCAACCACATGACATGACTTCAAAACATCCAATTTCAGCATATAAATATACACATACCTCGTACCTTTTTCCCTTGAGTCATCCTGTAGCAATTTCTCAAGAATGAAGAGCTTCATTCCCTTGGCCTACTTCATCAATATGTCATCACATCCAGAAATATGTTTCCACGATGACCCTTGCTCTTGATGACTGCTTTACACTAGTAATGTTTGTCAGAGAGGTTTTCTCGGAGCTGATTCACCGGGAGCTCCTGCCATTCTTAGATCAGGATGCTACATTATCACATAACCAACAAAAGTCAATTTCTTATTCATAAGTTTGTGATATTTTATTTGAATCTTCTTTTTCTTTCTCCTATTGAGATTTTCCCTTTAGGACCAACTTTCTTGTAATGTCCATAAGTCTCCCACTTAAACTTTCCTTTTCCTTCTGTGAATTTTTTAGTCTTTTATCCTTCAACATTTTTTCCCTAGATTTGTCTTTTTCCATCTAGCATAGAGATCACAAGTTGAATGAGGTAATTTTCTTTTCTATTAGTTATGTTGTCCATCTTATCATCTTTTCCAGTTTTCACAGTTGATATCCTTTCATTCTTTGATACCTCAATTTTGTGTAAATCGGGTCTAAGTGACATAACCTTATTTATTGCATAGAATAGTTCTTTTAGCTTATCATGTATTCTCTTGATGTCTCCAATTCTTCATAGACAAAGGGATGTGAGGACTTTGACTGATTCCATAAGAATCCTTTGAGCCCTTCTATCCCTTTCCATGTATTCAGATAAACCTTGACCTATAGAGTCTTTCCATGGCTTTACTTTCTTCGAGGACTGTGACTATCCTCCTTATGCAAGGATTCTTGGTAGCCCAACCAGCTCATAGAACTCCCTGCAAAAACAAAGTCATTTAACAAAATTTTATTATACAATGAAAATACTTACTTGATAAGTGACGAGTCTTCATCTTGATTGCTTTATTTTTAATAGGACTGAGAGTGAATGGTTTTTCACCGAACTGTGGTCTTCATCATATCACCGAATTGTATCTATTGTCTGAACTATGTGTGCACTTAAAACAATAGAGATACCATCGAGACATAGAGACTTTTGTTCAAAGCCTCAGTTACTACAATTACACTGAATCTGAGATGATGTTTGAGCTGTATGTAAGTGATCCGAGAATGTATCACCGAGACTGCAATTTCTGAACTGTGTTCTTAGGACTGTAATTGATCTCTGAAAATTCAGAGAATTCGATCTGTATTAACCCATCCGAATTATACCTAGGAAACTTCACTGTGTTATAGTGCTGAAACAATGAGGATATTTCACTGTGGTGTCGAAACTTTGCCCAGGTTCTAAGCTCCAATTGGCACTGAGATCTATAGTAGAGAATGGCACCATACATTCTTTTTGAAGGTATCTGAATTGTAGTCGAATTCAGTGATCAGAAAATTTGATGCTTGTTGCTTTGACACCCTTTGCCTTGCTTAAATGACATTCTTGAAAACTGATCCTTGTTCCTTGAGTGTCTCTTTGATTAGATGCCCCTCTTTAGCACCATAGCTCTGAAACCATGTTGAGAATTTGTAGGGCTAGTGATTAAATCAAATTCTCTTCTTGATAATTACTTGTGAGCTTGCTTATGTATTCTTATTTCACTTAATTAATCTTTCATCAAGTCAATTATCAAATCACTAGTCAAATGTAGAGACAAAATAGTTTTCACTTGTAACTGAACATCTTGAAATGTAGTTAAGAAGGTAAATCTTTGATTTACCTTCCTCACTTTCTACCACCTTTAGATCATTGTTTTGATAAGTTCTTTCCTTAGATACTTTACAATCAGAGATGTTCTTACTGTACTCTTTCTGCACCTTCAGTCATTGTGTACCTTCAGTCATCATCGAACCTTCAGTCATTGTGTACCTTTAGTCATCATCAAACCTTCAGTCATCATCATCGTACCTTCAATCATCATCATCGTACCTTCAGTAAGTTATACTTCAAGTTGTACTGAACTTGTCCTTATGTCCGCAACCTTTTAGATGTTATAACTTAGATATATCCGCACTAGTTGCTCCCTTTTCCACACTGTCAACCTCAGTCTTGTCCTCAAAAACTTAGGTGATCTGCATTCTTTTATCTGTTGTACAACCTTAGACAAGTCTGCAATTCTTATTGACCAAAATCTCAGACATATCTCTGTTCTGTTCACTATCATTTATGCGAAGTTTTATGGCCTATTTATAGTTATTTGACCCTATAATTAGCCGACCTATTAAGTGAACTGTTTGGACATAATTTGAGCTGACCTTTCCATCATTTTTCAAGCCGACTTTACAAGGTTTATCTCCAGCATCTTTTCCACTGTTTATAGGTTGTTTATCTTTGTCTCCTTCTTTTCATAATTACATATTCAACATGAAGACCGACCTAGTTACATTTTACAACAACATCATGGCATCATAGAAGCATATAATTGAAGACAAGAACTCATGACATTGTCTTAAAAGAAGCATAAAAGATAGTTGAGATAGAAGTATATGGAAACCACATATAGAAGGATGTAGCTCTTGGTAACCTCATTAGAAGTGCAAGTAGTAATTATGGGAAAAATAAATTCATCTAGTATAAAAACTCATCATACATCACTCAGGAGAAGCATTTTTTGGATGAGGATTATCAATATCCTTCGTTGGAATCTTCACAAGAAGGTTCACCTTTTTATAGGAGCAAGTGTTTCACTGTGAATTCCACCTTGTATGGGATTCATGGAGTAAAGGTATGATGTCATAAGATGCAAACCAGATCAAGGGAATTGAAATTCGTTCAATCAAGGAAGTTTCTAAAGGAATTATGTATAATCCAAAAGAAGAAATGAGGTATGTATGCATATGTTTGGGTAAAAGTCGAGTCATGTCATATGGTTGCAGGGATAAGTGATCTATCTTATGAGCATGATTAAAATAAAGGATCTCCCCTGTTGAAAGGATGCAGGAAGGCATGGTTCAAACATTGAATAGATGAAATCAACATAATAGGTTCCCATATGAAATATGAGGTGGTTGAAAAAGTTGATACAACTACAAGTGGAAATTCCTCGAAATAAACGTGTGAATAAATGAAGGAAGATATCATCTAATGCAACTATGGAGAAGGCAATCAACATCCAAGGAATGGAACATTTGACTATGATATCTCCATGGAAATGAAATGAATACCCTTGATGAAGTCTAAAAAAGAAAGAGACCCTTGACATTATATATCTTATTGGAGATGTGTCAATTTGTATGCAGGATGTTGATGTAAACTAGAATGTCATGATGAAGTACCATCAAAAAGGTAATCTTGATTTAATGATTCATTTTCTAATTTTTGAACAATATCTGGATGAGTTGTTACAGGGATGCCAAAGGAAGAATTGTAGATATCCTCTACAGTTGATGCTCATGTAGTAGGATGAAAGGTCCTTAAGGAAACATGACATGAAGAAGGTAACAAAGCATGAAGGAAGGCCAGATATGTCCAAATGGATCACTTTCTGATAAAAATAAGGATGACATGACTGACATAAATGAAAGTGATGGATGGTTTGTTCCCTACGAAGAAGTCCCAAAGGATGAAGACTCCTTAATAAAAAAGAAGAAGAAACGCATGACATAGAAAGAAGGAGTACTATAAGTATTTGTTCATCCCATGGTATCCACATATAGAGTTGTTGAAAGCAAGTGCCTGATAAAGAGGGAGCTTGGTCAAGTCCCTGGTTAAGAGAAAGCTTGGGAAAATTCCTTCAATGGAATGGGTATGTCCTCCCTAAGATGAAAGGGAGAGATAGACACATCATTATTGTCTTCACTTGGGAGGATAGAATGGAGGATTGGGTAATCATCTGGCATCTGATACTCTTTGAGGACGTGGTGGGGAATCCAAGATAAGAGTAGTCGTAGAGGACCGATATTCTTTGAGGATTAGGAATCCAAGATAAGAATATTCTTGTTGGAACATACTGTGAGTGAACTCAGGTGGGGTATGTTCTGAGAGGGATAATGATGAGGATGTATATTAATCATTGGTCTCGCCAGCATTGTGCTTTAATATTGTGGAGAGAAAGAGTTCTCATTCAAGGCCTTGATATGTGACAATGTTGGTTGATATGATGACATACATATGTGTTACCAATCTGACTCTTCTTATGAGAATTATTCAGATTAAGAATGTCCAAGTACTTGGTATGGATTATGAATACCTCCCTATTTAAGAGGGAGTGTTGAAAAATGTAACTTGGTTAAGTCTTCATAATGACATGCGTAATTATGACTTTATGTAATTGATGTAAAGAAGAAAATAAAATTATTTGTGTAATGCTTGAGTCATGGGTTTCATTCTCAAGGAATTTTATTTTACAGTTAAGGCCCCCATTGTGAGCCTTTAGGGTTGATCATCATGTCATAAATTCTAATAAGTCAATGCCAAATATTGAAGACCCACTTAGGCATATTGTATATCGTAAAAAGAGAAAATGTTGAGTCATTAACCCTCCAAGACCATGTCACAAGTGCTCCTTGAATCAGCCTAAAAAGGGGAATTATGATGATTCCATAACGTCATGTCTTCCTAGGCACAAGATCGAGTTGGCTTATTTGGATGGACAAACCACTATATATCGGGTAGCTTGGCCTCTCCTAGAACAAAATTTCGGTCAAGAATCAAGGACAAGAAAATAAGTGTGAAACTCATAAGAAAATAATCCTATAACCAAGAGAAGGAAGGAGGACCATAACTGAGTTTATTTTTTGATATGTTTTGGGTTAATCCACTCCACACATGCGAGGAATTCATGATGTCTAGTGCAGAAGGAGTCGAGGTATCACAGTCACACTTGAAGGTCAAATCAAGGAGAAAATAAGTTGGATCTCAAGTCAAGTTGCCAAAGAAGAAGCCTCCACTTAGAGAAAATGAAATCAAGGGATCAAATCATTGTTTATCCCTCACATGTGTTGCAGCTAGGGCTTTCTAAAGAAGACAAGGGTTTTGGGTATAAATCTAGAAGCCGAAATTTGAAGGGAATTCGAGTCATAAAGTGAAGCAAGAAATTTGATTATCATTGACTCAAGGAAGAAGAAAGAAGCCTTCTAACTTAGTCTTGGAGTGGCTATTAGGTAAAGGGTCTAGGTCTTGATGTTTTCCAATTGAAGTCTCTATAAGAAGAATTTGTTTTGGTTTTCATCTCAAGGTTCAGAGGTTTTGGCCCTGGTCTATCACCTACATTCTGTGTCTCTTGCCTCAGTATTTTTGATGCATTGTTAAGTGTTTGATGAAGAAAAAAATTACAATAATATAGCTAAAGTGAAGATCCTAATCTAAAGAAGTAAAAAGCATTCACAAACAGTTATCATCAATGAGAAATCTCCTAATGTCAATGCCATAGATATCTCAACACATCCATCATATGAAAGATGAGAATAATAATGTCAAGCACTAAGCTCTCAGTAGCTACTCCTAACTGCAACAAAAATTTGAATCCTATTGAGCCTTTTGGCTGGTTTATTTATACAAAAATTATTTGAGGGGCAGCTCCCTTGAAAGGAAGAATGCTCCCCTCCAAAATCTTGAAATTTGTGGATATGGTTCCCTTGATCTTCACATGCACTTGGAGTTCCTCGGTTGCTAGTGAATTCGAGTTGTTGGTGAGGAATATTTGATCTCAAGCCAATTTGGAGGGTTGATGAGGTAGACAAACCCCCTATATTTTCTCTAGATGTCTCCACCAAGCCCCTACATAGTAAATATCAACAAAATTCTTATTTTTCTTGCATATTAATCACATTAGGCCATGTAATATGACAAGCACCCTTTAGTATTCTTACTAAGTATACTATGGCTAAAAATGTGAATTAATGTGAGCAAATGAGAGTTTTGCGGTCTGGAGGATAGCACAATGAACCTCAAAATAAACCTATTGATGGGTGTTAGTTTTTGTAGCATGAGATGTGTTCTAGCAATGAAATTTTGTTAAGAGGCTAGAATACATGAGTTTTCAAAAACCCATAAATCGTTTCTGGAAATTATACCTAGAAGTCTCACAATTAGATTATTAACCCATTTTTAAATATTTCTTAAGTCTAAACTTATGGAATATGGTTAATTAATTAGTATTAATTGAGATAAGGTGAGAATCATCTAGAAACACACACAGATCGACGGGGAATTAATTTGGGCCATTGATTATGTTTTAATATTGGTCGTTGGGCTCCAAAAAAATATTATAAGAAGAAGTCGATGGGTATACGGAGAATACACTAGTGCAGATACTTAGTTGCTCAGGAAGTTTGATTTTCTTAGTGGCGATAGATCAGAAGAGAAGATAGAGCCAGAGGGTGAGTAGCATGTGAAAGAGGAGGTCAGCATCATTCCGGGAGAAAGGTTTCCGGTCCTTGGAAGAGGCAAACGGAATAAGGCCGAAATTCTCATAGGGCCAATGTAAACTATGCGCAGGGAGTGATGCAGGAAGCTCAGCGCTGAAGCTGGGGAGGCAATTTCGGAGGAAGAAAATAGTTGTGGAGTCAGAGAAAATTCTCATGAAAATTTTACCAGTATTTTTCCTCAGATTAGATTGCTAGTTGGGCATCTAAATTATTGTACTCATAATTGTTGCTCAAGAATTATAGTAAAACCCTCATATGTTGCACCAGTTTTCCCGCATTGGGTTTCTCCGGGGAAAATTGTCCAAAAAATAACTGTGTTAAAATTCTTGTGTGTGTGCTAGAATTTCTTTGTTTTCAGTATTTTATTTTCTGCAGAATTTTTATGTTGAAAATTGCAATTGTGATTTTATTCATTGTTTTCCATAGCAAATAAACTACATAATTAAATTTCCATCTAGAAGAATAATTTCTAGTTTCTGCAATAGATAAAAATTTCACATGGTATCAAAGTGCAGTTGATCAGTGGGAGAGATCAGAGGAAAAAAGGAGGAATTTAGTTGTTTAGTGTGGGAAGCAAATTGAAATTCCCAGGGGAAGTGTAGTCACTTTGCCAAGAGACCTAGTTTCTTGAGAAAATACGATTTTTCAGAGGGACAAAAAAAAAATCGAGTTTTCCAAACCGAGTGATTCCAGAGGCAGAGGGAGCAACTCAGTGTTTTCGTTGAGTGGAAATATAGCTGGACATTGAGAGTTTCTACAACAGTTCGCTAAAGCAGGCCAACTTCGGGGTGGAAAAGAGGAATAGCACACTAAAATATTCAGCATAATCATGGACAGAAGTAACATTCAGGAGACTTCAAATTTTTATTCCAGATTGGAGGATGAATTTGCTTGCTTATCAGGATCAACTTCACAATGTGTCTGGTATAAATATAGTGGACCATCAACTCACATGAAAGGGGTTAGATAATATTTATCTGGCTACAAAGAATAGTATATAGACTTCTAGATAACTATGGGAAATAGAACGAAATGTACTCCAGTAGGGAGAGGTACCATAGACTTTCAGAGGGAGTCAGTAGCAAGAACCAGCACTAGAAATGTATTGCATGTGTCAGGATTGAGTATGAACCTGATTTCAGTATCTCAGTTATAGGATAAGGGGTATGATATTCATTTTGTAGGGAAGAAAGTGTATGTCAAGCACCCGAGTTGTAAAAAGGTAAGACCGATTGGAGTTCGAAGCAACAGATTGTACCAATTACAGCTTGATTCTCCAATGGCACTAATAGGAAGTAACAGTAGCAATGGGAAGGAGCTTAATGAGTTATGGCATAGGAGGATGGGACATTTACACCATGGAGCACTCAGGATTCTCAAAGAAATGGTAACAAGGGTTCCAAAACTAGGCACAGAACATGACTATGTGTGCAGAGGATGCGTACTTTGGAAGCATGCTAAGGTACCATTTCCTAGAAGTGAAAGCAGAGTTGATAGCATGTTAAGACTCATACGTACAGATATTTGTGGCCCGATGTCCACCAGATCTCTCAGTGGTGCCAAATATTTCGTCGCCTTTGTTGATGACCATTCCAGGAAAACCTGGATCTACTTTTTGAATACCAAAGATGAGGTCTTCGATTGTTTCAGAGAGTTTAAATCTCTCATGGAAAATGAAACAGGGAAGAATACCAAGGTACTTTGCTCATATAATGGTGGAGCATATATATTGATAAAGACTTCACATATTTTGTGCGTAGGAAGGCATCAAGAGAGAATGGACAAGTCCATATAATCCTCAGCAGAATAGTGCAGTGGAGTGAAAAAACAGAACCATTATTGGAGCTGTAAAGGCAATGTTATATGACCGGGATCTATAAAGATTTATATGGGCAGAGGCATGTAACACGACAATATATATTTAGAACAGGACTCCTCATAGAACATTGGGGAAGAAAACGCCAGAAGGAGTCTTCACAGGGAACAAGCCATAAGTGAGCCACTTCATAATTTTTTGCAGTGTAGCTTATTGCCACGTGCCAGATGATAAACGTACCAAACTGGATTAGACTATTGAGAATGGATTCTTCATTGGGTACATCAAAACCTCAAATGCATACATAATCTACATTCCTAACAATAGGAATATTTTATTAAGGAGAGACATAAATTTCATGGAGAACTGAGCTTTTAGGAGATCTCGTGAGATGCCTGCAAGTGATCAAAATCAGTGAATAGAGGCTCCTTTCGTCTAGCAGCAGGGGTAGCCACAAAGGAATCCAGTGGGATAGGCAGGAGATAGTCACAAGGATTGAGTATTGTGACCAGTACCAGCACTTCTTGAGGTGCAGGAATTTCTCAGCAGAAGGAGAAGCAAAGGCAGGATGAGAAGGAAATGTTTGAACCTCCTACGACTAGTGGTCGTTCCAGCAAAGAGGTTTGTCAGACATTAAGAAATGCAGAGGAGTTTATTGGAACTCGTAGGATGAACAAAAGACAGTGCAGACAACCTAACAGATACCAAGCATTGGTAGCTCAAGTTGCATAACCTTCCAGCTTTTAGGACGTCATACAGCATCAGGTGTGGATAGATGCCTTGGTAGAATAGTATAGCTCTATCATGACGAATGATGTTTTTGAGGTAGTTCCAAGGCCAAAAGATAGATTGGTTTTAGGTTGTAGATGGATATACAAGATCAAGTATGTTGTAGATGGCAGTGTGAAGTACAAGACTAGGTTCGTGGCAAAAGTATATGCACAAAAATAAGGAATATATTACGAGGATCATTTTGACCCAGTTTCCAGATACACCTCTATTAAATCAATTATATCCCTAGCAGCTCAGATGGGAAGGCAGATTCACCAGATGAACGTCAAGACAACATTCTTGAATGGGGTGATAGAGGAAGAGGTGTACATAGAACAGTGAAAGGTCTTTGAGGCGTCCTCATGTGTGCAGACTGAAAAAAATCTCTATATGGGCTTAAGTAGGCTCCCAGGGCATGGTATGGTCGAATTGACAACTATTTGCAGCAGATGGGATTCATCAAGAGTGACGTGGATCCCAACCTTTACTATTTGATGGTAGAGGATGGGCCACTCATCCTAGTTTTGTATGTGGATGATCTCTTTTTGATAATATCATCAGGGCTTATAGAGGATTGAAAGAGGAACCTGGCAGCAAATTTTGACATGAATGATTTGGGGTCGATGCACTATTTCCTAGGTTTAGAAGTGTGGCAGAAGAATAGGTAGATATTCCTTGGGAAAGGAATATATGTTATAGATATTCTAAATAGGTTCAAAATTCAGGATTACAGACCCATCACTACACCCATGATCACCAACTAGAAGAAGATAGATGCATTGGATGAAAAGGATGTCAATCCCACCTTGTATAGATAGCTTATTGGGTCTCTCATGTATTTTATCAACACTAAGCCAGATTTCTGCTTCACAGTCAATACCCTAAGTCAGTTCATGGTAGATTCGAAGAGGGTACATTGGGAAGAAACAACACATATTCTGAGGTATATTCGCAGTACATTAAAGTATGGGTTGAGATATACTCGAGGGGATGACGTAAGGCTATGTGGGTTCACATATGCAGATTGGGCAGGAATTTTAGTGGATAGGAAAAGTACCTCTGGGTAATGCTTCAGTGTTGGATCAGGTATGGTTTCTTGGTGTAGCAGGAAGCAGAAGTCAATAGTATTGAGATTTTCAAAAGCAGAGTATATGGAATCTAGCACAACTATGTGCGAAGCTATATGGATTCGGAAGTTCCTGGTAAGCTAGTTCATCCAAAGGATGGAAGCAACCAGTGTCTACTCTGATAATCAAAGCTACATAATCTCTCTGAGAATCCAGAGTTTCATGATAGGTCGAAGCACATAGATATTCAATTTCATTTCATCAGAGATTGTGTGCATTGTGGGATGATCCAGCTATAATATGTTCCCACATAAGAGCATGTTTCATACATACTCACAAAGGCTCTAATGAGATCTAAGTTCGTTTATCTCAAAGAACATATGGGTTGTTGGCAATATGATGCAAAGTGTTGTCCTTGATGGCAACCCACTTGATAAAGATGATGGAAACCTACTTGATGAAAGTTGTACTTAATGGAAACTGACTTGATATACTAATTAATGATGTAAATCTGATGTGTCTACAGAGTAGCTCAGATGTAATGATGAAAGGAATTCCAGTATGTGCTAGACCAATGATGAAAATTATGTGTCTCAAGGCATACGCGGGTTTGTCTAGGAGAAGTAGCGTATGCACGCGGGAAAGTACGTGCCAAGTCGCGTATGCTCATTTGCGCTCTAAAAGTGTAAAACCAGGGGTTACTACCATGGTATTGACCCATTGTATTGCGCGTTGGGTTGTCTATTTGACCCCGTCCAGGAATACCATCGGAAGAGGTGTGGTTTTGGCTCATGGTATTGATAAAGGGTAAACCTATATAAGGAGAAGAAAATCATTGTGCAAGGGGTGTGCATGTGTCTGGGCTTTAAATGAATACTTCACTCTGAAGTTTATTTGTATTGTTGAACTTTTTTCTTAATCGATAGATATGAATCTATGATGCACCCATGAATATGATGAAGGTTCAAAATCTCTAGATCTGGAAATGATGAATCTCTAGGATGATCTCAAAAGAAGTATTGAAGACCTGGCGCAAATCTATTGAAGATATTGAAGAAATCTGGGTAAGTTCATAGATCTGATCTGTTCTGCAAAGTTTGTCTTTTATAGATCTATACGCATGTTCGTTTCATGAAAAGCGCGTATATACGCGGATTTGTTTAAACAAAGGAGCGTATGGACTGTTAGGGTTTTTCTAAAAAGTGCATAGATGTATACATGGGTTGCCTTTATTAAAAGCGCGTATATACGCGAGTCTGTTTGAAGAAAAGCACGTATGCAATATGAACTGATGGTTGCTCAAAGCTGATTGAGATTCTGCATATCTATTCTGAAGTCTAGGTTATCTCTGATATTCTGGTTACAGTGGTTTCGTTGTTCTGTTTGATGCTCTGGGAAAAGGACGTTTGCTGATAAGTGAAGGATTTTGTTGAAGCTGTTTTGATCCAGTTTGAAAATTGATGAAACGTGGTCTGCAGTGGATCTGAGGGTTGAAGCCTTCAGTCTGAAAGTAGAAGCCTTCTGCCAGGAGAGGCTGGTGTTAATATCAGGGGGTAGTAACTCCCTTCCAAGAGAGGTTGGTAAACGAGAGCAGGGGGTTGTTGCTCCCTTCCAGGAGAGGCTGGTAAACGAGAGAAGGTTGTAGCCTTCTGCAGGTGGGTGCCTGCGTGCTGGTATGAGTCTATGCCAGTACATGTTGTAAGAATTTTTCTTAATAATAAAGATTGAATATTGAGACAACAGCAGTGGTGGTTTTCTCCCAAATTGGGTTTCCACCTAAAAATCTTGGTGTTCATGTGTGATTGATTGTGTGTGATGATTACTCTGTTATTTCTGCACCTATTTACTATTTTCTGAACATCTGATAAATGACTAATGCAATGATCTAAGTCATGAATTAAATGCATAATTAATTCACTGGATATACGCGAGTTCTGTAAAGGATATCCACGTATATACGTGAGTTGAATTCAGGAAAGTAGCGTATGGGTTTTTAAGAAGGAAATATCAAAGTTTTATTGTCTGCACTAAATACTGATTCACCCCCCCCTCTCAGTATTTTTCCAACAATTGGTATCAGAGCAGGTCCTTCTGAAAAAGCTTAGCCGCTAGAAGGAAGATCAAGCAAGATGAGCAATCAAGATGGAACAGCATCTATCAAGCCTCCACTCTTTAATGGAAGCAATTTAATCTTCTAGAAAATAAGGATGAGATCCTATCTTCAGTCTATGGGAGCAGATGTATGGGCCATTGTTGAACAAGGATATCAATATCCAGCCGCAGTACCAACGGATCCGACGGAAAAGAAGAATTATGAAACAAATGCAAAGGCGGTCAATGCACTATTGGGAAGTCTAACTGAATCAGAATTTGTCAAGGTTATGCAGCTGAATACAACAAAGGAAATATGGGAAAAAATCATTCTAAGTTATGAAGGAGATGCAAAGGTAAAAAGTGAAAAACTCCAAACTCTCAGAATTGAATATGAAAATTTGAAGATGCATAATGATGACAGTGTTGCTAGTTTCTTCTTACGTCTTGATGATATTGTAAATTGTATGAGAAACATGGGAGAAACAATAGCAGAATCTACTTTGGTTGAGAAAATCTTAAGATCACTAACGGCAAAATTTGAGTCAAAAGTTTCTGCTCTTGAATAAAAACAAGATCTTCAAAATCTTACTGTCGTACAACTCCATGGAATACTAACTGCTTATGAAATGAGAAGAGGAGGACCATCTGAAGTCAAAGAAGCCGTCTTTAGAGCTTCTACAAAAGGGAAGAAAGTACAAGAAGCAGAAGGATCAGGATATATCTCAGAAGAAGATGAGGTAAATTTTGTAAAGAAACTTCAACTTGGCACAGGACGGTTCAGAGGTAAGCTTCCTTTCAAATGTTTTGATTGTGGAAGAGTTGGTCATTATGCTGCTAAGTGTCCTTATAAAGAAACATCTGCAAAAGGGAAGAAAGTAGCAAGAAGGAATAAGCACCAGTCTAGCACTAGGAAAAGTTACTACACTCATGAAGACAGTGATGAGTTCTCTGATAGTGAGGAAGAATGTGAAAAAGATCTTAGACTTCTCATGGCTTTTGAATCTAAAGATGAAAAGGATACTTTTGTGGATGCTCTAGAGGACAATGATTTTCTTGAAGAAAACAATCAACTCAAAATTCGCTTAGAAGAATGTAAAATTCTCTTATAAGAAAGGAAAATTACCATAGAGACTCTGAAAAAGCAGAATGAAGAAGCGAAGAAACACAATGAGAATTTATAATGTGAAGTAGTAAGTCTAAGAAAAGAACTTGAGAAATAAAAGACTCTGAATCTTAGATTTGCTAAAGGATCTAAAACCTTAGATGAGATTATCAAGGTACAACGTTCTCCTCTTATAAAGACAAGTCTTGGATATACCGGAGAATCCTCTCAAGCTTCAACACCAAATTATCTAAAAGCAGCTACAGTTGGTTTACTACATTCAGCCACTCAGCAAGGGAATAAAGAATCTTTACAGGTAAAGCATGATCATCACAATTCAAGGAACACTAACAGGGATGTCTTTCAAAGAAGCTACAACCAACAGGTAAATTCAAATAGAAGATTTCATGATCACAAAAATTTCTACTTCAATGGACAATGTTTCTCATGTCACAATTTTGGTCATAAAGTTGTTCAATGTGTTGCCTATAAAACCATCATGACAAGAGAAGCAAGAAAGAAAAGGATGGATATTGAACCAAAGAAGAACACCTATAACAAATTTTCTCCTCTTCAAAATGAAGTTGAATGTACTTATTGCAATAACTTTGGCCATTTAGAATCTGAATGCAGGAGCAAAGTCCAGCCAAAACAGGATTTTCTTTCAAGTTCCAAAGTATGGAAAAAGAAGGAATTACAAGTTGAAAATTGTGGGATAGCGTTATTTGCATAAGGTGAAGAAAATCAATGGTACATTGATAGTGGATGCTCAAGACACATGACAGGTGACAAAAGCAAACTTCTTGCATATAATGCTCTAGAAAAGGAAAAGAAAGTTACATTTGGAAATGATACCCCTGCTGTAATTAAAGGAAAAGGGTCCGTGTTTTTAAAAGAAAAGGTGAAGGCTAATGATGTCATGTATGTGGATGGATTAAGGCATAACCTGTTAAGTGTAAGTCAAATGTGTGATCAAGGAACTGAAGTTGTCTTTAGTTCAAAAGAATGTGTGGTTCGTGATCTTGATACAGGTAAAACTATTATAAAAGGCAAAAGAGCTCCAAGCAACCTATATGTATTGAAGAACTACAAAGATCAATGTTACTTGAGCAAATCTTCAGAAAATTGGCTATGGCATAGAAGGCTGGGGCATCTGAGCTTTTCTCAAATCAACAAATCAAGTAGACTTAAAGCTGTTCGTGGTCTTCCCAATATTACTCTACCAGAAAGTATCATATGCAAATCTTGCCAATTCGGTAAGCAGACCAGAGTACAATTTAATGCCAAAGAAGGATCATCAAGTAAGCCTCTTGAACTTATTCATACTAACATATGTGGACCTATGAGGAAAAAGTCACCACGTGGGGAAGAATACTATATCTTATTTATTGATGATTTCTCTAGGATGTGTTGGATTGGGTTGATTAAACACAAAGATGAAGCATTTGAAAAATTTCAAATCTTCAAAGCACTGGTGGAAAATGAATTAGATCTAAAAATCAAGTGTCTTAGATCTGATCGAGGAGGAGAATATACATCAAATGAATTCCTTGAATTTTGTGAACAACATGGCATAAAAAGACAGTTCTCTGTAGCAGGCACCCCACAACAAAATGGCATAGCAGAAAGAATGAATAGAACAATTCAACAAATGGCTAGAGCTATGCTTGATGATTCTGAAACACCTGACATTTTCTAGGGAGAAGTAGCACATACAGCAGCAAACATTCTCAACAAGGCACATGTTCGGGTAAATAGTGACAAAACTCCATATGAACTCTGGTATGGTAATTCTCCCTTTGTGAAGCATTTTAGAGTTTTTGGAAGTAAATGCTTTATCAAAAATAATGATGAAAAGCTTGGCAAGTTTGAACCTAGATCAGATGAAGGGATACTTCTTGGTTACTCATCTACAAGCAAAGCATACAAATTTTACAATAAAAGGCTTCGAAAGATTGTTGAATGTATTGATGTTGTCATTGATGAATCTCCTGCAGCCCCTAAAGAAGAAAAACAAACGACAGAAGAAGATGATGGTGACTATTGTCCTTCTACATCAAATAGGAATGATATAGACAGTGGATCCAATGAAGAACCTGAAGATGATTTATCTGAAAAGGCTCCTTCCAGATATGTTCAAAAGAATCATCCAGAATCTCAGATTTTGGGAGATAAGGAATCAGGTGTACAAACAAGAAGGACTCTTGTAGGATCCTCTAGCTATCTGGCATTTCTATCCACTATTGAACCACACAATTTCAATCAAGCTAGCAAAGATGAATGTTGGGTTCAAGCCATGAATGAAGAGCTTGATCAAATTGAAAAAAATGACACTTGGGAATTAGTACCAAGACCTCATAACAAAAATGTCATTGGAACTAAATGGATATTCAAAAACAAGTTAAATGAAAATGGGGATGTCGTAAGAAATAAATCTAGACTTGTTTGCAAGGGGTATACTCAACAAGAAGGTATAGACTTTGAAGAAACTTTTGCTCCCGTAGCTAGACTTGAAGCCATAAGAATGTTTCTTGCTTTTTCAAGTTTTCAACAAATCAAAGTTTATCGAATGGATGTTAAATCTGCATTTCTCAATGGTGATCTAGAAGAATAAGTTTATATATAACAAACAGAAGGATTCATTTTGGGAAATGATGAAAATCTTGTTTGTAGACTTAAAAAGGCTCTATATGGTCTCAAACAAGCTCCAAGGGCATGGTATTATCGTCTTGACAAATATCTTCATCAACAAGGATTTTCAAAGGGGTCTGCTGATAGTAAATTATACACAAAAATTGAAAATGATAAACTTTTGATTGTGGTTGTATATGTTGATGATATCATTTTTGGAAGTAATGAAGAATCTATGAGTCAGAAATTTGCTTCTGTCATGCAGCAAGAATTTGAAATGTCTCTACTTGGGGAACTAACATTCTTTCTTGGCTTGCAAGTGCATCAAACTGCAGATGGTATATTCTTATCACAAGAAAAATACCTTAAGAAAATTCTGAAGAAGTATGGCATGGAAGAGTGCAAACCTGTAAGTACACCAATGATAACCGGATGTAATCTCAGTTCTCATGATGATTCTCCCATGGTGAACCAACCAGATTACAGATCTATGATAGGAAGTCTACTTTATCTCACTGGGACTAGACCGGACATTATGCATGCAGTTGGGATTGTTGGACGAAACCAAGCTAATCCAAAAGAATCTCACCTTCAGGCTGTCAAAAGAATATTCAAATATCTGCAAGGAACTCAAGACTTTGGACTATGGTATCCAAAAAAAGCTGATCTCACTCTTCATGCTTACACTGATGCAGATTGGGCTGGAAATGTTGATGATCGGAAAAGCACTAGTGGTGGTGCATTCTATATGGGGCCCCGGTTAGTATCTTGGTTCAGCAAGAAGCAAAGCTCTATTGCCTTATCTACAGCAAAAGCAGAGTATGTGGCTGCAGCATCATGTTGCACTCAACTTCTTTGGATGATGCAAACCTTACAAGATTTCCAAATCAAATGTTCGCCTCCTATTTCCATTATGTGTGATAATACAAGTGCCATTAGTATCTCAAAGAATCCTGTTATGCATTCCAAGACCAAGCACATTCCCATCAAGTATCATTTCTTACGTGAACAAGTGCTTGAACAAAAGGTGAAGTTGGAGTATGTTCCCTCCAAAGAACAAGTTGCTGATATATTTACCAAACCTCTGCCCAGGGAAGCGTTCGAATATCTCAAACAGAAGCTGGGAGTAGTCTCTGCCATGCAGAGGATCAGATCTGATTAAAATTCTGAAGATTAATTTGGATACGCGAGTTTCCTGAAAGACAGTCACGTATATACGTGAGTTCATACACAGAAAACCGCGTATGTGTGGTTGCTGACAATTTTTCTGGGTCAGCATTTCTTCAAGCACAAGCTATGGTGCTGTTGGTATCTCTGATGTTATTTGGAGTCTCTGGTGGTATTTCGGCTCTTATCTTTCTGTTTCATTCTCTGATTTTGGGTGAAGATGTCGTGATGATTTGCTGTTGAAAGTGTTCAGGATGCACATATTCAGGGGGAGCATTAGCCTTGCTGAGAATAATGCATTGTTGGCATTATGATGATTCTGAATTATGATCTCTCTCTTGAGATCCTTTTGTCTTGGGTATGAAGGGTCATATTTGTAATTTGATGAAAAGTTCATGTTGAGACCTATGATGTAAATTGTAATATTCAGTCATGTAAGGACTTGTTCAATGTGTAAACCCACTTGGTTGGGTACTTGAGTCTCATCTGTAAATCCACTTGGTTGGATCTTTGATGTAAGTATGAGTCCTTGGTGATAGGAAGGTCATAGAGTCATGTACTTCATTGAAAAACATGTTTGAAGATCCAGCATGAAATCAGGGGGAGCATGGTAACTTCAGTGCACATCAGATCTCCAACGCTCTTCTTTCAACATGAGGAGAAAAACCTTGTGTTGGTGTTGATCCGCTCTTTTCCCTTGATGTCAAAGGGGGAGAGTGACATGGTGTTTAAATAGGGGGAGACTATCATTATGCTTAATGTATCTACCTGTTGTGATCAAACACCATCGTGGTTGCCATCAAGTCCAAAGGGGGAGATTGTTGGCAATATGATGCAGATTGTTGTCCTTGATGGCAACCCACTTGATAAAGATGATGGCAACCTACTTGATGAAAGTTGTACTTAATGGAAACTGACTTGATATACTAATTAATGATGTAAATATGATGTGTCTACAGAGCAGCTCAGATGTAATGATGAAAGGAATTCCAGTAGGTGCTAGACCAATGATGAAAAGTGTGTGTCTCAAGGCATACGTGGGTTTGTCTAGGAGAAGTAGCGTATGCATGCGGGAAAGTACGTGCCAAGTCGCGTATGCTCATTTGCGCTCTAAAAGTGTAAAACCAGGGGTTACTACCATGGTATTGACCCATTGTATTGAGAGTTGGGTTGTCCATTTGACCCCGTTCAGGAATACCATCGGAAGAG
The DNA here is from genome assembly GCA_034641835.2 of Pinus albicaulis. Classification (NCBI taxonomy): domain Eukaryota; kingdom Viridiplantae; phylum Streptophyta; class Pinopsida; order Pinales; family Pinaceae; genus Pinus; species Pinus albicaulis. The sequence goes on along the minus strand of CM076584.1, from coordinate 1,080,639,794 downwards.
GTGTGGTTTTGGCTCATGGTATTGATAAAGGGTAAACCTATATAAGGAGAAGAAAATCATTGTGCAAAGGGTGTGCATGTGTCTGGGCTTTAAATGGATACTTCACTCTGAAGTTTATTTGTATGGTTGAACTCTGTTCTTAATCGATAGATCTGAATCTATGATGCACCCATGAATATGATGAAGGTTCAAAATCTCTAGATCTGGAAATGATGAATCTCTAGGATGATCTGAAAAGAAGTATTGAAGACTTGGCGCAAATCTATTGAAGATATTGAAGAAATCTGGGTAAGTCCATAGATCTGATCTGTTCTGCAAAGTTTATCTTTTATAGATCTATACGCATGTTCGTTTCATGAAAAGCGTGTATATATGCGGATCTGTTTAAGCAAAGGAGCGTATGGACTGTTAGGGTTTTTCTGAAAAGTACACAGATGTATACGTCGGTTGCCTTTATTAAAAGCGTGTATATACGCGAGTCTGTTTGAAGAAAAGCGCGTATGCAATTTGAAATAATGGTTACTCAAAGCTGATTGAGATTCTGCATATTCATTATGAAGTCTGGGTTATCTCTGATATTCTTGTTACAGTGGTTTCACTGTTCTGTTTGATGATCTAGGAAAAGGACGTTTGCTAATAAGTGAAGGATTGTGTTGAAGTTGTTTTGATCCAGTTTGAAAATTAATGAAACGTGGTCAGCAGTGGATCTAAGGGTTGAAGCCTTTAGTCTGAAAGTAGAAGCTTTCTGCCAGGAGAGGCTGGTAAACGAGAGCAGGGGCTTGTTGCTCCCTTCCAGGAAAGGTTGGTAAATGAGAGAAGGTTGCAGCCTTCTGCAGGTGGGTGCCTACGTGCTGGTATGAGTCTGCGCCAGTACATGTTGTAAGAAGTTTTCTTAATAATAAAGATTGAAGACTGAGACAATGGCAGTGGTGGTTTTCTCCCAAATTGGGTTTCCACCTAAAAATCCTGGTGTTCACGTGTGATTGATTTTGTGTGATGATTACTCTATTCTTTCTGCACCTGTTTACTGTTTTCTGAACATCTGATAAATGAGTAATGCAATAATCTAAGTCATGAATTAAATGCATAATTAATTCACTGGATATACACAAGTTCTGTAAAGGATATCCGCGTATATACGCGAGTTGAATTCAGGAAAGTAGCGTATGGGTTTTTAAGAAGGAAATATCAAAGTTTTATTGTCTGCACTAAATACTGATTCACCCCCCCCCCCCTCTCAGTATTTTTCCAACATGGGTATGGTGGAGAACCCATTCCATTAGCAGGGACAGATTTCTTAGTTGCAGATATTGCAGTCGCAGCAGTAGCAGATGAGAGGGAGTTGCAATGCAGATGTAGTGTTGGCAGCAGTTCATCAGGGTCAGCAAAAGCACACATGAAACGCATATCAGAGTTGTGCAGTGGTTGATGGGCAGCAGTAGCGAGACATCAGTTGTGTGACAGGAGATGATGCAAAGACAAGGTGTTGCGGCAATAGGTGCAACACTAGAACACATTCCTCGCTAAGAAGGAGTGTTATTTTTTGTAGTATCGTATGTGTTCTAGCCACGAAATTTTATGGAGAGGCTAGAATACATGACTTCTCCAAAACCCATAAATCGTTTCTCGAAATTCCACATAGAAGTGCCTCAATTAGATTATTAACCAATTTTTAAATATTTCCCAAGTCTAAACTTAGGGAATATGGTTAATTAATTAGTATTAATTGAGATAAGAATCATCTATAAACTCACACAAATTGGCAGGGAATTAATCTAGGCCATCGAGTATGTTTTAATATTTGACGTTGTTGCTCCAACCAAATATTACAAGAAGAATTCGATGGGTATATGGAGAATACACCAATGCAGATACTCAGTTGCCCAAGAAGTTTGATTTTCTTAGTAGCAGTAGCTCGACAGAGAAGATAGAGCCAAATGGTGAATAGCAGGATAAAAATGATGGCAGAAGCATTATGGGAGGAACGTTTCCAGTCCCTGGAAGAGGCAAACGAAAGAAGGCCGAAATTTTCATAGGGCCAGCGTAAGCTCTGCGCAGCAAGTGACGTAGGAAGCTCAGTGTTGAAGCTAGGGAGGAAATTTCAGAGGCAAAAAATAGTTGTGGAGTGAGAAAATTCTCACAAAAATTTTTCTAGTATTTTTCCTTAGATTAGATCACCAGTTGGGCATATAAATTATTGTACTCATAATTGATGTTGAAGAATTATAATAAACCCCTCATCTGTTACACCGGTTTTCCTGCAATGGGTTTTTCTGGGGACAATTTTCCAAAAATAACTGTGTTAAAATTATTGTGTGTGTGCTAGAATTCTTGTTTTTCAGTGTTTTATTTTCCGCAACATTTTTATGGTGAAAATTTCAGTTGTGATTTTATTTGTTATTTGTCGTAGAAAATAAAACTGCATAATTAAATTTCCAATTAGAAGAATAATTTCCAATTGATGCAATAGATAAAAATTTCGGTGAAAGAATAAAGATATAACATTTTGGTGCCGACTGACGCAACGGAGATATGGAGAATACTAGGGTTCCTCTAAGCTTAGACGTTGTTTCCTTCGATGTGTTCGTCGTCATAGTGCCTGGCTCAGACGCAGCTCCCCTCGACTACAGCAATAGGGGTCCGACCCAACCACGAGTCTGATCCGGCACTTCTGTGCATCTACATAGGTGTCGACGCTGTCAATGCGCTCGTAGCCACAGCGACTATATCAGACGCAGCCCACCCTAACTACATAATCGAGGCTTCGAGCCAATGCATGAAAACTGCATCCATGGAAGCTGTAGTCGGGAGTAGTAAAAATGAAAAATATTCAACGGTCGTCGCCCTGCGGATACTCTACCTCTCGGATCTACAAGCTAGAAGATCAAAGGAGCCACCGTTGGTTAACCAGATCTAGTTTCACTCTAATGCATTCACCAACAACAAAGGAGTAAAAAGAACTGAAAGAGCTCATGCATGTGAATATCTTCACTCATCCAACATCAAACCCCAGCATGGCCCCATGGATAGCAAGGAAAATACTACCATCTACAGCCATCCTCCACCCCTCATTGAACCCTCGCTCCACCGCGTAGCTCTCGAAAAAGGAGACTTGACCCCTTCTTTCTAGATCCAGATATTACTTCTCAACGGAAAAACCCTGTTCTATTGGGTTTGATCTGCGGATCTGGTGCAGAGTCTAGCACGAGCCCTCGAACTCAAGCTGAGGATCCCTCTACCCTGCAACAGCTCCTCTACAGAGGTAAACATCTTGAGAACACTTTTCCGCTTTCTTTCTATAATATTGAGAAAAATGTTACTCTAGTTTTATCCCTTCGTCTGCAAGGCGAGGCTTCCAAGCATCCATCCTCTACTCAATCTTTCTCTTACAAGGATGTTGTCCATGCACAGTAGCCCAAGAAAGTTGCCCATCCTCCTGAGGTTCCCAAGCCATTTTTAGTGGATAAAATGGAGGACATACCAGTTGTGGAACTCTCCCACCCGGTATTGGATGACCAATTTCAATTATATGCAGAAAAATCCAGTATTTTCCGCTTCAACGAATCATGGCCACGCTCAGCAAATCTCTATCAATGGGTTCACTCTGCTTGGACCAATAACAATAGGATTTTCTTCTGCTCAAAGGGTTTTTTCATAGTTCTGTTCGCTTTCGATGAGGACTATCAATAAGCATTAACAGGAGGACCTTGGTTCTGGGCAAAAGTTGGGCTATTCCTCACACCATGGTTCCCATACTTCGACCCCTCCACGGCCGTCATTACCAAGCTTCCTATTTGGGTCAAGCTTCCAAATTTATCGACTCCTCTATGGCACTTCTTTGTCTTTCAAGGAATCGAAAACACCCTAGGACGCTTTCTAGCAACATATACCTCCAGGGTTGAATCAGGCATATACACCTATGGTAGAATATGCGTTGAAATAGACATCAGTAAAGGCCTGCCAGATCAAATCAATCTCAAAGTGGGAGACTTCCACTGGACACAGACCCTGGACTATGAGAACACCACCTTTTGATTTCCTCACTGCCATCAAATAGGACGCCTTCAGAACTCCTACTCCCCGTTCCTTGCCCAAAAGAAAAGGATCAGCCGCAAATCAAACTCCAAAAGCCGGAAACCATGTGTACCACCTCCCATGGATGACATCGACTCCTCCAACTCGGATGAGGAAGAGATCGAAGCATAAACAGAGGTTACGAAGCAGGAGCAGGACATGACCTCGGGATACCCTGGAGGGCCCATTGATCCCTTGAGTGCTCAGAAATGATCTCATGAAACCTCCTCCTCAGATTCAGATAAGGAGCCCATTCCTTCAGACATCAACAGGCTCCAAGTGGTGCTAGCCCAACAGCCCGAGGATGGTTGGGTCAGAGTTTCAAAAAAGAAAGGAAAGAAATGACATACTGAGGATTCAACCCACTCTGGGTAGATTCATGTGTTTGTCTTTTGGCTCCCTTTCTTTTCTTCTTATATCTCTTGCTTCTCTCTTGGCTAATTAACGGGACCGAGGTTAACTATTCTTCATTTCCGGTTCTCTACTATCTAGCCTCTCGTGATTGTAATCCATATTGTACCATATGCTTATCTAATATAAATAGTCTAATTTACCAAAAAAAAAAATCACAATGGACCCCATCAAAAACCCCTCAAAGGGGAAAACTCAGAAAACTCTTCTCTTCTTATAGAATCTACTTCAATTGAGACACAAAGACCCAAACCCTAGATAAAATCCTTCTTGAAGTACCAAGTCAGCCCTTTTGGAAGTCCTTCCTTGATTTTGCTCCAACCAGCTATAAATTGCAACTTCTGTCTGCCAGTTTCAATACTGCCGTTGATCTTGCAAATTTGACTCTACAATTTCGGCCTTGCAGCTTCTCTAGAAATCCTAATCTTGCTTCCTCTTGAGACCCTCTTAGAGCAAGACAACTCCTCCCAAGGTCAATGAGGTCAAAGTAGGGTATTCATCCTTAACTATAAGATTTTTCACTTGCACTTCGTCCTACTGCAATTCATACCAGCAACTTCGACCTCTTTCTGCAGTACTAGAACCCCGAAAAATTTGCACATGTGAGAGAGATAGAGCCCAAAACAAATATTTTTCCTTCCTTCTTGGACTCTTCTTGCTTCCTAGACCTTCACTCTCTTTTTCTTCTTCTCCTAGCTACAGATCAAACTTTTTTCTTGATAGATCAAACTTGTGGATGAGTGTGTGCCAAATGAGGTCGAATTACTCCTTTATATAGCCTTTCCAGGGGGTTGAATTCCCTCTTTTAGGCCAACTTGTAACTGTCAGGGCCAACTTGTACTTTTGGAGTTTATAGATCTTTCTAGACTCTAAAATAATTTGTTTTACAATTTACATTTTATCCAGAAGGGTCTTATAAACATGATGTTGACTCCTTTGACTCGTGACAATAAATCCTAAGACCTAACAAACACTAGAAACATGAAGAAAAAAATTTTACCTAGAAGACCATGTTTGTTACATAGGATACATATTGAAATGAGTACAACCACCCCGAAACTAGTGACATTCTTCAAAACTCCATCTTGACTAGGGAGGTATTCATAATTGTACAACTAGTACAACATCATCCTCAAATTGAAGAGTTCTCATAAGAAGAGTCGGATTGATAAGCCAAATTGTAAGCATCGTCAACATGACCAGCACCGTCTCTGAGGCCTAAATAGACAAGCTCTTCTTTATTCAAGAGCATTATGTTGGGAGGTTTTATGTGTAATACCGCACTACCTCTACAAGGTGCATACCCCATTTGGATGTCTACAAGGTAGGTCCTTTTAGGACTATTCTTATCTTGGATCTCTAAACCTAAGTCCTCAAATCATATCAATCATGTTTGACTACTCTTCTCTTGGATACATGTCCTATCCTCAAATAATTTCAATTGATTTCCTTTCTTGAATGTTATACTCTCAAGGAGACCACATATGTTTATCCAATCCTTCGAAATTCTCTTTCCATCACCTAAAGAAGATATTTCACAAGTGATGTCCAACATCACTTCCTCTCAACTAGAGAGGACACCCATATTCTCTTTTTAACTTGAGAATAGAACTTTTCTCCTATTCAAGGAGACTCCTCTGCTCTGTCTCAAAACTAGAGGAGATTATTGACTTCCTCCTTATTTGGGAATTCAACACCACAAGCTTTATAGTTTGTCTTCATGAGACTGTCAGCTACTTGTTTTTCATAGCTACATAGCTCCCTCTTTTCTTCACATCTCAAGCTTGCTTCCTTTTGTGGTATCATGGAGCCATCTTTTCTCTTTGGTCTTGTGACAGGATCCAGATGATTTCTCTTGTTCATCACTTTCATCTTGTCATGAAGGCTTTATATTGAGCCTTTCCAAAACTTCAAATTGATCATGGCTTATGCATGAAAGTGATCTCCCTTGTTGACCTTCAGGTTATTTTTTCGCATTGTTACCTTTCAATTCCAAAATGTTCACATCTTGACTTCACAATTGCCAGGCACCGGATATTAAGCTTCCCCCGATATTCTTCATCCATACAACTGAACTTGCCTCAATTTCCATCATATATTCCGACAACATCTTTTCTAGGTAGTAAAATAATATGTCAACTAGATAACCAACAATAATTAAAATCGGACTTACCTCATCATGATGACGATCTTTTCCCATCAGCATCATCATGGTTCATATCCATATGAATATTCCTTCATGCATCAGAGTACCCAAGGATCAAAGTTGATTACCAAGCTACAACTTTTCTTCCAAAGAATATACTAGATGTTAATCATTATTTACATATTTTAGAGGAAGACTTAATCTTTTATACATTCTTAAGTAAGTTAACTTCTTTTCTTTAAACATCATATAATCATATTAAGCATGTTACAAGATTCTACTCAAATGAATCTTATACAAGAGTGCATTCCTATGCTTCTTACTCCATCATCTAGTTATATGTCACATAATGAGTCTGCATATGGACCAATTGCATTCCTTCACCCCTTTACCAGTATTGTTTCCACATTACATGGAATGTATACTAACTTTGTCATAGTGCTTCTCCCAAGAACCTTCCATAATGATGGGTCTTCTAGGATCATAATGATCCATCAAAGCAAGATGATTGCCTCTAACATAATGTTAGATAATGTCTAGATGAACAATATGCAAAATCATCTATCTATCTATATTTAAAGACTAGATAACTTCTTTAAAGAAACTTAACCAAGCAGACTCTACTCATGCAACTATCACATGCTTCTCTCTATGATATTATGCAGAATCAAAACTTTTCTAAACAACGCAGGCAAATTTTACTAAGAACCAACCAAGATGCATTTTCTAATAGTAAAGATCTTCACTTCTTCTTTCTCCAACTTCTTCTCAATTCTCCCATTGCCTCGACTACATGACCTTACTCCTTTCATTTCTCTTCTTGTTATGTTGGCTTGGAAATTCATTATTATAATTTCCAAACTCATTACACTTGAAGCATTGAACCTTGGACATGTCTTTCTTCTTGGACTTTCCAAACTTTCCCTTCTTCAATGGCTTGACTCAGCCTAGAAAGGCTTGAGACTGCTCATCTGATCCAATTTCATCTTTTACCTTGATCCTTGATTCTTCCAAAATGCATTGAGCACAAAAATCATCAAAAGGATTTGGATATTTCTTGGGGTAGATTCTTGTTGCAAAGTTGCTCCATTTTGGTGGTAGTGCATTTAGTACAGATATGGTCACTTCTGAATCCGATATTGCTTCCCCAAGTACTTGTAGATGGTCTCTTAGCTAAGATACTTTCATGAGAAAGGATGGCATACCATCGTCCTTTGGTTTCTTCATTCTATATAACTTATTCCACAAATACATATTTTGTCTTGATGTACTTACAGAGTAAAAATTTACTAGATTGTCATGCATAGCCTTGGAAGTTTTCAAGTTTGCAACAAATGGAACAAGAGAATATTTAATGGATTCAACTATGATTCTTTGTGCCCTTACTTCCCCTTTCTTATACTTTGCTAGTTCTTGAGTCTTGTCTTTGCTATGTTCAGTAATTTCCCCAATAACATACTCCATTACTTCTTGTTCTGTGAGAATCAGGTCAATCCTTTTCTTCCATGCTAGATAATTTGATGATCCAACAAGCTTGTTGATCTCCTTGCAAAAGGAACCCATATGACCAGTAGATTCAAACATGGTGTAATACTTGATAATTGAGATGTTATTCTTCCTTGATGATGTCTTTAACCTTCTTGAAGGCTTCAAGATCTTTGAAGATACTTCCTTGAAATATGTTCCCTAGGATTCCTCCACTAACAGCGTCCAAGTGAGATGAATGATAAGATCATTTGATACTTTCTTTAAAGAGGTCTATTAATGATTCTTTCAACTAGATCCTTCAAGAGACAATCCTTCTTGAAGTCTTCTTCTTCAGGCTTTCTTTGAGAGTTTCCTTTTTCCTTCCCCTTGACAAGTAATTCCTTCTAATGTTCTTTCAATTTCCTTCCTTGTTCACCTTAGTTATGATACCATGTTGGAAAATGTGAAGTGGTGGCTATTAGTTATTACTTTCCTTTAACCTTGATACTTGCTTGTGAATCTCAGTTAATCTTCTTTATGTTCTTTAGTTAGATCTTTTCATCAAACAAATATCAAGAATGGGAAAACCTAGAAAACTCTTCTCTTCTTATAGAATTTGTTTCAATTGAGACACAAAGACGTGGGAAACCCTAGACCAAGTCCTTCTCGAAGTACCGAGTCAATGCTTCTAGAAGTCCTTCCTTTATTCTGCACCAACCAACTACAAACTGCAACTTCAACCTGCCATCTTCAATAATGTCACTCGTCCTACAACTTTGACTCTGCAATTTTGGCCTTGCAGCTTATCTAGAAACCCTAATCATGCTTCCTCCTGAGACTTTCCTAGAGCAAGGCAGCTTCTCCCAAGTTCAACGAGGTCAAGTTAGGGTATTCTTCCTTCCAACTATAATATTATGCACTTCGTCCTACTATAACTCGAACCTGCAACTTTGGCCTCTTTCTGCAACACCATAAACCCTAAAACTTCACATGTGTGAGAGAGATAGAGCCCAAAACAGAGATTTTTCCTTCCTTCTTCGATTCTTCTTGCTTGCTAAACCTTTTCTCTCTTTTTCTTCTTCTCCCACCTACAAATCGAACTTTTTTCTCGATAGATCGAACTTGTGGATGAGTGTGTGCCAACTGAGGTCAAATTGATCATGTATATAGCCTTTCCAAGGGGTAGAATTCCCTCTTTTACACCAACTTGTAACTTCCATGGTCGACTTGTACTTTTGGAGTTTCCAAGACTTTCTAGACTAAAAAATAATTCTTTTTACAATTACATTTTTCCCAAAAGGGTCTTATAAACATGATGTTGACTCCTTTGACTCATGATAATAAATCGTAAGACCTAACAAACCATAGAAGCATGAAGAATGTGCTTTTACCTGGAAGACAATCAATTAAGAGCATGAAACCCATCCTTTATAATAATAACTTTTTATTTTTTTCTTTTGTTTGTTACATATTATTACATATCGAAATGAGTACAACAACAATTATGAAGACCAAAACTAGTTACATTCTTCAACAAATATAACATACAATGTAATTCGTTGTGTTGTGGGAAAATGATTGTCGTTAAATTTGGTAGAGAGTGGGTTGTAGATGAAACCCAAAGGCCAATATAGTGTTGTAATGGTAAGATACAATTCCATCAATTTCCTTCACGCTTCTCAACCTAAGCAAAATCAATATTTATTGTACTAGGTAATTAACTACAAATCAATGCGCTAGAAGGTTTGAGATGTGGGAATCAACATAAACTAAGCTATGATTCATCCCTAATTATAAAAAAATATTATATTACCCAAACCATTTGACCATTCGACTCTATACCTATCAATGTTATGCATAACTATAAAATGTGGTACATGTAGAATATTTGTAATGGAAGCATACAATAGTTAAGTAACCACAATTTTTTTTTAAAGTATAGGTATGAACTTTTAAAATTCTATAATAAAAATCCAATCTTCAAATGGGTTTTGGTTACAATGGTGTGTAGCATGTTTAAGCAACAATTTAATACATTTGTATTCACAAATAAAATTATTGAGTTTTTGTTGAGAGACTTTTTTTTATTTTTGAACCCAAATTTTTTATGCTTTGTTATTGTCTCATTTTTTCATTTTCTCTCAAACCCATTTTGTTGTCCTCTTATTTGTTATCATTTGATTTTCAATGGCACTCTTTTGATGAAGTTGCCTTGGAAAGCCAACCATCAAGATGAGTCTTTTCATCTTCCATGGCTTTTGTCTCTTCAACAAACTTTGCAAAATTAAATTTTGTTACAAACATAGAAATAAATACTATCTAAAGGTTCCATTTTAGATCACACTTCCCTATTTCGAAGTGTTTAGTCCCCAAAGGCTTCAACTCGGTTTTTTATCTTTTTCTTCTTTGCAACTGCATGTTTTCCTCCTTTATTTCCATAGATCATAGTTGTCTCTTGGAAATTATGAATAAGTTCTACATAAATCTTGTGACTTATCTCAAAGAACCAGTATTTATGCTACAAGATGGAAGACAAAATATGAATAGGAACTCTGTTTGGTGTAAGCTTGATATCCATATTATGGCTAGAGATGACATTCTCTACTACAATATGTCACTAGACAATTGTTGTTCCTTGGGCTACAAGTGAAAACAAATCCTCTTATCTTGACCTTGATTCCAAGATTTCCTCTTGCTTGTTCATTTCTTGAAGTAGATTTCTAAGTGAAAGCTCCAACATTTGACCTCCCAATGTTGAGTCAATCTATAGTACTAGTAATAATTCCTACACGGGTTGCATGGTCTTTTATATTGTCAACAATTGTTAGTTCAATCGCATATTTTATTGAAACTAAAACAAACCAATGATACCATGTCATACCTTTTTAGTCTATGATGATGCTTTTTGGCATGGTTGGTTGGTCCCCTGGTAGTTTTGGGTGGCGAAAACACCCCTTGATTGCTCTTTTCCAAGCCTCTATAAGAAAATTCAAGTGGACGGCAAACCACTCCTTTTCTAGCTAACTTTTCCCCTAAGGGAATAACTTCTTTTTCAATTACTCTTGTCTCAACAAAGGTGGTCTGAGATGAACTTGTCTTTGATTCTTGTCCACCAAAGCTCAGGTCTTCACGTTTTCACTTTTGTTGAGCTACAATGGGGATCACAATCCCTTTGCCTTTCTTCCTTAGCCCTTGATTGATCTAAATGAAAAGTGGCATCCACCCATGATATTTACCCATGGTACCCACCCATGATATTGTAACTCAAAAAAGCATAGAAAACCCTATAAATAATAGGCCTCACCTTGTAAAAAGGTGAGATTATTCCACCACATTGTAATTGTTAATTGCTTCCCTTATTTTTAATAAAAATGTTTTTTTCTGTGTTTTCTTTTCTATCTCATCATTCAAGTTTCTCAGATATTGGTCCCAGATCTGGTTCAGAAGCCACACCAAATCAGATATAATGGGTACGGCTCCCTGCTACGAAAAGGTTGGGCTCAAGAAGGGCAAGTGGACACCCGAAAAAGATTAGAAGCTCGTTACTTATATATAGGAGCATGACCATCATAGCTAGAGGGCTCTACCGCATAAAGCTAGGTTGTTGAGATGCGGGAAGAGTTGTAGATTGCATTGGGATAACTATATGAGGCCAGATATCAACCAAGGGAAATTCAGTGTGCAAGAAGAACATACTATTATTTAACCCAAGCGAACCGCAATGAGATCAAGAAATACTGGAATACCCGCCTCCAAGAAAACCCTCATCCCATCAAAAGGAAGGGTTTATCTAGATGCTCTTCTGTGAGCAGAAGAACTATGGGCACGTGGTAGTGGTTTCAAAACATGTGAAACTTAAAGATGTGGAGAATCCCAAGCTCAAGGAGGCCCTCAATGTTGGAATCACAATTGCCGTTAGACCAAAACTCGCAGGCGTTAGTCTCCGCTACAATCGCTAGAGTTAGGATCCACGAGAGGCGGTTAGTCCATGTCGCGAAACACACGGGGAGCATTGAACCCAATGTCCAACAATCTCCCCCCCAATGCGAGCCAGGTGAGTTTCGAACTCGAGACTTGTCGCTTTGATACCACTTGCTGGAAATACTAAGAGGGGGGTGAATCAGTATTTCTTTTCAATTGTTAATTTTACCAGTTAGATCACTTATATTTAGAACACAAAATGAACAATAGGAATAAATACTTTTATTAATTTCTTCTTTATAATAAATTCAATACAATAATGTGTAGGGCTCCAACCCTAGATGAAGACACCAATCTTCAATCCTTCCAGGCACCAACCTGTACTTTTCCAAGCACCTACTTGGACTTCACGAGGCTTCGACCTCTAGAGCACCAACCCTATCTTCCAAGGCTCCAACCCTGTCACTTTGAGGCTCCAACCTCTAGGGCTCCAACCCTATCTCTGGTATAGGCACCAACCTGGTCTTCTTGAGGACACCTATCCTCTAGGGCTCCAACCCACTGCTTCAATTTGTCAAGATAAGTTTGATCATCTTCAAGGCTCCCAATGTCTTCTTCAACAAGCCCTAACAATCTTCATCTATTCCCTCACTTAGTCTCCATGTCACTTCATCAATGACAACCTTGTTCTTCACATGAAGGTGTCTCCACAGCTCTTCATGGCACCCAAACTATTTCTCCAAGGTCACCTCATGATGACATCAGCGATGCATCCTGATCTCTAATAATATCTCCAAGTTCAGTTTTAAAGTGTCTTCACAAGATGCTCCAAGGCTGCTACAATGTATTTTTCACAAGTCTGGTTTAATACATCACTTGTCCAAAAGCTCCAAAGAAATTAATGCTTTTGCTCTCCAAGGTTCTTAATCTTTACTTCAAGGTTGACTGCATATACCCTTATAGCAAGCTTGATGATGTCCCCATAGTTATTCCATTTTTGAATCACTGAACTTCTCCAAAGGGTCACTTGTCTAGCAGCAATAGGTCTGAAATATTGATCTTAAAACAATGGACTGCAGGTGTAGCAACGATTGTAGAGAACCTAATGATGGAGTCCAAGCTTCTGTGGCTCACTCAAACTCTGTTCCTTTATTCAACTGATATTCTCTGAGATTTGTGACTTAATCTAGGCTTCAAACAATGAAATAGATACTAAGTTGAGTTACTAGATCACAGGACTTTTCAAGTTTTAGTTTATAAGTAATATCACAGAAAAATGGAATGAAGGTTACAGTCACAGTCACAGTCCACAGAGAGGATCCAAGCCAAATAATCTGAGTTGTTATCACAAAATTCGAGCCTATTGTCACAAAGCCAAGCTGCTGTCACAAAAACGAGCTGCTGCAAACTGTCTATACTGGTTCTTCTGTAGGCTGCTTCAGACCTGCAGCTAGGCTACTTCTAAACAAGGGAAATATTCCTCTCAGCCTCCTTTAAATATTGCCCAAAACAGTGATCTTTAAAAGTCCTCCTCGGCCTTCTTTTTGAATTGTTCTTCCTGTGGTATATGTCTGTAATTTTTTACCGAAAATTGATGATTGAAATGAGGATCTACAATCTTATATTTATAGTGATTCGTCTTTATGAAAAGACCTGTCCGTTGGGCTGGACAGCCGACATGAAGGAACTGAGCATAGTTCGGCTACTGGGAGTTTCGAGGCATGTAAGGGCTCATTGGAAAGAGGAAAAAATCCTCTTTAAGATGGTCTAGGTCCCATTGAGAAAGGTTGCCTCTAAGGTGGTGAAAAACATTTTTCTTTGTTACTGCCCTTGAATTATTTAGTGCAGAAAATGATTAGGACAACAAGAGCTTCTTCATTGTCATATGTCACCAATTTTTTTTCGGTAAGTGAGGTCTCCACTTGTTATGTCTTTAATCATCATATGTCATCAAGTGATCTCCAATTCCTTCATTGTCCATGTCATCACCATATACGTCATCATGTGTGCCATCAATGTCACCATGTTGTCAAGATAGTGCAGTGATATGTCATTAACCATATGCAGCATCAATAAGGACTCCTTCATCAAGAGTAAGGACACCATCATGATTTCTAGGTCATCTTCATCAAGAGCAAGGATACATGAGGTTATGGTGTCTTCGTGGTTAGTTCAAGGACATCATTATGATTAATAGTCATCTAGGACAAGACTTCTTCTTAGTGGCTTGACATCATAATGGCATCACTATAAAACAAGAGGGACTTGTCATTATGAGTAAGGACATCATCATAATATACATGAGGTTATGACATCACAAGAATATTTGCCATCTCAGCGATTGACATCAATGACAACCTTGATTAACAATCTCCCCCTTCGTCATTGATGGCAATATTCTTGCCCTTCAACATTCTCTCCCCCTTTGACATCAATGGCAAAAGGGGTGCTCAAGTACTCCCCCTATCAAGCTGCTTCTCTTTATCATATTTTATTCGTCAATAATAGTTCTTCATAGCTCCCCCTGTCACGGTGCTCTTCTTTCTGGCAATGTGCTCCATGATAGATGTGTTTATATTTATCCATGGATGAACCAACTCCCCCTGCATGCATAAGCTCTTCTAGATTTTTTAGACAAGAAAGATTGCTGCCTTGTGATCAAGTGGAAGAAATCTTCACAATTTCATTATTTTCTTCAACAGAGTTACTCTTGAGAGATGATTTGTCAAGATTGTCCAAGTGTGACTCATCATGGATTCCATAACACCTTTTCACGAAAGACTTCTGCAAGAATAGTCATGAGTCACCAACTCCCCCTAATAGTATGCATGGTCTCCTTTTTGGCAGAGTCTCATCATCAAACACTTGAAATATCACAGGATGACTTCATCAGATAAACAACATGTGTTGTTGTATGGAGTGATCAAGAGATTTTCGGATCCAATTTGCTTCCTTCTCCATACTTGTGTACCATTCTTCTCTGGCTTGGTTGTCATAGTTCTAGCTTGTTTAGGGACCCAAGTCAAGTTACAATTACGAGCCATATGTCCAATTCTATGACATTTGAAGCACTCCATCTTGTTCATGAATGAGGTATCGTGACTTCTTCTTGCAAAGTTTCTTCTAGGGAGCTGATGGAGCCCTACAATCCTTTGCCATGTGCCCAAAATTTGTACAAGAATAGCAATATCCAAGAAATATACTTTAGTACCTAGGAGATGAAGAGTTCCTTGAAGTACTTTTGAAGTCTTTTTGCCTTAGAATTATTTGATGATATTCATTGTCTTTTGTATTCTTGACATCATTTGTAACTCTCATTGGAGTAGGGTTTCTTCTAATGTCATCTTGACTCTTGCCTTTGCTGGAACTGGGAGTATCATTTCTTCCTGGCTTCCTCACATCCTTGTTGTTTGAAGCATTATCATTCTTGCTTGAGGGTTCACCTGCATAGCCAAGACCTGATTTATCAAGAGGAGATCTTTGATGACTTAGGATGTCATCTAGGGTTTGAGAGCTTTTCAAGTTCTTATTCAACAAGTCAACTTCCTTTGTAAGAAAGAAAGTTTTTCCTTTCAACTTTTCACAATCTTCATTTTTCATAACTAGTTGCTTCTTAATTTCTTCCATCATCCTTGTTGCTTCGTGTGCTTCGATTTTAAGGGAGATGATATTTGATTTCATTATGAAGATTTCTTCATTCTCCTTTGCTAGACTGCTCTCCATTTCTTCTTTTATTCTTGTAGCTTCACATGTTTCGGCCTTGAGAAGACTAATGTCTGATTTTAGTTTAAATATTTCTTCATCCTTTTCTTCTAGTTGGCATATCATGGTGCTTCTCTCCTTTTCTGCTTCATCAACTTGTCCTTTTATGAATGCCAAAGTTTCCATCACCTTCTCGGCTCCTTGCGCTTGTTTCCTTGCTTCTTCTAGTTGAGATCTAAGAGAGGAGATTTCTTCCTTGTATTGACCAATCTCTGCTTCAAGATTGTTCAAGCTCTTAAGTCTTTGTTCAAGGTGGCTTGACAGAGTTTCTTCCTTTTTCTTTGCCTTATCCAATTGATTTGTCATAGATATGACTTCTTCATGATGCTTTCTTTTGTTTTGATGAAATTCCTCTTAGTTTGGTGAGCTCCTCATCTCTTTTTTGTACTTGAAGCTTGACAAAGTCAACTTCCTTCCTTGTCTTGTCTTGGTTACCATCTTGCGCTTTCTTCTTAAGTTCCTCATTTTCCTTTTTCAAACTATTAATCTCTTCCATGGAAGCCATAAGTTTATTCAGGAGATCTTCTTCAAAATATTCTTTGTTTTCTTCATCTTCTAGGTCTTCTTTAGCCTTGTTGTCATCTCTCTTATCTTCAGCTTCCTTGATGGATTCTAGACTTCTTTCTTGTTTTCCATCATCTTCTTGACTAGAGATCATTGTCAACGCTCCTTTTGAGTGAAGATCATGAAGTTTGTCCCATATGACTTTTGCTAACGAGCATTTTTCAAAATTGACCTTCACAGAATTTGGTAACCCATTCAAAATTGCCTTCATTGCTCTTGTATTGTACTTCTTGGATTCTTCGTCCATCGTGTCATTAGTAATCATTGATTTCCAAACTTCAATTCCTTGAGTCTTCAAGAAATTCCTCATTCATGCCACCCATATATCAAAAGTTCCATTGAACAATGGAGCCTTCGCAAATTGATTTACTTCAATTTCAATGGTTGAGGAAGACACATCTTTACGAGGATTGGAGACTTTCTTCCTTGGCTTTGCCATTTGTGTTCTAATGATCAATCGTCAAGCTGTTAGGCTTTGAGTGAAGGTACTGGCTCTGATACCAATTGTTGGAATCATGATTGTCGTTAGACCAAAACTCACCGGCATTAGTCTCCGCTACAATCGCCAAAGTTAGGATCCACGAGAGGTGGTTAGTCCATGTCGCGAAACACATGGGGAGCGTTGAACCCAATGTCCAACACTCAAGACTGTTGTAGCTGGCAATCTAGAGAATATTCACATAGCTCATCGAAGAATACCTCGAGAATTCCAGTTTATGATCAAATAGAGGGAGCATGAGGCTTTCCACAGATAAATTCGATGAAGCTACTATTGATTTCTTCCAGGCCATCAAACTCAGCCCAAGGCACCTATGCCTTTCCTCAAATGCGCCATAGCCTACAAGGAAATTGGGAAATACAAGGATGCAATCGAGAACTACAAATTAGACATCGTTAATGGTGTTCATAAATATCCAAACTATGCTGAGGCACATGCTGCTTTAGCTACAATCCTTTGGAGTGAGGATCATCGTAGTTGTGCCAAAGATCAATTCACAGAGGCTGCCATGAGGAAACCAATATATAGAGAAAGTGGTTCTCAATTTAGGGGCTACCTTGAAAAGAAGTCAAGAGTGTAAAGCCCCTTTTTTCAAGCCTCATAAAATCATGCCAACATTTTGAAGAGATGAAAGTAGAAGCTGCTGAGAAGGAATAACTCACAGAATTAGTTTTACTAGGTATATGGAATCATCTAAAATTTGCTCGGCATGATCATCGGAGGGATACCATTCAAGCTCTCGATCTCTTATCCAGGCAAGTTGAGACATAAATATTGTAGAAGAGTTCAAGTCCAGCAATGCAGTTATTGAATGAGCTATTGAACCTGCACGATGGGTCTAATGATGATGAATGGTTACAATGATGTAGAACATACGTGTTGAATATCTTCCCACGTGAAGATCATCTCACCACATTTGGAGGTTTGTTCGTTTGTTCTTCTAGGAACCAATCCTTTTGAGGGCCTAATTGATTTGCCAAAAGAAGATGATGACATACTTTTCCAAACTGGTTTTATTAAAAAGATTGATGCATTATTATAGGAATTGAAATATGAGTACTTGGAAGAAGCCTTTACAACGTCTCATTGGATAGTGAAAATTTACAAAGATAAGGCACCATATTTCTACCATACCTTGACAGATGAGCAAGCAAATTATTTGGAGGTCCATCTGTTGGGCAATATGCTGTCAGTATCACAACTGACCCACAAGATTTACAGGGTATCTAAAACCTTGGATTCTCATTCATCATGATCATGGGTCACCCACAAACCCACAGTTATGGGTCAACCATACAAAACCCTTGCCACCAAATTCCATTTTCTAGGTCATACATTGTCAGTATTACAGTTGGCCCACAAACATTACAAGGTATCTCTATCCTCGGACTTTCATTCATCATGGTTATGGGTCACCCACAAAACCCTTTCCATCGAAGTCCATTTGTTAGGCCATACATTGTTCGTATCACAATTGGCCCACAAGCATTACAAGTTAACTCTATCCTCGGACCTTTGTTCATCATGGTTATGGCTCAACCACACAAAACCCTTATCTTCAACAGCACTTTTTTGGATCATCCACAAACCCACGGTTATGGGTTAACCACACAAAACCCTTCTCTTTATTGGGACTTGACACAAAGGGGACCAATGCTTCCCAAGGGAGAGGATTGATCTGAATAGAAAGTGACATCCACCCATGGTATTATAACTCAAGAAGGCACTAAAAATCCTATAAATAATGAGCCTCACCTTGTAAAAAGACAGATTGGTCCACCACAATGTAGTTGTAATTGTTTCCCTTATTTTAATAGATAAATTCTTTGTGTGTTTTCTTTTCTCCCTCGTCATTCAAGTTTCTTAGATCTTGGCCCCCGAGATCCGGATCACAAACTCACACTTCTTGAATTTTTCCAGTAGTTGGTGCTTCTTCAATGTCTCTAGCACTTGCATCAAATGTGATATGTGCTCCTCTAAGGTAGCATTGTATACGACTATATCATCCAAATAAAAAACAAATGAATCAATAAAACGACATGGTATAGTATTCATTAACCTCATGAATATAGCTAGGGCATTGCATTATTCAAATGGCATAACTAACCATTCATACAAACCTTATCTGGTTTTGAAAATGGTCTTCCAGACATTTTCTTCTCTAACTCGAACATGGCGATACCCTAACTTTAAGACCATCTTGGTGAAATATTTTACTTGCTACAATTGGTCCAACAAATCATCTATCCTTGGCAGGAGGTACTTGTTCTTGAGCATAATTTTTTTAATGTCCTGTAATCAATACACATTTGCCAAAGTCCCATTTTTTTTTGGAACAACTATGATGGGTGGCCCATATGGTGAGGTACTTGGTTGAATGACACTTTGTTCCCAAAACTGCTACAATTGTTTCTTCACCACATTTGCTTCTATAACAAACAACTTGTACAATCCAATGTTTGGCAATGGAGAATCTGGGAACAGCTGGATCTCATGCTCCACTTACCTCTTGGGTGGTATCCCTTTAGGCTCCAAGAAAAATCCCAAGATTGAAGAACCGGAAAATGACCCATAGTAGTATCCATCTTGATGATCGATGCTTCAAATCTAGAACTAGATTCATCCTCCGGATCAGTTTTGTCAAGAAGGAGTTACATAAGAAAAGTAATAAATATAAAGGGAGAGTTAAAGGAGAAAAATTAAAGGACCAAGTTGGCCAAGGAAACAAGAGTAATAAAACCTAAAGGAAACCCTAGAAAATTGAGGAGAATGTGATAGCGATGAGGGAAAATGAATTCCGAATAGAATAATAGTTGAACAAAAAAATAATGATAATTTATTATAAATATAATAGTAGAAATAATTAATTAATTGAAAATTATTAATCAATGTATCATAATGTTAGATGTATCATTGTTGCAACTCTTCGAGTTGTTGTCTTTTTTCCTTAGTGCACACACCCCTCCAGGGATGACTTTGCTCTCACTGACTCTTCTACAGACTGATTTTCTCTTAAAAATAGTAAAACATACATCTTGCTAGAACTGATTAGTTTCTTGGCTTGGTAACAAAATTTTGGACTTGTCCTAATGTGCATTGATGGTGAATGATTTTCCATCTTCAATGAGGAAGTATTGATTGGCTCTCAACATGAAAATTGCATCATGTATGTATATATAAGGACTTCCAAAGACTACTCCACATAAATCAAGTTGAACTACATCCAGTTACACTTCATTGATAAAATCAACACTGATAGTAAATCTGATTTTGCATTGTCTGGTTACATTTATATCTACATCATTATTTACCCATCTCAATGGATATGGGCTTGGATGATCACGAACTTCCAATCCCAATTTGTTGACCAACTCTGTTGCAATAAGATTCGTCCCTGATCCTGAGTCAACCAAAGCATCAATTTTCATCTTCTTGACCTACATATTTGTATGGAAGAGCTTGGTCATCTCCTTCTCTTCCTGTTATTGAAGGCTACTAAGATTCCCCCCTTTCTGTAGTGACGTGAGACAATCTTCTCATCCATGTCTGAGCTGCTTTCGACTTGATTGCTAAACTCTGTGGCCATGATATTTTTCTTCTTTTCATCTTTCTTCTGGATCCTCAGGTTGAGTTCTAAATGTAGTTTCCAACATTTGTCTAACCATCAGTGTTACAATGGTTGCAATAGTTCAGGTATTGTGCCTATACACAAGCGTCATCCACCATTTTGGGTTTCAACAATATAATTTGCTTTTATAAATAGCTTTGTAGGCCTGCTAGATACTTGAGGAGTACATTTAGGCTTTTGGGAGAGATACCCAACATTATTTCATCTACTGAATTTTGCGGTGTACCCTTATACACAATGCAAGTCCTAGATAATAGTGGTGTACTACAGCTAGTATGACTTCCAAACTGGACAAAAGCACCCTCATTTATATGGTACAAAATCATTAATAAACATGCCCACGTCTTAAATGTGCCCTCCCGGTAGAAGTGAATGCTGATGTGGAATGGCTTGTAATAACGTGTGTCACATCAATTATCTATGGTGTTTGTAGTTACATAAGGACCATCTGAATGTCATCAAGGATCCGTGTCCTATAATGGTCATGCACATTGTACTATTTATGTTTACTGTAGGGTGTAAGTTTCCATAAGTCACCACAACTTGTCCTGAAGTTACACTCCATTTTTCAAATATGTTTATATAGCTATTTACCTGCTATTTGGAAAAAAATAAATGTCTTGAAGGAAAAAACAAGAGATTTGGAATAATTTAAGAACACCAATGCCTGAAAAAATCAGTCGTAAATGGCATCTATAAGAAGAATGAAATATGTTGAAAGCTACGAAGATAAATGCCTTGTATTTAAGAAAAACTAATAATAATCTATTCTGTACAAAGACACTGTTGCTTCTTTCCCCAAAATAGAACTGAATCTCTAAGTTGATACCTTTCAAAAAATTCATTTGTGCTAATCACTGAAGATACAGAGAAAGCGAATGCTGGTAATGGATTATAATAAGTACTAGTAATTAATATGTCAAATAACTGGTGTGTATGCTGACTTTACTGTATAAAGAATCCAGGAATGCTTTATGAATATCTCCATTCAGCAAGTTTACTAGCCAGAAAGTTTTTCTGAGAACCAACAACTAAGCAAAGTATCTTTCATTAATCACAAGCTAAAAGTCTGATTTTCCCCTCAGTTGTCTAACTTATGCATTAAAATTTAAGAACACAACTGAAATTATCAAAAATATAAATTTATCCCCACAACCTAAGAATTTTCAAATTATGAGCTCATAAATCGGACAATAAAATAAGGAGAAAACACAAATGACTATAAATCAATATTCATCCACAGCAACTTCTGTTTCTAGCACAACTCTTACAAAACCTCTTCAATCATAACCTTCGGCTTTTGGTTTTCCTGTCTATTAACATTCAAAGTATTCTCTGCAATATTTCCAGAATCTCTTGCAGGAAGAGTATTCTTTTCAACTTCTACAAGAGTGGCCAGGGAAGTCCAAACTTCTTTCGGTTGTTCATTAGTCCAACACATCAGGAAGTAGACTTTCTTTAAAGCAGATTGAAGACTCTTCCGACCATCATTTCTTATTTCTTCTCTCCTAGCTTCGTGAATTGCTATCATCTGTTTACTAGCATGTTCCCTTTTCTTGGATCTTTCACCTTTGACCACCTTTGCAGCTGCCTCAAGTAGCCTGTACAAGTCCATAAGTGTGCATACAAGGGCTGCCCTACCTAGCCTTAGAAGAGCATGCACATCATCAAAAAGGCAAATCCCAAATCTCAATCCGCCAGCATGTTTGAAGCTTACGGAACATGATGTCTCTAAACACTTTGACAAAGCTTCACTAACAGTCTCTGGCAAAGCTACCTGACTTAATACTGCAGACAAACTTAAACAAACCATTGCTGCATCCAGGGGATCACTATTCCAGTCTCCATTAAAGAACCGAAGAGTAAAGCAGTAACTGTATATCACATCAACCATATGAACAGCCAGTAAGGGTGATGGATCCGTTTTAGTCAATTGCCCTACTGAAGATAAGGGATTCTCAGGACCAGCTGGTATATCACTCAGGTCATTCTCACCCGAATTTGCAACTCCTGGACTAAGATCCCTTGACATTCGATCATTTGATATGTCCAGCGACTGAATAAGTTGACATCCTTGACTGGAAAGGGAGACTCTATGTGCAGAAGGCTTCAACCACCATGGTTCCCAAGGTCTTACCATGTGACTTATTTTACCTGATGCTACAGCCCGCAAGAAATATTTTCTTTCATTCACTGATAAGTCATCCAATGACATATCATATCCTGAAGACAACACAAAAGAATTCTGATCAATTAGACATGCAATTCAATGTACAGCCAAAATTGATTTATAAGCTGCATTTTCTCTGGAAAGTAAAATGCTAACTTTAGAATACTCGATTATAAAAGCAACGATTACAGCATTTACTGAATGAGTGGAATCTTCCAAAAGGCTAGTTTTTGAACTTTTACATGCCAAACCATCCTGAAAAGTGAAGTATGCTAAAACAGTGACTAAAAGCTGGGTTCCTCCAAGTGTCCACTTTGTTAAAATCAAATAAAGAAAATTTGGTCCATATAGGAAGTTGTATTTTCTAGGAAATGGATTGTTGGCTACCTCAGCAGGAAGCAACTTAGAAATTTCATATTTTGTACATTAATTTGAGACATGAACACTAATCTGACAATAAAAATTGTACAGTCATGATCACATTCCAGATCGTGTTTTATCGGATAGGAAAATCCAAATTTTATGAAATGATTAAGTGACCAAGTTTTTGTTTCTCCAGATAAAATATCCTTAGATTATTACATACTAAATTGTCAAAGCTCGTCAAATAACTAGCCATATGGCAGACCAGCAGAGCATTGTCAGACTATCCTACCTTGTTTTCGATGAAAATGAACAAAGCAAACAACATGGGCAACAGAATTTCTGTTGAAAACACTTTCAAACCATACGGGTGTTGAGGTAGAAACCTGGGAATATTTTTAAATATCCCGAGTATCACAAAACAACATTAAAACCAACAGTTTTGAAGAATATGTACAATGGTTAAACATAAAACATATAGAATGAAAATTTTCAAATTGGTAGCAAAGTTTCAAGTTAGAAAATGATGAGTGCTACACTGTAAGATCTAGAACAGAATACTTCAGAAAAATAATCAAAAGTTCAAGAACATATTTTGGGGCAGAATTGCAAATAGAGTGAAATGGTTCTGACAAATAAATTAAGAATGTGAGTTAGTCTCCAAACATTATATTTCATCCAAAACATGGTGAAGGCGATGACTGAAGAAGAATGAGAGAAAACAAGGACACGACATTGCCAAATGTATGTATCCAGTTGATAACAAAAAAGATTTCATTAAAGATGCAGCATGCTGCTTTAGAGGACACCATTCTAATGCCTTGTATCAAAACAAAAAGCACAATAAATGCATGCAACCCCTGCAAATTGTGCCAAAGCCCCAAATAGTCTACTCGTGTTGGAATGGAGCAGCACCAAAACACCAGATATGCCAGTTGTGCCAAATTCAACTTGTGCCAACAAGCACTGCTCAAAATCCACAATGTGCAACCAAAGTGAACCTTTCCATCAGCAGGCAAATGCATAAGCTCATTGTCAGTCCTGAATGATATGCCCCAAAGTAGTGATGAATCTTTCGAACAAAGCCCAAGGCCAACCATCTGGGACTACCTTGGATAAAGCAATAATCACATTGCTCCAATATATATCGTCTCATAGCATCTTAGAATACTCTCTTTCTAAGTTACCTGACGCCCCCCTCCCCCACCCCCCGCCGTGTCACATACTTGACGTGTCGGAAACTACACATACATGACATGTGTCTAGCGAGTTTGACTCATGTCTTGTTCACATGACACAAGTTTGACTCGTGTCAAACATGAGCCCTACTCATGTCCCGAAATTTGGACACGAGTCCAATGAAAAAGCGGCCCACGACTTCTTAAAATTGATTTTTTTCCTCATTCTTACACAATTCGATCATAGGTTTGGAGCTCTCACAGGTTTGGAAGTGCATCTAAGGGTGATTAAACAGTGTTAGAAGGTATTTCAGGTGCTGGTAAGTGGATTCGTCTAGGCCTTATTAGTGCTATGTAATCAATGGTAATATTAAATTTCTAATGTAAAAGTAAAATTACCATTAACTATTTCAAGATGTTTGAGAGTGCTTCCAACCTCACTGTATTTTATATGGAGAAAGTATAGTTTTAGATCCCACTCAAAATCCAACAGACTTAACAGTTTTCAGGATTTCGAGATTTGGGGGATTGCAACATTGCCATTCGATTTTGTCATGTATAAGGGTATGAAACTAGTAATAAATCAACACCAAGCCCTTTATAAACCTCGATATTGTTGGTAGTGATTGTTGAACTCCTCTATCATGGCCTTATGTAATGACCCATTTCGAATTACACATAGAATATGATTATTAGCATGCAAGCAAGACATGCAGATGATAGCTACATATGCATGCATCGCATGTACTGCACTAGTATAGCTACTAACCAGTTATGAAAATGTCCAAGTATAGGATAAATAAAATAATTATTGAAAATACAAAGTAAATACCTAATTCATCAATATATAATGATCACTTGGGGTACTTAATATGTGTACCACCATCATAAACTATAATATATCATACCAAATAAAAGGTAAATGCAAGGCATTATACAAAAGGCATTATAATATTTATCATACAAGACTAATGGGAATTGTAATATATATTTTATACAAACAAAAAGGGGAAATTATAGTATACATATACAATATATTAACCAAATAAAAGGGAACTATAAATTATTATTATTAATCGATAATTGTATTAATAAAAAATTATATATTTTATATAAAGTAACTAAAGGTAATTAACTAAAAGAAATATATTATATCAACCAAGGAATCAAATAAATATCCATAGTACACATGACATAAATATTAAGTAAATTTTTAATAAACATTTAACCGACTAGGTCAAAGCTCAATGCATAATAATATTCAACGCAAGTATGACTGCCTCTAAAAGGAGGATACTCGACAATCCTGAATTTCCACGTGTCGGAGGGTAGGGATTACAGAGAGGATAAAATGTTGGGAGACGGTGGTCTTGGGAGGTATAAGGATAGGGGATACGACATAGAAAGGGAGGAAAATTTTTCCCTTGGGAGTTGAGTGAAGCAAAGGGAGTTATTTTGAGATTTACAGAGACAGTAGGAATTTCTAACAAAGTCACAGACAGAGAGGGAGAATGAGCTTGATTGTTCTTGGAGTTTTGGGCACGGGGGCCAGAGATTTCCATCTGACGTCTTCTAGATCTGGGGACCGTATAGGTAGACCTAGATAGGTTGGGAAGAAAAATGGTGGTTTGGTGACAGAAACACCTTCAAACAAAGAGTTCCATGTAAGTACTCACAAGTTAATTGATAAATTATGCTTTAAAATTTAACTGTCTGGATTCTTAGCATCAATTTTGTTAAAATTTGTTAATTTTCTGAAATTAGGGCTCCACACCTTAGTAAAAATGTACCATCATACAAACAAAATCTTGATTTGCATGTTAATCTTTTCCTATCTTATTTTAATGCTTAGAGGGTGACATTGATGATAAATATCCCGATATAGGCAATGATTTTGATGATATGTAGTACTAATTATTTGTCGTAGCATGAATTTTTTTTGGACTCTAAAGGCCATTTAGAGCCTATTTGTTAATGGATTGCACTTAGTGCTATTTTGGTTATATGCACTAGTTGTATGATTGAATTTGTATCATCATGATGTAAAATTGTAAATGTTTTAGTTTCTACATTCTAAAGAGATTTGAATCTTTGACTATATTTCATTTTTGTGTGTGTAATAATTCACTAATTGTAATACATATATATAATGTGTCCTTAGTGTCTTGTTTCCGGGGTTGTTGTGTCTTGTGTCAGACACTCGTATTTCCGCGTCCCGTGTCAATGTGTCGGGTGACATAGGTCTCTTTTCTTTTCTTTTCTCCTCTCTCTTCCTCTCTTAGAATGTCTTCCCTTCTCTTCTCTCTTCCACCTCAACTTTCTACACCTTCCTTCCTTCAACAAATGTGATGACCCACTTGGAACACAAAGCCTAGACTTACATACAGGTTTGGAGGACCACCATTACTCGCCAGTCTCTAGGGATGCGTCATGGACCTTGGTTGCCATTGGATCAGTAAATCCATTACCTCCAATATTTTCCCCAAGAAATCTCCAAAGAGAATTATATTTGTTTTAATTATAATATCCTTTTATGTACTTAATTTATCTTCATTTTTTAATCTACAACAATATTTTATGCGCACAATGTATAAGCAATCAAGTTTTCTTTTTTCTTCCTTTGGTGTTCACTTTTCTTTTAAAAATAGTGGTCATGATTATATTTCCAGAAAACACAATGGCCATACCCAGATAGTATTCAGTACATCATAAAATATTTTGGTTCTGAGCTCTAAGAAAATATGAACTTCATGCAAACCAATCAAAACATACTTAAAAGATAAGATCATCTCCCTGCTCCAGAGTTTGCAAGTATATTGTTTGACAAATTGGCCTAGCAAAAACAAAAACTTACTATTTATATATAAAAACACATAAGAAATACTTCAAAAAACCCATTAGTTTGCTCCAATTAAATAACTAAAACAAATGAGAATTTAGCCACTAAAACTCAACTTGATTAATAACTACAAATCATACATAGTCGATTCAGGTAAATAGTAACCTAGACCACACTATATTTCTTGTCTCAAAGAACTTGGCTTCTATTAGAGAAACCCCCACTATGTGTGATTACCCAACCTAGAGTGAGGGAAGTAATTGTTGAGGTGATAGTGACAACTTGGAAGAGTGAGGGAAGTAATTGTTGAGGTGAAAGTGACAACTCTTCCAAGCTACACTTGAGCTTAGGACCTTGTGAAAGCTTTGCACTAACAGGTGCAAGTTTGGGTAATAACAGTCTGAACATAATTCATATTAAAATTTGGATCGTATTGCAACTCACAACAAAAAGATTAACTCAAGGACATGATACTGGTGGCAAGATAAGAAGATTTATTTCTCAATTCCCACAACTCAGACAATACATTCACTCTATCTTCAATATTACTTGCAATGATCCTTCTAACACCTTGTAAAAATTCTTAAGCCTTTCTCTTTCTAGCTGTTTTCCTAGGAGTATCTTCTAAATGCTCTTCAAGGACCTAAATAGTTAATAGCTCCAACAATAAAGGTACCTGATTTAAGGCAGCCTCAAATTCTGCTACCTTCCCTTTTATGCTGATGTTTTGTGAAAGTTTTAACAGAAACCCTACTGCAGTGTCTTGATCTACTTCGCCTACTTGTTTGATTAATTAACAAGTTATTTAACTGAAGTATTCAGAAAAAATATTAAAACAAATACAAACTGCAGCCTACACATATACGGATCATTTATTGAACATCACACACATATGACAAAACTACACAAATTTTTCAGACAAATGTCCCCGGAACAACCCAATGCGAGAAAACCGGTGCAACAGCTCTAGAGGGTTTTATTATTAAGCAGAATCTGAATACAACAATATGGGCACTAGAAACGGTTTTCCCTATAGATAAATTACACGACAATTGTACCTTATCACTCGAAGATAGAAAATATGGCTGATCCAACCCTCTGCGGGGAATTACGAATTCGAGCCCTTTCTGGCCCACTGGAACCCCAGTGCTACCTCTCCAACCTCTACGTCAACCTCTTCTGGCCAGCGTACACACTGCATCACCTTGACTGGGTCTGCGTTGCACTGCCTTGGTTGGGCCTACATCACCCTGGTTGGGCCTTTACTGCCCCTGCGTTGCCCTGGTTGGGCCTATGTCACCCTGACTAGGCCTACGCAGCCTCTGTGTAGTCTTCTGCATGGTCCTGGCTAGACTGCGTCCCTCTGGTTGGCCTTTGCACTCCCTGGTACAATGTTGCCTCTTAGTTGTTGTATTCTCGGCCTTGGATCAGATCATCCGTTGTTGATCTCTGCCCCTCACTGCACTGCAAACTCACTTTGAAATCCTCAGCAAACCCCGCCTCAGAAATTTGACTTAACTTCAGTGCTTCTGCAATGTGTGTGTGTCCTCCAACTAACCCCGAGCCCTTCCTTTATACTTTTCTCGTTGGAAAACCAACGATTGTGATCTAATCTCTAATCGACAGCTCGGATTAAAAGAATGCTTGATCCACGTCACTTAGAACATTTCATCATATTTGTAAATTAATTCACTTTACTTTTTTGATTTCCCTAAGTTAGACTTAGTGCCCCATTAAAAAATTTAATTATTTGAATAACTATTACACCAGATGGAATTTCTCCAAACACTTTCTGGGTGTTGGAGATCTCGTGTGTTCTAGCCCCTCCACAAAGTTTCAGAGCTAGAGCACACCCGATGCTACCCCAAAATCTCCACACTCCCTCCTAGAGAGGAGTGTGCTCTAGCAATAATTCCACACTAAAGCATCACCCTGATCTCGACATCAGTCTCTACGCTGCTAATGCTTGGCCTGTTGCCCTCCATCCACTGCGATGTTTCTTTCTGCACTGCTACCCATGTCACTGTCACATCTGTACTGCAGCTCCCTCTCAAATTGCTGCATCATGCTGCCTATAGCACTACCACTGCTAACTACTACATTGCAACTCAGTTTCTGAGAAGTAAGCAACTAAAGGACCATCACCCAACCATTAACAGACAAGTTAGTCGGGCTGCAACTCATCACTGAAGCACCCTCTGCTGCTGCATTGCATTGTATCTCTGAAGATCTGTGTTGTCTGTTGCACTGCACTGCGTAAGCACAGCCTCTGCGCTGCTGCTTCCTCTCCTCTGCGCTGCTGAAATCCCATCAGCCTCTGCGTTGCTGCTTCCTCTCCTTTGCACTACTGAAATCCCACCAACCTTTGCGCTCATGCTTCCTCTCCTCTGCGTTGTTCCAGACTTTAGTGTACTAGCTCTACCTCTGCTTCTCCATGATCTTCTGCACCCACTGCTCCAGTCATCCTGCTATTGTCTTAAGGCTCCCATAGCTCGTATGTGATCCAAGAGTTTGGGCACCTCAAGGATCCCACCAACCATCTTCTATAGCTGCCCTACAAATCTATATCGCCCCACTTCCTTGGTTTATGAGCACTCATGGCTACGTCATCTTCACTACCATTGTCCCCTTTAATTGTTGCTGCCTTGGAATCGGATGCTTCCTTGTCCTTCTGCTTAGGACAAGTGTTGGCGAAGTGCCCAAGTTCACCACACCTGAAGCAACGGACCTTCGAGAGGTCCTTCTTCTTCTTCCCTTGATGCCTCTGTCCCTTAGATTCAAGGGTTGCATCCTCCTCCTCCTCTTTCTTTACTTTGACTCCATCGCTGCTGCTTTGCTTCTTGGTTATTCTCTTGATTTCCTCCTATTGGAGGATTGCCCACATGTCCACCCAGGATGGTAGCGCTGCTTTGCCCAAGATGCTTTGGACAAATGTCTCCCATTCATCGGTGACAGCATTCAGGGCATTCCTCACCATGAGCCCTTCATCTGGAGTTGACCCCATGGCAATCAACTAGTCCCGAATAGTCTGAAGTCTAAAGAGGAAGGGATCGATTTCCTCTCATCTAATTCTCCAAAAGCATCTTCCTCTAGACGGAACTTCCCTGATAAATCATGTTCAATGTTGTCCACATCTTGTTTGTCGTGTTCTTCCCAGCAATATGAGGGACCATGTGATCCTTTACTCCATCCATGATCAAGTGCTTAGCCCGTGCCTGATTCTCGTTGAATTTCTTCAGGGGATCTACATCGGTTGGCACAGCTAGGACATTTCTGCATGGTCTTTGATGTCGTACTCATCCAGGACTGTCAGGATTCTAGCTCTCCAGATGACAAAGTTGGACACACCGTCCAACCTATCCTGATCTCTCAGTCCATGAGAAAACATCTTTGCTCAATTTGTCGAATCACAAACTCTCTCCCTTCCACTGCTGCTACACTCAGCAAAAGACTAGATCTAGGCTTCTTGGCAAAAGAACTCTCTAGAGAATGTGCTCCCTCTGACAAATGATTTCCCTCCTGGAAATCCTTCACCAAATCTGATGAATCAGTCCTCTATGATCACTCCTCTTGATCAAACTCAAATTCCTTGGCTAGAGAATCTGTTGAGCGACTGTTCTCCCCCCGCTTTTGTCACCTTTTCTAGGCACTATTATGCCACACCAGCAACTTCTGAAGATCAGAAACTGCACTTCCAAACTTGGCAAACTGCACAGCAACTCTCCACTCAGACTATGTCACCCTCCTGGTGTTGCGTCACCCTCTACGTGAGCGGACTAGCTCAGCGTCCCTCTCCTAGTGTTGCGTCAGCCTCTGCGTGAGCACACTGGCTCTGCCCCACCTCTCTGGAGCTGGGTCAGCCTCTACGTGAGCACACTGACTCTGTGTCACCCTTGCAGGGTCTACGTCCCTCTTGGTATTGCGCTGCCTTCTTCTGGATCTTTGGTGCTTCAGCTGCCCTTCCTGCAGCAAATATCTTCAGCCGCTTTGCTGATGGATCAGCTTGATCTGCAATGCTCTAATACCATGTGAAAGTTTCAAAACAGAAACCCTACTGCAGTGTCTGATCTACTTCGCCTACTTGTTTGATTAATTAACAAGTTATTTAACTGAAGTATTCAGAAAAATATTAAAGCAAATACAAACTGTAGCCTACACATATATAGATCATTTACTGAACATCACGCACATATGACAAAATTACACAGATTTTTCGGACTACTGTCCCCAGAAAAACCCAATGCGGGAAAACCGGTGGAGCAGCTCTAGAGGGTTTTATTATTATGCAGAATCTGAATACAACAATCTGGGCACCAGAAACGGTTTGCCCTACAGAGAAATTACACGCCAGTTGTACCTTATCACTAGGAGACAGAAAATATCGCTGATCGAACCCTCTGCGGGGAATTACAAATTTGAGCCCTTTCTGGCCCACTGGAACCCCAGCGCTGCCTCTCCAGCCTCTGTGTCAGCCTCTACTGGCCAGCATACCCACTGCATCACCTTGACTGGGTATGTGCTACCCTAGATGGGCCTGCGTCACCCTGGTTGGGCCTGTGTCACCCTCACTGGGCCTGTGCAGTCTTCTGGGTCATGGAGATCTCGTGTGTTCCAACCCTTTCACAAATTTTCGGAGCTAGAGCACACTCGATGCTACCCCAAAATCTCAACATGTTTTCCCTTTGTTGCTCGCTCAAAGAATAAGATAGCATATCACCCATGGCCATACGCATTTTTAATGCTCCATCAATCCCATGACTTTGAATGTCAAGTACTTTATTGTCCTCCTCCAACATTTTTTCCCTGACCCTAACCTTCCCACTCTGGAGTTTCTTGGATTGGGGATAAAGCTCAATGTGATGCACAGTAACAGAATTGTCTTCAAAAGTGGGAAATTCAGACTGAAAATCATCTTTCTTGATTAAGCTAGTATTTCCCAATTGCTTAGTGGCCCATGCAAGAAATATGTCTGCTTGGTCATCTATTTCCATGTTATTCACACTTATCTCAAGAGTTTACAGTTAGTTTGTTTTTGGAGACCACCTCTTTTTAGGGAGTTGGGACACAGGAAATAGTGTGTTCCATCACTACATTTTATCATGCAAATCTGCACAGGCATATTGACCTAATAACTCTGAAAACCAACCCTAGTCACGGTTGGAAAAGCCTCTTCATTTGGACTGCTGCATTTTTGGCCATAAGGAGGAGTCACTAAAATCTGTATGCTGCCATCTACTCAACAAAATCTGCACAAAGTCCATGACAATCAGTACAAAAATGACTCCTTCTTGGGATGTTCATAAGATGTCAAGAGCAAGGGTAGCTTTCAAATAAATGCTACAGTGGTTGGGATGAGAACCACGAAAACATTTACAGCAGCAGATCGATGAAGAAACTGAATGGGATCTGCAGTTTAGGTGATGTTAAATCAAAATAAATGTACATACCCTATCAAAACACTGCAATACCATTCAAGCAATGAACAATTAATAGATTTTTAAGGAGCTGGTACAGAGTATTCAAATCAAATCAGATATTATCCAAGAGAATGATTGCATCATAGAGGGTGACAGGTGACAGGCTGTTGTTTTTCCACGATATTGGAGTTAGATTAGAATCTTACAATCATTGACGCTACCAATACAAGTATCACAACAAACTACTTTGCACAGCGGAACAATAAATAGCAGTAAATCAACACATGCACAAATATAAACAACTTTTTACAATTTTTACTGCCCAACTTTGTTATATTAGCAAACTGATAATAGAACTGTCTAGGGCTCCCGTAGCAGGGATAATGACCCTCATACATGCACTGATAGAAGGACTACAACTGGGACTTCGTGTCTACAACTATGACAACCAAACTGCTCGAACAAAATACACTAACCCTCTGGCTGATGCAGTGCGCTCTCTCAGCTCCTCTCGGTCGTACCCTGAACACACCTGCCCAGTCCTTCAGCTCCCGATCTGCAGCAACTCCAATTTTCCTCTATCAAAGAACCAGCTCCATTAGGTCACTGAATACAGCTCCAACTGCTATCTAGTTGATCGTTAGTCCTTCAATGCATCAACACATCGAGACTCCTGTCGAGTTGTGAACAACTCTCAACTGCCCACTACTAATCCTCAACTCCTCTGGAACTTCTTGCCCAACTAGCTGCTCCTTAGTCCTTCAAGGGCACAGCTCTTAGGGACTTCCTTCCCACTAGTGCCTTCCTGTGCTGCTAAATGAAGACACACTTAGGGCACAGAGGGCTGCCACCTATCACTGCAAGATGTCCTCCTTCAACAATGAACTTGGGGTGATGTGATCTGCTCCCTTGACCTCCTTTTTTCGTCCTTCAAGAATCAGTCCTGAGCTCACCTAATTTTGTCTATTCTAGAAGCTCATTTGTCTTTCAATGACCTGCACTTAGGGCTTGGAGCAAGCCATGCATCCCTCCTAACTCCTGCTCTTTTGGCTGCTCCACCAAATTTCCTACAGTAGGACAACATCCTCTAGCACTCACATCAACTCAAGAAGATGACCAAACCTGTCCTGCAACCTCCTGCTGCTCTTCTTGACCTTATGCAACTGCTGATGATGAATTTGCTTCTAGGATGTACACATCACTGTCCAAACTAGGACCTCCATCCAATCTGATCCAAACTAGGACCCAACACCTAGCAACTATAGGAGGAATAACACATCAAAGATACCTCTGAACCATGTGCATACTGCTATAGCATTACCAGCTGGTTAGGGCATCCAACAATGCTGCTTTAACCCTCTTATCTTGCTCCAACAGTCCCTTAATGGCTGCAGCCTTCCTCACCCATACACCTGCTACTGCTCGCTGCCTTCTAGGACAAGTTCCAGCCCTGTGTTAGGCCCCACGGCACCCTTTCAAGCTAGGGCACGGCGCTCAGCCTACTCCAAGCAACCCTACAGACCTGCACTGGTATAACAGAGAAAAGCCACCCCAAACCATGCACAAAATAGCTCCAAACCTTACCTCTCCAACTCAGCCTGCTGCCTGCCCTATGGCCCTGTCTAGGGCATCCTTCTACCTGCAAGACACTCAGAAAACCCTCATCAATAGCCCTTCTTCCTGTGCAGCTGCTATACTGAGATGCAGCCTTGTTTTGGAAGGCCTAATAACTATGTTTCCAGGAAACGTGGGAACGGGGACGGGGACAGGTGCGTCATATTTTGAAACAGGGTGTGTGGGATCGTCGGGGGTATATAAATGTGTGTGTGTGTGTGTGTGTGTGTGAATTTGTCTATTTTCAAACTTTAAACATGAAAACTAAAATATTTATGATTTAAACTTTAAATATTTAAACATGCACATCATTGAACATTGAACATTTACATTGAAATTTCAAAATTTCTAGTTTGATATCAAGTGAACATTGGAGTTTACACATACTTGTAAATCTGGCCCCAAGCCAATTTCGCCCAAAACTCTGGTAGGGAAAGAGAAGGCCAAAAGTTACATCCTTGGCAAAAAATGTAAAAAAAAACACAGTTAAAAGAGTAATTAGAAAAGAAAGTGATGTCGGTTGGCCATGAGAGAATGTGGAGATTACAATAGAAAAACAAGAGTTCAAAATCGCAGTATATGGCAGTAGAATGTTTGTTGTGGTTGCTTCAAGATTATAATACTCGTCATAAGGAAGCTTTCCCATCTTTGACATCATGGGTCGATTTACTATTTAGAATTAAATTTTAATTTACTAATTTTGTTATGCAAACAGTGAAGTTTGAACGCACAGAAATTAAAATTAATTCATGTCGCACGGTGAATCTTCAAGAGCTACCTGTGAATCTTCAAGCAGGGATTGCATCTCTGTGGGAACCTCTAGTCACCTGCACACACACCAATGAATGCCCCAAACACACCAGGGAATGCTTGACATCTCAAGAGTCAAACCGAATGGTTGTTGTCTCAAACGGAATGTCGTCGTCGAAGACTGAAGCCATTTTAGGTTTTACGAGATATGTATTCACCTTTTGACTTTCCACGATTTTTTTATATTTAAATTTTTATTTCAAAAATCGTTCAACAAAGAACCCTAAAGAACCTGATTTTGGGGTTCCAAGTAACCATTATCGGGGTTCCAAGTACCCTAAACGTCAAAAGCACCCAAATGTTTTAACGAAAAATCCGGTTCTTGGTAGAAGAACTCGATTCTTATGGGTTTGTTTCATAAGAACCCGTAACTGAATCCGGTTCTTGGGTTCAAAAACCCCACCCCTGGGTTCGCAAACCATGCAACATAGCCTAATAGACAACTCGGCCTCCAAAACAAGCCTTCCCTCCAACCTGCAATTACACAGAAGGTTGTGGCCTTCTTTGACAGAGAGATTCCTTCCTTTTATGCTCAAATCAGCCCTCTAGACCTCAGCCTACTCTTCTCCTTGCTGCGCTGGCTGTACCTGCCCAAACCTAGGCCAAAACAGTCATGAGAATGCACTATTCTCTCCTTCGCTTGGTCACCTAGGGCTGCGGCCAAATCAGAGATCTCCTTCCTTGTGTGAGTTGCTTGTGTTGCACTTGGATGTGTGTGAATAGCCTCACATTTGACCTTTATTTATATGCCTCCATGTGGTGTCACTTAACTTGTCTTGGGGCACACTAATCATCAATCTGACCTGCTCTATGTGCCATAAAACCCACCAGCAACATGTAAAAATTCATTTCTCCATTTCTAGACCTCTGATTTTGATGATTTTCACTGCCCCTAGTTCCTCTAGAGGTCCTCTATCATCTCATTTGGTCAAACCATCAAAATTCAACTTAGTTTTCACCCAACTCCTTTGGATGCAAAAACCCCCAGCTTGGGTTCTAAGCCCACAAAACCATTTTTTGTGCTCATTCCTCCAAAACCCTCTAGCCTAGGGTTTGGAGTACCTCCCAAGCTACAAATCTCAACACAGGCTGCCATTGATCTTCTTGAACACAGTGATGGGAGTAGTGTGAGGCCTGGAATACAAAAGGTGATGAGAGATGTCTGCTAACACAAACTGTAATGATGGTAAAAATAGTCCAACTCCATCACCTCATTTCAAGTCTGCATATATAGAAGCTCACACTCTCAAAGCCAACTCGCCCTGGAGGTATTTTGGAGGAAGGTAAGAAAGCTTGCTAACTAGACAGGTCTCTGCATGCCAGCCAACTGTGACCTCTGTTGTTTACTCCTCCAGCTGCTTTCAAGGCCTTTCCTGTAGCTACTTTTACACTAAATCGACCTCTTCAAAATAACATCATTCTTGTTATGAATCCCAATGGAAAGTAGGTCACATGGCTTCCTACTTTAGTGAGCAATTCAGAGACAGTTGAACTATCTGATAAAGCAAACCAGCAAACTCTCTAAATCAAGCAATCTCCCAAATCATAAAAGCAGGACAAGTTTTTTTCCATGGAAAAGGAAATTTTAGATGGGATACAAATTACAATAGCAACTACTATGCCTATACATAGCACAATCTCCCCCTTCTGCTCATCAATAAACTGCTCTAGAAGATGATCTGCGAATTATCCCGTTTGCATGTAAAGATGGCAATATAGCAGGAAGATTAGTCTTCAAAGCTTGAGAGAACTAGCAGAATTACTAATGATAACCAAAGAAAATAGAATCATTGTGGCTGTTTGGCCCTTTTCCACCTTTGAATCAGCAATGTTCTGTTAGGATACTGGTTGTTTATCCACTGTGACACTTACATATTTCTTTGAGATCCTTCCTGTATGTGTTGATTTTTTTGTGGACTGCTAGTCTTCAAACTGAAGCTGAAGTTTTACTATTTTTCTCTACATGAAAACTGTTGGAAAATATGGTAGCCATGGTCAGTATTTTCATCATGAAGAAAATTGAAAATTCGAATTTTAATTTTTGCCTCCAAAATCTACAAGTCAGCCTCATATTATTTCAAGTCGGCTGGGCCACAAAGAGGCACCCATTCAACCCCCTTGGAAGTCTATTTAAAGGAGAGGTTTCCTCATTTGTGACAACGATTTTGTCTTCAACATCTCTGATCCAGCAAATTTCAGAAGGAGAAAAGGAGGGCCGAAAATCTGAAGGAGGGCATGGCACTTGACTTGACATTTGATCTTGGTTCTTGGTTACTGGTTTGGTTATTATCTATTGAGAAATCTAGGGGCAGCTAGATTAGGTGATTTCTCTTACTTTGATAACTGCTTGTGATGTATAATATTTAACTTGATTAACCTCTTCTTTCTCTTGATTATAATTAGTGTTCTTATCATCAAACAGCTACCAAAACAATAAAGAACAATGAGACAAAAGGACACAAGATATAGGTGTTCAGCCAGGGCCAAAACCTCTCTTTTTGAGAGGAAAACCCACAAGAGCTCTTCTCTTCTTATAGAACTTCAATTGACGAATTCCAAGACCTATGACCCTTGACCAAGACCCCTTCAAGACCAAGTCAAACTTTCTCCTTGAAGCACTTTCTCAACCCAAGTCAAACTTTCCTTCCAACAGCGTCCACTTCACCTTTGACCAAGATTTTGGACCTGCAACTTTGACTGCAATTTCGACCTGCAGTTTTCAGCCCCTGCTGCAAAAACCCTAGGTGGCACATGTGAGAGAATTATGGTGATTTTGTTCTCTTCTCTTCTTCGCTTGGACATCCCTCTCTTCCTTGATTATTCGACTAGCAAACTTGACATCTTGTCACTGAAATTCGGCTTCTTTTGCAACTCGTATTTACTGCAACAAAGTGATGCCCTAGATCTCGCACGTGTGAGGAGATGAAGCACGAAACATATCAGAAATTTTGACTTTCTTATGCTTAACTCTCCTCCCTTTTCTCGCTCTTCTTTAGGTCTCCTTGCCTTGATCAAACTTCATTGTTGTTGGATGGATACTTTTTTGAATGAGGTTGATTTCTCCTATATATAGGCTTCCTTGAGTCCCCTAATAGGCCGACTTGTCCTTCTAGATAAGTCGACTAGCTCCTTTTGAAGGCCGACTTGTTTGTAGCACTATGAAAAGGTCTTGGAGGATCTTTGACTCTATTTTGACTCAAATAAAATTTTCTTTACAATATGTAACGTGCCTAAATGGGCCTTTCATACATGACAATGACTCAATTGACTTGTAGACTCAATGACAAGCCCTAGAAGCACTCAATGGGTGTTTGACCTAAAAAAAAATTCCTTGAGCATGAAGCCCATGCCTCAAGAATAACAATTATAATTTTTATTTTTCTCTTTACATCAAATACATAAAAATCATGATTACATATGTCATTATGAAGACCAAACCTAGTTACATATTTCACACTCCCTCTTAACTAGGGAGGTATTCATAATCCATACAAGGTACTTGGACATTCTCAAATTGAAGAATTCTCATAAGAAGAGTCGAACTAGTAAGCCATCTCATAAGCTACTTCCTTAGCTTATGCCAAAGCATCATCATACCAACCAACATTGTCACATAGCAAGGCCTTGAATAACAGCTCTATCTCTCCACAAGATCATAGCACAATGTTGGCGAGAACAATGACTGATAGACATCATCATCATTGTCTCTCAAGGCACATACCCCACCCGGGTGTTCACAGGGTATGTCCTTTTAGGACAATTCCTATCTTGGAATAACACATCCTCAAGGAATTTCCTCTTCGACTACTCTTTTCTATTGGATGCCCTACCACATCCTCAAAGAGTATCTGAATCAATCTCGGATGCTTACCAAATCCTCCATTCTTTCTTCACAACATGACGACAAGAATGATGTGTCTATCTATGCCTCTCAACCAATGATTATAATATTGTCGGGATATCGCCGGTATTTGGAAATATCGCGATATTTTCAGCAAAACGAAATATTGTCGCGAAAATATCGCGATATTTTCTCTCCCGAAAATATCGCGATATTTCCGAAATATTAGCGATATCTCGAGAAAATATCGTGCAATGATGCAAAATATCGTCGAGCTTCTCTTGGCCGCAGCTAGAAAAGGGAGAGTTCATTTTTTTTTCTCATTTCCATTTGTGAGTTTTGGAGAAGGAAGGGGAAAGCATTGTGGAGGTTGTCAAAGAGGGATTGGTGATCAAACAAACAGTATCACCAGCAACTAAGAATTTTTTGATCATCAAATATTGAAGAACAGTGAGACAAACTTCATCTCTTCCATTAACAGGGATGTTCTTCCAAACCCATATGTTAATGAATTTTTTCATAGATTTAGGGTTATGCAGGCTTGCCTCTTTGCCTACCAACATTGTGCTACTTTGTTTTTTTCCATTTACTATTATTTTTATGCCCATGAGCCAATGCAAAGGTTTTCTCCATATTTGGACAACAAGCTTCATTTTTTTTAACATTCTTATGCACCCTCTTATTGCCAATTTTTCATTCACATTGCAAATAATGTATTTGTAGTCTTGTTGTAAATATTTTTTTTTAAATGACATGGTTATTACTTATTATTTTTAAATTTGTATGCATGGGTGTTTAATGCCAATTTTTTTCTTTTTTGGTGCCCTAGGTTTGCATTAGTTCACTACAAAATTCAAATATTCCAAATTCCTTGAACCCATTTTGGGAGTATGGGGAGCCTGATGGTGGGGCAAATCGAGCATATTTATCATGCAAATTATGTGGGACCAAGATGACAGGAGGGGTTACGAGATTGAAATACCATCTGGCTAGACTCCTTGGACATGATGTTGGGCTCTGTACATTTTCTAGTCCGGAGCTTATACAAAAAACTCTTGAAGCAATTGATGAAAAATATAGAAAGAAGGAAAGAAGGAAGAGGCAGAAAGAAACAAGGTTGAACGTGCAGGTAGATCTTTCGGCATATCTTCTTTTTATTTTGAGGCTGAGGGTAGTGGGACGGGCTCCATAGCATCACCTGCAACAACTAGTGCTAATGTTGTTGGGAGTGGGAGGTCATCATTTTTTGTTCCACGAACAGGACATGGATTACAACCTTCCATAAAATCAGTTGTTAAAAAAAAATGAGAAGCTATAAGCAGATAGAGTTATGGGGAGGTGTCTTTTTTAGAGTAACTTGCCTCTCAGCATCACCAAAACCAATCCATTTTGGTAGCCAATGTGTGTTGCTATTGTTGTTGTGGAACCCAGGTTACAAAAGTGCTACATATGAGGAGTTGTGGAGGCCAATCCTTAAGCAAAAAAGCAGGACATCAACTCTAGATTGACAGGGTTGAAAAAAACAAGGGAAGTGTCTGGATGCACAGTGATGTCTGATGGTTGGACAGATAGGAAAGGTAGGACCCTTCTAAATTTCTTGGTACATTGTCCTAAAAGTACGATGTTTATTAAATCAATGGATGCATCAGCACACATAAAAGATGCAGCAACGATATGTGAATTGTTAGATGGGTTCATCCGGGATATTGGTGTGCAAGAATGTGGTGCAAGTCATAACAGATAATGCAGCGAATTATGTGGTTGTCGGCAAGATGTTTTTGGAGAGGCACTGCACGTTATTCTGGACTCCATGTGCAGCACATTGTATCGATTTGCTGCTTGAGGATATGGGAAAACTCTCATTCATCAAAGAGGTGATTGATATGGCTAAAAGTGTCCCCAAATTTATATATAACCATGCTCATGTTCTTAGCCTCATGAGGAGATACACCAGAAATAAGGAGTTGCGGCGTCCTGCAATCACACGTTTTGCCACCAACTTTATTACTCTTCAGTCTTTGCTTCGATGCCAGTTTGAGTTAAAGCAAATGTTTGTTTCTGATGAGTGGCGTGATTGTAGATACAGCAAGAGACAGGATGGGAGAGAGATTGCAAAAATGGTGTACACTGAGATATTTTAGGAGGGAGTAGCAGAAGTGTGCTCAATTAGTGAACCTATAGTAAAGGTTCTGAGATTGGTAGATGGGGAGAAGCCTGCAATGGCTTAAGTGTATGAGGCCATGGATAGGGCCAAGGAGGCCACTCGTTCTTATTATGCAGACAAGGGTTTTGTTGGGCTTGATAGACATATGATGTTATGGGATGTGATTGATAGTCGATGGACAGGGATGTTTCATCGACCCATTCATGTAGCAACAGTGTTCCTCAACCCTGCATTTTCATCAAATGCGCCTTCAATTTTGATGATGAGGTGATGGAAGGACTCCATTCTTGTATTCAAAGAATGGTACCCAATCCTGAACTTTGTAGCAAAATCAACCGCGAGATACAGTTTTATCAGGATTGTGTTGGCCTATTTGGCTTTGATGATGCTATTAGGGAAAGGACCCTCTTCATGCCACGTAAGTGACAAGCCATCCTAGATTTTTAAAATTCAATTATGTAACTTGCATTTGAAAGTTTCATTATGTTTTAAGTTTTTGAATTTTTTATTTCTTTATTTTGTTGTAGATATTTGGTGGCAAACGTATGGTGCAAGGGCACCAAATTTGCAAAAATTGGCCATAAGAATCATGAGTCAAACATGTAGTTCTTCATGGTGTGAGCGCAATTGGAGTGTATTTGAGAAAATACACCCAAAAAAGTGCAACAAGTATAGCTTTGGCCTTCAGCCTTCATTTGAGCAATTACATTTATTGTAATTTTAATTTATGACACTCAAGTGTCAAGAGTGAAGACTCATTAGTTTTTTTGACACTCTTACAAGTTGGAGTTTGCACGTCTCAATGAGTTAATGTATGTGCATTACAATATCTGACTTTGAGTGAAGCAAATACAAGCACCAATGGATCCAGATGCCATTTCCCTAGACAATATTGATGTATTGTCTCAGTGGAGAGTGGAGACTGAGGATCCCGTCTTGGAGGAGTCACCTGCATGGTTAGAGCCAGAGGAACCATTAGAACAAGGGCAGCAAGAGGAGGAGGAGCAACAAGAGGAGGAGGAGGAGGAGGAGGAGGACATTGTGGGAGCATCAATGTCAACGTCATTTGCTACAGATATAGGAGAGCAGAGCTCCATACCAAGCAGTCAGTATTTGATGTTAGGTGCAGGGTCAAAGCCATCTACTGCTAGGGGCAGGCCTAACAAACAGCCACTCATGTTTTCTCGTAAAAGGGGGAGAGGACACTGATTTTAGATAGATAGTTGCCAGTTTTATTTGTTTTGCTACATATAACTCATGATGATGAGATACTTTTATATGTGTAATGTTAATTTGTATTGGTTCTCCACATTTGAGTCAACATTGCACGAAGCGGGGACATTTTTTGGAAGCAGGGACGCGGAATCGTCATTTTCCAAAAATTTAGAAGCAAAGCGTTTCGCATATTTTGCATTTATATTCAAAACAAACATCCCAAATACCATATTTGTTGTAGAAGACATGAAAACATGCATATTTTTAAATAAATCAAGATAGATATGACATCCATGATTCCATTGTACATCAATAATTAATTATTCGAGGATCAACCATCTATATTCTAGATCCTAGCAATTACAAACATACATCAAATTTTTAAGCATACTATAAAACATAAAACATTTAGGCATACTATAAAGCATAAATGATAAACATAAAACATTTAACCATATTATAAAGCATAAAACATATTATCTATCAAGTGAGCAACTGTCAACATTAGTCATGTCCAAAATTCAAATAATAATGTTTACAAAATAGGCCACTTGGCCACCACCAAGACAAAAAAGTTCAAATTCACAACAAGCCTACAAGTCTAATCTATGACAAAAGCAGTAAGTTGTGAAATATCTACTAATCTCTCCTCCTTCCACCACGAAGAGTACGTGACGGTGGGCCTCGACGTCGTGGGAATGAAGAAGATGGTGGTTGTGGAAGTTGTGGCACTGGCACTACAACTGATGAAGACGAAGCCCCTGCTGTTGGTGTTGAACCATGGAACCTAGGAAGCAAGGGACTAGTGGGGGGTGGCATGTCAACTCGATCATCATCATCATGGATAAGAGCATTCTCTAATTGCTATAATCGCAACACTCCATCCTCCAAATTGGCCTCCTTTGGATAACTGTCCCAAACCTAGGTATTTATTACTCTTTGCATCATCACAGTAATGGGACAACAATCGCAAGTTGTAATGAACATAAACCAAGCTCTCTGCCCGGTCTAAACTCAACCTGTTCCTTTTAACACTGTGGATGAAAGAATAAGAGTTCAAACACCTCTCTGCAAAAGAAGTGTTTACCACCTGTGATAACACCCGCAATGCCAAAGTCTGTAGAAGTGGAGTAGCACCTCCATGCATGTTCCACCACTCAATAGA
The DNA here is from genome assembly GCA_034641835.2 of Pinus albicaulis. Lineage (NCBI taxonomy): Eukaryota > Viridiplantae > Streptophyta > Pinopsida > Pinales > Pinaceae > Pinus > Pinus albicaulis. The sequence continues at coordinate 1,080,596,546 of CM076584.1, read as the reverse complement.
AGAAAAACTCCCTCGATCTCTAATAGCATGCACACTCCCAAATGGACCAGTGGAAAGTGTATAGCTGCTCAACTATTTTCGTACAGAGTGTGCTTCCTCATTAGGGACTAATCTATCCAATGCAATCATATATTTTTGTAGGACCTCTAGATCTAGGTGTGGTTTTATCCTGCTCGCCCCCCTAGGTGCTGGTGTTGAAAGCCATGATGGACTATAGTATTTAGGTGTCAAAACATATGCTAATGCATGCAATGGAATATTTAGCATATCTCATCATTTTACCACCTCTGCACGAATATATTTGTACAAGGTGGTATCCGTAGGCTCAACAATGTCTTTAATCTACCCTAACATGTTATCCATTTGCTCATACACCTCCCCAATTATTGGCTGATCTGAATCTGCAAACTTGATCATGTAATAAATTGGTTTGGTGAAATGCAAAACATATTTAACCTGTGACCAAAATAACATGTCAAGAATAGTGTCCTTGGCTGCATTAGCACCATCTCTTTCAGTGTTAATTTCCTCCCATGATTCAGCGATGACCATATTAGTTAAAGCTTGTCTCACCTTCACTAGCCGCCTAAAGGTGAGGTAATAACTTGCAAATCTTGTTTTTGCAAGTTTAAGCAACTACAACTTGGTGTAAGTGCCATAGAAGTAGTTTACCCTTATCTTCCTTGTGATAAATTCAATGAGTTGCTTCCCTCTCTTGTAAAGCTCATTAATCCACCCACATTCTGTATGCTTCACAATATCATGCATCAAAAGGTTCAATGTGTGCCCCAAGCACCCAAACCAAAATATGTGTGGATAAGTACGCTCAATAATTTTTCCTACTCCCTTACAATTTGCTGCATTATCTGTGATCACTTGAACCACTTCACTAGGACCAACATCTCTGATTGATTGCAATAGGAGATCTGCAATGTTTTGGGAAGTTGCACTGACAGAGGAGGAATCATAACATGTAATAAACATTGCACCACTAGCAGAAACACCAAGAACATTTATCAAATGTTGGTTTCTGATATTTGTCCACCCATCTGATACAATGGATACCCCACTATCCACCCACTCATTTGTAAAACATGTCAAAGCTACTTGAACCTTTCCTTTTTCTCTTTCTAATAACACTATTCTAGCTTTCTCATGGTTGGGGGACTTGTATCCTTTTGGGGCTTCATTGATGCCCTTTACCAGTTCATGCCAATAGGGAAAGCGAAGCACATTGAATGGTACACCACAAGCACAAAGAAATCGGACTATCTTTCCATCCACATCATCCCTCCCAGCAACATTAAGGAAATCCGCTATTGTTTTTTTACCCCCAGAGCTTGCAAAAGCACCATGAGGAGATGAGCTACCAAATGTAGAGATTGCACTTGATTCAGATTGAGTTTTTGGTTTTTTGTTTTTTTGTTGTGCAGCCTCCTCTATTCGGATGTATTTTCTTCTTTGTTTAGCTAGAACCTTTGGGCAAATTGCTATCCCCATAGCACCCTTTTTTTCATCATTGTCCATCACCCCACAAAGATGCCTCCTCACACGAGTATATGAACCACTATATGATTTTCCTCCATGACAACCATGAGGGCACAAAAACTTGTAGCTTCCACTACCTTTTCCTTCTTCAAGTTTGGTCACATAGTTCCACAAGGGTGTCAATGCAGCTTTCCCCTCTTGTGATTCAATGTTTTCATCATCCCCTTCCTCTTCAAACCCTTCCTCATCATACATTGGGTCACTCATATGGGGACCACTTTTCTCTTCTTCTTCATGTTCTTCTCTTCAATTTCTACTCCCCCTTACCATCATCAAAACCAAGAGTGAAATGATATATAGAACCCAAAAAAACATCATCTTTGAATATGAATATACATGGTGGACAACCTGCAAATAAATGTACAAGAAGAAAGAATGGGAAAGTGTAAGAGAGGGAGGAGAGAAAACACAAAAAAATGACAAAAAAATGAGAAAGTTTGGGGTTTGCACTTACCTCTTTAGTTCTTGTAGATGGAAGCCCTTCTTTACTCCTCCAAGCTCCTCCTCCTTCACTCCTCCAAGATCTCCTCAACTCTCTCTTCTCCAAGCTCTCTTTTCCTCTCTTTCTCTTCTATTCTCCAAGCTCTCTTCTCCTCTCTTCTCCAAGCTCTCCAAAAACACAAGTGAGCAAATGAGAGGTGAAATAGAGCTTATAATATTTTCATCCTATCCCTAACTCAACACTAACCTTCTAACCCAACTAAAGACAAAATAAAAAATAAAAATCGTTTTTCTGAGCTGCGTTAGTCGGATCCGTACGGCGTTGTACGGAACCGCTCGCGATCCGTACAGATCCGTTATCGTCTGTGGCCTTCTGTCTGTGATACGTAAATGCAAGCTCTAGTACGTCATCTGAATATGAATCCGAGTTTGTATAGATCGGAAATTCCGGAGACGAAATTTTTTTACGAAACACGTTTCGTACGGCCCGGATCCCATACGGACGCGTTTCGGTTGGAGGTACATGTGTGGGGGGGGGGGGGGGGGGGAAACGTTTCCTGCAACATTCATTTGAGTCCTTGATTGGACAGTTATCAAGGATCGAAGCGCATGATTTGGTATCGCCCAATGTTTTGAAAATCGCGATCGGGATTAAATCGACGAGGGGAAAAAATCGTAAAAATCGGGAAAAAATCGTAAAAATCGGGTAAAAATCGGCACATACAAAAATATTCATTTTTTTTCAATTTTTTTAATATCTAAAGCATCCACAACATAAAATAAATGCATTGACACATAAATATGAAAAAAAAAACTAATATATAAGACGTGTAATATCATGTCTAGTGCTACATCACACATAATAGTGAATCATGTCCTGAATACTAAGTCCTGAGTCTCAACTCAACCTCAAAATATCAACAAAAATTATAATAATGTATCTCATATCATGAGTCATAATGTTATATACAAAGGAATGCACCAAATAACCTATACTACTGATTTCCTTTGCCCCTCTTGCGAGAAAATGTAACAACTTTCCCTCTAGACGAAGAAGCTGGCGGGGCTGGCAATGGACTCTGTTGTGCTCCAGATCCTGAAGCACCAGGAGCTAAAGTAGGCAGACCACGTCCTCTACCGATAGCAGGGGTAGGTGGTGTCACCTCCTCCTCTTGTTGTTGCTCCTCCTCCTCCTCCTCATGAAACTCATCATTGATTCATCGCTACTAGAAATGGGATCAGCAACAAGAGGTACATAAACATCATCTAGCTCAAAGTCTTCAGACTTGGATTGCTCAACCTTATAACATGATAGAAATTGAAAAAGTTTAACATGCCTAACCAATGATTTTGGTTTGAGTGAAGGGTTCATCTCCTCAACCTTAAAACGCGATAGAAAAAGATTAACATGCCTAACTAGTTGTTTTCCTTTGAGTGAAGGGTACATTCTTGTTAAGGCCACGGTAGGGGAGTTCAACAATCAATACCACCAACATCAACAAAGTTCAACAATCAATGCCACCAACATCAAGTTCTTAAAGGACTTCATACTCTTGATCAAATGCCAATCTCATACCCTTACACATAATAGAATCAAATGGAAACAATGCAAATCCCCAAACCATGAAACCATGAAAACCATTAAGTCTGCTGAATTTTGAGTGAAATCTAAAATTCTAGTTTCTCCATATGAAATCCAATGAGGTCGAAACCACTCTTAAACATCCTGAGTCATTTCATGGTAATGTTAAAAATTTAAGTAAAAGGAAATATCACTTTTACTTTAAGAATTTAACATTACCATTAACTGCTAACAAGGTGTGTCAGGAAAATGAGAGGGCTACAAAAATGACAAATTTTTTTTTGAACTTATAGGGTTGCTGTTTGATGAGCCCACGATTTTTACCAAAAAATCGCGATTTTTTCCCGATTAGCGATTCTTTCAAAAAATCGTGCAAAACATCGCCGATTTAATCGTTTTGTCGAAAAAATCGCGATTTAATCGTTTTGCTGAAAAAATGGCGATTTTATACGTGATGTTCAAAACCATAGTGTCTCCTTTGATGTATCATTTTTATTTTACATCCACTACATCATATATATCAGTGCTTTATTCATTTTTATGTGCCAATGTGTTTATTTCATGTTGTTATTGCTTTATATGTTTAAAAATCTGAAAACAAAAACAAAAACAAAAAAACAAAAAACAAAAAATGAATGTATTATGCATTTTTTTATGCTTGCCGATATTTGCCGATATGGTTACTTGGGAGCGGGAGTGGGAGTGGAGAGCGGGAGCGGGAGCGGGTTATATTTTTTATATTTTGATGCATATATGTCAACAAAAGCATGTAGAATGATCAATTAGACATAAAAAACATAAAAACATAGATTGATGTAACATCAATCATCTAGAAGTTATAATCTTCATCAACCACACCCACAAGTTAGAAACATACAACATATTGACTCTTGAGTCTCATGATTCATCAATCTTAAAGTTTCAAGCTTTCAAAATTTAATATATAACATTTATCATCATTGATTCATTGATTTCAAATTTCAATATATAACATTTATCATCATTGATATATATCATTTATCATCATTGATTCGTTGATTTCAAAATTCAATATATAACATTTATCATCATTGATATATATCATTTATCATCATTGATTCGTTGATTTCAAAATTCAATATATAACATTTATCATCATTGATATATAAAATGTATCATCATTGATTCATTGATCACCATAGTTGTACTTCTAAGCTAAGTGTAACCAATAACCATTACAACAAAGAATATTTAACATGAAATGAAATGTTATAAAATGAAACGAAATGAAACAACTTTCAACTTTCATGAAGCATCATATTCATAATTCATAATGGCTTATAAACTTATAAATGCCAACTTCAAGGTTTCACCTTTAAAATTCAAACTTCAAACTTAAATTGTCATATATTGTTTACAAAAATTATCATAATAAATATGAAAGAGTCAAATTTCAACTGTTCAACAATTATAAAAGTTAAAAACTACTAGAAAATAGAAAAGACTAGTAAATTGTAAATCTATTTTATCTATTGGCTAGCCCCTTGCCACGCCCACGAGAAATGCTTAATTTGTGAGAACCATGAGGCAATGGTGGTCTTCTAGTACTCTCAAGAGTACCACGACCATAACTAGAAGGCGGAGGGCCACGTGAGGATGTAGGTGGAGGCTAAATCTACAAAGGAACAATAGCTGGAAATCGAACATTGGCACTGGCACCCGCACTGCTACTGGATGGTGGGACTGGCCCTGGGTGTGGTGGTGGCATGGCTGTTGTTGCTTCATCATCATCCCTCAAAAGTTCTGCTTCCAATTCTTCCATATGTACAGTGTTGTCCTCCAAATTATCGTCCTCTGGGTTGTTGTCCCAAACTTTATATGATTGATCCTCATAAGCCCGATCACAATAATGACTCAACAACCTCAAGTTGGTGCACATAAACCAAGCTTTCTGTGCGGTTTTCATTCAACCTGTTTCTTCTCACATTATGTATGAAGCTGTAGGTGCTCCAACACCTCTCTGCAGAAGAAGTATTTACAACTTGTGAGAAAACTTTTTTTGCCAACTTTGGCAAAAGTCCCATGCCGCCATATGCTTCCCACCATGTGAGAGCATCAAAACTGTCTCTATCTTCCATTGCATGGAAAGAACCAAAGTTACCAATGCAACTGAAGTATCTGCCTAATTCAAGGCGCAATCTAGCACACTCCTCCCTGTCGGAGACCAACTTGCCTAATGCTTTCATGTATCCCTCTTGTACCTCTGGATTTGTGTGAGGTTTGATCCTAACCCCACCTCCACGTGCAGGTTGGCCCAACCAAGATGGAGAGTAGTATTTTGGCATAAGAATATATGCCAAGGCATGTAGTGGAACATTAAGTTTATTCCACCGTGCACACACACAATCGTGAATCATTGAATACAAGTTGGGATCATTTTCCTTAACAACATCTTTTATTTGCCCCAACATGCTATCCATCTGCTCATACACCTCCCCAATCACTGGTTTATTTGTATCTTAAAAGCGAATCATGTGATAAATGAGCTTGGTGAAATTCAAAATTTCCCTCACACGTGCCCAAAACAAAGGATCAAGAGCGGTCTCCTCCACCTATTCAAAACCTTGCCTATCAACTATTGTTGTTGCCCTGTCCTTTAATACCTGTCAGTGTGGACTTGATACCATGGTTGCCAATGACTCTCTTGCCTTCAAAAGGCGCCTGAAGGTGAGGTAATAGCTAGCAAATCTAGTCTTTGCTATCTTCAACAACTCCAATCTTGAGTGAGTACGGAAAGGCCCATGGGTATTGCTATGATTTGTAATAAATTTTATCATTTTTTTACCTCTCTTGTACAAATCACCAAGCCATCTGTATTGAGGTTGTTTGTTTTTAATTATATCATGAATCAAAAGGTTCATTGTGTGAACCAAACACCCAAACCAAAATATGTTGGGGTATTTATCCTCAATAATTGCTCTCCCCCCTTACAATTAGCAGCATTATCAGTGATGACTTGGACGACATTGTATGGCCCAATACGTTCAATTGTTTCAAGTAATGGTTCTGCAATGTTAATGTCGGTCTTAAACTTATCTGAATAATCATATGCTGAAAGGAATATTGCACCACTAACAGACACAGCAAGAACACTTATCAATGGTTTTCCTTTTACATTTGTTCATCCATCAGATATAATGGACACCCCATGCTCATTCTGAGAACTTGTCATTCTACTCAAAGAATGAGTTATTTTAGCTTTTTCGTGATCAAGTCCCACGGTTCTGGCCTTGCCATACCCAGGGCTCTTGTATCCTTTTGGGGCATCATTAATGGCAGAAACCATTTCATGCCAATAAGATGAGCGAAGAACATTGAATGGTACCCCACATGCATAGAGAAATTGGAAAATTTTTGAATCCACATTACTCCTAGACCCTTCGTCAAGGAAATCGGATATGGTTCTACACCTTAAGGAGATGTTTGGCCCAGGTGTGCTTCCATATCCACTACCATGGGTGGAAGTTGATGGACTTCTTTATCCATGATGTGATGGACCTGATGGTGCATAAGAATCAATGAAACCCCTAGATCTTTTAGTTTCTGTTGGGCAGCCTCCTCTTCCTTTCTGTATTTCTCTCTATCGGTTGCTGGCACACTTACACAAATTTTGATTCCTATATTTTATCTCCATCCCATGGCATTTTCCCACAAAGGTGCCTTCTGGCACGGGTGTATGAACCTATGTATTCTTTATTGCAATAGGGGCAAAGAAATTTAGTGGTTCCACCCCCTTTCCCTCCTTCCTGCCTCTGAACATATTTGCACAATGGTGTTTGACTTTGGTCATGTTTAGTTGGTGTCTCTGTGGCCTCATGTTCTCCACTCTCCCCTTTCTCCTCAGCATACTCCTCTTCAAGATTTTCATCAAATCCACTATAACCCACTTCTTCATCCTCCTCTTCTCGAATGGGCCTCTTTCTTCTACTCTCCAACACCATTATTACAAAGAAAGGAACCAACATGAAGAAAACCCCAAGCCATATAGCCATGATGTTTCAAGTTTCAAGTTTCTAGCCTGCAAAAAAATGGAGGAATGCCAAATAGGAATAGGAAAAAATGCAACAGAGAAAAAAAACAATTCAATTTTTCACTTTTCAAAACATTAAAATGCAACATTGAGAAAAAAATCCAAGTTTTCATTTTTGAACAACTTAAAAATGCAACATAGAAAAAAAATAAAACTAGATTAGAGAGTCCTGACTCCTACCTTTTTGTCTTGACTCCTTCAATCCTCCTTGTTGCTTTCTCCAAGCTCCTTGCTCTCTTGCAGCTTGCTCCTTGCTCTCTCCTCTTGCTCTCCTTTCCTTGCTCTCTCCTCTTGCTCTCTTGCAGCTTGCTCCTTGCTCTCGCTTGATTGACAAACCAACAATGATAAAAATGAGGAGGGGAAGGCTTTTTATTACCCACCCCCTCTCCCTCCCAAAAACATTCGTCGTCGATTTGTTTCCGCGTCGGGGAGCATTCAAGAGCAAACGCTCCCGAGCGCTCCCGCCATTTAAAAAACACTCCCCGAAGTGTTTTTTAAATGGCGGGAGCGTTCGCTCTCGAGCGCTCCTTGAAACGCTCCCTAGAAACCAGGGAGCGTTTTTTCAGGCTCGAGAGCACGCTCCCAAGTGCTCCCAAAATGCTCCCGAACGAAGCGCGTTTTGGGAGTGGGATCGAGGGGGGGGGGAAGCTTCCCAGCGACCTTGGCCGATATTGCCGATAAGATCTTTTCTGGACCCTCATCAATATTTTGTCGATACCTGTATTATCAACACTACTCTCAACTAAGGAAAATATACTCATTCCTATAAAATGAATATACCCAAGCTCCCTCTTAACCAGGGACTTGTTTCCAACAGCATCTTTCTGCTCTTTAGTGGAGATCATGGTACAATCAGCGACTTGTTAGGCTCCTCCTTTCGATGCCATGAACTTCATCTTCTTCATTATGGAGCCTTCATCTTCTAAATTTTCGTCGTAGGGCATCAACCATCCATCACTTTCCTTCAACGAACCATGGTGTTGTCATGTCATCTTTCTTTGCATCAGAAAGTGATCCTCCAGTCCACATTTGGATTTTCTTCACATAATTACCTTTTCCAAGTCATGCTTCTTTCAAGGTTTTCCATCCATTTCAATGAGTGCTAGTTGCAGGTGACATCTACAACTCTCTTTTGGTAGCCCTGTTTCAACCCAACCAAATGTTGTTCAAAAATCAAAAATGAACATCAAATCAAAGTTACCTTTTATGATGGCCTTTCATCATGACATCTGTTTCTTGCAACATCATCATCCTGCATATTCATAAACACATCTCCAAGACATTCAATGCAAGGGTCGCATAGTGTAGGTTGCTTCAGTGATTGCTTCAGTATTTCATGTATGATTCAGAAATAATTGTGTAAACTAAATTACATAATAGAAGAAGTAATCTAGTTGGTTGCAGTAGGATTCCTTAGATTGTTCAGATCTAGGAATTTTCACATGGTATCAGAAAATTGATGTGAAACAGGAAGAACGGATCTAAATTCTGAAGGAAGGTTGTTTTGCTGCAGTGCAGCAGAACGAATCCATTGTAGGATTGCGCAGTTCTAGCCAAGAGGGCTAAGATTTTCGTGGCACTCTCTCTCTAAGTGAGTCGACAGAGAGAAAGGGCTTCCAGACCAAGATCTTGTTGTGGCAAAGGGAGCAGCACAGAGCCTCCACGTAGAAGACAGAGGCACACAGTTTTTTGAAGCCGTCGCTGGGAAGAAAAGCATCAGAAGGAGTCAAGGGCAAATATTTTGGGAATTCTTCCTCAGTGATTTCCTAGCCAAGGAAGTCAGCGTTTCTCATTAGTTGAGTAGTAGAGGAGTAGCAGAACTTACAACTCCATCAGGGAGTGCATAAGCCTGCCAGGGGTTGCACAGTAGGGAGGAAGAGGGAGCAGATTCGACAGATTTCGGCTGAGATGGCATCTCACAGACTTCGTGATCAGGATCAATTGGAGGGCTCCTCCAACTATATGATCTGGAAGGAACGAGCGAAGTTCCTTCTGGATGAATATGATCTGAAGGCGTTCGTGGAGAACGTGGTAGTTGTTCCTATGGATGCAGATCAGCTCAAGAAGTACAAGGCAGACATGGCCAAGGCAAAGAGGTTGCTCCTTGATGGTGTCAAGGATCACATCGTCTCACATGTGGATGGCAAGGATATTGCCAAAGAAATGTGGGTAGCTTTGCATGACTTATATGAGGGATCTTCCGAGCAGCGGAAGTTGTACTGAGAGCAGAAGCTCCATATGATTTAGATGTGGAAAGGGGAGCACGTGGCTTCATACTACATGCGGTTTCAGGAGATTCGAGATCAGTTGTCGACAGTAGGTGCTACACCTACAACTACAACCATGGTACGGATGGCCCTTAACAGTGTCACGGAGGAGTGGCAAGTGTTTGTCTAGAGCATACTGGGTCAGGTAACATGACCTAGTTGGGAGCAGTTGTAGTCATCTTTTCAGGAGGAAGAGTTGAGGAGGGACCTCGTCAAGTGCAAACTTGATTGCAGCAGTGGAAGCAGATCGAAATCCGTGGAGGAAGAGGAGAACGCAGCACTTGCATCGAAGGGACACTAGACGTAACGGAAAACAAAGCGTGATGTTTCAAAGGTCAAGTGCTTCAAATGGGGCAAGATGGGCCACTATGCATCTCAGTGTTCTTTGAAGAAGAAGGGCAAAGATGAGAAGCATGACCTAAAGGTTGCAGCCGCAAAAATCGAGGAGGATGAGTTTGCCATGAGTGCCCACGCATCTCTAGGAGAGAGATGGGGCGATATGGAGCTGTAGTTCTTCTTGGATTTCAGTTGGACAGGATCCTTGAGGAGCCCACCTCATAGATCATTACCTTGCTACGGGAGCCCATGATCAGTAGTAGCTGGATGGAGAAGTTTCAGTGACAGACGAGGAGTGATGGAGACGACAATGTAGTAGATAGTGTTATTCTTCTGTAATTTTTGAGATTGTGAGAGTAAACACAAAAAATAACATCAAAACCACTTGTAAGTCTAGAAGCTAGCCCTTCTAAACTCAGAGAGGGATCTCTCTTTAAGATTTAGCTTTGTTTTCTGTAAATTTTAGGCTAGTTATGATTGTGCAATTGTTTGTTCGTTTGTAATTGATTTGATTGATTTGGTTGATTGAATGCTTATACTTCCATTGGGCTATGGAGTCTATAAAACTAACTGGATTTGTATCAAATTTTAAAGGAGTTTCACAGGGCAAGATAGGTGAACTAGTTGGATCTTTTAGATTTAAAATGATATGGAACAGAAGAAAAAGTAAGAATTAGTTGAAACTAAAGAGCAATTAAGAATTCCTTAGTTTGACTTCAGAAGAAAACATAAAAATTACTTACAGCCAGAACAGGGTGTATATTTCAACAAATCCTCATCGTCATTGTTTCTGTAATGTAATTAAGCTTTAAGAAAAAATAGTAATGGACACAATGAAATAACACATAAACGAAGAGAAGTACATCACCAATTTGTCCAACACATGAATCCTATGAAGAAGTCCTTGTATTAATGATCAGCCCATCGACTAGAAAAAGTACAATAGCTTTGAAAAAATAATATTCAACAATCAACCAAACAAATCTTGACAGTATTTTGGTTTCAAGGAATTTGATAATCACAGCATCAGTTGCTTGTCGTGAGTGTCTGGCCTCAATCCATTTGGTAAAATAGTCAGTGGCTGTGAGGATCCATTTGTGTTGGGTTTAGGATGGTGGATGGATTTCTCCAATGCAATCCAATCCCCACTGTTGGAAAGGGCTTTCAACATATAGGCAGTAGTTTTCTCTTTCCTTCAAAAATTTGGCACTTATGGCAAGAGGTAACTTTCTTATGGACATCAGGAAAAAGTGTGGACCAGTAAAAACCAGCTCTTAGGATCTTATTGGCAGTGGTCTTCCAATACAAATGACCACCGCAGTCTCCTTCATGAAATTCCTGCATAGTCTTTTCTGCATCATCCTTCAACAATTATTTTAGTAAAATTCCACCAGCATCTTTCCAATATAAAATGTTATCTAAGATACAAAATTTCACAGCCTTTAGCTTAAGAAATATAGCCTTTGTCTTAGTCAAACCAGGAGGAGCTTGTAAATTGCATAATACAAAAATGAGGTTTGCATACCCTAGTGAGGTTCTAAAAGCCTCATCTATTTGTGGAGTCACCTACTCCTCTTGATCATCTAATGCAGTTACAAAATTAATATCCAAGGCATGAAAATTAGACTCGACTATCAATTTGGCTAGTCCTTGTCCCTTAATGAGCTTGGTGGGTTTAATTTCAATGTCATATTCAAGAATAATGGCAATCCACTTACCTCTTTTACCGTCTGGTCCATTTTGAGTCAGAATATCTTTAACCACAGAATTTGGTACAAAAGCAATTATGTGAGAATGGAGAATATATACTCTGAAATCCTTAATTGTTTTTATAAGAGAAAATGTTTGTTTTTCCATTATGTTGTATTTCAATGCAGCATCTCTTAGAGCCTTACTAAAGAATGCAATGGGCTGCTCATATCCCTCGTTGTTTTTCTATAAAAGAAGTGTTGCAATAGTGTGTTCAGATGCAAATAAAAATATTATAAAATCCTTTGTAAAGTCAGGGTTGATTAAGACTGGTGCTTTTGTTAGAGCTTGTTCCACTTGGTCAAATGACTGCGTGGCTTCAATGTTCCATCTTATTTCTATGTCTTTCTTTAACATGTTTATATGTTTCTGAGGAGTTTTGCCAGGTTGGGGATGAATCTTCTTACGAAGTTTATTTTACCAATGAATGACTGAAGTTCTTTGATATTTCTAGGATGACTTATTTTCAAGATGGCTTCAATCCTACTGGGATCAATCCTAATACCCTCTTTGGAAATGATATGACCCAGAAGTTTTCCTTCTTCAAGGCCAAAAAGTGTTTTCTTGGGGTTGAGTGAAATGCCAAACTTCCTACACTCATCAAAAACTCTCCTCAAGTGTAACAAATGTTATTCATCATTTTTTCAATAAACTGTGATGTCATCTAGATATATAACAATGAATCTGCCACTTTCATCAGCAAAAGCAATATCCATTGCTCTCTAAAATGCGGCTCCAGCATTCATTAACCCAAAAGGCATCTTCACATACATGAAGGTACCGCATGGAGTAGTAAAAGTTGTCTTATCCTGATCATCAAGGTGAACCAAAACTTGATTGTAACCCGAAAAACCATCTAACAAAGAAATCTTACTGGAGCCAACTACCTTTTGCAAAATATGGTCCATCTTAGGAAAACGGTAATTGTCCTTTAGTGAGACTTCATTCAGGTTTCTAAAATCTATACACAGTCTGATTTCACTTGTTTTCTTCCTTATTGGTACTATATTGGAAACCCACTTAGAGTACCTAAAAGGTACTATGATCTTACCATCATACATTTTCTTGATTTCTTTCTCAATTGAAGGCAGCAGTACTGGTTTATTCTTCAGAGTTTTTGTTTAAAGGATTTATGATCTTCTTTAATGGGAATTTTGTGTTGTATTATGTTGGTGTCATAAAATTTTCGGTCTTCATAACTCCAGGCAAACACATCAGTGAATTCTTTGAACAGAGCAATGTATTTTTGCTTTTCAGCAGGTGGTAATGATTTAGATAGTTTTATCATTTTTGGGTCTTTTTCACTACCTATGTTGCATTCTTCTACATCTGCTCCTGTGGGCTCAATCTTGGGTTTCTTAGTTACATCATTAAAGTCAAACAACTCTTCTAATGGAACCAATCATCTAGGAAAAACATTATCTTTTAATTGGATTATTTCTAATTCCTCTATTTCTTGATCTATTTCAAACAATTATACTTTATTTACATTTTTATTTAGATGATTGTTGTCTAACTGGTTCTCTAAATCAGAATGTACAACTATATAATCTTCTAAATCACACTCTACATCTATATTATCTTCTTCAAACTCATCCTTGGATTGCAGAAAATTTTCAATTCGTTTATCATTGCCAAAGACTTGCCAATATCTAACATTGTCTGGGACAGTTGGTCTGTGTTTCACTTCCACTGTGTATTGACAATTGGGATGGGGCATTTTACAGGTACTGGCAGAAAAGGCAAGACTATCAGCAAGAATATTTTGATTTCTAAGGATCACGGAAAGGTCATATTCCACAAAACTCTCCAAAAAATCCAACACAACATTTCTATATGCTTTTAATCTAGGGTGTTTTGAAGAATATTCTCCTTTTATTTGTTTTATTATTAGCTCAGAATCCCCATGAATGGAAATTCTTTTAGCACCAAGCTTTTTCAATAACTGTAATCCTAGTATTAATGCTTCATACTCAGCTATATTATTAGTGCATTGGAAGTTAAGCTTGTATGAATATCCTTCGACATGATTAGTTCCTGAGTTTGAAACCCACACTCCTGCTCCAGAGCCCTCTTTGCTACAAGCTCCATCAAAGTCCATGTTCCAAAGAGGCTCAAGCTGAATGTCCTATTGCATTGTTTTTGTTTGATTTTCATCTATTTCACAAATATCAATCTCTGAGTTAGCAACCTGAGTGTTGATGTCCCCATCATTATAGAGAATGAACGAGTCTATGTTTGAATGGACACAATACAGAGGATAGTTGTGTGGCTTGTCTTGGCTACTAACCATGAACTTCATCAAGGTTTCCCTATACAATCTCCTTTGCTGACCAAAAACTGGTATGGTAGCAAACGTCATATCCATCTGTAGGGTTCCCTGCAACTTAGCTCCCCATGAGCGTGACAACAGTATGCCATACTTGGGGGGTATATCAGCAACCACTATATCCATCACCAAACTTTTGGCTGGAATTTGTGCCAAAGTAACACACAGATCTTTAATAAGACCTAAGCATCTCACTTTGCTCGAATCAAAAGAGTATAAATCCTTGTATGGTCTGGTAATGTCAAGTCCTAATTTCTCCATGAAAGCCTTAGGCATTAAGTTATGTGAAGCACCTGAATCTAGCATGGCATTATGCAAAATTTTGTCATGGATGTTTAAGCACACCTCCTTCCTGAGGCTTGCCATCTCCTTCGAGTCCCAGTAAAAGTTCAGGTTGGTCATCATTCAAATTGATTGTATCTGTATTTTCCCCTATATTAAGAGCTTTCATACTTGAGATCGATACACATTCTTGTTCATCAGCTCTGTTGGAGGGATTGGTATTTTGAGTTTTGCCAACTCATTTTCAATATTGAAGGATGTCTGAACTTTACTCATGTTTAGGAAATCTGATTTATCAACATCTTTTGGGATAGGCTCTTTTTGTTGACTAGTGGTTGTAATATCTTGTCTGAGTTGTTTTTGAAGTAGTGTCAACTATCTTTTTGGTAGGATTTTCTACCATCCTTTTACCTGAAGTTTCCGCAATTTTCTTGGCAGGAGTGTCTATGGTTTTCTTAACAGTAGTATCAGAGGTTTTCTTAGTAGGAATATCAGAAGTCTTCTTACTAGGGGTATCTGAGGTTTTCTTACTCCTAAGGTTGTATTGTTTGTGGACTTCCATGATAGCATTCTCAAAACCCTGTTTATAATCATCTGATTCCTCATAATCAAGTTTTGTCTGAGATAGCTAAAAAAGTTCTTGTTCTTCTTGAGTAAGAAAAATTGTCTCATCATCATTTATTCCCATCAGATTTATTTGATTGTCCTCTACATGTTCAACTATTTCACCTTCGTCATCAGCATAATTTTCTTGGAAAGGAGGTTTGATTTGCTGGTCTGGTCCCTTTTGTTCCCTTTGTTTAATTTGTGGTGGATTTCTCCTAACATTTTGGTTTTGGTTTTGTGGACCAGGATGATTTTCTCTTGGGGGAATTCAATCTGTCAAACTGATTATTTCCATCATTCTCTCCATTGTTCTAACCAAAGAATCTATTTTAGCATCAGAAGAAGATGTTGATGGTTCCTCTTTCAATGTCACTCTCCTTTCTGTTCTCATCCTAGCTCTTTTAGCTAACAAATTGGCTTCTACACTCACTGCATCTCTTTGCATTTCTTCTAAAGTTGCACAGTTTCTCTCTCTTAGCTGATAAGACATATCTGCCTCAAAGCCATCAAGGAATTTTATTAAGGCTAAACCTTGAGGGGGTTTATTGTTTGCAGGAATTGCATTATAAACACTATTGAATCTGGTGCAATATTCCTGGACACTTTCCCCGGGTGCCCTCCTAATACTTTCATATTCTGATAGAATTTGAAGAGGGTTCTTTTTAACTTCCCATATATTAAGGAATGACTGATGAAATGTACGGAGATCATTAATGCTAGTAGGTGGTAAGGCTTTGAACCATTTCCTAACTTCTCCAGTAAGACTTTGAGCAAACAATCTCATCTTAACATTTTATTCATCCACTTCTTGAAGATCAACACTATCATTCATCCTATCAACATGTTGTTGAGCAGTTATGGGTCTAGTACCATCAAACTGGGGTAGCCTAGTTTGATAGTCCTATAGCATATTTGCTAAAGGAGCCTGTAAAACCAAAGGATCATATCTTGCTACCATGATGGGTATATGAGGATGGATAAGATGTGGATCGATTAAAGGTGGAGGTTGGATTGAAGGTTAAGGTTGGGATGAAGGTGTAGGTTGAGTTGAAGGTGGAGTTTGAGTTGAAGGTAGAGTTTGAGTTGCTTGGTGAGAAACTACAGGAGTGGTAGTGAAAATTATAGAAGGAGTGGGACTGGATGATCTTGGACAAACAGACTGAGATGAACTAGATGAAACTGCAAAATTTAAGGCAGAGAGTTCAACAAATTGCTGGATGTATGCCTCATGGACAGATAGGTCAAGGCCTGATACTAAGTCTTGTAATTTATCAAAATCTCGAAGGATTTGGAGATCAGGATCAAGTTGCACAGAATGTCCTTCAAATGAATGACGTTGTAAGGTAGATTGATCTACCACAGTTTTTTCCACCCAATTTTCTAACTAAGCCCTAAAAAGGCTATGCTCAAATGGCAAATCAAACTCAATATCCTGCAAGGTGACAAAGTTCTTTGGAAGAGAATCTGCCCTAGGTGGAGGATTGCTACTTCCTTGACTCTCAGATAGACTTCTCCTCCTCGACAATTTTTCAAGGTCATCTACAATAGTGGCAGGTTTAGGATCAGGATGAGATCTAGTATAAGCTCTTTTTGGAGCCAGAATTAAAATCTAAAACACAAACACACTATTATTTACAAAGGTACAAGATAAAACAATCTCTGAAATATTCCTAAAATAAATTTCTTTAACCAGGGAAAAGAATTTGCAGAAAGTCACAGTATTTTTGTTTTTCCCCAGTATGGTCGCCACTATGTTATCATTCTGTAATTTTTGAGATTGTGAAAGTAAACACAGAAAATAACATCAAAACCACTTTGAAGTCTAGAAGCTAGCCCTTCTAAACTCAGAAAGGGATCTCTCTTTAAGATTTAGCTTTGTTTTTTGTAAATTTTAGGCTAGTTATGACTGTGCAATTGTTTGTTTGTTTGTAATTGATTTGATTGATTTGGTTGATTGAATGCTTATACTTCCATTGGGCTATGGAGTCTATAAAACTAACTAGATCTGTATCAAATTTTAAAGGAGTTTCACAGGGCAAGATAGGTGAACTAGTTGGATCTTTTAGATTTAAAATGATATGGAACAGAAGAAAAAGTAAGATACAGTTGAAACTAAGGAGCAATTAAGAATTCCTTAGTTTGACTTCAGAAGAAAACATAAAAATTACTTACAACCAGAACAGGGTGTATATTTCAACAAATCCTAATCGTCACCATTTCTGTAATGTAATTAAGCCTTAAGAAATAACAGTAATGGACACGATGAAATAACACATAAACAAAGAGAAGTACATCACCAATTTGTCCAACACATGAATCCTGTGAAGAAGTCCTTTTATTAATGATCAGTGCATCGACTGGAAAATGTACAATAGCTTTGAAAAAATAATATTCAACAATCAACCCAGAATACTTTGAAGTGTGAAGTATTTATAACAATATTTACAAAACTCCTGTCTCAACCGACAAGGTATATTTAGCAATAATCTAAACAAATTATCTTCTCTGCAGACTAATAGGATAGGTGGAAAACTGCAACAAGACGTGGCCCATATCTGGAGGAAGTCGTTGCTGAGCTAGCTTGTCTGTCTTTGTTGCGCTGGCTGATCCTGTAACTGTATTTGGAGTTACCAATTAATCCAGTAACTCACACAACGTATCCCACCTATCTTCATCTGGAATGGTCAGCTTTGTTACCTTCCTATAAATTTCATCTACCTCAGTATATTTTCCAAAGGTTGGTTTTACCACAAAGGTGTGATTTACTTCATGCTGAATGTAAAAATCATTTCCCATTGCTTCCAGGAACGCTCTACCTATCATATTGCCCTTTATGTTGTTGAATTTGGAACTATCTGTGGCTACTTCCTTCAGCTTCATATTGTGATCTTCTTGGGTAATTAATTTATCATTAGTTACAAATACACTGGATAATCCTTTTTTATTCAATGCTTCAATTCTACTGAAAAACCTGTTAACTACTATCTCCAGTCCTTGACACTTTTCTTCTAATTGAGTAATGAGATTCCTTTTGGTTAGAACCTTCTTGACTTCCAGGATGGTTTCAGTCCTGTCATCAATTCCTAAGTCCTCCAACTCATATTTATTCTTTGAATTTAGGAATTTTATGATATTACATGCTTCAGTAGGCTTGTCACCCAGCTTCTCTTTGATTTCTGCAATAGCTTATGTGGCTTTCTTTATCAGGTCCTTCTGCTCAAAAATGATTTGGATACATGACCAAATCTCATTCATGGAATTGAGAATGTCCATCCATATGCTTTCCTTGGCTTGGGCCAAGGTTTGGCCAATAGTTTACTCTCTTTCGTCTTTCTGTATCCTTTCTAACAGCCTTTGGGATTTCTGTGATTCAGCGAGATGTGAAGCTTCACTTCTGGTTTTTTGTTCCTGCAACGCTTTGACTTGCCCCTGCAATTTTTTATCTCCTCTGTCTGTATTGATATATTTTTTGTGGCCTTTGTCAATTGTTCAGCAACATCTGCAGATTGGACTGAAGGCATTGTTAATGTTGTAGCTCCTATAGTGGGGATAAGTGTAAGGGGTACTGCACCCAGAGGAACTATGGCCACCTGTGGATTCTGCTCTTTCTCTTTAATCATCTTTTCCATCTCCGTCTCCATCTGTCTGATTTGAGCATTTTGCTCCATGATCAACTTCAACATATCTCCCTTCTGTGTTTCAGATCCTTCTATGTCTTTGGTCAGTGGATCTTCTGTAGCTGGCAGCTTCAGTTGTTTCCTCAATCTTGTAATGTCAACATTTTTCTTCTTAATCAGTTCTTCTGCAGCCTTCACATTTTCTGGATCATAGCCCATCTTAACAACCAAATCTTCCAATGTTTTGATTCTGGTGACTTTGGCCAGAGAAGAGATCTTCTCCATCTTCAACTGAGACTGAATGTTTGAAAGTGACACCTGCAATTTTGACACAGTCATGGTTGTATTGGTTAAAGTAGAACAAATCATCTCACCAGTTTGCTTGTGCATCTCCATTTGATCAATGGCATGAATGTCCTTGGTGTCAAATTCAAATGTTGTCTTTTTGTAACCTGATTTTGTCTTGGGTTGTGGAATTTGAGCCTCAAGGAAGGCCATCTGCATCATTCCTTTTTCTGAATCAAAAGTTGATAGGAGTTTGCTCTGTGAACTAGCAGTCTGCTTCCAGAACTGTGTGTAAGTGTTGTTCTTGAGAATTTCATTCTTAAGCTTGATTTTTTTGTATTTGTCAAAGATACTCTTCTCCTTTTCTCCCTGAACAAGCTTTGAAGTTTGAGTCGTGTCCTGTTGACCCTGTGATACTGATGACAATGTTGGAGATGTAACAAATTTGATGCCTGACTGTGATGAAGATGGTGTTTCTTTTATAATCATGGCAACTCCTTGTTCTACATTCTTTTCTAAATCTACTTTAGGACTCATCTTGGTCCTCTTTCTGTACATAATCTTAAACTCTTACCTGCACTGTCTGTCACTGAAGGTGATTCTTCCTCTCTTCACCTTTTGCCTACTTTCTCCTGAGGAGTAGGAATCTGTAAAGTTAAAGTAGACACTAGTTGTTCTTCATCTTCCTGCAAAGTATCCTTTGTCCATGTCAGTTGATTGACATATCTTTCAATCTCTGGCCTCTGAGTATGAGTATAAGGAGTGGTTTTGTGTTCCACCCTCAATTTAGAAATTATGCCCAGAGATCATAGGACCATGTAAAACTCAAATTGAAATTCATTGATTTAAGAAGCTTGTCTGCTTCTTCTCCTGTTGTCCTGTTGTTGTAAACAAAAGAGCCAACTTGAGTTTTAATCCTGAATTGGGGTTTCTTCTTAGCTGAAACAAAATGGATTTCATCAAAGTTGATCCTTTGTCTGATGTATTCCAGGGCAAATACTCTCATTGGGAGGTATTTGGGCAACTTGTATGGTAGCAATTCACATCCATACACCTTGATTTCAATATAGTTTTGGTACAGGTACCAATCTCTGGTTTTCGCTTGCTCTGTCAAATGTAAAATCTTCTTTATTTCCTCACTGATTCTCGGTTCTGCTGAACTAGTCAACATGCTCATTACTAGATGTATAAACTGCTCAATGCACTGTTTAAATGTGAATTCCTCTGAATCTTTCATTACTAGGGAAGTCCAAAATATTACAGAATGTTGATTCCCTTCCTCATCTAGTTTCTGCATTGCAAACTTGAATTTGTTTGCCTGATAATAGATAAACAAACAAACCAAAATAGAAGTATACATGAACACTCCTTCAGTTGGTAACTTAAGGAGTTGTTCATGTATACTGTCAGCCAAAAATTCACTGAAATTGAAAATGATTGAAGGTTTGTGATCTGTAGAAAAGATTGATAGGAAGCCTAACAGAGGTTCATCTACCCATTGATCATAGTAATAGCCCAAAAGGCAGGATAACACAGATATTATTTGCTTGGCCTGATCTGGGAACATGGAAGAGTGATAAGGGGGATTTTTCCTAGGCAATTGGGTATTTTTAGGCAAGAAGAGGTCAAAAATCGGTGCTCTTTTAGCAAATTCCAACTTCTGATACAGTTCAGTTAAGGCTTTATGGAGAAAGGAGTGTTGATCTCTACAAGAGGGGCCTGCATCATCTGGTTAATAGTCTTAGAGGTAATGGTGAGTAAAATTTCACCACTAGGGCCTATGATGGCTCTCTAGTTTGGCACATAGAAAGCTTGACATTTTCTGACAAAATCAGGGGAGTGAAAGGTTTGGGGAAAGATATAATGAGGGAGATTGGACTCCCAGAATCCAATTTCATCAGTCTTATCAACCAATTTGTCCAAAAGCTAGTAGTAGAGTTCGAAAAGATCGAACTCACACTGAGTCTCGGAAATCTTATAGTCTTAGTCTGCGATGGGAATGTGATCCAGGTCTACAGAGGGATGGATCAGAGGGTTGACAGACTCTTCAGGGCTTTTCTTCTTTGGAGGCATACTGTCAATTATGAAATTTTTCAGAGATAGAATGTAGTGGCGAAAATTTACCAGGAATGTTGCAGGTTTGCAGCAGACACGAATTGGAATTGGGGTTTCTCGCGCTCGATCAGGTGCTTGATCGATGGAAGAATCAATAGTGGCACATGAAATCTAGAAAACAAGGTGAATTGAGACAATCTACAGAAGAAAAGATGAAAAATGGTGGCGTGACAGAGTTTCATGGTGAAAAGGATTTTTCCGTTGGGGGCATGGGTTCGTTGAAATTTCAAAAGATTACCCAGGAAACATTTATGGATTAACAGTTATCTCAAGAAGCAACTTAATTGGCTAACGGTTATAGCCACGTGGCAGGCTATCAGTGGAGGGGAGCACATGGAAAGGGGGAGCGGGAAAGGAGGGTGGTAAGCAGTTTTCGGGGGGAGTCAGAGCGGTAAGTGGTATGAGGGCGGGGTACGAAATGCAGAAGGCACGACACGTAAAGTGGGACCGGTGGGAGTAAAACCGTCTTTTTGGAACCCCCCCCCCCAGCCCCAGCAATAAAGGTAGGATGGTGGGGGGAGGCCGAAAAACATTATGAACCATAGATCTAGCGCAGTGATAATCAAGCCATTGATTTGAGCGTCGTTGATTTGAGCGCTCGACAAACGCCTTTTGTTGTATTGCTGACTTTATTACATGGCAGAACTTTGGTTAAAACCTTAATGCATTCAAACATTAGGCCTAAAAGCGCATATTTCATAATCTTTTTGAAACTTAGGCTAAAATGCACTAGTAAACCTTCTGAAGTAGAATTAACCACATTTTACCCTTTTCACCTCAAATTTTCTCCTAATCCTAAGACTAACCTTTTTATTCATTCCTAAGGGTGCATTTAGACTTGCAGACCCTTATTTTACTTCTTTTGAAAAACAAAAAACCTACTCTATCCTATCCAATTATTGCTCCATTGATTCAGCTTAAACATTTGAATCAATATTATTTATCTACCTAACTAACATTAGCCAAGATTAAACAGTTTGGCTAACCTTATTCTCTAATCTAATTAACAAAAACTTAAACTTGTTTAACCTTGATTAAGCTGTATGATCAAACAATGAGTAAGGATTGTGGCATTTTGAACAAGTTGCACACAACCTTCATTTTATTTAAAAAAATGAAACTATCTATCAAGCAGTGGCATTTTGATTTGCAACACTTTCAGTGCTATATTTTTTTTTGTTTTTCTTTTATGGGGTTTTCATCTTTATTTTTTATTCTTTCTCTATTTTTCTTTTCTTTTTCTTTTTGTCTCTTTATTCTATTTTTTAAATACATTCTTTTCATTTTCTTTTATATATATATATATATATATTTGGAAATCATTTGCAAATATGAAATATTATTTACAATATCACATAACCGAGATAAAATATCCAATCACCTTGAGATCCTATAAATTATAGGACCCTAACAAATAGCAGTGTTTATTTCTGGAACAGCGCAGTGCAGAGCAGCAATAGTGTAGTGCATCAGAGGGACAGCGCAGTAGTTATCAGCAGTCAAAGTCTTCAGCACCGAGGTACATCCACTGAACACTTGTTCAGTTTTGGGTGAGCTCAGCTGCTTCTCTCAGCAGCTGAGTTGCAGTGCAGATGCGGTGTTAGCAGTGGCAGTGTTAGCAGCATAGCAGATGCAACACTTGAGAGGGAGTTGTAGTACAGATGCAGCAGTGGCAGTGGCAATGTCATGGGCGGCAATACAGTGGCAGCAGCGGCGTAGAGGTTGATGGACTTCAACAGCGCGGAGGATGCTTCAAAGACAGAGCAGTATGCAGCGAGCATATTGTTAGAGCACCTTCCTCGCTAAGAGGGATTGTTGATTTTTGTAGCATCGGAAAGTGCTCTAAGCCCCAAATTTTGTGAAGAGGCTTAGACACTGGTATTCCAAAGAACCTAGAAACCATTTGTGAAAATTCCACTCGGTTAATGTTTTATTAAAATAAATAATTATTTTAATGGAGACCCTAAGTCTAAACTTAGGGAAATTAAACAATTAAAGGTCATTAATAAAACAGAGTGAGAACCCGGATGCGGGTGACCTGCAGTAATTCGAGGGGCCACATGGGCACCATGTGGCGGGACAGTTGTCTTTCCCACGTGCTCGCACATGGTCGCCAGCCCAAAGTTAAATGCCCGAACGAGCCGGCCATTATTTCACACTCTGCCACCTTCTCTTCGACGTCCTCCTGCTACAGAGCATTAAGAGCTCTCGATTCTGCCACCATGGCTATTAAGCCTGCAACTCACGCCCATTCGGCCTCCATTCGGCTCTCCTTGCTATTATCTACGCATGCCTCCTGCTCGCCCTTGCATCCTCTAATTTTTGGCCCTGCTCTGCCCTGCCTCAAACTTCCCTCGGCGCTCCCAAGTGGCGGCTCCTCCCCTGTGCTTTCAAGAGTGCCCTCCCTGTCTTGCACTTCTGCTCCCTCGATAGTCATGCCTCGGCGTCACCGTATGAGGTGTCGAAGAGCTAGAGGTCGCGGTCTCCCTTCCAGACCTCCACTTTCGCACGCCATGGGCAGGGAGCTGAATTTGTCTGTGGGCTAGGAGGAGTCGAGTAGGGTCAACCCCGTTAACCTTTCCGCTCAGCTATCCCTACAGCTTCCTGCTTCCCCTCCGGCTTCCTCTAGCATTCGCCCCAACAAGTGACCGCGCAAATCCACCATCCCGCCAGAGCCGGCCTCTATCCCTCGCAAGATGAAAGCTCTCCCTGTGCAAAGTGCCTCCAGCAGCAGCCATTGCACCAGCAGTAACTCGGGCTCCAGCGATGGTGAAGCTCTAATAGTGGCAAAGGAAATCAGAACGAGGACATCAATCAGCTTGCTGTCACCTCCAAATTTCCAGAATCTCCTACGTCGCCACAGCTTCAGGCAACAAGCCACGCACTGAGCAAGGTGGAGGATGACTCTTACTATGTCTGCAGGATCAAGGAGGAAGACCCCAACTGCAGCAAGAAGAATGAAGGTCCACACTAGTTTCATTTACAAGATGCTCTGATTTCTTTCTAGCTTTTTCGTAGCAGTCTCTAGTTCAAATATGTTTTGGAAGACTTTGCTTTCTGGCTTCAATATACTTTTTGCTACTGTGTATGTTGGTTTCCCATTCTGGGCAGCGTTTGTTTTGTGCTATTGGTGGACTAGTTTCCCCAGTTGGGGCAGTCTGTACTCTGGTTTTAAACCCTTGACACTTCCCTCCGGAATTGGCTTGCCAAGTTCAGAGGATGAGACATGTAATTCTTTGCTTTGTATAATATAATAAAGAGAGTCTAACTTAGAAAAAAAAAAACAGAGTGAGAATAATCTAGAAAAGGCGGAGATCAAGTCAACTTATATTCTTAGCCGTTGATTAGAGATCTAATCTCAGTCGTTGATGTCCCAGCGAGAAGACTATAAAGGAAGACTTGAGGGCCTTTTGGAAAGACACACTGAATTGATCTAGACTTTGAAATTTCAGGGGTTGGGTTTGCTGAGAAATTCGAGCTAGAGATCTATAGGGAGACCAATAGAGAATTTGTGAGCTGCAGGTGGTGCCACATAATCTGACTCACTGAAAGCAGATTCAGCTCCATACCTGGTACATAGTAGACATTAAGGAAAATGAGCATTTTTCCTCCAAAGGAAATATACACATTTCCTATGCCAACTATAGTATACTCCTCACCACCAAACATCTTGGAATCCCTGGATGAACAAAGTGAATACTTAGTGAATCAATCCTTCCTGTTGGTGAAGTGTCATGATTGTTGATTTTTAGGGATTTTCTAGATTGATAATTACTTCCAATAATTTCATCATTAGATTATCTTGCATCACAATTATTATTAAGCAATTACACAAAAAATATTCAACAATAGAACAATAATGCCACTAAAAACAAGAGACAGCCAAACACACAAGACACAAAAATTACCTTCGGAAAACCTCAAACCAGGGGAAAAACCCAGCGACCTTTTCTTAGAGAAATTTATCCATTCAACAAGAGATACAATTTGAGTTATTCCAGTCAAAACAAATCAAACCAACCAGTAACCAAACCCAAGTCAAACCTAGTCAAACTAACCTCAACAAGCCTTAGAAATTCGTCCTTCTCTGCCTCAGAATAATGCCTTAGGTGACCTGAATTCTTACTTAGATAATCCAAAAATGGATGCCCAAAAGTGAAGGACGAATTCGCAATATATAGAGGTTAAATGATCTAAATGGGTGTGACCCTTGGTTGGAGTTGACCTAACTTTATGTTGGGTTGACTTAACAAATTTTGGAGGCAAAATTTAAATTTATTTGAATTTCAAAATTTCACCTTTCCCCTTTTGAAGTCAACTTAAAATACAATTTATGATTGTCATTTTTCTTTTATTTTCAGAAGGCTAAACAAATCAATTATGAAGATCAACCGAAGCTACAAAACTCCAACACTCGCTCTTAGCTAAGGAGGTATTCATAATGACTTCCATAGATGTTCTCTTGTTGAAAAAAACTTTATTCCAAGAAAAGGTTGAATGAATCCATCCACCACATGTTCAACACCAGAACCATGTGGAAAGCATCTCGCGTCAACATCAAGCACAAGCTCAGCCCACATGCCAAACCCCATGGAAATAAGGTCGGAACCCCACTGACCCGGGGAGCATTTTATGTTGTTCATGAGGCCGATCTCTCCAACCATAAATAATGGATTCCCAGTCAAACTCCATGACCTAAGAGAGTAATCATAGTCAACCTCCTCGACCATAACTAATGGTCTCCTAGTCAAACCCCATCACCTAAGGGAGTAATCATGATCAATCTCTCTAACCACAATAATGGTCTCTCGGTCAAACCCCATTGACCTAAGAGAGTACTCAAGGTCAATCTCCCCGACCATAAACAATGGTCTCCCAATCAAACTCCATGACCTAAGGGAGGAATGCTTATCTCAAAGTCAAACTCCCCGACCATATGGTCTTCCGGTCAAACCCCATGACCTAAGGGAGGAATCTTGATATCAATGTCAATAGAGTCAATCTCCCCGACCATAAACAATGGTCTCTTGGTCAAACTCCATGACCTAAGGGAGCATTCCATGCCTCAATACTCATAGAACCAATCTCCCAACCAAACCCCATGGCTTCCAAGTCAAACCCCATGACCAAGGGAGAAATCCTTGATGCTTATATATGCTCCAACATCAACACTTCCTTTCACCAAGGAAGACATTCTCCATTTTTCCAAGCTTCTCCCAGAAGTACACCAACTTCATCCTTGGATAGAGGCTTTAACCAACTCGACCATAGAAATGCATAGGAGCCTCACTGCTCCTTTTGTACCACCTGTTATGACTTGTCATCTCGCACTTGATCAAACAATCCTGAAGCTACCTTGCTTCATAATTTGCCAAACAAACTGCAATACATTCTGACCAATCTGAATTTGTATATCCAGTAGTTGTACTTTATCATATGAAACATATCTCAATCAATAATACCCTACTAGTACCTCAACACATGTTGTGTCACATGCCATCAATCAACCATAAACAGATCAGCTTGAATCCATCACCATAGTTGCTTTCCAATTATTGTAGTGTTGAAACAAATGTTGCTAGGACAATTTGGGCAGCTCCCTCTGCCACTTAGTTTCATCGAATTTAGAAACCATGGGAATGGCCATGGACTTGCTATATATTATAACAATATTACATCCTTTTTTACTAAGGAGGATTTCCTTCTGCCATGATTGCTCCCTCTATCATGGAAGCGGATATTCTTGCCATTGTTGCTCCCTCTGTCACGTGAGTCCTTTTTCTTTCGTAAAAAATAAGCCATATAATAATAGGATCAACCAGGACTCATCAGATATCCATCAATGTTATGGCCAAGGTTCGTACAAAGTCTTCTTTGGTCTGGAGCAATTTTTTTTTCATAGCTCTCTCCCTCTTCCTGGGAGAATCCTCTTCCCACAAACTTTGTTTTATTCTTCCAATACTTCCATCTACTGCCAAAGCCTTGGCAAGCATTCACGATGTACCTGCAATCCTCACTAGGAGGTCATGGGAGAATGATTATAACCCAGCAAAGAGAAACAAAAACAAGAGGCTAGCTAATAGTAAAATAACAACAATAGTAATCAAGGAAGAGAGATATAAGATACTTATCTTTTGAGGATAGAGGGGAATTTGTCAGCCCCCTCTAGATCCTTGCCATCATGTAGAAATCATCCATTTGCAAAACTCTTCATCCTTCTTCATCATCAATATGTTGTTTTCCTTTCTTTACAAGGTTTTCTTCATGCAGCAGAATCATTGATCTAAGTTTAGTTCTAGGGTTTTGTCCAAAAACCCTAGGGCTTCCTTAATCAAATCCTTTGAGACTTACCTAGGGTTTGCAAACCCTAGGACTATCAAATAGCACAAATTTTATGATTTCTCTTCTCATATCCCTCTGATTCTGGAGCAACTTCCTTGAATTACGTCTCAGACACTTGAAGGAGAATCCTGTCATATACTAACAGCTAATGAAATCCTGATAGCAAGAACATATATTAGCAGGGCTTATCTATGGAAACACCGGTCTTTGAGCCATAATTTGAGAACTTTTCTCTGCAAAAACCATAGCTCAACATACTGCCAAAAACCCTAATGGCATTTACACTCAAGCTTCTTCAATAATGCTCTCAACAACAATTTTTCATATCATTGATTATCAAATGAGACACAACAGCATAAAATTTTACTCGTACTCAACATGTTATAGCAATATATAAAGATCTTTGCATAATCACAATCTGCTTATACAAACTCTCTCTATATCAGCAATCAATATATCAATGTAAATTCAACTCCAATTATTTGTACAATTGTTAGCATCAATATTCAGAAGTCAAAACCTTGCCTTCAATTACAATCATAGACAATATACCCTACAGCCTTCTACAATCAATGCATTAAACCTAGCTATTAGCTTATCTCCCTGTAGAATATTGTTAGTATATATATATGACTTTTGCCAATGAACTTTTGTCCCATGCAAATGAAATGCCCTGGTAGAGACTGTTAACATACTCTTCAAAAACCCTTGTTAAGTGTAGTTAGTAGCAAGTAGTCACTCTCTTACTGCATATCTCACCAATAAATTTATAAATCTCAATGAGGGTATGACATTCCAATGTCCTTCTTAACTCCCTCCTGTGAATGTATGCTGAGAACTTGACTTTTTCAGGGGTATTATAATATGCTTCTTGCACTTGCTCTCCTGAAGGATCAAAGAAATATTATTTGCCTCCAATTAAGATACCCTCAGTCTGTAAGTAGCTTTTGATCTTACTTCAAACTGCTTTAGAGAATTAAGCTTTGGTCAACCAATGATCAAGTCTCTGAAATATAAGGCTCTTGGCCAGCGCAAACAAATTAAGTTTTGGCTTGACAACAGTAGGAGATCACACCCAAAAGGAGTAATGATTCTCAGCCTTTCAAATGGTGTCAATCACTACCATAGATGCTCTTGCTCTCAGCTTGTCAGATAAAAGAAATCACGCTAAGGTATAAGGTGTACTTAGCCTGATCTTGGAGAGAGAATTCGACCTTCAAATCATAGAAATTTCTAAATCTTAATTCTCATGCAAAAATTATTTCTGTTAATCCGGTTAAGTTTCTCCTACTTATGCAAGTTATCAACTGAATAAATTCAAGTTAACATCAAAGCAAAACACATAATAGATCTATACCAATTCAGATCTAGAATAAGCACATGCACACATAGACAAAGTGACACAGTTATTTCTGGACAAACTGATACGGAAAAACAGTAATGGAAAACAGATCTCATTTCTTTGGAGGGCTCTATTGTAGGCCTTCTGAATACACAACTTTGGGTTCTAGATCTGGAAAACCCTACAGAGAAAACTCTAGATTTGCAGCACCTGGTCGATCTAAGACCAACAATACTGATTGATCCACACCCTCAAACGAGATTTACAGAACTCAGCGAGATCTAGGCCTAGAAACCCCAGATCTGCCCCAAAAGCTCTTGCGTCAACCTCGAGAGGCCTCAAATGCTCGGCGATGTACTTTGGAAGGAATTTGCGTTTACCTGGGTGACGCGGTCTCGCTCTTCTAGGGTCTCGCTATTGCTGGCGGAAGGGCTTCACGAAAATCACCTTTGTCTTCTTCCTTCTGCACGTCGTCTTCATTTGTAACACCATGCAGCTTGGCTGGCTGGCTGCCTTCCTACAACGTTGTCTGCAGTCTCTTCTCTTGCTTCTTGTGTATTGATTTGGGATCGGATCATCCCCTTGTTCTAAATTCCCCTCTCTCACTAGTAGAAGCAATTCTTAGCAACCCCACCCTAGAATCTCAGCTTAGCTTCAGTGCTCTGCCTCTGTGTGTCTTACAAATGACCCCAAGCCTATCCTTTATACTTTTCTCATTGACAAATCAATGGCCAAGATTAAACCTTTAATCAATGGCTAAGATTAAAAGAAAGCTTGATCCGTGTGACTTAAGACAATTTCATCACATGTTTAATTAAATTCACTTTAATTATTTTATTTTCCTAAGTTTTAACTTAGGAAATACATTAAGATAATTAATTAATTTAATATCTCCTAAACCAGATGAAATTTCCCAAGTCCATTTCTAGGTCTTGTAGATCAGGTGAACTCTAGTCCTTTCTCAAAATTTGGGACCTAGAGCACAACTGATGCTTCCCCAAATACACAAAATCTCAACACAAATAGCACATTGTGTTGAGAAATCTAGGGCAGTTAGATTAAAATATTTATCTTACTTTGATAACTGTTTGTGATGTCTTTTTACTTAATTGGCTTTTTCTTTAACTTGATTATTATTGTGTTTTCTATCATCAAACGGCTACCAAACAATGAAGATCAAAGAGGCAAGAGGACACAAAATGTAGGTTGCTAGTCAGGGCCAAAACCTCTTCTCTTGAGAGGAAAACCCACAAGAACTCTTCTCTTCTATAGAATCTTCAAATGGCGAATTCCAAGACCTACGACCCTCAACAAAGACCCCTCCAAGACCAAGTCAACCTTTCTCCTTAATGAGCTTTCTTTCCAGCAATTTCGACCCCAGCAGTTTCTTTTGCAACTTCAACCCCAGCAGTTTCTTCTGCAACTTCGACCCCAACAACTTTCCAGCAATTTCGACTTGCCCAACAACTTTCCAGCAACTTCAACTTTCCAGCAACTCGACTTGCCCAGCAACTTTAGAAACCCTAACACAAGAGAGAGAGAGATCCAAAAACTTCGATCTTGCTTTTCTTCTTCTTATCCTTGATTTTCGTCCTTTTTAAACTACTTTCTTGATGAGATCAAACTTGCTTGTGTGTGTCCAAATGAGGTTGAGTTCCTTCTTATATATAGGCTTTCCAGAGGTACGAATTTCTTCCTTCAAGCCGACTTGATCTTTCATGTAGGCCGACTTGATTGAGGTACCATGACAAGGTCTTGGAGGGTCTTTCACTCAAATCAATTTTTCTTTACAATATGTAATATGCCCAAAAGGGTCTTCCATACATGACAATGACTCTTATGACTTGTTGACTCAAAGACAATCCCTAGAAGCACTCAATGGGTGCTTGACCTATAAAATAAATTTCCCTTGAGCATGAAAACCATGCCTCAAGAATGACAATAATAAATTTATTTTTCTCTTTACATCAGATAAATAAAATCATGATTACATTTGTCATTATGAAGACCGAACCTAGTTACATATTTCAACACTCCCTCTTAACTAGGGAGGTTTTCATAATCCATACATGTTACTTGGACATTCTCAAACTGAAGAATTCTCATAAGAAGAGTCGGATTGCTAAGCCATCCCATAAGCTATCAATTCAACTTATCTTATTGCATCTCATCATACCAACTAGCATTGTCACATAGCAAGGTCTTGACTAACAACTCTATCTCTCCACAAGATCAGAGCACAATGCTGGTGAAACCAATGACTGATAGACACCATCATCATTGTCTCTCAAGGCACATACCCCACCCAAGTGTTCTCAGGGTATGTCCTTTTAGGACAATTCCTATCTTGGAATAACACATCCTTAAGGAATTTCCTCTTCGACTACTCTTGTCTATTGGATTCCCTACCACATCCTCAAAGAGTACCAGAATCAATCTCAAATGCTTACCCAATCCTCCATTTTTTCTTCATAACATGAAGACAAGAATGATGTGTATATCTCTCCTCATAGCCTTCACTAAGACTTAGGGTTGTTAGTCCTAGTCTAGTGCATGACACATGAAGTAGAGAACATATTTGTCACTCCCTCTAAACCAGGGATGATCAACTCATTCCTATAAAAGGAATATACCCAAGCTCCCTCTTAACCAGGGACTTTCCCAAGCTCCCTCTCAACTAGGGACTTGTTTCCAACAACAGCTCTTTGGTAGAGATCATGGTACTATCAGTTGCTTGTAGAGCTCCTCCTTTTGATGTCATGAATTTCATCTTCATTATGGAGCCTTCATCTTCTAGTTCTTTGTAGAGCATCAGTCATCCATCACATTCCTTTAACGAATCATAGGATTGAACCAATAGTCATGTCATCCTTCTTTTCATCGGAAAGTGATCTTCCAATCCACAACTGGCTTTTCTTTATATAGCTACCTTTTCCAAGTCATGTTTCCTTCGGGATCTTCCATCCAATCACATGAGTGCTAGTTGTAAGTGACATCTACAACTCTCTTTCAGTAGCCCTGTAACAACCCAACCAAATGTTGTTCAAAAATCAAAAATGAACATAAAATCAAAGTTACCTTTTATGATGCCCTTTCATCAGGACATTTGCTTCTTGCAACATAAACATCTTGCACATTCATAAACATATCTCCAAGACATCCAATGTCAAGGGTCTTCTTCCTTTACAGACTTTATCAATGTCTTCGTTTCTTTCTCTGTGGAGATGTCATAGCTAGTTCTTCTAGTCAACGGATGTTGATTTCTTATCTTATCTTACGTAACAATAGTTGCAACTTTCACTAACTCTCCCTTTCTTTCTTCACATATTGCTTCCCAATAACTTCTATACATAGTTCCTTCATCTTGTCAAGCACCTCATATTCCATATGAGGACACATTATGTTGACTTCAACTTATCAATATGTGAACTAGTTCAAGGTATTTTCCTTCATGCATCTTTCTAAAGGAAGAGATCTTTCTTATTCAATCATGCTCAAGAGATAGAGTATTCAACCATGCTATTGCAACTATATGATGACATGACTTAATCTATCAAATACATACATACCTCTTTTCTCCTTTTGGTCATCTAGACTTCTTTCGGTAGCTTCCTTTTCTTGCTTGAAAGTACTTCAACCATGTTGCATTCCTATGTCATCATACCATCATCCTTCTAAACAATGGATCCCACACAAGGTGGAAAATAGACCATCAACAAGACACTTGCTTCTTCCAAGTAGAGGTGAACCTTCTAATGAAGATTCCAATGGAGTATCTTGATTATCCTCTTCCTACAAATGCTCCTTCCTATTGATGATGTATGATGGTTTCTTTCTATGCTAGATGACTTTCTTCCAACCATATACACATTACTACTTCAGTATGAGCTACTATCATCATGACTGGTACAACCATGTAGAATTTTACTTCAGTTATCCTTTCAAGCTTCTAAAATGATGTCATGAACTCTATCTTTGCTTCAATCATATGCTTCTAATATGATGCCATCTTCTACTACGATGCATCTTGTCATACTTACAATGCTTCTCATTTTGACAGCCATGGTAGAGGTCTTTTCACCTCCTACTTCTCCTTGCTATGTACCTAAGAGACCTTAATAGTGAAGATCTATCCTTTCCCTCTTGCATTTCTTCTCATCAAGTTCTTCTACTTCTTCGGCGATAGGGGCTTCATTCCTTTCTTTACTTTTCTTATTTTCCTTTTGCGTTTAAGACAATCTCTCTTGAAATGCCCATATTCTTGACATCCATAGCATTGGATCTTTGACATATTAGTCTTCTTCTTTTTTTGATGACCAAACTTTCCAAATTTTCTTTTTCTTCTAGTCATGGCAACAAATGCTTGAACTTGCTCACTTGATCCCACATCACTTTTTGCCTTCAACCTTGTTTCCTCAACCTTACATAATGACCAAAGTTCACTGAATGGGGTGGCTTCCTTCTTTCCATAGATGCTTGACACAAAGTTGCCCCAATCATCAGGTAGTGCATTGAGCACAACGGTAGTCATCTCTTTATCATACTTTATTCCCCCAAATCTTGTAGTTGGTCTCTTATTTGTGACACCTTCATAAGGTGTGAGGCAATCCTTTCTTCCTTTGATACCTTCATCTTGTATAGTTCGATTCTCAAAGATATAACTTCTCCAGCAGTGCTTACGGAGAACAAATCTACTAGCTTATCATAGATTTCTTTTGATTACTCCAACTTTGCAACATAAGGGATGAGGGGATCCTTGATTGATTCTATAAGGATTCTTTGAGCATTGATTTCCCCTTTCATATACTTCGACAATGCTTGAGTTTCCTCTGGTGATGGTTTGGAGATTGAACCCTTAACATGCCCAATAACTTCATTCTCCATGAGGATCAAATCTATCCTCTTCTTCCATGCAAGGAAATTCGATGACCCAACCAATTTATTGCTTTCCTTGTAGAATGAAGTCATTTTGATAGTAAATTCAGACATAAATATAAAGATACTTACTTGTCAAGATGCTCCTAAGATGATGATATCTTCAACTTGATGCCTTCTTGAAAATGTTGATAATAGAAGATGTCTTCCTTCAAGTATGCTTTGAAAAGTGATCCTTTCTTCAGTGAGAAGGAGATTGCTTTGATTTCCTTGATGATGATGATGGCAATTCTTCTTCTTGCTTTCCTTGGATATAGAGACTTCAAGATGCTTCAATGTGCAGTCCTTTTGTGTGGAGGTAGGGTCCTTGAGGTATTCTTTTCCTTGTGATGATCATTGTAAAATGTGTGAGCTTCCCAAGAATCCTTCAAGTGTAGAACCCTTCTTTGGACGGCCTAGCGTTTTGAGGTCTTCTTAGATACTCCTTAGTTCCTTCCTTCAAGATGATGAGTGGGTTAGCCCTTCTTCATCATTTCCTTGTGCTTGACGCTTATGTATCCTTCTTCAATAATGATCTTCAAGTTGCTTTTTCTTCTTGTCATGGTCACCTTATCTCTAATACCATGTTCAGAAATATAGGACAACTAGATTAAAAGATTTCTCTTACTTTGATAACTACCTGTGATGTATTTTTACTTTACTAGATTATTATTGTGTTTTATATCATCAAACAGCGACCAAACAATGAAGATCAAAGAGACAAGAGGACACAAAATGTAGGTTGCTAGTCAGGGCCAAAACCTCTCCTCATGAGAGGAAAACCCATAAGAATTCTTCCCTTGTAGAATCTTCAAATGACGAATTCCAAGACCTAAGCCCCTTCACAAAGACCCCTTCAAGACCAAGTCAACCTTTCTCCTTGATGACCTTTCTTTCCAACAATTTCGACCCCAGCTATTTCTTCTACAACTTCGACCCCAGTAGTTCCTTCTATAAATTTAACCCCAGCAACTCTCCAGCAATTTAGACTTGCCTAGCAAATTTCCAGCAACTCGACTCGCCCAGCGACTTTAGAAACCCTAACACAAGAAAGAGAGAGAGAGATCTACAAACTTTGATCGTGTTTTTCTTCTTCTTATCCTTGATTTTCATCCTTTTTCAGCTAATTTCTTGAGGAGGTTGAACTTGCTTCTTCTTGAGAATTTGAGGGCTAGTGATTAATTCAAATTCTCTTCTTGATAATTACTTCTGAGCTTACTTGATTTACTTATGTCTTCTCTTCTTAGCTTATTTAGTCTTTCATCAAGTCAATTACCAAAATACAAGAGACAAATTTAGGCTCTTCCAGTCAGGGCAAAACCTCTCCCTCTTGGAGAGGAAAACCCACAAGAAATTCTTCTTATCGATTTTCAAATGACAAGTAACCATGTGTCTCTCATACCCTTCACTTAAGCATGCCTCCAAGACCTTGTCACTTCTTCTATATCTGCTTCCAATGTCGATCCTTCTTTTCTACACCAACTTGCACTGACCTGCACCAACACAAGAGAACTCGGTCTCTTTCTCAGTTTGCCTTCAAACACTTCTTCTCATGGATTCGAATATTAAATACAAGATCATTCGAGACCTTCTCTTTCACTTGGAATATCCTTGAATCTTCTTCACTTGAGTAGTAATACTTTTTATGCACTGTATAGTAGGAAGTTAAATCACAGATTTACCTTCCTTACTTTCTGACACTCTTTGACTGTAGGAGTATACTTACCTTCGTATGAACTGTAGGAGTATACTTACCTTGCTTCTGATCTCCAATATTACTTCAGGACTATCCACAAACCCTTCTTCAAATAGATCTACACTTAAACGATGTCCTTTGACCCTGACTTCATCTCAAAATTGTCTACAATCTTTTCTTCTTCCTATTCTCAAATCCGCACTTTAAATGTTGTAGAAACCTCAGAGAAATTTGCACTATAAACGTTGTAGAACCTCAGAGAAATCTGCACTTTTAAACACTGTAGAACCTCAAAGAAATCCGCACTTTTCTATGTGTTAATGACCCGCAGCTCCAACACTATAGTCCACTGTCTCCATATTTAGGTCGACCTCACATGCTGCCTTGTAGGCCGACTTCACAGATAATAGGCCGACTTGAAGTGGTATATCTTCCACCGTTGATAAGCACTGTTTTTGAGCCAATATTCCGCTATTTAAAGGCAAGGTCTTGGAGCATATACTATAGACTAGAGACTTCATATACATGACACTTAATTAGGCTTATAACCAGAAGACAAACCCTAATAGGTATCAAGAAGAAGTCTATTGACCTATAATAAAATCTTGCTCATGAAACCCATAAAGCAAGTATAACAAAAATACATTTTATTATCTTTGTCTTCTTCTTTACATAAATACATAATTACATAGTCAATATGAAGATCGATCCTAGTTACACCTTTCAACACTCCCTCTTAACTAGGGAGGTATTCATACAAGTACATGGTCACTTTCAAACTGAAGAATCTCATAAGAAGAAACGGATTGGTAATTGCATCTATATAGCATCATATCAACCAGCGTTGTCCTAGTGCAAAGCCTTGACTAACAGCCCCATCTCTCAACGAGACAATGGGCTACAATGCTGGCGAGACACATGACTTATGTACACCATAGTCATTGTCTCTTCAAGGTACATATTCCACCCAGGCGTTCACAAAGTATGACCTTCTTGGATTATTATTCTCTTGGGTAGCTAGCCCTCAAAGAATATCGGTCCACAACTACTCTTATCTTGAATGCCCTATCTCATTCTCAAAGACTATTGGATGCCAGATGATTACCCAATCCTCCATTCTGTCTTCCCAGTTGAAGACCAGAATGATGTGTCTATCTCTCCCTCTCAGCCAGGGAGGACCTATTCCACAAGGGAATGTACTCTTTCCTATACAAGGAATGTACCTAAGCTCATTCTTAGGAATTACCAAGTTTCTTCCAAGTAAGAAACTTACCATCAGGCTCCATCTTAACCAGGGACCCACAACAGCAATGGTGAGACACCCAGCTGCTCATGAAGAATTCCTCCCCTCGATGTCATGGATTTCGATATTGAGGAATCTTTAACTTTAGCTTGATGGGGCACAGATCATCCATCACGTTCATCCATGAGTCATGTCATCTATCAGAAAGTGATTTATCAATCTTTCTCATCTGGTCCACCTTTTTGCCACGTTGCTTTCCTTCGAACCATCTCCAAGGATCTTACATCCTTTCACATGATTGGCAGCCCTACATAAATTCATCCAAATAAACATATACATATGAACCTTTAAATCAAAAGTTACCTCAGTGATGATCTTTCACCATGACATCTTCCTGTAGGCATCGGCATCCTCTATTCAAATTGACACATCTCCTAATGATATGTCTTGTCAAGGATCTTCTTCTTTACCAGACTTCTATCAGAGTCTACATATCTTCCCAGGAGATATTCTAGTCACATCTTCTTGACTTTTGGATGATAACTGCCTCTTAACATCGCTGCACTTCATGATCTCTTTCTTTATGCACATCTTCATTCCCAGGAACTTCCAATTTCCAGTTCCTTGTTCATATACAACCGCCTCATATTCCATATGAGGATATATTATGTTGATTTCAACTGTCAATGCACCGTGAGAGATCCTCCTCCATAGATCATACTTCTAAATATAGAAGTCCATTACCTGCACCGATATGACATGACTTCACAGCATCCAGTGTCAGCATATAAATATATATACCTCATACCTTTTTCCTTTGAGTCATCCTATAACAATTTTACTAAAATGAAGAACTTCATTCCATTGACCTACTTCATCAATATGCCATCACATCCCAAAATTCTGTAGCATAGAACTCTTGATGACACCTTTCTGCTTTCTTTCTTATCAGTGAATCCATAGAGAACTTGTTAATTTTGGGCAACTAGGTCCAAACTCCATGTTGTACTGCTCAGATGATGATGCCAATATTTTTATTGGATTCCTCTTTCAGAGAGGGGCAAGATCGATCTAAAGATCATCTTGATCGGATGAGCAGAACATTTATTTTGAATTTATTCCACTTATGTGCAAGGTCGGCCAGAATTGTAATGTAGGCTTGGAGCCCCAACAGATGTGTCACACACCCTCACAGATGGATATATATTGGACAAACTTGGAGGTCGTTTTCATCATCCACTCATCGCACACTTCTCTCTTGTGTCTGATTGGTTCGATCATCATTTGGAGGCTTCTCTTCTCACACGTGGGAAAACAGCAGCTAGGGTTTCGATTCAGATTTGTCTTGGGTTTCAGCGCAGCTTTGACCAGTGTTGACTTTGGTCAACGCTTGGTCCATTTGACGTCAAACTCTCCCAAAATTTTGATTTTTGCAATTCGCATTCTTTGGCACAAAAACCGATGCTAGATGTTGACCCTTGACCTGCTGCGTTGACTTTCTATTGT
Organism: Pinus albicaulis; assembly: GCA_034641835.2. Classification (NCBI taxonomy): domain Eukaryota; kingdom Viridiplantae; phylum Streptophyta; class Pinopsida; order Pinales; family Pinaceae; genus Pinus; species Pinus albicaulis. The sequence goes on along the minus strand of CM076584.1, from coordinate 1,080,558,277 downwards.
TGTTGTTTTGCATTGACTGTTGACTGGACAATGTGACTTTCGTTGACTTTGGATTGACTTTTGTGGAGCTGTCTTGAGGGTTGTGTGACACTTCTGGTTGGCTGACAGTGAGGAGACTTTGCTTGTTGAAGCATCCTGTTGACCGCTGTAACACACCACAACACATATATTTTGTTGATCAAGTTAAGTGTATTTTTGGCTTGTCTTCAGTCGATCTATTGGTATGTTCTATCAGCATTTTACTTTCATGTTTATGTGATTGCTATTTGGTATCGGTTTTAAAGTAAAGTTGCATCAAGCATAGAACATCTTCGAAAAATTACAGAACTCCATTAGAAAATGTCAGCATTAGTTTCCATGATGACCCTTGATTTTGATGACTGCCTTCGATCAGTATTGTTATTAGCGAGGATTTTCTAGGAGCTGTTTCACCAAGAGCTCCTACCATGCTTTTATCTTGATGCTATTAATATACATTGCTTCCTATCATACTAACCAGCAGAAATCACATATAGAAGAAGATGATCTCAATCATAATAGAGATATTTCGCTTCTTCTTTCTTAGATTTTTTAACATCAAGTTCTACCCTTTCATCTGTGATATGGGCTTCTTCCTTTTTCCTCTTGTCCTTTCCAAATTAAGGACAAACTCTTTTATAATGCCCAAGTTCATTACATCCAAAGCATCGTACTTTGTCCATATTTTTTCTTTTATTATGAGGACCAAATTTTCCAAATCTTCCTTTCTTCCTGGATATGGCTGCAAAGGCTTGATTCCCTTCACTTGATCCTGTATCAACTTTGGCTTTCAATCTTGTTTCCTCTATTTTACAGAGACCATAAATCATGGAATGGTGTTGCTTCTTTCTTCCCGTATAAACTTAAAGTGAAGTTTCCCCATTCCTCTGGTAGAGCATTCAGCACCACTGTAGTCATTTTAGTGTCAGACAATACTTCTCCCAGTTCCTGCAGTTGGTCTCTTATTTCAAAAATCCTCATAAAGTATTAAGTGATTCCTTCTTCTCTTGACAATTTCATTTTGTATAGTTCTTCTCTCAGAGAGATTGCTTCTCCTGTAGTACTCACAGAGAATAGTTCCACCAGTTTCTAATACATTTCTTTTGCAGATTTCAATTTTGATACATAGGGAATGAGTGAGTCCTTAATGGATTCTATGAGAATCCTCTGGGCTCGGATTTCTCCTTTCATGTACTTGGCATGCGCTGGAGCATCTTCTTTTGAGGGTTGATTGTAGATCCTTCAATGTAATCCATAACTTCGTCTTCAATTAAATTCAAATCTATCCTCTTCTTCCATGCACTAAAGTTTGATGACCCAACCAATTTGTTGCTCTCTTTACAATAAGTCATCTTGACATATTTAAGCAAGGTCATAGATACTTACTTGAGTTGAGTGAGTTGCAGCTTCCTTGATGATGATGAAGATGAAGTCAAGAACTTCTTCTAAGATTGAAATCTCCAATGTAAGTGTTCTTGGATCCTTGATGACAAAGGATATCTTCAAAAGATGATGTTTCTTCCAACAATGTTTTGAATATAAAGCTTTGATGGCAAAGATTAGTTTCTTGAAGAGTTGATCCTTTGAATGAGATTGAAGATCTTTCTTGAAATAGCTTGAGAGACTCCCTTGCAAACTGATTTGACTTTTCAACCCAAACTTTGATCATTGCTTCCCGAAGTGTCTTCTTGTCAAGTAGCCCTTGTGTTCAGCACCTTAGCTCTGATTCCATGTCGAGAATTTAAGGGTTGGTGATTAATTCAAATTCTCTTCTTGATAATTACTTCTGAGCTTACTTGATTTACTTATGTCTTCTGTTCTTAGCTTATTTAGTCTTTCATCAAGTCAATTACCAAAATACAAGAGACACAAATTTAGGCTCTTCTAGCAAGGGCAAAACCTCTCCTTCTTGGAGAGGAAAACCCACGAGAAATTCTTCTTATAGATTTTCAAATGACAAGTACCAGGACCAATACTCAAACCCTTGACATATATATGCCTCCAAGACCTTGTCACTTCTTCTTTATTTGCTTCCAATGTTGATCCTTCTTTTCTGCACCAACTTGCACTGACATCCACCAACACTAGAGAACTCGGTCTCTTTCTCAATTTGCCTTCAAACACTTCTTCTCACGGATTCAGATATTAAATACAAGATCATTCAAGACCTTCTCTTTCACTTGGAATATCCTTGAATCTTCTTCACTTGAGCAGTAATACTTTTTATGCACTATATAGTAGGAAAGTAAATCACAGATTTACCTTCATTACTTTCTCACACTTTCTCACTGAAGGAGTATATTTACCTTCATATGAACTATAGGAGTATTCTTACCTTACTTCTAATCTCCAATATTACTTTAGGACTATCCGCAAACCCTTCTTCAAATAGATTTGCACTTAAATGTTGTCATTTGACCCTAACTTCATCTCAGAACTGTCTGCGGTCTTTTCTTCTTCCAATTCTCAAATCCGCACTTTAAATGTTGTAGAAACCTCAGAGAAATCCGCACTTTAAACGTTGTAGAACCTCAAAGAAATCCGCACTTTTAAACACTGTAAAACCTCAAAGAAATCCGCACTTTTCTATGTGTTAATGAGCCGCAGCTCCAACACTATATATAGTGCACTGTCTCCATATTTAGGGCGACCTCACATGTTGCCTTGCAGGCTAACTTCACAGATAATAGGCCCACTTGAAGTGATATATCTTCCAGCGTTGATGAGGATTTTTTTTGAGCCAATCTTCCACTGTTTAAAGGCAAGGTCTTGAAGCATATACTATAGACTAGAGACTTCATATACATGACACTTAATTAGGCTTATAACCAGAAGACAAACCCTAATAGATATCAAGAAGTCTATTGACCTATAATAAAATCTTGCTCATGAAACCCATGAAGCAAGTATAACAAAAATACATTTTATTATCTTTGTCTTCTTCTTTACATAAATACATAATTACATAGTCAATATGAAGACCGATCCCAATTACACTATTCAACACTTCTATGTGTCCAAATGTGCTCGAGTTCCTTCTTATATATAGGATTTCCAGGGGTACGAATTGATTCCTTGAGGCTGACTTGATCTTTCATGTAGGTCGACTTGCTTGAGGTACCATGACAAGGTCTTGGAGGGTCTTTGACTCTAATTTTGTTGAGAAATCTAAGCCAATATCGATAGGGCTTCTTATTAATTTGATTTCTCTATTACTTGACAATTTCTTGTGATTAGGTATGTCTTCTTCTTCTTTGTTATTACATTGATATCATCAAGACAATTGCCAAAGCACAAAAAAAAAAAACAAGAGAACACAAGATATAGGCGTTCAGCCAGAGCAAAACCCCTAGGTAGGAGAAAAAAACGGTCAAGAACTCTTCCTTCAGTAGATTCAAATCACAGTGAGACAACCAAGACTCTCTTGACCAAGACATAAATTCCTTCCACCAAGTTAGCTTCTTTCCTTTAAGACAACGCGATCCTGATTCGTCATGAATTTTGTCCTGCACTTGTATTTTTGAGGTAAGTCTGAACCCTCGGCCCTGTAATAATTGCATTAAGGACAAAATTTACATCTTCCAAGGACCCTTCTCTTCCTTCATTGTATTGGTTTCTTTATTGAGAAGACAGAAAGCTTCTATTTTACCTTCTCGCACTTCCTTCTTGACATCCGAATTGCAGATGAATTGATGCCAAAACAGGGCGAGCACCTTCTACTATATCTAGTGGTTTGAGCATCCAATAATAGGTTGACTTGTAAACTGATGAAGAGGTCGACATGATGAGATTGAGGTCGACTTGAGAGGAAGTTGACTTGCAAGGAGACCATGGTTGACTTGATGAAGGAGATGTAAGACAAAAATATTTTGTAATATTCCAAATACAAAATTTGGGGTTTTCTTGAAATTTGAACTTTAGATAAATTTACATTCATAACAAAAGATTGCTATGTAAAATATGATCAATAAAGTTTAGCAACACAACGACAACATGACAAGCACAAAATGATCTCAGCTTTTATTATAATAGATAAACAGGGGTTACATGCATGTACAACCAAAATAGTTGAGATGAGATGCTGGCTTCCGAGATAATCTATTACACTGCTACGCTGGCCCTCCAACAGAATTGATTTTCCGCTACTAAGCTCTCCTGTGAATTCTGGATGAATTCACCAAGGGGAGATGGGTGCTTGCCCAATCTCTCTAAATCACTCGAGGGTTTCTGTCCTAGGGCTACCAATGGAGTAGAGAATCAGGTTCTCAATCTCACATACAAGAAGCAATACCAAATCCAAGATGTTCTCTAATGGCCCTTCCTCCTCTTTTTATAAATCTGATGGACTCCTCTAGAAGCTCCTATTTTAGTATTATTTTAATCATCAAGTACATTTCCCTTAATTAAAATATTCTTTTCAATGTGGGAAAATGGTCAATTGGCCACCATGCCTCCTCAGGTCACTGGAAATCACTCCTAGCCATTCCATCCTGTAGATCTTCACGTTCTGGTTCCAACAAGCTATTACACAAAGGTGTTTTGCCAAGAATTCCTCCCGAAATGCCACCTTAGGCATAATTAATTGAGTTAGGCCCATTAATAACTCAATATTCTGAAAGTTGTCGGAATGCAACAAAACGAAAGGCAAACTGTGCGGATGGTGGAATATACCAAGCGAATGCCATCGGACTTCACAAGAACTCCTCAAAACCCTTCCAAAAGCCCCTAGGGCTCGTCAATGATGCCAACCTACACCTGTGACCTCTTTGCCCCCAACTCTAAAAGTCCATCCTAACCATGTCATAAGGAATATCAAAAAAAGGAACATTACAAATCCTCCACCCCAAGATTGCTTGCCCTCAAGCAATCCAAATATGTGGACCAGTGTGTTGGCCCGATGCAACTCAGACCCAATGCCCGGATCCCATACAAACCGTTGGGTGATGTTATGCCTCTGTGTCAACCCACCAAGAATAGACCCCTCAATGTTCGGATCCCAAACCAATCTCTGATTAAGCACGTCATTACCAAATCCTCCTAGATCTCCATGCCACCAAGAATAAGTATTTGTGCTCCACAGCTCCTGTTGCGCTATAACTCTGGCTGAGAATACCGACCAACTGACTGCATACCAACTCATCACCTCTCTCCAATCCAACCTCTGACTCAATCCCATGCTAATCCTGCTCTCTTGATGTCGTGACGGAATGCTGAAGAGTTGACCTGTATCCCACTACTAACTGAAACCTGTAGTACCCATCATGCCTAGGGGTCCCCGCTCCACTATGCCCCTGACTAAGAAGATCGAACCATCAATAGGATACCAACTTATGATCTCCGGCCAAACCATTGTATGGACACCTGTGCAGGGAGTATGTCTACCAAGCTGATACTGGTCTTGCTCAACTCCTGATGCTCTGCCCTGTCAACCAACAAAATCGGTCCAAGGAATCCTGCCTCTCTCCCTATGGTGGTTCCAAGTGGGCAAGTGGTGCTACAAGCCCTGTCTATGTAATCTTGGAGAGGGTTTTGTCTGAAAATGCAACAGCTCTGTTGGCCGCCACTACATCTGCTTGCACCTCATCAATGGGTATACTCAAAGATGGATGCACTGTTGCCTCCCTTGCCTGATAGCAAATTCCACACTCCTCTAACCCACCAACCTCCTACAAAACTGTCCTGCCAGACTCCATCACCTCCTGAGGGAAAGTGTCTATAGATACTGCCACCCTGCTAGCTGCCTATACATATGTCTGCTCCTCATCAATGGTTGACCCCAAGGGTGGCCACTCATCCACCTCCCTCACAGGCTGCATATGATCCTCCAAATAACCCTCCACAAAAGGCTCAACAAGCATACTGTGCATATCATCCTCCTCAGCTGACTCATGCTCCGCTATATGTTGCTCACGTTGAATTATCACGGGTGACTCCCATAGGGTCCACTAGCTGCTCACCAAACATATTGGAATATAAATCTAGTCTGTTGTCCACAACTCCGTATGATTGCTCATGCTCCCCAGAGGCATCCTCGTATGACCTCATGGACTCATCCAAAGAAGATTCCTCCTCCTGACATACAAAAGGAATGTCATCTTGCTCTATCTCTGCATCTCCCAAGCATGAGTGGTCAGGTCCCCAAGGTTCTTTGCAAATGAAGCAAAGACCCTTCCTTCTCAGCTCATTCTTGCTGCATGGTCCACCAATCCTCTGCAACTCCTCTGAGGTCAATCGTCTACTGAACAGCTCAATGCTCTGCACCACTAACCTTTCGGCTAGTCCATATGCAGCAGGTGAGATCAACTGCTCTCTCCTCCAAATGGCCAATAATATGGACTGTAACCTCTTACAAATGGCATCATGGCCTCCCATACATGAGGAAAAAAACAGACTGCATGTGAGTTATTTGACTGTGTCAGGATGATGTTTCCTAATGCTGAAGAAGCATTGGAACATCTATAGGATCAAATCGTCACACTCCGACTCAAACATGAGGTCATAAGATCTAACCAAGGCCATGACGTCTAGCATCTCTAGCCTCTTCCCAAAGGTAGGAACCTCACTGTTATCCAAATCCTGAAAGGTCTCCACTATCAATCTAAAGACTCTCCTCGTAATATCATCACTGTAAGGAGGTATAGGTGCAATCAGCATCATGATACTACCAAGACAAGAGGCAACTGGAAGTTTGACGCCTATCCAAGGATGCTCCAAATACTTGGGTTGTACTAAGGCAAACGTGGTTGGTTTTAGAGCCCAAATCAAGCTCTTCCCATCTGAATTATCCACTTTCGAAAGAAGTGAAACAATTTCTTCTAGTTCAAGAATGGCTTTCACGGTCACCCCCATGCATCTCAGATCTGTCCCAAGTGTCAAGATTTTGTATCCCATTCCATGTTCTCATTGTGGCTTCGCAAAGTGAGTATTTCTTTGGAAAAGATTCTGTTGGTTGTTGCTGGTAGCTTATTGAGGGTAGTTTTGAAGGTTTGATCCATGTTTTATTTTGCGGATTAATGACATGTACATCAAAATGTTGCATGCATGACTCTGATTGAAAAACTTCATAAGATGATGATGGATAACAACTCAAGACCCTGACTAAGACCCAAGCGATTTACATGAGATGGTCTTGACAAATACAGTGTTGTAGATGTAATTCAGAAATGACACTCTTTACTGACAAATGTGTACATTATCATCAAGCTGGAAATGTAGAGTCTTCACATAGATTTAGTAAATAAAATACATAGCAAGGAATAGAACAAAGGAACCTGATGTAAATTGCAGCAGTGAATCTTATCTTCAATGCCCAGTCCCTTGAGGAATATCAACAAAGGAAGCTACAGGAATTCAAGCCCTTCGTTCTCCAGTCAACAACCTCTGCTACAGACTTGCATACGCTACAGGAAGCTCATTTGGTGGTTGGTTTACACGCTCAGCAATCCACCAAATAGTAATTCTAGTGACCAGAACTCGACCCAACAATTTAACAGTGGCTTGGTCTTGGAAAACCGTTCCTCTAGGCTGAAGCTTCAACCCACTAATTTGCTAGACTTAGCTAGCAAGTAGAAATGAAGGGAACCTGGTATATCCCTTCACAATGATATCAGTCTTTTACAGCCAGAATAAACCAAGAATAAGCAGTGTCCTTTGAAGTATATTCAGCTCCTTTTATTGTGTAAACTTAAGCAAGGATATCCATGCCCTCTTCTCTGCTATGGTAACCCCCACGCACAAACTTCCGATATGTTTACACAGCCAACAGGTCAGAGACTATACAACTGCCTTTGGAGATTAAATTCGACCCTCCTTCACTGCTATAGTGAGCAAAGCTTGGACCCTCAGTTGAGGAACTTGATCCAACACATTGTGGCACTCAATCTCCAATACGCGACCCTGTTTTTCAGTCGAATGGAGGAAATTGCGAGCGCCCTTTAATCAGAAACACATACCATTGTGAGAACACTAAACTCAGCCCCTTTATTCACTAGGAAATACGTTGCCCTTTTCTCAGAACATGGCCATACAACTGGCATTTAAAAAAAGAATCAGCAGGTACCCAACAACTCGGTCTTACCTCTGTCGCACGCTTACTTGCAGAGAGTAGTAGAGTCCTACATCTTCAGCATATGGATTTGAAGGCTCACCTAGGTGTCAATTGCATTTGTCCACAATAACGCCACCAGTCAATGCTTACAGCCCCAATCACGTTCTAAGATGGTGGCTTGAAATCTCAACCCAGATTCTGCCGAAAATGCCGAATGCGACTCTAATGTTCGACCCGGATCTGTCTCCTGAGCGACTTGTACTGGAAATGCGAACGCAGACACGTTCACTTCTCGGCATCAAGATTTACTGATTCAACCTCCAAAATTAAGGGACACGACTTAATGATTTGGCCACATAATAATCTAGCCCCACTCTGCCTTCAGCCTCTTCATAAGAATTCACAAGCATTACAAGATGGTCGTTGCACCTCATTTGGACGTATCTCAAAGAAATTTTGAAGTAACGGAGAAATTCGACGGAGCCCACAAATTGATCACGCGGACAATTATTTTGAAACAGCTAACTCGATTGCTCCACTCAGCCGACAAGCCCGTCAGCATTGTCCCCTCCTACGATGGTTCCGAGTTGAGACGATCAGCTACGCGATCCATAGACCCGGCCCCTACAACGCGTTCCTTATGCTCGCCCTCAGAGGATGGATTTGTCCACCAAAACTATAGTGACAGTGGCAGTCAGTTGGCCTTATGAGCACTGTATGCGGCCTTGAAAGACGTGGCTCCAACGTATTCGGATCCTCGATCAACCTCAGAGGATGCCCGCTCCACCAGCGATGAATGCATCCCTAATCACAACAGTTGCCTTCGACGGTGTCAACAACTTTGGCCACCAAAACGATAGCCCTGTCTGTGGTGGTAACCACCACTTGTTAACACTATGCCCAATCGACCACCTGAAAGGAGAGGTGCGGATCAGCCTACAAATCGAGGTCCCTGCTGTGAAAATTTCTGAATATGCTCAAACAAAAACCCTACTGTTAAATTTATGACTTACTTCTCCTACTTACATTAAGTTATTAATCTGAAAATTTTCAGCATTAACATCGAAGTAAACACAATAACAGCCTACACATACAGATTTAAACTGAATAACATGCACAATGGCAAAGTGTCACACAAGGATTTTCTGGACAACTATCCCCGAAAAAACCCAATGTAGGGAAACCGGTCTTCTGGGTGCTGGAGGGTTTTTATTATTAAGCAAAATCTAAGTACAACAAATCTAGGCACCAAACTAGTTAACCCAACAGAGAAATAAATAAACTGCAGTTGTACCTTTGTTCTAGAGACAGAAAAACTGACTGATTCACACTCTCAAACTGGATTTACAAAACTCAGCGTTTTTCAGTCTTTAGAAACCCCAGCGCTGCTCTGAAGCCCTCTACGTCAGCCCTTGCACTGCTCAGTAAGGGCCTGCGTCACCCCAGACTCGGTTACGTTGCCCCTGCGTTGCCCTGGCTGGGCCTGCGTCAACCCTGTTGGCCTCTTGTTGCCCCTATGCTGCCCTTTCTGGGCCTGCGTCAAGCCTGCGTAGCTCCTAAAGCCTCTGTGTTGCCCCTGCTAGGCTCTTGGCTAAGCTGCGTAGTTGCTGCCTCGGTTTGCTGCTTCTCTGCCCTTGTTGCACTCTTGGCCTGGGATCAAACCATCCCTCTCGCCAATACTGCCCCTCGCTGCAGCTAAAACACTTCTGAAATTATTAGCAAACCACGCCCTAGAATTCCAGCTTAGTTTCAGTGCTTTGCCACTGTGTGTGTTCTCCAACTGACCCCAAGCCCTCTTCTTATACTTTTCTCGTTGAAACATCAACGGTCATGATCTAATCTTGAATCAACGGCTAAGATTAGAAGATGTTTGATCTGTGTGACTTAAGTCATTTTCATCACATGTTTAATTTAATTAACATTAATCTTTTAATTTTCCTAAGTTAGATTTAGGGTCCTTAATTAAAAAAATTAATTAATTAAATATCTCTTAAACAGGATGGAATTTCTTAAATCTCTTTCTGGGTCTTGGAGATCTTATGTAGTCTAGTCCCTCCACAAAGTTTGGGAGCTAGAGCACATCCGATGCTACCCCAACACCCCAAAATCTCAACACCTGCCATTCTGAAAATATTCTCAGTTTGCCTGAAAAATAATGGCCGCCTTTAACAAAATTCAAGGGTAAATTGGACCTCTACGAATTCCGGCAATTTTAATATTAACTAGACCCCTTTGGAGAATGAAATGAATCCCAACACCTGCAAACAATTAAATTTCAGGCAAATACACTCCTCTTCGAATCTTAGTTTTGCGATAAACCCTCAGCCTGGCAAGATGCTCAGCGCTGATACCACTGTAATAATCCAAATATAAAATTTGGGGTTTTCTTGAAATTTTAACTTCAGATAAATTTACATTCATAACAAAAGATTACTATGTAAAATATGATCAATTTCCCAAATCCATTTCTGAGTCTTGTAGATCAGGTGAACTCTAGTCCTTCCTCAAAATTGGGACCTAGAGCACAACTGATGCTACCCCAAATACACAAAATCTCAACATCTAGCACATGCTCGAACAGCTCACTGAAGAGCTTTCACAACCAAGTGGCTTCACAACAGGCCATACATGCTGCAATGTATCCGGCCTCAGCCGACTTCTTCTTCCTACTCAAAGCAGACCCAAATGTGAAGCAGCATCCAAATGTGTTGTTGCGATCCACCACACTGCCAGCCCAACCGTCATCAGTATATCCGCGAAGTCTCAAACTCCCAGCAGTGTATCTCAGCCAATGGTCTATCGTGCCCCAATGATATCTCAAGAGTTTCTAGGCACCAACCCAACAAATGTTATGAGGATCAACCATGTGTTGACTCAAAGTGTTCACTGCACAACATACGTCTGGACAGATGTTCCCTAAGAACATCAGGGCTCCTATGAGTTGACGATACTCAGTAGGATTTGCTAGCATGGGCCCAACAACGCTGCCACTCAACTTCTTAAAGTTGAGCTCCATCGGTGTCGATAAGGACTTACAGTCCACCATACCAAATCTTTCCAGCAGCTTCACAATATATTTTCCTTGAGAGAGGAAAATCTCGCCAGGTCTCTACCAGACCTCCAGACCTAGGAAGTAATGAACCAATCCTAGGTCCTTCATCTCGAACTTGGAAGTGAGCTCCCTCTTACACTGATGAGTGAGAGGGTCTGCACCTATGAGAAAGAGATCATCCACGTGGAGAACCAGAATGAGAGGCTTTTCTTTATCAACCTTAAAGTGGAGGTTCGGATCGGCATTACTTCGAGTGAAGCCCAACTTCATCAAGTAGCTATCTATCCTCTCATACCAAGCCCTCGGGGCTTGCTTCAACCCATAGAGAGCTTTCTTCAACCGGCATGCATGAGAGTCTCTATCCTGGACATCAAACCCCAAAGGTTGCTCCTCATACACCTCTTCCTATATCATTCAGAAAAACAATCTTCACACTCATCTAATGTAACATCCATCAATAGATTGATGGAAGTATATCGAACCACAGGTGCAAGTATATCATCATAGACTACACCTTCCTTTAGAGAGAAACCTTGGGCAACAAATCTTGCCTTGTACTTTTCAGCACTCCTATCAAATCCATGCTAGATCTTATAGAGCCATTTCGAGGTGACAACAGCTTTGTCCTCCAGTCTCGGAACCATATCCAGACATCATGATGGACTCCTGCTCTTTGTGTATAGCATCCTTCCAGACTTGATGCTTAACGGTTTCTTCAAATGATCCAGGCTCATATTGTACTCATGGCAGCTAGATACCCTTGGTATTTATATGGCTTCTTGCTTTTCCGGAATGTCCCCCTTTGGGCCATATGTCTCTGAGTCATGAGGGTCTTCTCTTCTTTCTTCTAGCAACAATATTAACTCAAGAGCATATATGGTTCTAGTCTCCATCTTAATGCCAGCCCCTCTTGTGAGAGAAGACATCTATAAGAACATCCTCTCAAGGATTTCACAGGCAGCATATTAGATAAGACAGATTGTATCAGATGTCTTTGTGACACTTGAGGAATGAAGAAAAGTCCCCTATGCTTTCCTTTGTTGCAACTTTGACAAATGCCTACATGATTATTTTGAATGCCGGCATCCCAAACACCAGCTCGGAAAGGGCTTTGTAATCATGGGCCTAAATCTTATTCTCCCACTGTCAAGGCCATACAAGAATCATAGCCATATACTGCCATATATTTGTCATGCATCTTGACAGGTATCATATTTTGTCATTATCATATTCATCACTACCAGAAAAAACTGAAGATATCAAACTTCATGGTTATATATGATTTTTCATATGCCTCAAAGATATCACAGATCAAGATCATATATAGATTCTGCCATATGTCACTATCCATATCTTCCTACACAACAAGAACAAATAAAATGACTTACTTGTTGAAGATGCACTTCACTTACATCCCTTTGGACTCTTGTCCTTAATGTACCAGGCAGGTCCTTTGCCTCCTCTACCTGCAGAGAGTAATGTTGCTCCAATACCTCTGCCTCAGTTGCTCACAAGGTCCTATGCTGCTTCAGATATACTTGCACATATCAGTTGATCAATCTGCCTTCTATCAATGACAATGCTCCTCCAATGTCATTGAACATAGGCCTATATCAGTGTGCCCTCTAACAGTGATTTGCCACATCATAAGCACTGTTCACAGGGTCTTCATATCTCTGCCTTCTAATAGTCCCCTCGCTGCTTCAAGATGACTAAGCTTAGGGCACAATTCCACCAACAATCTTACAATAGTTAGTTGCTCCTATAATACTGTATATCAGCTCCAACAAACTATTGTCCTCTCACTCCTTCAAGGACAGACTTCCATGGAGAAAACTCTGCAACCATCTACACAAGACTTAGCCACTATACACCCTTACCTTACCTTAGACCTCAGGGATCTCGGCTTCTGTGGCACTTTACTCAGGAAACTCAGCCCTAGACAAATCTTCTACGACCACTTCAGACTAGGGTCTGAACCACCTATGGCCACCTCAGTCGGACCATAAACTTGGATCTGTCATCCCTATAACAGCCTCTGGAAAGGTAGAGGTAACTCGGCCCTAGATTCTGCCTATGAAACAGACCTTTCAACCTCCCTTTCCACAAAACATAAGAGCTACGGCCTTCTCCAATACTTCAGGAACAACACGCACCAGTTAGTTGTTCATTTACCCACAAACACAGACATCAAACCACAAAACCATGCCATACCAAAGAGACAATTACTGCGCACTTTATTCATACGCAGACTCAGTGTATCCAAATGCATTCTACAGCCACGGCTTGCTCAACGCACAAGTGTATTTAGCCTCAGTATTTAAAGATAAGCGCACAGCAAGCAGCCTTTAGCATTATCAATCCAATTTCAAAGACGTATTATTGTCTTTGTCACATACAGCGGTTCTCTGATTTTCTCCTGGAAACACTGAACTCTCTTTAATACATCACACTTGGAACCATATATTTGTTGTCTACATCATCCGAACTTGTTTCGGTACTGGAGATCCGAACCCTGTGTCTGTTTAGCCCATCCAAGAATTTTAGATAGATGTGTCTTCGTTGTTCCTAGAAAGGTCATCGCTTTGCCTTAGATGACTCTTCAAGCTCCATATGACAGAAATCGTAAATATGTAACTGTCCAAATGCATGATCCAGAATTCTGCCTTTAAGCATCAGCGAATCATATTTTGTTGGTCAAAAAAGGTTTTCCTTACCTGCTTTAGATATAGTTCTGGTTAAGGTTTATGACAACAAACCCTTTGCACTCCTCTAAACATTATTACAAGGTTGTGAATCCCTTTTTAAGTCGTTGTACACAAGCTAAGGCTGATTAGGGCTATATTTTCAGCCTTCCACAACTGGTTAGGGCTAGATTCAGCCCTCCGCAACTTCCCTGATGGCTGCGGCATCACTGTGACCCCAGATCTAGCCTGTGTAGGGTTGCGGCCTAATTGAGACAACTTCCTTGCAGTTGCATCAATCCTTCTCTAGAGGATTCACACACATGCAGCTCTAAAATTGTTCACAGGTCTGCGGTTGTCTTGATGATGGATCTCGACCTGTGGGAGAGGGTTAATAATGCCCATATTAAGAATCAACTAACCCATATCTGCTCAGCATCCTGTATAAGGAGCCTGGTTTATATGAAGGAGGGAAATCATGTAACGAAACCATAATACAACCAGTGGTAGTTACCCATAGCTTTCTCAACCCTGCAAATAGACTCACTCAAAACAGACCCAACCTCTTCGTTCTTCTTGAAACCCTCAGCAGCCTCTTCACACTGTTTATAGAAGGCTTTTCCACTTAAAATAGTCACTGTCTCCTACAGCACTCGGCCTACGCTACAAAAATGCCTACGCTGACCTAAGGCTTCTGCGGCTAGGCTCCTTCTGGTTGCAGCTAGGCTTCTTCCAGCTGCGGCTAGGCTTCTTCCTCCACGCTGAAGGTTAGGGCACCAACTAGCCCCAACAAACCTGAAACAGAGGTCTCCTTACTCGGCCTTCTTCCAGCAGCTCGGACACCAAAAAAAACAATCCTTGTCTCACTGCCCTAGATTCTCAACTAGATAGGCTTTGTCTTCTCCTAGCTTTGATACCATGTTAAATTCTGAAGATGTTCTATGCTAGATGCAAATATACTTTAAACTTCTAGGGCTCAATGAAAGTAAAATGCAAATAGAACATACCAATAGATCGATGGAAGACAAGCCAAAACAAAGATAAAGAATGGCGGCGTTATAGCGATCAGCAGGATGCTTCAACCAGCAAAATCTTCATAAGGTCAGCCTCCCACATGTGTCACACAACCCCAAGGCTTTCTATCAAGAATACTCCACCAAGACACTGCAACAAGAAGCCCTAAACGCAAAACCAAGAATTGCTCCATCACCATCCAAGAGAGAAGAAAATGCCTCCACAAAATGTGTGTGTAAAATGAACTCCAAGTCTCTCCAATATATAGGCATGTTTGGGGGTGTGTGACACATCTCTACTGCGTGTGGGATAAATCAGGCCGACCTTGCACATGTGGAATAAATTCAAAATACATGTTCTGCTCATCCAATCAAGATGATCTTTAGATCGATCTTGCACCTCTCCGAAAGAGGAAATCCAATAAAAATATTGGCATCATCCTCTGAGCATCACAACATGGAGTTTGGACCTAGTTGCCCAAAATTAACAATTATGATATTTTTTGTAAACAATATATGACAATTTAAGTTTGAAGTTTGAAGTTGGCAATTATTACTCAATGGTAATGAATTATGAATACGATGCTTCGTGAAAGTTGAAAGTTGTTTCATTTCATTTCATTTTATAACATTTCATTTCATGTTAGATATTCTTTGTTGTAATGGTTACACTTATCTTACAAGAACAACTTTGGTGATCAATAATGATAAATGTTATATATTGAATTTTGAAAGCTTGAAACTTTAAGATTGATGAATCATGAGACTCAATATGTTGTATGTTACTAACTTGTGGACATGATTGATGAAGATTATAACTTCTAGATGATTGATGTCATATGGTTCAATCTATGTTTTTATGTTTTTTTTTAATCTGATTCATCACTCTACATGCTTTTGTTGACATATATGCATCAAAATATAAAAAATATATATATTATATAAAAATTCGCTCCCGAACCAAGAGCTTCTGAAAATGTCGCTCCCGCTCCCACTCCCCGTTTTCGCTCCCGCTCCCAAGTAACCTTGGTTGGGGTAGCTTCGAATGTGCTCTAGCTCCCAAACTTTGTGGAGGGACTAGAGTACATGAGATTTCCAAGACCTAGAAAGGGATCTGGAAAATTCCATCTAGTTTGGGAGATAATTAATTAATTAATATTTTTAATTAAGGATCCTAAGTCTAACTTAGGAAAATTAAAATATTAAATGTAATTAATTTAAACATGTGATGGAAATGACTCAAGTCACACGGATCAAGCTTTCTTTTAATCTAAGCCATTGATTCAAGATTAGATCATGGTCGTTGGTTTCCCAAGGAAAAAGTATAAAAGAAAGGCTTGGGGTCAGTTGGAGGACACACACACACACAGGCAGAGCACTGAGACTAAGCTGAAATTCTAAGGCGGGTTTGCTAAGAATTTTTAGAAGTGTTTCAGCAGCAACGAGGGGTAGTATTGGCTAAGGGGATGATCTGATCCCAATGCCAAGAATCAGCAAGAGACAGAGAGGCAGCAACCAGGAGCAATGCAGAGAAGCAGGGGCAGCAGCAACAACAGCTATGCAGCAGTTGCGCAACACATAGGGCTTCATCCGCTACGCAGGCCCAGAAAGGGCAGCGTTGAGCCAGCAAGAGGCCCCCAGGGTTACGCAAAGGCCATCCAGGGCAGCATAGGGACTGCGTCACCCAATTTGGGGTTACGCAACCCTCTCTAGGCCAACGCAGAGGCACGTAGGGCTAACGCAGGCAGCTTCAGTAGCAACGTTGGGGTTTCGAGAGGCAAAAAGTGGTTGAGTCCGGTAAATCCCATTTGAGGGTGTGGATCAGTCAAGTTTTCAGTCTCCAGAATAGCAGGTATTACTGCAGATCCATTTTCTCTGTCGAGTTAGCCAGTAAGGTGCCCAAATTTGTTGTATTAAGAAACTACTTAATAAGATAAACCCTCCAACAGCGAGAAGACCGGTTTTCCCACATTGGGTTTTTCCGTGGACAATTGTCCAGAAAATCTTATTTGTGTGCATGTATCTTTTGCTTAGATCTGAATCGTTGAAGAACTGTTATGTCTTTACTTCGATGTTAATCTGAATTTTCAGCATTAATAGTGATTAAGTAGGAGAAGTATAACCAGATATAAAAGTAGGGTTTCTGCATAAAGTAATATTCAAAAAATTTCACATGGTATCAGAGCGATTGCAGATCTAGCAGGATCACCAGCAGAAGACTGAAGAATCTTTGCTGCAGAAAGCAGCAGCAGCCGCAGAAAGTCGGACCAGAAGGGACAGCGTAGCAACAGAGGCAGCAAAGCCACGCAGAGGCCAGAGTGACGCAGTCCTACGTAGTCTCCATGCAGGCCCACGTACTTACTGTGCAGAGCCAGCGTATAGACAGCATTGGGACTATCTGCTCATGGAGAGGCAGGCAAGGGTGACGCAGATCTGAAGCAGTTGCTGATTCAGAGTGCCGAAAGCAATGCTACAGAGCTTCAGAAGTTGCTAGTGGGGTTAAAATTCTGAAGATTCAGAATTTATCCTGAGCACTAGGTGACAAAGAGCGGGAGGAGATCAGCTTCTCAGAGGGCTTGCAGCCAAAGGAATCTGCAGATCGATCAGAGGATCGAAGAGAGCTGATTCGTTTTTTGATTTGGCAGATTTCCAAGAGAGGAAGTCAATTGTCAGAGGGAGCAGAGGGTGCATGTTTCACCAAGGACCCTAGATCCAAGTCTTTAGCATAGAGAGGAGGAGTTCCGACAGATTTTTTGAGCAAATGGCACGTCACGAACTACGTGATCAAGATAGGTTGGACGATCTATCCAACTTTGCAGCCTAGAAGGCCAGAATCGTGGTAGTCATGGAGGCATACAGTCTAAGGGACCATGCAAAAAGTCCTAGCAACGCCAACAGATGTTGCTCTCCTAGTGAAGCATGAGGAAGATGCGGCACATGCCAAATGCTTCATAATGGATGGGGTTAAGGATCATATAGTTCCACACATAGCCGACAAGAAAACGGCTTAGGAGATGTGGAAAGCCTTAACTGCCCTATATGAGGGAAGATCCGTCCAAAGGAGAATGCTTCTGGAGCACCAAATGCAATTATTCATGATGGCCAAGGAAGAAGAAATCAAGCCCTTCCTTTTCAGATTACAGGCAATCAGAGATCAGTTGTCTTCCATGGGAGCAAAGGTGGAGGATGATGTGACGATGAGGACTGCACTCAATGCAGTCACAGAGAACTGGGAAACTTTTGTCCAAAGTATCTTGGGCAGAGCAGACCTTCCCAACTGGGACAGTATGTGGGCGATCCTCCGTCAGGAAGAACTTCGTCGGTTAACCAAGAGACAGTACAGCACGGGATCAAGTAAGGTGAAGAAGGAAGAGGAAGAAGATGCAATCTTGGCATCAAAGAGGCAGCAAGGGAAGAAGAAGCGTCATCTATTCAAGATTAATTGTTTCTAGTGCAGCGAACTACGACATTTTGCCAGCAATTGTCCTCAGAAGAAGAAGGACAAGGAAGCCTTTACTTCCAAGGCTGTTGTGGTGGACGATGGTTCTGAAGATGACATAGCCATGAGCGCCCATGAACCACGAAAGTGGGGCGACATGGATCTGTAGAGAAGCTACAGAGAGATGGCGGGATCCTTGGGCAGCTCATCTCTTGGATCATATCCGAGCTACAGGAGCCTTGAGACAGTAGCGGGACAAGTGAAATAGTTGGTGCAGAAAATCACAGATGGAGCAGAGGTGGAGCTAAAACCAGAAGGGAGCAACGCAGTGCAGATGCAGCAGCAGTGCAGGGGTTGATGTGACTTCAACAGCACAGTGCAGGCTGACTTATGCAAAGCAGAGCAGCAACAGCTTAGAGGCTTCAGGAGGACAGCGCAGCGCAGTGGCAGCATAGGGGACTTCAGTGCAGAGAGACTGATGTGACATCAACAGCGCAGAGGAGGACTGCTTACGCAGTGCAGAGCTGTAGCTGTGCAGCACCTCCAAATGTCAGCACAGAGCAGCAGCCTATGGAGCTTCAGTGATGAGGATGCAGCCCAACTGACTTGTCTGTCAAGGATTGGGCAGGAGTTTTCAGTTGTTTCTCTCAGCAATTGAGTTGCAGTGCAGCAGTTGGCAGCACGATGCAGCAGATCGAGAGGGTGTTGTAGTACAAATGTGGCAGTGACGGTGGCAGCGTCATGGGCAGCAGTACAAAATGGCAGCAGCAGCGCAGTGATGAAGGGAAGCAGGTCCAGCATCAGCGCAAAGACCCACACCAGAGATCAGTGCAAAACTTCGGGGTGAAGCAGCGTTATGGCTAGAGCACAATCCTCGCTAAGAGGGAGTATTGAGTTTTTTTAGTGTTGGGGTAGCTTTGAATGTGCTCTAGTTCCCAAACTTTGTAGAGAGACTAAAGTACATGAAATCTCCAAGACCCATAAATGGATTTGGGAAATTCCATCCAGTTTGGGAGATAATTAATTAATTAATATTTTTAATTAAGGACTCTAAGTCTAACTTAGGAAAATTAAAATATCGAAGGTATTTAATTTAAACATGTGATAGAAATGACTCAAGTCACACGGATCAAGCTTTCTTTTAATCTTAGCCATTGATTCAAGATTAGATCATGGTCGTTGGTTTCCCAAACGAGAAAGTCAGTTGGAGGACACACACACATGGAGGCAGAGCACTGAGACTACGCTGAAATTCTAGGGCAGGTTTGCGAAGAATTTTCAAAAGTATTTTAGCTGCAACGAGGGGTAGTATTAGCTAAGGGGATGATATGATCCCAGTGCCAAGAATCAGCAAGAGGCAAAGAGACAGCAACCAGGAGCAGCGCAAAGAAGCAGGGGCAGCAGCTGCGCGGCGCAGAGGGCTTCAGCCGCTACGCAGGCCCAAAAAGGGTAGCATTGAGCCAACAGGAGGCCTCCAGGATTACGCAGAGGCCATCCAGGGCAGCATAGGGACTGTGTCACCCAGTTTGGGGTTACGCAGCCCTCTCCAAGCCAGCGCAGAGGCACGTAGAGGCTAGCAGGGCTGACACAGGCAACTTCAAGGGCAGCGCTGGGGTTTCTAGAGGTAGAAAGTGGTTGAGTCCTATAAATCCCGTTTGAGGGTGTGGATCAATCAAGTTTTCAGTCTCCGGAACAGCAAGTATTGTTGCAAATCTATTTTCTGTGTCGGGTTAACCAGTAAGGTGCCCAAATTTGTTGTATTCAGAAACTACTTAATAAGATAAACCCTCCAGCAGCCAGAAGACCAATTTTCCCGCATTGGGTTTTTCTGAGAACAGTTGTCCAGAAAATCTTGTGTGTCACTTTGTCTGTGTGCATGTATCTTTTGCTTAGATCTGAATCGGTGAAGAACTGTTATGTGTTTACTTCAATGTTAATCTGAATTTTCAGCATTAATAACTTGATTTAGGAGAAGTATAACCAAATCTAACGGTAGGGTTTTTGCATAAAGTAATATTCAGAAATTTTCACAGAGCTGACTTGGGATCTTTGTGGCAATCTTGGTCTTAGATTTCTCACTTTGATCTGATTCAATAAGAAGAGGACTTTTGGGTTTTCCCCCTTGTGGGATTTTGCCCTTGCTTGGAGCCTAATTTATGGTGTTCTTTGTCTCTTTGTGATCTTTAAGTTTTTGGTAATTTCTTGATGAAAATAACAGAATATCAATAAGAAGCCAACAAACATTCACAAGTAATTATCAAGTCGAGAGAAATCATCATTATCTATAAGCATCTAGGTTTCTCAACATGGAGTAGCCCAAAATCTGTGAGGGACCAAGATTTTCCCAGCCAGGCTTGCATAGGGGCAAAAGAGAAACTTGCTCCAATGCACAAAGGGCCCTACAGAGCAGGAAAGAGGCCAATTTTCAGG
This sequence comes from Pinus albicaulis, assembly GCA_034641835.2. NCBI lineage: Eukaryota > Viridiplantae > Streptophyta > Pinopsida > Pinales > Pinaceae > Pinus > Pinus albicaulis. The sequence goes on along the minus strand of CM076584.1, from coordinate 1,080,537,594 downwards.
TAGAGAAGCCGAAGTTTTTCCAGGGCAAAGAATCTCCAGTGGGCTCAATTCTTCAGGGGTTTGAAAATCAGGTTCTATTATGTTGTATTTTCTGTGTTTCTCTGTGGGTCAATTTCCCTGGTAAGGGAGCCCTAATTTTTCCTGAGTTAATTAAAATTGAAGGTGAATTTGTTGGGCATAATATTCTGCTGTTCTGTGGCTGATTTTCCATTTTTATTTCCACTGCAAATTTTCTTTGTGAAATTGAAACTTAAAATGCCAATGTATTTATTTTCAGCAGTTTCAAAAAAAAGATTTTACTGGGTGAAAAAAATTCTGAGTATAAAATAATTGTTGAGAAAAAATTTTCAGACCTGGTACTAAAAATTAACAAACCCTATATCAATGATGCTCATATTAGCATATTGTAGTTATAACATTCACTAACATTCATAAGCAATTGCTTCCTTGAAAAAAGCATTTTCCATTTGTGGTCATTTATCATTTACTTTCTTCTAATGCCAGCATGATTTTTATCTTCTTTGAAAATCAGGACAATAATGACGTTATAAGATATTTTTACCTATCCTTTGTGGTCTTAATGAACCATGAAAAACAATTAATAAGAAAGCCTTAAGATGTTGAAAATCAACATACCTTCAGCTATTTTTTGGATTGTCTCCGCAGAAAGTGGAAAGTCTGTTCAGAAATGTGATATACGAATTAGAGATAGAGGGAACAACACATGAAGCTAAATCACATATACAAAAATATGGCTTACAAACCAGAAATAGATATTACTGCTAATGATTGTGAGGAGCATAACACAAAAATCAAAGTTAGTGCCACAATAAATGATAGGTGACCCAAGTTTATTGTTATAATGGCCAACTTTGTCAATAATGTGTTGTATGTGTAATAATTCACACATAGGGAAACGAATGGTCATAGGGAATTTGGATAGTTATAGTTTGTGAATTCATATTTATATGCATCCCTATCCAATGGTGAATTTCTTCGTACATATAATAAAATATCCAATTTTTCACTTCAAGAATCACAATGCTCTCTATTTATATGGCATAAGAGCAAGCAGAGTGTTAATTTTTGAAGGATTTCTATCTCTCTTGTATTCCCTAATGTTTTCTGCAATATTCCCTGTTCATTTGACATTTTCCGGTGTCACACAAGGATGCATACCCACATCCTGGGAATGTGTTTCCTGCAGAAATGTCATACTGGGGATGTCGGATACATACCTAGTACATCCTATATGTACCTAGTGTATTGCATAAGCTAGGGGACCCTATAGGGTATGTATTCAACCCAAATTTTGTCACCCCCTGTAATTGAGTACACCTTCAACTACTTTGTCTATCGAAAGATGCAACTGAGTACACCTTCAAGTACTTTGTCTAACGAGAGATGCATCAAAGTAATGGAATTTTGGGCAGGTTTTTTTTCAATAAGGAAATTTTTTAAAAACACATAAAATCTAATCTTTTTCCTATCATATCTACTGCAACCCACCACCCTTCCTACACACTATAAAACCTAAAAGAAACCCTAAATCAAAACCATAATTTTAAAAACAAGTCTGGTCAAACCGAAAATTGGTCGAAACCGGCTGGTTAGCTCCCTGAGATACAAGGTTGCAGGATACGTCCTCCCCACCCCCGTTTCGGGCAAAAAAAAGAAACGGAAACGCGGAAACGCATACCGTACGGCCTGGAAACGCGTTTCTGGTCATACTGGCACGTTTCCCGTATAGGAAACGTTGCCAGTACGGCCGCATTTCCTTGCCTTTAAAGCGATTTAACTTGTTTTTTTTTTAATTTTTTTTGGGTTTTCGTGCTCTGTAACATTATTGTAATCGTTTATGGATGCTTGTAGATGGATTTTTAAAGCCTATGGCCCTAGTATTTATATGTGATTCATGGTAATGTTAAATTCTTAAAGTTAAAGTGCTTAAATTTTTAACATTACCATGAAATGACTCAGGATGTTTGAGGGTGGTTCCGACCTCATTGGATTTCATATGGAGAAAGTAGAATTTTAGATCTCATTCAAAATCCAGCAAACTTATCAGTTTTTCAAGATTTCAGGATTGGGTGATTGCAATGTTTCCATCGTATTTTGTCATGTATTAGGGCATGGAACTCATATTTAATCAAGAGCATCAATCCGATATTCCGATATTGCTATTTCCATTGTGTATGTTATCATTCATGAGTAAATGTGTTGTAACTTGTAATAGTTTATGCTTTGAATTTATCATGTATCATGTATATTTTAAACTCTTATGATTTCACATAATATTTCTTAAATGCCCTAAATTCTAATATAAATTTATATATACCGCATTTCCCCGTTTCCAAAATTTGGGGAGGTCACGTTTCGCTTTGCTTCCCGTTTCGGAAACTCGTTTCCGTTTCCTCGTTTCGTGCAACTTAGCTGAGATATCAAACTGGCCCAATAAACGTGATTCGTTGGCTGGTCATGTCTGATTGGACACCAAACAGTATATATATATATATATATACCGCATTTCCCCGTTTCCAAAATTTGGGGAGGTCACGTTTCGGAAACTCGTTTCCGTTTCCCCGTTTCGTGCAACTTAGCTGAGATATCAAACTGGCCCAATAAACCTGATTCGTTGGCTGGTCATGTCTGATTGGGTACCAAACAGGCCGATTTGGTACCTAATTGGTCATGATCGGCCGATTTTGTAAAAAATTGGCCGTTTAGGAAGCCACGTGGTTGGGCATGTTGATGGGACCTGCAGGTGGTTTTTTGCAAACCATGGCGGGTTCCCTCCTAAATTTAGCCCCTTGAGCTTATAAAAGGATGCCTAAGCTCCTATTTGGCTCACATATTTGATTTCTGATGTTTGTGAGCATATGAGAGCTTGGACAATTTTGCAACAACATTGAATTTTGGAGCAACAACAAGTTTGGAAATTCTTTTTCATCTTGGAGTTGGTTAGGAGTTGTCTAGTGGAGTTGGGGGTGTTGATTCCAATGCAAATCTAGTAGTTGGACCAAGAAGTGAACCACCAAGACCAATCATGGCACATGCTGAATCATGAGGGAAGAAGTAGTCGTGCAGCTCGGTGAACTCATGCTTCTAGTTCTGCTATGCCTAGTGTTGTTGCTCATGCTACTACTAGTACTGCTATTGAGGTTGGAGAGGAGTTTGAGGAGTCCTTAGACTCTGAGCTAGACGATGTTTATGTAGCTCCTGGTGATGACCCCATGTGTAGTAGCGGTGATAAGTTTGATGAGCGATCATGTTGATCAGTGATTTGTAGTAGGCTAGTGGCCTAGTAGCTTGAGTTGTAGCATTGTTTTTGGACTTTGGAGGCCATTTAGAGCTTCATTGTAGCATTGTTTTTGGACTTTGGAGGCCATTTAGAGCCTCATTGGTTATGTATTTTGTCGATGATATCATTGATATGTATTGTACTTGGTGCCATTTTGATATATGCGCCCTTATGAGAAGACTTTCCATATTTTGTCTCTAAAGGTTTGGAATAATGGTTTCTAATCTTAAAAAAAAAAAATCATTAAAAAAATAATTATTTTATGTATATTTTCCAATTTTGGTTTACTGAAACAAGTTTGATCCATTTCCAATTCGAATCACAGTTAGATAGGTGGTCAATTTGAAACCCGGTTCCGGTTTTTAAAACTATGATCGAAACATGATCATTTTGAAGGGAGATTGTTGGTGTTGGGCAGTGGTTTGGAAGTTTGTAGCTGAAAATTCATAAACATAGAGTATTTGCAGCATTTTCATTGGATTCAACACTAAACGCATTGGAGATGCATACTAGGTTCCTTTTTATTTTTATTTTTTTACAAGAACTAAGTTCCTATTTATTAAATCGAATAGTTGAGGTACAAGAAAGGCATTCTCTTAATGATATGAATAATACAATAATGTATTACATATCAAAATGTGCGAATGGCCCATGAGATTTTATTGCTTTCATGAATCATAAATGAGGGTTTCATTGCAATACTTAAACTTTAAATTACTTTTGGTTCACTATTTGTTAGTAATGATTAGCCATCGATTCAACAATTCCTAATGTTTATAAAGCATAAACATGGTATATTTTTTCATATTTGCGGCAAGGTCCCCTAACATGCCCCTTGATGTAACCTACCATCCTCTGAAAATTGGGGGCATATCTACAAACATACCATTTATGCATTCCCACATCCTCATGCCCCCACGTGCTAGAAACTTTATAGCACTAGCCAGAATAGCTAGTACAAATCCAGTGACATCAATGGGTGAGACAGGCATATCAAGGCAGTAGTGTATTTCCTAGGAAAACCAAGAAATGACAAGAGTGTTTCTTGGGGTTAAACATGATATGCACCATTGCTGGAAAAATACATCTATAAAGTAAGAGCAGGAAATTGCTTCTACCATTGGGAATTCGAAGAAGAGAAATGGGCTATCAATTTGTTAAGCCGTAGTCTAACTAGACTGCTTTTTCGCCCTGAAAATCAAGGAAATTCTGGTAAGATTTTAAGAAAATCCGGCAGGGATTTTTGTAAAGCCACGTTATAACTATCAAACTTTAATATTTTGGGTGCCCTAGAGGTTTTTGATGGTGTTGAATCCATTTCCACCATCAAAATCATGATTCAAACATTGTTACTGTAAGATTTCTTAAATTTTTTTGGCCGGATTCTGGCCAATTTTGGCGGTCCGGGCAATTCGTCCGTCTCGTTAGACAACTCCATTTGTTAAGCATTCTCGTCATCCTAACCATGTAAATGGTGTTACGTTTATTTTGGTGACAATAACTTTTTGGTTGATTATCATTTATTGTGGTATTGGGCATGATGATAGCACGGGTATTTCTATGTTCCGTTCTAGTGATTCTAACACTAGATAGTGAATGTTAAAGAAGACTAGATACTATCCACTAAAAATATATAATTGGTCTTCCTTGCAGTTGAAGTTACAACTCAAGGAAATGTATGATGGAATAAATCTCCAAAGTGGTTTGGGGAAATAAAGTCCAAAACACATCAAGAGGTGGTTTGGGATAATCTGGCTCCCCACCAAGATGTAGTTTGGAGTAATCTTGTTCAAAACCCATAGCAAAGTCATGGGGACAAATTGATTGATAGATTTTGACAGATCTATTAAGGTTCTCATTTCAAGGTGGTATTGGAGGAGCAAACAACAACCTCAAAAATTATTATTAATATTAAATACCATTGTGAGACCATATAATCAATAACATGTCATTAAAGTGAAAAAAATTATTGTTAAGGGTAGTTAGGTGGCTAAAGCCTAAAACCACCAGAACCATAACAAGGTGATATAAATGATAAAATGCTAAGTTGCACGAAACGGGGAAACGGAAACGAGTTTTCGAAACGAGAAGCGAAGCGAAACGCGACCTCCCCAAATTTGGGAAACGAGGAAACACAGTATATATATCTATATATATATATATATATATAATTTAAATTTATATTAGAATTTAGGACATGTAAGAAATGTTGTGTGAAATCATATAAGTTTAAAACATACATGATACATGATAAATTCAAAGCATAAACTATTACAAGTTACAACACATTTACTCATGAATGATAACAGACACAATGAAAATAGCAATTTCGGAATATCGGATTGGTGCTCTTGATTAAATACGAGTTCCATACCCTAATACATGACAAAATACGATGGAAACATTGCAATCACCCAATCCTGAAATCCTGAAAAATTGATAAGTCGCCTGGATTTTGAATGAGATCTAAAATTCTACTTTCTCCATATGAAATCCAATGAGGTTGGAACCACTCTCAAACATCCTGAGTCATTTCATAGTAATGTTAAAAATTTAAGAAAAGGATGAAAATGAAGATTAAGGAGAATGTCATTTTTACTTTGAGAATTTAACATTACCATGAATCGCATATAAATACTAGGGCCATAGGCTTTAAAAATCCATCTAGAAGCATCCATAAACGATTAGAATAATATTAAAAAGCACGACAACCAAAAAATAAATAAAAAATAAAACCAAGTAAAAATCGCTTTAAAGGGAAGGAAACGCGGCCGTACGGCCGAGAAATGTGTTTTCGGCCGTACTGGCAACATTTCCCATACAAACCAAGTAAAAATCGCTTTAAAGGGAAGGAAACGCAGCCGTACGACCAGGAACGCGTTTCCCAGCCGTACGGTACGCGTTTCTGAGTTTCTGTTTCATTTTTTGCTAGAAATGGGAAACGTTGCCAGTACGGCCGGAAACGCGTTTCCCAGCCGTACGGTACGGGAAACGTTGCCAGTACGGCCGGAAACGCGTTTTCCCGACCGTACGGTCGCGTTTCCGAGTTTCCGTTTCATTTTTTGCTAGAAACGGGAAACGTTGCCAATACGGCCGGAAACGCATTTTCCGGCCATACGGTACGCGTTTCCAAGTTTCCGTTTCATTTTTTGCTAGAAACAGGGGTGGGGAGGACGTTTCCTACAACTTAGATAAAATGTGAGAGAATAGTGCATGTACTTGGTGTTGAGGTTGTCTAAAAAGGCATTGCTGGTCAGTTGGAGCACACCATCATCCCTAGGAACCCTAGTAGCCCTACCCACAAGGAGTGATGCCAGTTTAACTACAATACGTAAAAATACAATTAGTAAAAAGAAAAAGCAAAAAGGTGAAAATGGACTGCTAGACCCTAAAAGTCATTTACAATACAAAGACCAGTATCAGACAATAAGAAAGTACTAACTCTTATGCTACCAAAAAATGGGTAACCCTATAGGAGAAAAATTTCTCCTTTTGTCAATCAGCCAGCCAGCAGCCCTACATTGCCCAACATATGATGATATGCCATATTCCTCTGCCATTTGCTCTGGTCAGACACCTCTCACCATTTGACATTCCTCTTGAAGGAAGGCGGGTCATCATTCAGCACGTACTTTAATCATTTTGCAATCAGGTGCTTTTACTTAATGTTTTGGGCATTCTAACATGCATTAAGGGGTGCTCTATATGATTGACTGATCTTGACTGTAAACCTGTTCTCTCACCTTACCATGGAGGTTAGTTTTTATCCTAATCTGGTTGGACCTTCTCTGAGACCTTAAGGTTTTAGGAGGGCCACTACCTAGGAAACTTGGATTAAAGTAGTGTGTCTATAATTATCCCATACTTACCACTTTCCATTGTTCCATATATTTCATATCCATTCTTCGAGCTTGATGTCATTAGTTCATTGGGGTTCACAATCTCATAATCTCATCCTTGAGTCAGGGCCGAAAAAATTGCCCTAAAGGATGATGCAGCTAAAAGAAAGCTAAAAGCATAATATGGCCACAAAGGAAAAGAAAAAAAAAGCTAAAATACAAAAAAATGGTCGGGACATTAATTAGCGCGTGGAAAAAATCTTAGCATGAGCTCTAACCCCCCTCATTAGCCATCACCTGATTCCTGAGCACTTAATGCTCCCTCATATAATAAAGGAACCCTTGCATGTCCCAACCCTGATGAGCGAGAAGTTGACTCATCATTAAGGGGTAAATAAATGTTATATCATTAGAAGCAAGCTTGGACACCTAATTTATGCCCTCGATAAAAGAGTAATCAAAACGAAGTAAAAGGCGCACCAAAGGGGTGTAAAAAGCAGGCCATGGAAAGGGGTAATTCATGCCTTTGCAATTGCTTCCTCTGTGCATATATACACTCAGGATGATGGACCTCCATCAATTGGTCCCATGATCATGGAACCTTGCCATGAAGTCTTTCCCCTTTGTTGCCACCATAATTGTTAGTTTTTGTAGCATTGGATGTGTTCTAGCCATGAGATTTGGTGGAGACGCTAGAATACATGTATTATCCAATACCCATAACTTGTTTCTGGAAATTCCACCTAGAGACGACTTAATTAGATATATTAATTAGTTTTTAATATTTCCTAAGTCTAAACTTAGGAAATATGCTTAATTAATCAGAATTAATTAAGTCATGGTGTGAATGTTCTAGAAACTCCCACAGATCGACAGGGAAATAATCTAGGCCATCGATTATGTTTTAATCTTGGTTGTTGGTGCTCCAACAGAAGATTATAAGAAGAAGTCGACGGGGAGATGGAGAACACACCAATGCAGTTACTTAGTTGCCCAGGCAGATCGATTTTCTCAATGGCTCAAGTTCAGCATAGGAGATAGAGCCAGAGGGTGAGTAAGAGGTGAGAAAGAGAAGATGTCAGCAGGAGTCTGGGAAGTACAAATCAAATTCAAAGAAGGCAACGTGAGGAAAGAAGCAGTCCACTGGAGCTTTGCGCAGTGAGTGACGTAGAGACACCATCGTATGGGCAGAGGGTTCATTCCGAGGTCAAGGAGTCGCTGTGGAGAGTGAGAAATTTATCATAGAATTTCTCTCAGTATTTTTCCTCTGTTTTAATTGTCTGAATTCTTGTACTCAGAATGTTGCTGAAGATTAATAAGAAAATGCTCATTTGCTGCATCGGTTTTCCCACATTGGGTTTTTCTGGGGACAATTGTCCAAAAACAACTGTGTCAATAATTTTTTTGTGCTGGAATTTCTCTATTTCCGGCATTTTATTTTCCACAGTAATTTATAGTGAAAATTGCAATAGTAAATTTATTCCATATTTGTCGTAGCAAATAAACTGCAAAACTAACATGCAAGTTAAGAAGAATATTTTTCAATTATTGCAATAGATGAAATTTTCACACGGTGTCAGAGCATTCATGATCAGTCGAGAAGCTCAGTAGCAAAGAAGAGAAGGAGGGTTGCTGCTCTTCGTAAGCAGCAGTTCCAATTCCCCAGTGGCAGCATAGTTCCTTGGCCAAGAGGGTCAAAGTTCTTGAGGAAAATCGATTTCTCTGAGAGAGCGACAGAGAAATCTGATTTCTCCAGATTGAGGATTACCAGAGGCAGAGGGAGCAGCCATATCTTTTGCAGAGCAAATCTCTTGCTCGACGCAGCAATTTTGCAGCAACAAAATCAGTGTTGGGAGGAAGAGAGAAATAGCACAGCAAATCATGGACAAAATCAACAATCAAGATGCCTCAGATTTATCTTCCAGGTTGGAGAATGAGTTTGCTTGCCTGTCAGGATCAGCATCACCCAGTGTTTGGTATATAGATAGTGGAGTTTTAGCTCATATGACAGGAGTTAGAGAATATTTCTCTAGCTATCAGGAGGAGCGGATGGATTTCCAGGTCACTATGGGCAACAGAACTAAATGTACTCCGGTAGGGAGAGGCACCATAGAGTTTTAGACGAAGACAGGAACCAGCACCAGTGCTACTAATGTATTGCACGTGCCAGGATTGGGTATGAACCTAATTTTAGTGTCCCAGTTACAAGACAGGGGGTACGATGTACACTTCGTAGGGAAGAAATTGTATGTCAAACACTCTAGGTGGAAGAAGGTGAAACAGAATGGAGCTCAGAGCAACAAGTTATACAGGTTGCAGCTCGATTCTCTAATGGCACTGATAGGCAGTGATAGTAGCAGTGGGAAGGAGTTGAACGAATTATGGCACAGGAGGATGGGACACTTACACCATGGAGCACTTAGGATGCTCAGAGAAACTGTAATACAAGTTCCAATTCTCAACACAGAGCACAATGATGTATGTAGAGGATGCGTACTTGGGAAGTACATGAAGGCAGCATTTCCGAGAAGTGACAACAGAGAAAATGGCATGTTGGGACTAATACACTCAAATATTTGTGGCCCTATGTCCACTAGAGCTCTTAGTGGTGGCGAACACTTCGTCACCTTTATTGATGACCATTCCAGGAAAACCTGGATCTATTTCTTAAAGACCAAAGATGAGGTCTTTGATCGGTTCAAAGAGTACAAGGCTCTCATAGAGAACGCGGCAGGGAAAAAGATCAAGGTGTTGCGCTCAGATAATGGTGGAGAATACATTGATAAAGACTTCGCATACTTCTGCGCAAAGGAAGGCATCAAAAGAGAGTGGACGGCTCCATATAACCCTCAGCAGAATGGAGTAGCAGAGCGAAAGAACAGAACAATAGTTGGGGCTGCAAAGGCTATGTTGTATGATTAGGATCTGCCCAATTTTTTATGGGCAGAGGCATGTAACACAGCATTGTACATTCAAAACAGAACACCTCATAGAGCATTGGGGAAGAAAACGCCAGAGGGAGTCTTCACAAGAAAGAAGCCTGAAGTAAGTCACTTGAAGATTTCTGGGAGTGTGGCTTATTGCCACGTGCCAAATGAAAAGCGCAGCAAATTGGATCAGACTGCAGAGAAGGGGTTCCTCATCGAGTATAGCAAGACCTCAAAGTCATACAGGATCTACATTCCTAGCATTAGGAAGATTGTAGTGAGACGACATGTAAATTTCAATTTCATGGAAGACAAAGCTTTCAGAAGATCTCGAGAGATGCCTACAGGTGATCAGTCAACAAAAGTTTCGTTAGTCCAGCAGTAGGGACAGCAAGTGGGACCAGCAGGAGGACAGTCACAAGGATCGAGTACAGTGACTAGTACCAGTATCTCCTCAGGGGTAGGAGATCCAGAGAGTTCTCAGCAGACAGAGCAGCAGGGACAGGAGGAGGAACTGATTAAACCTCCCACAACCAGTGGTAGATCCAATAGGGAAGTGCGTCAAACCTTGAGGGACGCAGAGGAGTTTGTCAGAACTCCTAAGACAGACAAGAGATAGCGCAGGCAGCCTGACAAATATCAAGCTTTGGTAGCTCAAGTTGGAGAACCCTCCAGCTTTCAAGAAGCCGCACAACATCAGGTGTGGGTGGATGCCATGGTAGAGGAGTATAGTTCTATCATGACAAATGATGTTTCGAAGGTAGAGCCGAGGCCAGAAGACAGATCAGTTGTAGGTTCCAGATGGATCTACAAGATCAAGTACGCTGCAAATGGCAGTGTAGAGAAGTAGAAGGCTAGATTCGTGGCAAAGGGATATGCACAGAAGGAAGGAATAGACTATGAGGAGACCTTCGCCCCAGTTTCCAGATATACCTCTATCAGATATGTTATATCCCTAGCAGCGCAGATGGTATGGGAGATTCACCAGATGGACATCAAGACAACATTCTTGAACAGGGTGATAGAAGAAGAGGTGTATATAGAGCAGCCCGAATGCTTCGAAACTCATGAGAAGTGCACTCGTGTGTGCAGATTGAAGAAAGCCCTATACGAGCTCAAGCAGGCACCCAGGGCATGGTATGGTCAGATTGATAGTTACTTGCAGCAGTTGGAATTCATCAAGAGCGATGCAGATCCCAACCTCTACTATTTGATGGTGGAGAATGAGCCTCTCATTTTGGTTTTGTATGTGGATGATCTCTTTTTGACAGGATCATCAATGCTCATAAAGGACTGCAAAAGGAACCTTGCTGCAGAATTCAACATGAAGGATATGGGGTTGATGCACTATTTTCTAGGATTGGAAGTGTGACAAAAGAATGGGGAGATATTCCTTGGGCAAGGGAGATATGCGACAGATATTCTGAAGAGATTCAAAATGCGGGATTGTTGACCCATGGCAACACCCATGATCACCAATTGGAAGAATATAGATGCATCAGGGGGCAAGGGATTCGACCCCACCTTTTATAGGCAGCTCATTGGGTCTCTCATGTATCTCGTTAACATCGGGCCAGACATTTGTTTCGTTGTCAATACCCTTAGTTAGTTCATGGTTGAGTTGAAAAGTGTACATTAGGTAGCAGTAAGGCACATTCTTAGATATGTGCATGGAACAGTCGGGTATGGGTTGAAATATACTCATGGAGATGACGTCAGGTTATGTGGATTCACAGATGCAGATTGGGCAGGCAGTTCAATGGATAGGAAAAGTACCTCTGGGTACTGCTTCAGTGTTGGATCAGGGATGGTCTCTTCGTGTAGTAGGAAGCAGAATTCAGTAGCACTGAGCTCAACCGAAGTAGAATATATGGCAGCCAACACAGCTACGTGCGAAGCTATATGGTTCAGGAAGTTGCTCGTGAGCTTGTTCAGAAAGAAGATGGGAGCAACCAGTGTCTACTGTGATAATCAGAGTTGCATAAAACTCTCTGAGAATCCAATGTTTCATGACAAGTTGAAACACATAGATATCAGATGTCATTTCATCAGAAATTGTGTACAACGTGGGGCAGTCCAACTGCAGTATGTTCCCACAGGAGATCAGGTAGCTAACATACTCACGAAAGCTCTAGGGAGAGCTAAGTTCCTCCAACTTGGGGAACAGATGGGTATGGTGGAGAACCCTTTTCAGTAGCAAAGACAGGGTGCTCTCAGTTGCAGCAGCAACAGATGAGAGGGAGTTGCAGTGCAGATGCAATGGTTGGCAGCAGTTCAGCAGGGTCAGCAGCAGCACAAATGCAGCTCATATTAGAGTTGCGCAGTGGTTGGTGGGCAGTATAGCCAGACATCAGCAGCGTGGAAGGAGATGGTGCAGAGACAGTGTGTTGTGGCAGTAGTTGCAGCACTAGAACACTTTTATCGCTAAGAGGGGGGTGTTAGTTTTTGTAGCATCGGATGTGTTCTAGCCACGAGATTTTGTGGAGAGGCTAGAATACATGTATTTTCCAATACCCAAAAATCGTTTCTAGAAATTCCACCTAGAGACAACATAATTAGATTTATTAATCAGTTTTTAATATTTCCTAATTCTAAACTTAGGAAATATGATTAATTAATAGGAATTAATTAAGTCATGGTGTGAATGTTCTAGAAACTCACATGGATCGACATGGAAATAATCTAGGCCATCGATTATGTTTTAATCTTGGTCGTGGGTGCTCCAACAAAAGATTTTAAGAAGAAGTCAATGGGTAGATGGAGAACACACCAGTGCAGTCACTCAGTTGCCCAGGAAGATCGATTTTCTCAGTGGTTGAAGTTCAGCATAGGAGATAGAGCCAGAGGGTGAGTAGCAGGTGAGAGAGAGAGGGTATCAACGGGAGTCCTGGAAGTACAGATCGAATTCAGGAGAAGGCAGTGTGAGGAAAGACGCAGTCCACTAGAGCTCTGCGCAATCATTGCGCAAATAGTGACACAAAGACACCAACGTATGGGCAGAGGGTCCATTTCGGGGTCAAGGAGTCGTTACGGAGAGTGAGAAATTTATCATAGAATTTCTCTCAGTATTTTTCCTCAATTTTGATTGTCAGAATTCTTGTACTCAGAGTGTTGCTGAAGATTAATAAGAAAACCCTCATCTGCTGCACCGGTTTTCCCACATTGGGTTTTTTCGGGGACAACTGTCCAAAAATAACAGCCAATATTTTTTGTGTATGTGCTAGAATTTCTCTATTTCCAACATTTTTTTTCCGCAGTAATTTATTGTGAAAATTGCAATAGTAAATTTATTTGATATTTGTCGTAGAAAATAAACTAAAAAATTAACTTGTCAGTTAGAAGAATATTTCTCAGTTATTGCAATAGATGAAATTTTCACAATAATCACTAACACCTATGAATTGAAGGGTTTGCCTAGGACATGCCACCTCCCCTCATATGCTTGAAGCACCTAATAGGGTTGAACTAGGACATATAACCTCCCCTCATATGCTAGAAGCACCTAATAGGGTTAACCATCTAGCCATCCCTAACGCATGTAAGGAACATGTTTACGAGGCTTGGTCAAGATAGATATTTGAAGGTGATCCCAATTTGAGGTATTATTATGCCCTTGGCAATTCAGTATGATCCACTATGATGCATCTATGGTCATTGTCCCTAATGATTGATCACTCTCACTTGATATTGAGATGATTTTTCCATTTGGTTCTTCACACAGCAGCAAAGGCCTTAACGGCACATTTCGTGTCTCCACTACACATCATACCCATATCATTTTACACTTCCAGAGAGCAATGATGACCTTGCAGATGTAGTGTTTCCCCTCCAAAGAAGAGCGTTGGGAAATTTGATGACTCCAACAAATCACTGACACCTCAGAGCACCCCTAGATGCTAAAATGTTGAGCTCCTCTTGCTTGGTGTTGGTTATTCTTGATGATGTACCTAGCAAACCTAGCATACCCCCAGGGTGACCTTGACACTATTTGATGGGCATGGCTTGGTTTAGAGTCCAAATGATGATTGTCATCCCCAAGATGACAAGTGAGGGCTTGTACTAGCACCTGGAGCCCCAATGTAGGAGAGAGATGATGCCACGTCACTCTCCTAGCCGTTGAGAAGGTGACGTAAGGCACCCAAAGCATGGTTTTCACATTTGGAGGCATTTTGAGGCACATTTGGGGGGATTCCCCTCAAGGATTGGAGTTGACTATGATGATGGTACATCCTAGTAGCCCATCCATTCACTTTCACAACATTTATTTCCCAAAAAGGGCATGACATCATGCTTATGGAGGATATTGACCCACACGTGTGGGCTTTTACGACACAATTTTATTATTTTGAGCTATGGTGTTGGCTTGTACCCTTACCTTGATGAACACTCAAAATTAAACTTGTTTTAGGGCTTGTAAGCTAATTTGATTTTGTAAATCCCTCCCTTGACTTTATTCATCATCACCCTTGGAGATTCGGCACCTCTTCTAGGGAACAATTCAACCTTTATCTAATTTGCTACTTGTGGAGATGTGGTTTTTATGGAGCATTCGCTATTGGAGATTGGCTTGTGTATAGGAGATGTCTTTTTGGGATTGAAAAAAGGTCATTTCATGGGAGAATTGTAAGTTTATTGTTGATTTTTCATTGTTTTAAATGTAAATGAATTGATGTTAAGGTTTTTCTATGATCCATGACTAAATGCATAATATTTGTGGGAAATCTTAGTTAAATTTTGCATGTTAAATACTTCTTCCTTGAAATCCATTGGAGAACTCCTAGTATACATCTCCTACTTAATTAGTTCGCTCACAAAAAAGATAATTAGGGTTTTATAAAGTGGAACAAGAAAAGATCCCACCCTTTGCTCCAATAAGTTGTCATTTATTTTTAAATTTTTGCCCTAATACTCCACCACCCAAGTAGGATTAGGCACTGGTGAATTTTGTGGTGATCAAAAACCTTCAAAAATTAAATATTCCTATTCTCTTTATTTTTCCTAGGATTTTAAGGCAAGACACTAGGGCTTTTTCATAGGTCCAAATTGATTTAGGGTATTGTGGATGCATGTTTGTGGAATAAAACCCTAAGATATATCTCCATAATCCTTTTGAACTCAAAATCTAGCTTTGATGATGGTCAATCTTCCCTAGGAGGGTTGACATCATCCTTCTCTAGACAATTTGGTGCCTTGGAAGCCCTAACCCTAGACTAACTTTAACTTGAGGCTAAGTTTGAGGGTTTGCTCTATTGTTTTGTTGACCTAATCTTCTAGCAAACCCTTTCTTTGACTTTTATGTGTCTAGGTATTACTTTTTTGTTGTATATCAAGAAAACCTAGATTATACAAGTCTCTATCCAGTCTAGGTGCATGATATGTTGCTCCTTTATCAAAGATAATTGAACCTTTGTCCATCTTTGAGTGTCTTCACCTAGCCTATATCTCCATCACCTTGAACCCTAAAACTTAGAATATCCTTATAGGTGAGTACTAGGAAGCCTCCCATGTGGTGAAATTCCACTAAAGAGTAGGAGGAAGATTGTTGAGGTGATAGAGGCAATCTCTTTGATTGTTGCTACAGAGTCCAGTCCTTGTCTTGTGAGGGGACTCACAATGCCTTCATTTATGAACACTACAACATATCCCTCATAATGGAATGTAGAGCACCTCTTGGTGCTATGAATTCAATCGCAATGATATTTGAAATAGCATCAATGACTTCTCCATAAAGATAACTGTCTATAAGATTAATTGCATTTCTTTGTCAATTTAAGAACTAACATTATCTATATAATCTGTCATTCGACTAACATTATCTATATAATCTGTCATTTTACTACATGGGAACTGCTAACGTGATCCTGTGCCAATTCCATTGTCAACCAATGGTTTTGATGAACAGAGAAATGTTCACTGAAGTTTAACGAAAAGTTCATACCATCTTCATCACTTTCTTCAATTTCACTAGTGTCATCATCATTTTCTGAGTGGAAGCGTTTCAAAATGCCCAGCATTTTCTGCTTTGTTTGACTTTCTGGCTCTATCTGATGGAACTCCTCCATGACATTGTCACGCATAAAGGATTCTGTACAGCGAAGACTGTGTTTCTGCCAAAATTTTGGATAAGTACAATTGCAATCAGACATAATTCTATAAAAACGTTTTCTAAAAAATAAAATACTTGTACTTCCACATAGTTTTACACACAGTATTGTACTTTCGGAAAAAGGTTGACCTTAAAATAGTAGCCAAAAACAGTCAACTTTCTATGTTTTCTCTGTTAATAATAATGACATCTAAGTGATATTTATTAAATTAATATTTTCCAATGCTACTACGCATTTGATACAAGACAAAGCTGCAACGCAAATCTTGAAATCTTCCAAATGCACTGGAAACTATAACTATGAAAAGAAATCCTACACAATTATTTTGATCAAAAATTATAGACTCTATTGAATCATGTACATGTAACAGTTCTATGTAAGACTATTCATTGACATCGTTGTGTTTCTTCAAACTTCTAAGACCATTCTTTAACATCTTTGCTTTGTTAGAAGCAAACTCCGTCAAATATTTTGCTTTACTCATCAAATACATGTACTTTGTATGGGCCTTACAATTTTTTGGGCAAATGCATGTATTCTACAGATACTTGGATTTTTTATTCACATACTCTCCTATGAATTCATAGGTCAATATGATTTTTTGCATTTATTTTTGGCCCAAAGTATTTTTTGAAAAAAAAATGTTGATGTTCAAAAGACTTGAATAAGATTAGGAAAACATTTTCCTCTTCCATAATCCACTTTGTAAAAGCCACTTCATATGCAACAAACTAAATTAGCATGCCCTAAAAGAAGGTTCTGACCATCCAACCTTAATGAGAAAAATAACACTTCCGCACACGAAAAAGAGTATGGCACCCAAAAGCAAACAATTCTGACTATATCAGAAATGAATGTTCCAAAGTTCAAACTTTCATTTTTAGCAATGTTCAATAAAAGGAAGAACAAATGTAACAACTTTCATTTTTAGGAATCTTCAAGAAAAGGAAGAACAAATGTAACAGCAGTTTGCAAATGATCAAGGCTTCCACTTCTCATATAGGCTAAGTGTTAATTTTGAGCAACTAGGTCCAAACTCCATGTTGCACTTCTCATATGACGATGGTCATATTTTTGTTGGATTCCTCTTTCGGAGAGGTGCAAGATTGATCTAAAGATCATCTTGATTGGATGAGCAGAACATTGATTTTGAATTTATTTTCCACATGTGCAAGGTCAGCCAAATTTACCCCACATGCCTAAGAGATGTGTCACACACCCTCATTGATGAATATAAACTGGAGAAACTTGGAGGTCATTTTCTCATCATCTCATCACACATTCTCTCATTGTGATCTGATTGGTTCAATAGCCTTTGGAGGCCTTTTTCTCTCACACGTGTGGAGCGAAGCTGCTGTTTTTTGTGCTGATCTGTTTAGGCCTTTTCTGTTGCAGCGTTGACCGTGGTCAACCCTTGGTCATTTGATCTCAATCTTCTGCAGAAATTCCGATTTTAGGAGGCCATACAGTTGGGCACTAAAATCGAGGAATTCCGGGTTGTTTGACCGAAGCCCTAGTTTGTTGTGTTGACTTTTCCGAAGCTACCTGCGTTGACTTTTTTGCGCTATCCCTAGTTTGACTTGCGTTGACTTGTGATGAGTTGTCCTTGAGGGCTGTGGGTGTGACACATGAAACTGTTGGCTGACTGAGAAAGACTTTGTTGGTTGAACCATCTTGCTGACCACCGTAATGCCACAATATCTCATATCTTTGCTGGACAAAAGGAATTGTAAAACGGATATATATTTGGCTTGTCTTCTATTGATCTATTATTGTGTTCTATCAACATTTTACTTTCAAGTTTATGTGATTGCTATTTTGTATTGGGCCTAAGAAAGATTGAAGTAAAAGTGCATCAAGCATAGAACACCATGGTTATCTAAATTTAACATGAGATCAGAGCTAAGGTGAAGACAAAGTCCAAGAGTCCAAGCTGGTGTTAGAAGCTATCTCTGAAGGAAGAAATCCTATCAAGGACAAATGGCCTCCTCAACCTACAAGGGTTTCAAGGTTGATGATAAATTGACTGATAAGTCTGATTATCATGCATGGAAGATGTCCTTGGATTTGGCGCTAGAAGATCAAGATGTCATGGACTATGTACAGGGGAATATTCAAGAGCCTCCATCAAATGCAGTTGCTGCCACAAAGACAAAGTATAGAAAAGGGGAAATCAAAGCAAAGATGATTACCCGAGATTCTATTCATAAGCACTTGGTTGCTTACATTTCTTATTTGAAGACATCTAAGAAGCTGGTGAGCATGTTCAAGGCTAGCAATGCTAATCAAATCCTCTTCTTCAAGAAGGGTAAGGATGAATCTATTCAATCCCATTTTATGAGGCTCATTGAAATCAGGAATAACCTTCTATCTATTGGGGAAGCAATATCTGATCAAAAGATGGTTCTTATTGCACTTGGAGGTCTCCCACGTGATTGATATGTATTCAATACCACTATTCTCAATAATAATGTGATTCCTGATTTTGATGAAATATTGATGAGATGCACTCAAGAGGAAACAAGAATGATGGTGTATGCCTCTACTGGTAATGGAAGTGACCCTACTGCCTTCGCCGCTCATGCAAAGAAGAGGAACCATGGTGGCCCGAGAAATCAAAACCATGGTAGAGCAAGGCCCAAAGGAAGGAAGGGAAGATGTTACACTTATAACAAGACTGGTCACTATGCAAGAGAGTGCCTTAATAGAAGGGACTCTCCCAGGGATGATGACAACAATAACTTGAGAAGGAATGGCGGGAACAACAGGTTCCAAGGAAAAAAGAAGGCTCCCTCTGATCGTAGTGGAAATGGGCAACCTTTCAAGAGGTCAACAACTTCCCGGTACAATGAGTCTAATGTTGTTGATAATAAGAGAAATGATTTTATTCTTGTCCCTGCCCTCTCTGCTGCATCTCCACCCGACACCCTGGATGTCTAGTTAATTGATAGTGGTGCTTCAAAGCACCTCACTGGTTATAAAGAAGCCCCTTCTGATTTGGTTGAGAAGGATACTAATCAAGAAATTATCCTTGGAGATAATGCCACCTATCCCATGAAAGGGATAGGGATTGTGACCCTCCATTTATCTCAAGGTCAAGTCATCGGATTACAAGATGTGTTGTATGTACCTAATTTGAAGAAGAACCTTGTGTCTGTTTCGGCAATGGAAGACAAAGGGTTCAAGGTGGCATTCGTTGATGGAAAGGTACTTATCTGGAAGAAGAACTTCAAGGAAGCTCTTTCTATTGGTTTTAGAGCTGATACACTCTACCAGGTCGGAGGAAGTCCATTGGGGGCTATGACATGTGATACAACTCTTCAAACAGAGTTATGGCACCAGAGGTTTGCACACCTTCATTACAAAGCCCTTCTCGAAGCAAAGGAAGGTGGCGACAGGGATGCCCGAATTGAGAGATGATCATGAAGCTATACATCAGGGTTGTGCCGAAGGGAAGCATACAAGGGGACCATTCCCCTCAAGTGTCACAAAGACAACTAATATCTTGCAGTTGATAAATTCTGACTTATCTGGTATGCTGCCTGTGACATCCTTGGGAAATAGTTCCTATTACATGACTTTTACAGATGACTTCTCCCACAAGACCTGGATATATTTTTTGAAGAAGGACGAAGCATTCAAATGGTTCTGTACCTTCAAGGCCTTGGTGGAAAATCAAACCGAGAAGAAAATCAAAGTTTAGAGGATCGACAATGGGACTGAGTATGAGTCAAATGAGTTTAATAACTTTTGTAGAGAAGCTGGCATTAAGAGGGAGACCACAATTGCGTACACTCCTAAGCAAAATGGTGTTGTTGAAAGAAAGAACAAGACCATTGTGGAAGTTGCCCGTACCATGCTATGTGAATAAGGTCTTTCGAAGTTTCTATAGGGAGAAGTTGCGAACATTGTTGTGTATGTTCAAAATAGATGCCCGCATTCCACTCTGGACTGCAAAACTCTCGAAGAAGTCTTCTCTAGCAAGAAACCTAATGTTTCTCATTTTAGAGTTTTCGGTTGTCCTGTTTACTTTCATGTGCCGAAATAAAAGAGAAGCAAGTTGGATGCTTTTGGAAAGAAGGGAATGTTTGTGGGCTACAGTGAAACTTCGAAGGCATATAGAATTTATGTGTCTGGTCAAAGAGAAGAGGAGATATGCCACCATGTCACCTTCGATGAAGATGTTGCCCTCAAGAAAGTAAGAAATCTTCCTAGCTCCAAGGAAGACAAAGAAGATGAAGAAGCAGGGAAGTTGGAAGAGTCGAAGGATGACCTGATGCCCGATGTTGAAGGACCTATGGATCCCATTGATCCACCTCCATCAAATAAGAGAAGACCCTCATGGCTTAGGGATACTCTCGAAGATGCCGAGAGACATATTGCCCCAAGGGGGACATTCCGTGAAAGCAAGAAGTCGAAGAGATACCAAGGGTATCTAGCAGCCATGAGTACGATAGTACAATCTGAGCCTAGAACATTTGAAGAAGTTGTAAAGCATCAAGTTTGGAAGGATACTATGCACGAAGAATATGAGTCCATTATGACGAATGATGTATGGGAAGTGGTCCCAAGACCGGAGGACAAATCTATTGTCACCTTGAAATGGCTCTATAAGATCAAGCATGGATCTGATGGAAGTGCTGAAAAGTACAAGGCAAGATTCCTTGCCCGAGGCTTCTCTCAAAAGGAAGGCATAGATTATGATGATATATTTGCACCTGTGACCCGCTATACCACCATCCGATCTATTATTGCCCTTGTTGCTACGCAAGGATGGAGTCTACATCAGATGGATGTGAAGACCGCTTTTCTGCATGGATCTATAAAGGAAGAGGTGTATGTGGAGCAACCTCTGGGGTTCGAAGTCCGAGATAGAGACACCCATGTATGCAGGTTGAAGAAAGCCCTCTATGGGTTGAAGCAAGCCCCCAGGGCTTGGTATAAGAGTATAGATAGCTACTTGATGAAGTTGGGCTTCACTCGAAGTAATGTTGATCCGAACCTTTATTTTAAGGTTGATAGAGAAAGGCCTCTCATTTTGGTTCTCAATGTGGACAATCTCTTCCTGACAGGTGTTGACCCTCTCATTCATCAGTGTTATTAGGAGCTAGCTTCCGAGTTTGAGATGAAAGACCTAGGACTGATGCACTACTTCCTAGGCTTGGAGGTTTGGCAGAGGCCAGGCAAGATTTTCCTTTCTCAAGGAAAACATGTCATGAAGCTGTTGGAGAGATTTGGTATGGTGGACTGTAAATCTGTGTCGACACCGATGGAACTCAACTTTAAGAAGTTGAGTGGAAACACTGTTGGGCCTGTGCTAGCAAATCCTACTGAGTATCGACAACTCATAGGGACCCTGATGTTCTTAGTGAACTCCCATCCAAACGTATGTTTTGCAGTTAACACTTTGAGTCAACATATGGTTGAACCTCATCACATTCACTAGAATGGTGCCAAGAACCTGTTGAGATATCTTCAGGGCACAATCAACCATGGGCTAAGATACATTGTCAGGAGTTTGAGACTCCATGGATATACTGATGTCGATTGGGCTGGCAATGTGGTGGATCGCAAGAGCACATCTGGATGTTGCTTCACCTTGGGTTCAGCTTCAATATCTGGGATAAGCAGGAAGCAGAAGTCAATGGCTTTGAGCACCGCTGAGGCCGAATACATTGCAGCGAGTATGGCCTGTTGTGAAGCTATTTGGTTGCGAAAGCTCTTCAGTGAGTTGTTCGGGCATGTGCTAGATACCACTGTTATCCTTCGTAATAACCAGAGTGCGATTCGTCTTTCTGAGAATCCTGTGTTCCACGATCGATCCAAGCATATTGATATCAGGTACCACTTTATCTGGGATATGGTACAACGAGGCGCCGTAAGGCTCGATCATATAGGAATTAATGAGCAGGTCGCGCATATTCTCACGAAGCCCCTAGGGAAGGTCAAGTTCCTAACCTTCCGTGAGAAACTTGGAATCGTGGAAAGACCCTATACTGAGGGTCCTGCTTGAGATGGACTATGAGCTCTGGGAGCTCCAAGGGGCTTGGGGATAGCTTCCTGGAGCTATAAACACTCACAGGGCTAGGCTTGCCAAACCTTGTGGTGCTTCTGCCCCACCATTATGATATGGATTTGGTTCGCCTCTCTCTGATCTGTGCCCCGCACGCATCCTACCCATGGAGTTTCGGACTCATGGGAAGTACCTCTCATTTGGCCAATGAGGTGGGAAATGTGGATAGAGACCATAGCAAGACCGATGGACGCATCGACGATTGTCGTACTCTCTATGTCTAGGATGGCACGTGTCTAACATCTTGACCTAGGATCAAGTATGATGAGGTTTTATCCTCTAAACTGACTTCGGGTTAGTCTGAGACTCTTTTGAGCTCGAGAGAGGTTTTTACCTATAAGCTGACTTTGGGTCAGTTGTGTGTGATGTCTTTGTGACTCACCTTTTGTTTTGAAATAAAGAGCCAGCAAAGCAAGTTATGGCGGGATGACGCACGATGTTTCGTTTGGTACATGATGGATGGCACTTGTGGACAGATGGAGTTCTCCCTAGTTGAGAGGGAGTGTTAATTTTGAGCAACTAGGTCCAAACTCCATGTTGCACTGCTCATATGACGATGGTCATATTTTTTTTGGATTCCTATTTCAGAGAGGTGCAAGATTGATCTAAAGATCATCTTGATCGGATGAGCAGAACATTGATTTTGAACTTATTTTCCACATGTGCAAGGTCGGTCAGATTTATCCCACATGCCTAAGAGATGTGTCACACACCCTCATTGATGAATATAAATTGGAGAGACTTGGAGGTCATTTTCTCATCATCTCATCACACATTCTCTCATTGTGATCTGATTGGTTCAATAGCCTTTGGAGGCCTTTTTTCCTCACACGTGTGGAGAGAAACTGTTATTTTCTACGCTAATCTGTTTAGGGCTTTCTGTTTTTTGCGCTAATCTATTTAGGGATTTTCTGTTGCAGCGTTGACCATGGTCATCCCTTGGTCGTTTGACCTCAATCTTCTGCAGATATTCCGATTTTAGGAGGCCGTACAGTTGGGCACTAAAATCGAGGAATTCCGAGCTTTTTGACCGAAGCCCTAGTTTGTTGCGTTGACTTTCCGGCGTTGTCCCTGGTTTGACTTGCGTTGACTTGTGATAAGTTGTCTTTGAGGGCTGCGAGTGTGACACATGAAAGTGTTGGCTGACCGAGAAAGCCTTTGCTGGTTGAAGCATCCTGCTGACCGTCGTAACGCCACAATATCTCATATCTTTGTTGGACAAAAGGAATTGTAAATCTGATCTATATTTGGCTCGTCTTCTATTGATCTATTATTGTGTTCTCTCAGCATTTTACTTTCAAGTTTATGTGATTTCTATTTTGTATTGGGCCTAAGAAAGATTGAAGTAAAAGTGCATCAAACATAGAACACCATGGTTATCTAAATTTAACACTAGGCCTACAATCGCATAAACTGGGGCACCATTCACATAGAAAATGTGGAAGGAAAAAAAGGGGTAACGTGAATGTGTTTGGGGTTTGGCATTGTTCTTGTCACCATTACTCCCCATCCCTTTTGATTTGTTGGCCTGTGATAGACATCACTAGCCCATCTCCTGCCAAAGGGCCTCTAAGAGCCATTTATGGCTCAATCGAGCTGTGAGGATAGATCATTTGATCTGAACTCAACTCCAATGATTCATAGCTATAGGGATAAGAAGAAGGATGGTCCCCCACAAAAGAGACCAGAAATTTGTTTCGTAAATCTTATTATGAAGTAATGACAATCCTCCTAAATACATGCCTATTGAAATTTCTACAAAATATGAAACTATTTTTGAAGCATATAAAAAGCACTCATTGCTTGGCTACTTCCTCAACCACATAATTCTAGAGGACATGTTTTGAGACCAAATGAAGGAGATATTGGAATCATATGGCCAACGTTGCCAAAGTACCAGTAGCTTGACCAAAGGTTTTTTTTCTTGTTTCCATTGGAGTCTCATTGTCTTGCCATAGTTGCTCAAATTCATTGGGTATGTCAAAACATCCTTCTCACTACTTCTAGCTAGTTTGAGGACTCTGTGTCAAAATTAACCAAAGAAAGAGTTTGATTGTTGTTTGCATTAACTCAAAGTTGCTTAGCCAAGCACAAGGTCTAATACAATTTAGATTATCACCATTTCTAATCAAAGGACTTGTGGCAAAAGAATGATAACCTAAGTTTCATAACCCATATTGTTTAGAATTAGAGCATAAGCAAGCAAAACAAGTAATGCTGGAAAGGGCTCAATCCATTCTCTACACATTGGATTGATTTGATGATATCAATTTATAATACATGAAATTGACCACTTCTAGATCCAAATCTCACTAACACCTCATCAATGGATCATGACAACATCTCATCAATAGATAAGGTTACAACTCATATCAATGTGGTCTTGGAATTCGTGATTGTCTAGGGAATCATAGTCTAACATCCCCCCCCCCTCAATCGCAAGTTTGAATAATTATACCAATAACAATAAATTGTATTATCTTCAATATGAAACTGTTGAATTGAGCTTTGATGAAGATATTGTTGAAAAATAGCCAATATCTGGATGTTGAATAATTCATCTGGAAATTAATAGCTTCCATGTTTGAACATTCCCATTATATTGATTAGCATCCCAATAGTTGATTTGATTGATTTGAGGAGGACAGTTGCTATGCTGGAATTCCCAAATGTTAACTGATAGGACTTCAAATCTTGAAGCTTGAATATCGTCACTGATATCTGATATCCCCCCACTCCAATATCAGGTGCAATGTGAGAAGTTTGTTGAAGGGATCAAAGCTTGAGCCTTGGATTCTTCTGTTCTTCAATAGTTCATAGTTGACAGGATCCAAGCTTGAACTTTGGATTTGTTTGCTTTTTCAAGGGATCCAAGCTTGATCTTTGGATTCTTTATTTGGTGGTTTTTGCTTGACCACTAACCATCTTCCATTGACACTGATGGTTTTTTGGTTTACAACTAACCATTTTCACTTGACCAATGCGGTGGTTTTGTATGATCACCAACCAATTTGATTTTAACTTTGTGGTGGTTTTGGTTTACCACTAACGATCTTCACTCCCCCCTTAAGGTGCAAGAGAGTTTCATCATCTTACTCTCTCCCCTTAAATGTGTAAGACAGTATCTTTTCATCGATGTGCTCCTCCTTGATGTGTGGAGAGTACCATCTTTCATTCATGTTTTAATTTCAAAGAACATATAGAATTGGACCCAGATCCTGCCCAAAATCATTTGGAATAATTGTTTGAAAGCTTTTTGCTTTTGTCATTTCTCCTTTTTCAATGTCTTTACCTTTGTTTTGACTAGACAATAAGATTCATGTGGCTTCCTTACTCGATTCCGTCCCCAACAATTGATCCATCCATCATGAATTGTTTTCTTATTATTCCTCTTCTTTCAACACTTTTCAAAGAGGTGATTTAACTTCCAATAATGAAGACAAATATGGAGATCAAAACATTATGTCTCCATATGCCCAATTATATGACAATGGTGGCACTTATTACCAAGAATCTTAACTTCTTCAAGATAACCTACAATTACAGGTGAACTAGTTTATGGCAGTATGGGATATGAAAGTTGTTGCCTTTGTCATATCCTTGTTGAGATTTGTAGCTTGGGAGGTACTCCAAACCCTAGAGTACAGGGTTATGTGTAGAAATTTTATAACCCAACCCCGGTTTTCAGTTTCTCCTTATTTCTCCCATATATTTAAATGCCCATTCCCATAGCCATACATTCAACAAGCTGGAAAAAATAAATGTTTTCTGAAAACACAAATTCTGAAAATTTCACAGTGCTAAAATGCAGAAATAAAAACTCAAAAAATTAATCAGCCACACAGAATTTTGACACGCTAATTTTTAGTCAACTTGACCCTGGAAAAACCCCCTACAACTCTTGGGGAAAACCAGTTCGAAAGCTTCTTATTTCTAATAAATGCTTTTACAGTGAGAGAGAAATACTCAGAAAAATTTCAGCAAGTAATTAATACAACTTATCTCGTTTTCGTGCTTAACCACCACCTCGGAAAATGTGCAAACAGCAAAACAGAAACAGCAATAAATGTTGTACGGCCTCCTTGAATTTTGTGCCCATAAATTACAGCATTAAATGTTGCTGTACGGCCTCCTTGAAAAGCATGAAAACAGCAATAAATGTTGTTGTACGAAATCCTCAAACTGTGTGCAGAGAAACAACAATAAATGTTGTATTGTTTTCTGCCTCGGTTTTCATGCATAGGGACAGCAACTTACTGTACGGACTGTCTTGAAAACTGTGCATCAAAAACCAGCAAACTTCTCCTCGAAATCTGTGCCAAATTGTTGTACGGCCTCCTTGGAATACATGCCCAAGCTGTTGTACGATTTGCCTTGAAACTCGTGCCAAAACTGCCTTGAACTGTGCCAAACCTGCTGTACGGATTTGCTAAAGTTCTGCCTCGGTATGTGTGCCGAGGTTCTGTTCTCCTTCTCCTCGCTGCTCAGAAATCTCCTTTGCTCTCTTCTTCTCCTTCTCTCAATCTGCTCATGAAAGAATGAATCATTTTCCCTCCTTTTCCTCCTTTAACATAACCCTAAGTGACTTTTGGGGAATCCCTAAATCCAATTGCTGAGATAACTTTAGATCTAGGGCAGAGATTAAATGCTCATTTAAATCTCACTTTCTATTTTTTAATTCACCCCACTTTAATAAAGACCCAATTAGTCATTTATTTCCAAAGTCACTTTTCCTTTCTAATTTCACATTGACTTTATTAAAGTCATTTTAAAAATTAGACTTTAGTAACTTTATCACTTAAAGTCACTTTTAAATTAGATTTGACTTTATAAATTTATAAAGTCACTTTAGAAGAAAAATTAAATTCCTTTGGACACTTTTCCCTAGGCCAAAGATCAAAGCCTTAGGGAACCACCTGTCCTCCGGCAACCTAATTTCAACACTCGCTCTTACCGAGGAAGGTGTTCCTCACCACACCCATCTTGCCTCTAAAGT
The DNA here is from genome assembly GCA_034641835.2 of Pinus albicaulis. Classification (NCBI taxonomy): domain Eukaryota; kingdom Viridiplantae; phylum Streptophyta; class Pinopsida; order Pinales; family Pinaceae; genus Pinus; species Pinus albicaulis. The sequence continues at coordinate 1,080,510,351 of CM076584.1, read as the reverse complement.
AGACATGCTTCCCCCGTGGTAAGGCTTTGGTAAAAATATCTGCAACCTGCTCATCAGTGGGAATATACTCAAGCTTCACAGCTCCCTTCTGAACATAGTCTCTGATGAAGTGATATCTGATGTCGATATGCTTTGACCTGTCATGAAATACTGGATTCTCCGTGAGTTTAATGCAACTCTGATTATCACAGTAAATCATTGAAGGTCTCAACGGCTGACCAAATAAGCCAAACAACATCTTGCGAAGCTAGATGGCCTCACAACTAGCTAGACTGGCTGCCATGTACTCTGCTTCTGCTGAACTCAATGCTACTGACTGTTGCTTTCGACTGAACCACGACACCACTGCCGAACCCAACCCAAAACAACACCCTGAAGTGCTCTTCCTATCAGAAGCACAACCTACCCAATCAGAATCAGTGCAACCTGCCAATCTCACTCCATCCCCCTGCCTATAATCCAGACCATAATCCACTGTCCCCTGCAAGTACCGCAAAATGTGTTTTGCAGCAACCCAGTGCACCCTCCTAGACTCACACATGAACTGGCTCATCGTGTTGACTGCAAAACATATATTTGGTCTGGTGTTGACCAAATACATCAAGGAACCAATCAGTTGTCTATACAATGTGGGATCCACCAACTCGGAATATGAAGCGTGAAGCTTCTTCCAGTTGGTGATCATCAGTGTCGACATGGGTCTACAATCCTCCATGTGGAATCTGCCAAGGATGTCCACAATGTACTTCCCCTGCCCCAGGAAGAAATTCCCCTCCTCTTGCCACACCTCCAAACCCAAAAAGTAATGCATCAAGCCAATGTCCTTCATCTCAAACTCCGACGCAAGATCTCTCCTGCAGTGCTCTATGAGTCTCTCTACACCCGTAATGACCAAGTCATCCACATACAGCACCAGAATGAGAGGCTCCTCACCTATCACAATAAAGTAAAGGTTCGGATCTGCATCACTCTTTGTGAAACCCATCTCCTGTAAGTATGTATCTATCCTGGAGTACCAAGCTCTGGGAGCTTGCTTCAGGTCATAAAGGGCCTTCTTCAGTCTGCACACATGAGACTCCTTCCCATGCACCTCAAAGCCCTGTGGCTACTCAATGTACACCTCCTCTTGTATGAAGCCATTGAGAAATGCGGTCTTCACATCCATCTGGTGGATCTTCCAGCGCATCTCTGCTGCTATCGATATAATGGAGCGAATGGAAGTATATCGAGCCATGGGAGGGAAGGTCTCCTCATAATCAACTCCCTTTACCTGGGAGAACCCTCTAGCCACAAATCTTGCCTTGAACTTCTCGATGCTGCCATCTGCAACGTGTTTTACCTTGTAAAGCCATCTAGAAGAAACCAGGGATTTGCCCTCAGGCCTCGACACCACCTCCCAAACATCATTCCTCATGATAGAAGAATACTCCTCCTACATGGCCTCTCTCTAGACCTGCTGGCTAGCTGCCTCCTCATAGCTAGAAGGCTCAGAGTCGATGATGTTGGCAACCATTGCCATATAGCTACATAACCTCTCAGGTTGTTTGCTCTCTTTGACCGACCTCTTCGGCCCAACAATAAATGTGGCCTCTCTCAAGGTACCCTGAAGCCACTTGGGCTTCCTCTTCGCTGAGCACACTTCTCCCACCAGAGAATGAAACTCCTCCTCCTCATCAGGAGCCTGAACTCCTAAATGTCTATTTGCTGGCCTCCTCCCTAAACCTGAACCTGTAGACGTTGAAGTACCGTGTGAATTGTCCATAAGTGGACTCCCTAGTGAACTGCTCTGCGGACTGCTTTGCATGCTGCCCAAAGCACCACCCCTTTGACTCGCCGTGCACTCAGCAGTGGATCTTTGCCACGTAATCGATGTACCCTACAGATCCTCCGATCCACCTTGCGGATCTAGTGGCTGTTTGCTCAGTGCAGTGAGAGTCCGAGGATCTCTAACTCAAGTGACCTCTTGTCTGTCCTCTCGAACTTCACATCCCGCCTGATAACAACTCTCCTCTGTGCAGGAATATAAATTCGAAAGGCTTTCGAGGTCTCACTGTAGCCCACAAAGATACTCTTCTCTGCGGTGGACTCTAGCTTGGTCCTCTTCTCCTTGGGTACATAGGAGTATGCAACACACCCAAAGATACGAAAATGACCAACATCAAGCTTCTTCCCAGAAAATCCTCCTCCAGAGTCACATGTCCCAAGGCACGATGCGAACTCCTGTTCTGCAAATACACAGCAGTGTTGCAGGCCTCTGCCCACAAAAACAACGGTAACCCCTGATCATGTTGCATGGCTTTGGCAGCCCCAATGACAGATCTGTTCTTCCTCTCCGCAACCCCATTCTGCCAGGGGTTGTAAGGAACTGTGAACTCCCTCCTAATGCTTGCCTCCGCACAATAATGAGCAAACTCACCAAGGGTGTACTCCCCTCCATTGTCCGACCTAAGGGACTTGATCTGTCGACCTGTTTGAGTCTCCACAAGAGCTCTGAACTCTGACAACGAAGGCCTCATCTTGGTCTTCCAGAATAAATCCAGGTCCTCTGGAGTGATCATCAATGAATAAAACATAGTACTCATATCCACTCAAGGAAACATGAGACATTTGACCGCTCACATCGGAATGAATCAAATCAAGTATCCCAGTCGCTCTGCTGTCACTGCTGGGAAAAGGGGGTTTGGCAAACTTGCCCATCGCACATCCTCTGCAAGTATCAAAGTGATCAGTACTGAACTCTGGCACACCTGTAGTGATCTCCCGCAAAGTCCTCAAGGCTCCATGATGCATGTGCCCCATCCTGCGGTGCCAAATCTCACACTGCTACGAGCGCTGCATTGCCGGTACCCTTGCTCGATGCCAAGGGTTTGGAAATGTAAACTTGTACACAACACGCAGCGTACATAATCACTCTCTTTGACTAAATTTGGGCCCTTTAAGGATATATCAGCACCTATCCTCTCCTGAAAAATATCTCATACCCTCTTTCCTCCAGTGCTGTGAGGGATATGAGGTTCTTCCTCATCCCTAGCACATATAGAACATCTAACACCTTCAAGGGAGGTTTGGGTTCTGTGTTAAATGTCAAATTCCCCACACCGACTTCCCTAAAAACGCTATCATCTCCAAGTACTACCTCTATATCAGTACCACTCTCTGAAAGCTCCTAAGAAGTACTCACGGACTCCTGTCATATGATCTGAAGCCCCACTGTCAACATACCAGACACCTGAAGATGCTCTGCTAGTGGAGGGAAATGCACACTCCCACTCAACCTCCATGGCAGGTGATCTTGCACTAGTGGACTCACAAGCAATGAACCCAAACTCCCTGTCATAGCGATCTGTGAAGCCCTCTACCTCTACTGATGCTGCCATGTTCTGGTTCTTCCCCTTCTTCTTCTTCTCCGAACACACAACTGCATAGTGTCCCATCTTTTGACAATTCCAACACTTCACCGTGGAATAGTCCCTCTGTGTGTTCCCCTCTTTACCTTTACCTTTGCCTTTGCCCCCACCACTACTTGTGGAAGCTTGCTTCTTTCCCTTGCCTTTCTTGTCTCCTACCAACAGTGCTACATCCTCTTGCATCCCTTGACTAGTTTGGGTACACTTCCAAAACACCAGCTCTTTACGATTCTGTCTATATCTGATCATCCCAGAACCTCTCCCAAGTGGGAAGGGTGTCACTTGCACAAACCCCATCAGCAAAGCTCAACCATGAACTGGGAAGGCCATTCACTAAAATCCACACCAACTCAGTGGGTGGAATGACCTCTCCAACTGCTACCAATGCATCTCTCACATTAGTGATCTTTGTGAGATATCTAGTTACTGTGATCTTGTCTTAGCTAATTCTTGACTTCTCTCTTAGGACCATTTTCCTGTTCTCATCGGTACTCCGGTAGAGATTGGTCAATGCTCTCCACATCTCATGAGCATATCTCTTTCCTCTCACATGAGGAATGCAATGGTCTTTGATTCCATCTAAAATCAGTCTTTTACCCTTGTTATTTTTTTTATTAAAGGTTGCCAACTGAACAGCATCAGTAGGCACATTAACAGGGTTCTGTGCGGTATACACCATGATATCCCAGACTTCTCCCTCCTCAAAGATGCTCTGCATTCTCTCCTTCCAAACATTGTAGTTACTATGCCCATCCGACCTATCCTCCACCCTCAAGCCCAAAGACATGCTTGCTGTCCTAAATAAACTGAAAATAACACTGTTGTAGTAAAGGTATTGTTTTCTGTGTGAAAAATCTACCTTTGTGATTTTCTTCTTCTTTGCCCAAAGCACCAGACCTCAAAATAACTACGATACCATGTAGAAATTTTATAACCCAACCCCGAGTTTTCATTTCTCCTTATTTCTATAGTTAAATGCCCATTCCCATAGCCATACAATTTCAACAAAATTTGGAAAAAATAAATATTTAACGGAGCACACAAATTACGGAAATTTGTGATCTTAAGCTGAAGTAAAAACTCGAGAAAATAAATCGATACCATGATTTATCTTCTTGATTTTTGGTCAATGTGACCCTGGAAAAACCCCCTACAACTCTTGGGGAAAATTAGTTCGAAAACTTCTTATTTCTGATAAATGCTTTTACAGTGAGAGAGAAATACTCAGAAAAATTTCAGCAAGTAATAAATACAACTTATCTCGTTTTCCGTGCTTAACCACCGCCTCGAAAAATGTGAAAACAGCAAAACAGAAACAGCAATAAATGTTGTACGGCCTCCTTGAATTTCGTGCCCAGAAATAACAGCATTTAATGCTATTATACAGCCTCCTTGAAAAGCGTGCAAACATAAATAAATGTTGTTGTACAGATTCCTCAAATGCGTGCAGAGAAACAGCAATAAATGTTGTACGGTTTTCTACCTCGGTTTCCATGCATAGGGACAGCAACTTACTGTACGGACTGTCTTAAAAACCGTGCCAAAAAAACAGCAAACTGCTCCTTGAAATCTGTGCCAAACTGTTGTACGGCCTCCTTGGAATACATGCCCAAGCTATTGTACGATTTGCCTTGAAACTCGTGCCCAAAACTGCCTTGAACTGTGTGCCTCTCCTTGTTGTACGGATTTGCTGAAGTGCTGCCTCGGTATGTGTGCCAAGGTTCTCTTCTCCTTCTCCTCACTGCTCAGAAATCTCCTTTGCTCTCTTCGTCTCCTCTCAATCTGCTCATGAAAGAATGAATGACCTTTTCCCTCCTTTTCCTCCTTTAACCTAACCCTAAGTGACTTTTGGGGAATCCCTAAATCCAATGGCTGAGATAGCTTTAGATCTAGGGCTGAGATTAAATGTTCATTTATATCTCACTTTCTATTTTTTAATTCACCCCACTTTAATAAAGACCCACTTAGTCATTTATTTCCAAAGTCACTTTTCCTTTCTAATTTCACATTGACTTTATTAAAGTCACTTTAAAAATTAGACTTTAGTAACTTTAGCACTAAAGTCACTTTTAAATTAGATTTGACTTTATAACTTTATAAAGTCACTTTAGGAGAAAAATTAAATTCTTTTGAACACTTTTCCCTAGGCCAAAGATCAAAGCCTTAGGGAACCACCTATCCTCCGGTAACCAAATTTCAACATTATGGAGTAATTTGGCACCACAAAGTCACTTGTGGGCTAAGTACCCAAGAGCTGGGCTTTGCACCCAAGCTTGTAGTATGAAATCAAGGAGAGTTTTTAAGACTTGGAACTTGGAAATGATAGAGCACCCTTAAAGGAGCAAGGAGCTGCTTAAAGCACCAAGAGAGCCCTTGTCAATGTGGAGAAATTAATTTATTTGTGTGTTTTTGTGGGTTTGTAGCAAAAAATTCAAGTCGGCCTAGACTTAAAAGGTGCCCATAAGGGCTAGATATTGCACACCCTTGAAAACACACAAAAAGGAGGAGGACAAGCCCCATTTCTCACCAACCCAAGTGAAATTCGTCATATGTGGAGAGCATCTAAAGTCTAATTTAGCCGCAACTAAGAGAGGACAAGGCCAAAGGTTAAAGAGACTGGTTTGTGGGTCTTCTAGTGTTTGGTATAGGTCCGAGTAGGAGTAGGAGGCTAGTCACAAGCTTGAGAGACTAAATTGTGCATGGATTGGGTTGATTCTTCTTGAGAGGCTGGGTTGAAACTTTCTGTGAGCTTAGACGAGGGACCGAGCACTAGATTAGGGTTGGTTTGTGGTCACGAAGGGGCTAGATTAGCATTCTGAAGAGGCCAATGTGACAGTGCAAGAAGGGAAGTTTGTTAAAGGGACAGCAAAGTTTTGGCTAGTTTTGAGGCCTGGTGCCCTAACCAAGCCGAAAAACTTAAAGTCTAAATTTGCAGAGGTATGTGATCAATAGCAAAGGAAGGTGTCCTTAAACCGGAGGTAAGTGTTCTCCTGAGTTGATATTTTTGCTAGGTGGTTGAGAGTCCTAGTTTGGAAAATTGTCTTGGCATTTAAAGGAGCAGTTGGAGGGTTGACAATAAGTGCAAAATAAGCCCTAAATAAAGTCACTTAAGAAGGACTTTAAGGACTAATAGATCGGTAAAGGAAGTGAAGCCTAATAGTTTGTTTCTTGAAGGAAGAAGGGCAGCCAAGTGGGCTTATGAACAGACCCTAAGTTGACTTTTGGAGAAGGACTTTTGACCATGGTTGCTTGGGAGTGGGAGTGCCATTTTCAAAAGCTCCTGGTCCAGAGCATTTCGGGGAGCGTTTATATATATATATATATATATATATATATATATATATTGATGCATATATGTCAACAAAAGCATTTAGAATGATCAATTAAACATAAAAAACATAAAAACATAGATTGAATCATATAACATCAATCATCTAGAAGTTATAATCTTCATCAACCACGCCCACAAGTTGGAAGCATACAACATATTGACTCTTGAGTCTCGCGAATCATCAATCTGAAGGTTTCGAGCTTTCAAAATTCAATATATGACATTTATCATCATTGATTTCAAATTTCAATATCTAACATTTATCATCATTGATATATATCATAATTCATTTATCATCATTGATTCATTGATTTCAAAATTCAATATACATTTATCATCATTGATTCATTGATTTCAAATTTCAATATATAAAATTTATCATCATTGATTCATTGATTTCAAAATTCAATATATACAATTTATCATCATTGATATATAACATTTATCATCATTGATTCATTGATCACCATATAACTTTCATGAAGCGTCATATTCATAATTCATAATGACTTGTAAACTTATAAATGCCAACTTCAAAGTTTCACCTTTCAAATTCAAACTTCAAACTTAAATTGTCATTAAATATATAAAAGAGTCAAGTTTCAACTGTTCAACTGTCAACAGTTATAAAAAATAAAAACTACTAGAAAATAGAAAAGACTAGTAAACAACAAATCTATTTTATCTATTGGTTGGCCCCTTGCCATGCCCACGAGAAATGTCTAATTTGTGCGAGCCACGAGGAAATGATGGTCTTCTAGTACTCTCAGGAGTACCACGTCCACGACCATGACTAGAAGGTGGAGGCTGGATCTGCAAAGGAAAAATAGTTGGATATCGAGAACCGGCACTGGCACTGGCACCTGCACTGCTACTGGATGGTGGGACTAGCCCTGTGTGTGGCGGTGTTGTTGATGCTTCATCATCATCCCTAAAAAGTTCTGCTTCCAATTCTTCCATATGTACCGTGTCGTCCTCCAAATTATCATCCTCTGGGTTGTTGTCCCAGACTCTATATGATTGATCCTCATATGCCCGATCACAGTAATGGCTCAACAACCTCAAGTTGTAATGCACATAAACCAAGCTTTCAGCTCGGTTTTCATTCAGCCTGTTTCTTCTCACATTATGTATGAAGTTGTAGGTGCTCCAACACCTCTCTGCAGAAGAAGTATTCACAACTTGTGAGAGAACTTTTTTTGCCAACTTTGGCAAAAGTCCCATGCCGCCATATGCTTCCCACCATGTGAGAGCATCAAATTTGTCTTTGTCTTCCATTGCATGGAAAGAACCAAAGTTACCAGTGCAACTAAAGTATTTGCCTAATTCAAGGCGCAATCTAGCACACTCCTCCCTGTCGGGGACCAACTTGTCTAATGCCTTCATGTACCCCTCTTGTACCTCTGGATCAGTGTGAGGTTTGATCCTAACCCCACCTCCAGGTGCAGGTTGGCCCAACCAAGATGGAGAGTAGTATTTTGGCATAAGGATATATGCCAAGGCATGTAGTGGAACATTGAGTTTATTCCACCATGCACACACACATTCATGAATCATAGCATACAAGTTGGGATCATTATCCTTAACAACATCTTTTATTTGGCCCAACATGTTGTCCATCTGCTCATAAACCTCCCCAATCACTGGTTTATCTGTATCTGCAAACCGAATCATGTGATAAATGGGCTTGGTGAAATTCAAAATTTCCCTCACACGTGCCCAAAACAAAGGGTCAAGGGCGGTCTCCTCCACATGTTCAAAACCTTGCTTGTCAACTATTGTCGTTGCCCTGTCCTTTAATACCTGCCAGTGTGGGCTTGATACCATTGCAGCCAATGACTCTCTTACCTTCAAAAGGCGCCTGAAGGTGAGGTAATAACTAGCAAATCTAGTCTTTGCTATCTTCAACAACTCCAATTTGGAGTGAGTACGGAAAAGCCCATGGGTATTGCTATGATTTGTAATAAATTTTATCATTTTTTTACCTCTTGTACAAATCACCAAGCCATTTGAATTGAGGTTGTTTGTTTTTAATGATATCATGCATCAAAAGGTTCATTGTGTGAACCAAACACCTAGACCAAAATATGTTGGGGTATTTATCCTCAATAATTGCTCCTGCTGCCTTACAGTTAGCAGCATTATCAGTGATGACTTGTATGACATTGTATGGCCCAGTCTTTTCAATTATTGCAAGTAATGGTTCTGCAATGTTAATGTCAGTCTTGAATTTGTCTGAATAATCATATGCTGACAAGAATATTGCACCACTAACCGACACAGCCAAAACACTTATCAATGGCTTTCCTTTTACATTGGTCCATCCATCAGAGACAATGGACACCCCATGCTCATTCCACGAATTTTTCATTCTAGCCAAAGAATGGTTTATTTTAGCTTTTTCATGATCAAGACCCACAGTTCTGGCCTTGTCATACCCAAGGCTCTTGTATCCTTTGGGGGCATCATTAATGGCAGAAACCATTTCATGCCAATAAGGTGAGCGAAGAACATTGAATGGCACCCCACATGCATATAGAAACCGGAAAATTTTTGAATCCACATCATTCCTACACCCTTCGTCAAGGAAATCGAATATGGTTCTACGCCTTAATCCAGGCGTGCCACTGCCTCCATAACCACTGCCATAGGTGGAAGTTGATGGACTTCTTTGTCCATGATGTGATGCACCTGATGGTGTATAAGAATCAATGAAACCCCTAGATCTTTTAGATCTCTATAGGGCAGCCTCCTCTTCCTTTCTATATTTCTCTCTCTGTTGCTAGCACACTAACACAAATTTTGATTCCTAGATTTTGTCTCCATCCCCTGGCATTTTCCCACAAAGGTGCCTTCTCGCACGGGTGTATGAACCATGGTATTCTTTATTGCAATGGGGGCAGGGAAATTTAGTGGTTCCACCACCTTTCCCTCCTTCTTGCCTCTGAACATATTTCCACAAAGGTGTCTGAGTTTGGTCTTGTCTAGTTGGGGTATCTGTGGCCTCATGTTCTCCACTCCCCCCTTCCTCCTCAGCATAATCCTCCTCCTCTTCAAGATTTTCATCAAATCCACCATAACCCACTTCTTCATCCTCCTCTTCTCTAATGTGCCTCTTTCTTCTACTCTCCAACACCATTATTACAAAGAAAGGAACCAGCATGATGAAAATCCCTAGCCATATAGCCATGATGTTTCAAGTTTCAAGTTTCTAGCCTGCAAAAAAAATGGAGAAATGCCAAATGGGAATAGGAAATGCAACATAGGAAAAAAACAATTCAATTTTTAAGTTTTCAACACAATAAAATGCAACATTCAAAAAAAAAATCAAGTTTTCATTTTTGAACAACTTAAAAATTCATCGTAGAAAATACAAAACTAGATTAGAAAACCTACCTCTTTCTTGCAATCCTCCTTTTGCTCTCTTACAGCTTGCTCCTTGCTCTCTCCTTGGCACTTCTGCAGCTCCGCTCTCCAACTCTTGCTCCAAGCTCTCCTTCTCTCCAACTCTTGCTCCAAGCTCCTCTTGCTCTCACTCGCTCAACTAAAACAATAAAACAAAATGAGGGGAGGGTGGGCTTTTATTTACCCAACCCTCCTCCCTCCCTTTCCAAAAAAAAAATGAATTTTTTGAAGATTTTTTTTCACACCGCCGGGGAGCATTTTTTTTTGTCAGGGAGCGTTCGGGAACAAACGCTCCCTGACCGCTTCCGGCATTTAAAAAATGCTCCCAAAGCGTTTTTTTAATGCCGAAAGCGCTCAGGGAGCGTTTGCTCCCTGAAATGCTCCCGAAAAGGCAGGGAGCGTTTTTACAGGCTTGAGAGCGCGTTTCGAGAGCGGGAATGCGGGGGGGTGAAGCTTCCCCGCAACCTTGCTTTTGACAATGATAGAGGGCAGCCTCCATGCCCTAAGTTTGTCTTCATTGGATCAGCACATGAAGGAAATATTGGGAATAAGTCACAAAGTGTTGTGTTCATGAAGGACTAAGGAGCAGCAAGTGGGCAGCCTCGGGGTTGTTCACAAAAGGAGTAGTGAATGACTCACAAGAAGACCCTATGTGTTGACTCATTGATGGACTAATGATCAGCTAGAGGGCAGACAGTTGGTGAGTCGTGTTCAGTGACCTAAAGGAGCAGGATTCATTGATAGAGGCAGATTGGTGTTGCTGCAGATTAGGAGTATAAGGACTAACAAATGTGTTCAGGTGGAGTTGTGAAGTGCACAGCATCAACTAGTAGGTCAGTTGGTATCTTGTTCAGGATAAATTGGTTTTCATAGTAATTGACACCAAACCCTAGTTTGTATTCTTGTATCAATGAATGTATGAGGGCCATGATCCTTGGTATGACAGCCCTAGACTACTGTATTATAGATTGATAATATAACAAAGTTGGGTTGTTGAAAAAAATTGTAAAAAGTTGTCTATTGTGCACTAGTTAATTTATTGTTGTATTTATTTTTTTGTGCAAAGTAGTTTGTTGTGCCATTTGAGTTGGTTGTGTCAGAGATTCTAAGACCCTATCCTAGATTCTCCATTGACGCGGAAGAAGAACATGGAATCAGAACTACTTTGAAGGGCTAGTGAATCAAAGTGTGCACAACGAGTACAGCTCAAGAGTGAGTTGGTTACATTGTTGTTGAAGGACTAATAGCAATGTCGAAGTTGTCAATCAGTCTGCGATATGAGGCCAGGTTGGAAGGGTTGTCTAACTATAGTCCATGGAAGAAAGGATCAAGTTGGTTCTGATGGTGAACAGGATCTGGGACTTTGCCGAGAAAGAGATCAAGAAACCGACTAACCCAAATGATCTAGAAGTGTACGAAGAGATGGATAGAAAGGCCAAGTTAATCATCCTAGATGGTGCCAAGGATCCTTTGATACCTCATCTGTCGGGGAAGAGCAGTGCCCATGAGAGGTGGAAACCTCTTCAGGATTTGTTCCAAAATAAGAACAATAACCGACTATTGGCATTGCATGATAAGTTAAAGTCCACCAAGATGATACAAGGTGAAGGAGTAACTACATATCTAACAATATTGTCTAAGGTTCGAGATGAGCTTGTCGCCATCAAAGAGACTATTACAGATTCTAAGATGGTGAGGATGGCTTTGAAGGGGTTTACTCCAGAATGGAAGTCATTCATCAAAGGGATCATTGCCAGAGAGAAGCTACCAGACTGGAACAAGTTGTGGGATGACTTCATTCAGGAAGAATTGTGAGACGAGAAACTTCCTCTGAAGAAGAAGGCTTATGATGATGACGTGGCTCTTGCAGTAAGGATGAAGGGTGAGCAAAAGAAGGAATTGAGTAAGTTGAAGTGTTTCAACTGTGGCAAGTATGTTCATGATTCGACAAAGTGTCCAAAGAAGCAGGTAGATAATGAGAAGAAGTGGAAGGAGGTTGCAGGTATCACCACTTCTACTGAGATAGATGATCTCTCCAAGAGATTGGAAAGTGAGGATTTTGCTCTCATTTCTCGTTTCTTTGAGGGTGCCATATGAGACTACATGGTACGTGGATTGTGGTGCGTCGAAGCACATGAAAGGTTCGCGTGATGTGTTCAAGACTCTAGCTGAGTGGGACTCGAATTTGCACATGGTGGTGGGCAACAAGAGTCAGAAGGAGATCAAAGGATCGAGTGTCATGTCATTCAGAATGGATTCAGGTCAGTTGATGCGAGTTCAAGATGTATTGTATGTTCCAAAGCTCAAGATATAACGTATTGTCAGTCTCAGTGATCGAGCAGAAGGGGTTTGACATGATTTTCCAGGATGGGAAAGCAAAGCTTAGGCCCAAAGGCTCTAGCTCTGGTGGAGTGATCAATGGGGTTAGGGAGCATGGTTTATATCGGCTAACAGGCGAGCCTATAGATCATAAGAAGCAAAAGCAAGAGAAGGTTCAGAGGGAGTCGAGTTCTAGCGGAGGTTTGCAAGTTCAAAGGGAGAATGTGCAGCCCAAGAAGAGCGTGTGGTCAATGCGGAGAAAGGGTGCTTCTACAGTTGGCAAGAAGGAACCACGGGATGGCCTGAAATTTTTTCAGGAGAAGAAGAAGCAGGAGGCTTCCCGTGGCAATGAAACTTCCGAGAAGAGTGTAGTTCATGCTACACGGTACGTTGAAGTTGTGAGCATCAGGAGTTGGGGTAGTGTCGCCAACAGTGACAGTGATGAAGACTTACTTCCTAGTCTTGGAAGTATCTCCCTCGCTATGAGGGAGTGTTGAGATTTGTAGCTTGGGAGGTACTCCAAACCCTAGGGTACAAGGTTATGGAGAAATTTGGCACCACAAATCACTTGTGGGCTAAGTACCCAAGAGGTGGCCTTTGCACCCAAGCTTGTGGGTGTGAAACCAAGGAGATTTTTGATGACTTGGCACTTGGAGATTATAGAGCACCCTTAAAGGAGAAGGAAGTTGCTTAAAGCACCAAGAGAACCCTTGTCAATGCGAAGAAATTAATTTATTTGTGTGTTTGTGTGGGCTTATAGCAAAAGATTTAAGTCGCCCTAGACTTAGAAGGTGTTGATAAGGGATAAACGTTGCACACCCTTGAAAACATATAAACAGGAGGACGAGACTCATTTCTCACCAACCCAAGTATAATTCCTCATATGTGGAGAGCATTTGAAGCCTAATTCAGCCGTAGCTAAGAGAGGACAAGGTCAAAGGTGAAAGTGATTGGTTTGTGGATCTTCTTGTGTTTGGTATAGGTCCGAGTAGGAGCATGAGGCTAACCGCAAGCTTGAGGGACTGAATTATGCATGGATTGGGTTGATTCTTCTTGAGAGGCGGGGCTGAAACTTTTTGTGAGCTAACAAGTGGGACCGAGCCTTATATTAGGGTTGGTTTGTGGTCAAGATGGTGCTAGATCGACGTTCTAAAGAGGCCACAGTGACAGCACAGGAAGGGAAATTTGTTAGATTGGGGCAGCGAAGTTTTGGGTAGTTTTGAGGTCTAGTTAAGGGTTGGTCTAGTGCCCTACCCAGGCCAAAAAATTTCGGGCCTGAATTTGCACAAGTTCTTGATTAGCAACAGAGGAAGGTGTAATTAAATCAGAGGTAAGTGTTCTCCTAAGTTGATGTTTTTGCTAGGTGGTTAAGAGTCCTAGTTTGGACAGTTGTCTTGGCATTTAAAGGAGCAGTTGGAGGGTTGACAGTAAGTGCAAAATCAGAACTAAGTACAGTCACTTAAGGACTTTAAGGATTGTTAGAAGGGCAGATAAAGTGAAGCCTAAGGGTTTGTTTCTTGAAGGAAGAAGGGCAGCCAAGTGAGCTTATGAATAGGTCCTAAATTGATTGTTGGGGTAGCCTCCATGACCTAAGTTTGTCTTCATTGGAGCAACACAAGAAGGCAATAGTGGGAAGAAGTCCCAAAGTGTTGCGTTCTTGAAGGACTAAGGAGTAGCAAGTGGGCGGCCTAGGAGTTGTGAACAAACGGAGTTGTGAACAACTCACAAGAAGACCCTATGTGTTGACCCAATGATAGACTAATGATCAACTAGAGGGTAGATGGTGACCCGTGTCCAATGACCTAAAGGAGCAGGATTCATTGATAAAGGTTGATTAGTGTTGCTACATATTGGGAGCAGAAGGACCAGCAGATGTGTTCAGGTGGAGCTGTGAAGTGCACTACATCGACTAGTAGGTCATTTGGTATCTTGTTCAGGGTAGATTGGTTTTCATAGTAGTTGACACCAAACCCTTGTTTGTATTCTTGTATCAATGACTGTATGAGGGCCATTATCCCTGGTACAAGAGCCCTAGACTGTTGTATTATAGATTGATAACATAATGAAGTTGGGTTGTTGAAAATTTTTTAAAAAGTTGTCTATTGTGCACTACTTGATTTATTGTTGTATTTATTTCGCTGTGGAAAGTGTGAAAATTCGTACTACCCGGAATCCTATTGCAGCGACTGATGGAAAATCTTCTATTTGTTATTTACTTAACATATTACTTACTGTGTTCTACAAGTAAATATTGAAATCCATACACTGCATCCTTCACAAATAAAACTGCAGAAGAAAAACAAGTGCGAAAATAAGATCTGAGCAATAGAAACTCGTAGACACATCTAACACCGTTGTTTTTGGACTATTGTCCCCGGAAAAACCCAATGCGGGAAAATCGATGCAGCAGCTGAGGGTTTATATATTATGCAATAAATTCTGAGTACAAATCTATGATTGACAAATCTGTCTAATCATGCAAAGAAACTAACAAGTAAAATCTTGTGAGACAAACCTCACTCCTCCACTGGAACCCGGCACTGGCCTGCACCCAAAACAAGTTGCTTTGCGTTGCCTCTGCGCAGTCTCTGCGTCACAGCTGTAGCTGCTCTCTCTCTCTATGTCGGTCTCTCTGCTAGTTGGAAATTGGGCCCTTTTGGTCTCCGGAAACTCTCTCTGGGAACTAGCACTGACCCAACGCTGCCTCCTCAACTGCGTAGCCTCTGCGTCACTGGCTCTGCGTTGCCTCTGTGGCTTCTACTGTCTCCTCTCTATGAACTCTCCGGATCAGGAATTCTTCCAACCGGAATTACTGCCACTCTCTGCAAAGAATCTCTCAATCAATCTTTACTCTGAGCACTGCTCACTTCAGAAATTCGATCTCTTGATCCTCTAGCTCCCTCGGTGTAGTTTCCAAATGACCCTTCAAGTCCTTATAATCTTCTCGTTGAATTAATTTTGCTTATGCCAGCCCATGGTTGCAGGGGAGGTTTTTTAGTGTTGGGGTCAAGGTTGCGTGGGAGCAACTCCCCCCACTCGAACCCGCTCCCGAAGCTCGTTCCCTAAGCTAATGCTTAGAGAGTGATATTATGACAAAGATCCCTATACAAATCCAGAGGTAATGACAAAGATACCTCTGGATATTAATGCTTAGAGGGTGATATTAATGAGAAAGATCCTGATTTTCCAACAAGACTCAAAAATTAGACATTTTTTGTGGCAGCAAGAAGCCCAAGCATTAGCTATAGATAATAGATTTACTTGTCTTTTCTAGTTTCGAGTAGTTTTTATAACTATTGACCCTTTCATATTTATTATGATATTCTTTGTAAACAATATATGACAATTTAAGTTTGAATTTTGAAGTTGGCAACTATAACTCATAGATAATGAATTATGAATATGATGCTTCGTGAAAGTTGAAAGTTGTTTCATTTCATTTCATTTTAAAACATTTCATTTCATGTTAGAATTTTTATATAATTCTGGTGATCAATGATGATAAATGTTATGTATTGAATTTGGAAAGCTTGAAACTTTAAGATTGATGAATCATGAGACTCAATATGTTGTATGTTACTAACTTGTGGACGTGGGTGATGAAGATTATAACTTCTAGATAATTGATGTTATATGGTTCAATCTATGTTTTTATGCTTTTTATATCTAATTCATCATTCTACATGCTTTTGTTGACATACATGCATCAAAATATATAAAAATATATATTATATAAAAATTCGCTCCTGAACTGGGAGCTTTTGAAAATGTTGCTCCAAGCTCCCGCTCCCAAGTAATCTTGTGCCAGCCAAGTATTTGAAATCTTTGGACATTTTTTACAGACTATATACTTTTAGAATAGTATATAGATGCATGTAATTGATTTTTGAAGCTAGAGGTCAATCAACTTTAGTTATGCTCTAGAAATCTCTTGCAAAACATGCAACTTCACACCATGCGTTGACAAATACTTTGTGCTCTACTTTTGTGGAAGATGATGCAACAATCAATTGCTTCTTACTAGCCCACAAACCTCTAAAACCCATGATGAATAAGTCACTTACGATAGGTTTTCTTTCATCTATGTAACATACCCAATCTCAATCTATGCACCCAACTATTTCGGTATAATTGCTGAAAGACATCCAATTCAAAGCTTCATTGTATCTCTAATATACCATAAAATTCTCCTTACCCAATCTCAATCTATGCACCCAACTATTTCGGTATAATTGCTGAAAGGACATCCAATTCAAAGCTTCAATGTATCTCTAATATACCATAAAATCCTCCTTGCTGCTTTCCAGTGAACATCTTTGGAATTTGCTATGAATCACAAAATAATCCCAAGTATGTAACTTAAATCTAGGCTATAAGTAGTAACATAAATCAAACTTCCTACCAACCACCCATACCACATTTCATCCATTGGCTTTTAAGCTGCAAAAGCAATTAATTCTTTCTCGTTTCAGTGGGAGTTGCCACTAACTTGCAATCAAACTTGTTAAATCTTTTTGGTATCTATTGTCCATACATAGTCTAAAACATGAACATGTTGCCATCCATTTTTCCATACTTCAACAAGAATGTGGACCCAAATCCTTTATTTCAAAAGCTTTATGCAACTCACTTTTTAATTATTAAATCAATTTTGTACTATCACTTGTAATGATTAGAATCACTCCTAATACAAAACCATGATCATAATAATATTACCATTGATTTTTATGTGTAGCTTTGGAACCAAGGGAAAATTTGAAGGATCCATACTTAATCTTTAAAGTGAAGAAACCTTTGTGAATCTTACTATTTCTTAAAATGTGAACTATAAAATGTTTGTCAATATTTTTGTAAAAATATACAAATTTGTAAGAATTGTATATAGTTTCTAGAAAATTTTGGCAATTTTTTAAGTAAAATAATTTTATCCTATAGAACTTGGGTGAATCTTATTTGTGAAAAAATGGAAATTGGCTAATCTCTTTTGGAAAAAAATGGAAATTGATGCATCTTTTTTGGAAAACAATTTGAGAAATGATCACATGGAAAAATTTAGCCCCTAATAATTTTGGATCTAAAGGACTTCTCTTAAACCCATTGTAGATTTTCCTTGAAATTCTGCAACTGCTTGAATGAACAAACCGAAACTAGATTCGATTCACCAAGACACGGAATTTCTCTACTCTAAATTAGCAGTGGAATAGAAACAGAGATAAAACACAGTCACACGATACTTTTTCTAGGGAACCCAATTGGGAAAACCCTCTCCTTGCTGTGGTATTTTATTGATAGAGTGTTAGTTTTTTCAATGTTCTATGCTGTAACAATCACTTTAACAATTTATTCTTTTAGTAGCACTCACTTTTCCAATTTAATTTCAATCACCCAATAACAGTAAGCAATTGTCGATAGAACAATAAACAATATGCACAATAGAAGACAGCCAAGATCAAGGAGACACAGAGATTTAGGTCAAAGACCAGGGGAAAAAAAACCCACAAGGGGGAAAACCCAACCAGATTCTTCTTCTATTAGATGTTCATCAAATGTTCAACAGAGATACAAAGTCCAAGTACATCCAACAACTCGTCAAAGATCAAAGCCATGACCAACCAAGTCAACAAATCAATATCCAATCAAAGATGAGCATAAAAGTCAAATCTGGTCAAAGTACCAGTTCTGCAAATTTCAGCCCTGTCAAAGTTCAGTCAATAGCAGTCAACGCACCCCTAACCAGTCAAAGTCAACGGTCCAAAGTGCTCAGAAAATTTCAGTCAAGGTAACAATAAATTCAGCCTTTCCTGCTCAGTCAAACCCAGTCAAAACAATCCTCAAATCTGACTCCAAAATCAGTCAAAGTAAACATTCAACCAGCAGAAACCCTAGCTTCAGATCTGTGGTCAAAATGCCCAGGTCAAATCGGTCAAGGTCTCCCTGAATTCGGCCTTCCAAAACGGATCCAAAAATTCAGTCAACCAAGTCAAATCAGCCCCAAGTCAACGCTGGTCAAAAATGCCAAAAACAGAACTTCAACACAGTCAAAACAGAACCCTTCTCTCTCCTTCGCACATGTGAGTTTATGTGTCAAAACTATGAAAAGTATGCTTAAGAAGAGATTGTCAAAACTATACACATATGTTGTACACTCTATTGTATTAAATATATATATTTGAGTAAAACAATTTGAGAGGGATAATATTTGACCAAGTTTCCTAGGGTTATAATAAAAATAAACAAAGTTAGGTGAGTGATCATCTTTGGCCTATGAATTATTTACAATGAAATAGGTGAAATACAAAGAAAAAAGTACACAGTGCAAGTGTATATTACATGATACAAATATAACACGCATGTGAACACATATATGAGACAGTGTGTCATCAATTCCTCCCTCAAAGAGGAAATCATCCCCAATTTTTGCTATAGATGGGGAAACTGTTCCTCAAATGTTGACATTTCTTAATGGATATCATATGAACACCAAAAAGTGTAATTTGTAAGGAAAGGAGGTTTAAAATCAGTAATGGATGTCTCTGGCTAAATCACTAGAACTTATTCCTGATACTGACGTGCCTCAAGGCTCAAACTACAAAAGTTGATTGAGTGGAACAGTAATTGAAGTAGGAGGCGTGTTGGGTGCTTGGAGGGCACCCTCCTTACTAAATCAAGAACACTGTGGAGGAGATTGGAGCAGGCAGGGACAGATGAGAACCATAGCAGAACAAGCTGGTCTGAATTCTGGAGATTGGCTTGCTTAACAGCGTGTCATCTAGAATGAGGGAGAGAAGAGGTGAGTTGGTAACTTTGACTGTCCTTATGAAGTGTGCAGGTGTTATAATACCCATCATCTTGTGCTTTTCTGTCAAACTGGTAGGGGTTGCCAAGAAACAAGTCACAACAATCCAAGGGCATAACATCGAAGTCAACTGTATCAATAAACAGTCCAATGGTAAAAGTCACAAAGCACCTATGCATGATAGGCATGGACAAACCTGCCTCCTTGAGTCTATCAACTACTGAGAAAACAAGTTATTTTGGCTGCCATTGTCCACACTCATTTGTCTGCATTTTTTGCCCAGTCTGGATATTGTAGGTGAAGAGAGTTTCTCACTCAAGAATAGTATAATTTTGAGCCATGGGGACCAATGAGGGGTTGGAGGATCTAGGATCATTAAATTCAAGTTCCTAAAGTTGTTCCTCAAGATTAAGTTCTTCGATTAATTGCTGCAATTCAACAAGAAGAGCCTTGGCCTTTTTCACCTGCAAGGCACAACATTCATCATCAAAAGGGAGGCACTAGTCAGATGAAATGTGGTGAAGTTTTTTTTTTTTTAACAATCTACCATTAGAGAAAAACAATTTTCTTACTCAGCAGTATGGCAATGTTGAGGGCTTGGTGTCAACTACACTTCTTCAAAATTCAATGCAACAATCTCTTCAAAGCCTTCTTTCTCAACGATTTTGATCATTCATTTCTTCATTTTGAGTCAATATGACCTTTCTATGGTCAACAACGCCCCAACCCAGACTGAGATCAATCTCTATGGATTCAATTTGGACACTAAACCAGTATCATTTTATCTTAGTAACTAGTTGGAACAGAAATGGTCTTGTCGGCTTTCACTTTTCCCTGCAAGTCAGCTTGTTTCCTAAAACTATGCTCCGCTTATTTTCTAGGGCACGATTTCAGAGTCTCTTCCTTGCCTCACATACTCAATCTAAACTCTAACAGGCTAGACACGTACTAAAAAATAATATTGTTAATAAAAAACGACAGTTGAAGCTCACCAAATTTGAAGGCATCTATGCTTCAATCATATTGGGTTTGAGGCATGGTATGTAACTCCACCACCCCAACCCGGCCCCCTTCCCCCACAACTCAAGCCCAATCAATTCCTGGGCTCTCAAAATCACTTCTGATCTAATAACATGTCAGCTTTTCAGAGCACACTTGTACTGGGAACAACACTAGAAAACTTACACTGTAAATTCACTTCTAGATCACTTAAATTTACGCTATAAGTTCACTTCTAAATCACTTGATTTTGTATTTCATAGTAGCACAGATTTATAGTACTATTTCTTTCAAATTTGGTTGTTATGGATAAGGATAGAATCTAAACCTCCAGCCAAAAGTAGATTACCACAAAATAAACAAATCTTATCACCAATCTAAAATGGAAATTAGAAATTCTAACAAAATTATCGACTCAAAACTCAACAAGAAGCTACTCACAAGTCTCATTCAGTAAATCTAGTTGAAATCTACTGTTATACTTTTTTGTTTCAGTACATTTTTGTATCTAACAGTTTATTGAATACCCCAATTCTTGTTTTAAATTTTTAGCTTGGTATTTTCCTTTAAAATAAGAGCTTAATCTTGTCTTTTAAAATCCGTTTGTCTTCAGTCTTACTTCATATGTATTCTGTGATAATTTGTGTTTGAGTTTACCATTTGGACATTCTTACTCACAGCAATGTGCTTAATACTCAAAATTTAAATCAGTGTCCCTGTCAAAATTGTGCTATCAGTTCTCTTAGAAAGCCTAATTCAAAACATGAGGTATCAAAAGGATAATGAAAAGTTTATAACAAGTTTATGATCTATTTAGTATTATCCCAACACCAAAACTCTGCTGCACTGAAACACCTAAAAAGTCATTCATTGCCCAATCACAAATTGTTGAGTCATACAAAAGCATGGTAGCGTTTTGCAAACATTTGAAGTATAAGATGCATAAAACATAATGCTTGTATAATAAGTTGTTGCCAATGTCAGCAACACGAGATGTTAACATATGAACAAGAAAGCATGAAGCACCACAACACAGATTTTCTATTTATGGGCCCAATCAGATACTCTACGTACATAACAGATAAAGACCAAATTATGGTTGGAGACCAGTACTTAGATATTAGAATTGCTACATTCCAATGTCAATGTCAAGACCTAAAATTTCTACTTACACCCTCAGAGGAATGTTTTCTCTCTAAAAGGATTGATTTTTGCTAAACTTCTAATCCCTCGACAACCACCCAAAGTAAGATCCCTGAGTACACCTATAGCCTCTAGTAAAGGGCAGAAGTATAAAAGGATAGAAATTCCCATTACCTTGACAATCCCTTAATAATGTGAATTTTCTCAAGAACAATCAATCTCCATAGTAAAACAAGTTAATTAGCCATTTTCATTCCACCATTTGTTCTAAATTTACGAAAGACGTATAGAAGGATACCTTGTAGCATGGAAGTGAACAATAGCGCACATTGCAGCGAGGGCAAGTGTATTGTGAAAATTGCTTTTCACATCTGCACAGAAACAGAACCACCAAGTAACTATCATATTTTATCGCAACAAATCAGTTCAGTGACAAAGTAGAACAACTTGGATTCATAAAATTGGGACCCTTCCAATCAGCATGTACTTGAATATCAGTGTTGGTCAATGAGGGAAATACAACCATATTGATCTTCTTTCAAGCAAATGTATGATTCTCTAACATAATCCCTCTAACAAACACCAATAAATCTGACCTACAACTCATCAGAAGAAGCAGCCAATTCAAGCATATAAATCATCAAAAGATAGAAATAATAAGAACCCGAAAAGCCCCCAGCTAGTCGAGTTATGTTGTTAAAGCGTCTTTTGCTATTAACAACACCAATGAATCTGACCTACAACTCATCAGAAGAAGCAGCCAATTCAAGCATATAATGCATCAAAAGATAGAAATAATAAAAACCCGAAAAGCCCCCAGCTAGTCGAGTTATTGTTGTTAAAGCGTTTTTGTTATTAAGAAAGTAATTTTCGGAGTCAGGCTTCATGATTGAACGAGGAGGAAGTGATCCTTTACAAATATTCAGTAGATGTGGCAGTGCTATTAAGAGACATTCTCGGAGTCAGGCTCTTCCTTTACAAATATTCAGTGGATGTGGTGGTCATGACCCACATTTAAAAATAAAATAAAATAAATACTATGAATATCAATCGATAGAAAAGAATAACTGATAATGCTTACTTTAACCCCAAATGTACCTCAACAGCTGATTATTTACATATCCCAGGCAAGCAAAAAGCATGATGGTAACTACTAACCGGTATCGTTTCCCTACTTGGTATTGTTTGAAATCATGCCAAGGAAAATCCAAGTAATATGCTGCTAATAAACATCGTTTCTTTAATGGTTGCTCTGAAAACAACATACAAAGTTCGAAACTGAAATACAAGGAAATAACATACACTCGACATATAAATCGTTGTTCAGGTGGTGCATGTGCTGCCGATGCTGCTGCTGATTTCGACTCGGCCATACTGCCAAAGTGGGAAAAGTCGATTTGAATTCTCTATCGATTTATCGATTTCAGTCCCTTATTTTCATATTCAAATCTACCAACCAAGAGACAAAAATTAGGCTTTTAATTGTGCAAATTGTGCTACCGTAACTTGCAATCCTCTAGGTGCATATGCAATTGGACTACTTTTAACACAGGAAACACAGGAGCAAACCTTTCTCGCAGTTACTGAAAACAAATCCTGTGTGCTGTCCATACATCATCAGACAGGGGCCACGGTTGAAGAATCATCTCGAAAATTATACCGTCTTCTAAACCCCCTCCTTGCTGGCATCGAACTTTACTCTAATACTTCCAACAATATACATTCAAAAAAATTGCGTAAAACGTAATTATCTTATCAATCTTTATAAAATCCTGCTTATTGTTTATGGTGTTGTATAAGGGTATCTAACTCGTTCTAACTTTGTGAGGGCAATTTCTCCATTCAAGATCTAATTTTTTTCACTCATTTTATTGGAAATTTAGATTTTATCATTTTGTTGAATTTAATATAGCTCAAAACCTTGAAAAAAAATGTTAAATAAAAGAGGTGTTATAAGTACATTTTTTCTGGTACTCTGTTTATGTTTAAAATTTTTGTTATTGAACAAAGCATATGAGTAAAGAATTGTGAGTTTATTATACTAGCCTATATTCATCTTAATTTTAGATCGACCAAGTGTTGAAAGGGATCAAATCTTTCTTTTGAGGTGCAAAACTCTTTTAGAGTAAAAAGAGATTTGGTCCCTCTTAGCGCTTTGTAGATCTTGAGTTAAGATGGATCTAGATTGGTTTAATTATTAGTCTTTATGGGAAAAAATCATGGGTTAACAATACCATAGAAATACCATGGATTAGAGTCTGAAAATGTTAAACATGACATTATAACATCTCTACCATATTATGCTAGATATTTATTTATTTTTACTAAGTCAAAATGTTAAACATTACAACATCGCTATCATACTGGGTTGGAGAGCATCTCTCAGCACAATGATCATTAATAGTAGACATAAAAGGATTTTTTTAGAAAAATATTTGTTATTAATTGTCAATATAACCAATCTAGATTCATCTTAATCCCAATCTATGAAGCTCCAAAAGGGATCAAATATCTTGAGGTGCAAATATTTTTTTGAGTGCAAAACATGAGGGAAGTTTTGCACCTAGAGAGATTTTAACCCTCTTAGCACATGATACATCCAAGGTTAAGATGGATCTAGGATATTTTAATAATAAACCTCAAGTTGTTAAAATGTTCTTTCTTTTTTCTAATGTGGTTCACGGGCACTGAGTGGTCACTACATCCATGGGAAAATATAGGTAGATCAACCCAAAGGGATCTACCCGTCAGCCAAACTAGCAGGGCCTAACCCCAAGGGCATCGAAGAGATTTGACCCCTCTAACCTCCCGATTGGCGAAGTACTTAGCAATGGGAACTCGACCAACTGAGTTATCGCTTGGGGTTGTTATAATGTTCTTTCAATGTTGAACAATTCGTATTTATTTAATTTTATTTTTCATAATTTACAACTATGTAATAAATAAGTTATGGTATCATACTAGTTTATTCTTGAAATTTCATTTGCCACATTAGTTGTATTAAATAGAATGCCCATAGGAGTAAAATAGATTTTAAATTTTCATTTTTTATACACTTACCTCAAATCCCACAATTAGGGCAAAAAAAATATTGAAGACATACTTTCTTAGTAATAGTAAGAATTCATCATTTTCAATGTTCTATTTTGTGTGACTCACTATCATGGTAAAAAGACTACGCTGGGAACGATATCCATCCATATTCTAGCACCATTCATTTCTTAAACTTTGAATATCCCCTACCCCACAATGCATATGCTTGAAGGAAACACTAAAAGGATTAGTGTATGTATTGTAGATGTAAGATAAGTACTTGGAGGGACATGGTTATTCAACCACTTTCCTAGTTGCAGAGAAGACAACAATTCATAACCTAGAAAGAAATCAAAAGAGAGTTGATGTGTGTAGTGTACTCTACACGTAAGATACATACTTGAAAGTGTTGGAATACTCTAATAGATGTATTTTATTCCTCCCCACTTAATAGCTTTCCATTTCATGAACTAACTCTCTCTTAAAGGTCTTCTGCATCATCAAATATTGAGAAATCTTCTTCGAGATCATGCTTTGCCAAACTTAATATATGCGTACATGAGATTACTGAATACTTTTATTATTGTGTTTTTTAATTGAGCTTGTCTAATTTTTTATTGTCTTTTAATGTAACATTATCTAACACTAATGTGATGACATTTACCCCATATTAAGCTATAGAGCACCTCTTGGCAAAAACATCACATTCATTTAGGACACTTTCTACAAAATAAAAGCATTCCTAGGACAGTTATTGGTGAAACAAGAAATTCGACATCTGTGTCCATTACATATACAAAAAATGCCCTAGATCACATGAACATGTTATAATGCTAGTTCAAAGTCAACAAAAGTATACATTGGGAATTTTGCTTCTGTGATCCATAAAATGTGTAAGATACATTGTTCAAAATTAAAGGGTTGTAAAGGCATATATAACATCAGTGCAATATATTGTAAGGAAAATATCATGTTGTAATTGAAATCAAATTCGAGTTGAATGGGTTTTCCTTCACATTGTTAGGTATCCCTCCTCAACCCTTGTTGTATGACATTGTCTTAAGAACATTTACTTCCCAACCATCATCCTCCTACAACTACTTTCCTTGAGAAATTGGCAATAGAGTTGTGCTGGTTTACAACTAGGCCTTCTATATTAAGAAACTAGGCAAAAAAAACTTGTTTGTTTCAACCAAATATTTCCACAGATTTTGGAGTTTGAAAAGTCATGATTTTTGGTTCAATCAATGTCTCCATAACTTCTTGACCCAAACTGTGAGAATGGGCTTGTCAAATAACCAATTATAGATGTCAACCAATTTGGAGGCTTGAGAAAAAATTTAAATTTAGTTATTTTATAAATTGATTGGATGCCAAACACCCAATTTGAACATGGAGTATGGAACTAAACATTTAGTAAGATCTAATACCACCTAATTTGTAACGTCCACCTCCCCTCACACCTACCCAAGTAATCGGCCAAAAGGGGTAAACATGAGATGAGGGGCAGTTAAGATAGACTCAACCTCCTTGGTGACTTTAAGGAAGTGGAATCGAAGCATAAAACCATAACACATACCTATACCACCTGCTACAAGACCCCAAGAGGCTATCCCAGTCATCCACCTAACCAATCCTTGGGTCCCACTGAGATTTCATGAATAAAACCCCTTGGACGCATTCACAGGCCTGCATCCATGCATCTGCGAGGCTATGGACGTATGCATAAGTCTACATGTCTGCGTCCAGGGACCAAATTGCCCATAATTGTGGTTGAGTTCGCGGGATTTAAGGCACTTTTTAAGCCCATAATCTCGAACATTGCCCAGAACTTCCTGTAGATTTTAGGAATCATTAAACACGTGATGACAATGCCAAATAACCAAAAACTGACTCCAGGAATAGGCCTAACTATCCCCAATCTGGATTGACATTCTGTGAAACATTTGGCATGAATGAAATCTACAGGTTTAGGATACAAGACAAAGCATGAATGACTAGAAACACGTACGAGACATTACAAGAAGGATCATCACCCTCTTCCTTAACCAGATATGACATCAATTAGGTATTTCATCCATCATTTTAACAATTAAAAGTAAATACATGAAATAACCATGACATGAACTAGTCATTTAAACATGGAGTTGTCTACCCAGGCAACGGAATAGCCCAGACAGCAGTTTTCTGCTGGAATCTGGGCAACTAAAATTCAAGAAATTAGGTAGTTAGAGTGTTTGGAATCTATTTTTGATAGTGGAAATGGATTCAGCACTATCAAAAACCCTTAGGGCACTCAAAATACTAAAGTTTAACAATTGTAAACATGATTCTGATAAAATCTTTGCCGGATTCTGGGCCAAAACGTTGCCTGGGAAGACTACGGCTTTAAACATGCTTATTACAAGCAT
The DNA here is from genome assembly GCA_034641835.2 of Pinus albicaulis. NCBI lineage: Eukaryota > Viridiplantae > Streptophyta > Pinopsida > Pinales > Pinaceae > Pinus > Pinus albicaulis. The sequence continues at coordinate 1,080,483,507 of CM076584.1, read as the reverse complement.
AAAATCATGGAAATAAAAATGAGATAACAACCATTAAATCCACACATTAATAGGTACAAAAGCAAGAAAACTTAGCTTCCATTAAACATAGGCAAATACTGACCAAGTTCGGGACTTCCACGTTCCACCCAACCATAGACATGGTTGAGTTAGATCTCTCTTCATCTAGTCGCACCTGTGCCATATTCCAAGCATGAAAGTGGGATCTCATGGATAAACTCATCCAAAACATAACCAAGGGAATCCAAAGGTTAAACCATCTGCACCCCCACCATATCATGATCACACAAAATCGGTGCTTCGATCACAAAATTGAGCAGAACTTGGAAATACCATCCAAAATCCATCACTTTCCTTGAGGAATTTTTTGTCTCCTTGTCTCTCAAGCTTTACCGCAATCCAATGCCGGATCACTAGACCCTAAACCGAGACACCTCCCTTAGGCTTTATTATGTATCCTGCCAAAATCGGTCAAGGGATTCCTAGGCCTTTGAGAATGAACCTTGAGATCACCTCCGCCCCGGATTCTGAAATCCATACAAAAAATCCAAATTTCAAAATCAATATCAAAATCCCAACACACCATGAGAACCGGAAAAAGGCAAGGCAAGGCTGAAAACCACTGTCAAAACTCGGCAAAACCATGCCACCGATAATAAGATAACCCAATACCAACATGCATAAGCCATGCATGTCCAAACCATCTAGGAAATCACACATGCAATATGTTTCCTGCGAGTATTCTTGTTGAAGCAGCTAGATCCTACTCTTCCTTGATTGATCCTTGCTTTCCTTTCCTTTCTTGTCCTTCCTTTGCTTGCTTTCCTCCTCCTTGGAACAATGTTGAATTTCTCCATGAAAACTCTAATTATCCAAGAGTGAGAGAGATAGAGAGAGAGAATAATGAGAGAGCTCCAAAACGTAACTAACAAAAGGTACCAACTGATCCTCATAAGCCTTCTATCAATGAGGCCTCTATTTTCTTCATTTTCCATTATTTTCCTTCCTTTTCCTCCTCACATGCAACCCGTGACCTTTTACCTTCCTTTTCTCCTAATTTCCTTTATTTTCATAAATAAATGTGCCAAAAATACTTTTTGCCTCTTTAACGCCTTTGCCAAATTTCCTTGCCATAAACACATATCCAGTGATGCCCACCACGATGTTTTGCCCAAAATTAAACTTGGGATAAGTGTCCCTTAACCATGGTCTTGTTTTGTTTCCTTTATTAACTTTTTATTACATGAACTTTCACCGTGGTCTTTTACATAATTTGGATTATTCATTTTGAATATCTTAGTGTGATCTTGGCAAGAATTCTAATTCCTAATACTAGAATCAAAGATATCCAAGTTCATGTTAATGCCCTTTTGAAAAAATTATGATGCCAAAACTAGGATGAATCAATCAGAGTCTTATCATCATAGAATATAACATGTGACCACCATAAGGAGTGCTCATTATAAGACAAGATCAAATAAAGGTATGGTCATTCTACCTCGAGAATGAATTTTACAACATCCCAAGATTTTCAGATGCTTTAATCCATGAGCTTACCTTTGTTTTTAACTTGGTTAAGATAAGAGCAAGTGATTATAGGTTCAATCTCAATTGTTCCATTTTTCATTAGGGAGCACATTGATGGATGCAATTCCATTGGAGTATTTACAAGCTTCATTGTCACTAAGACAATGAATGAACAATAAACATACAAAAATTTAGCGTAAGAATGATTATAATTTTTTCTTTGAAAAAATATATTTATATTTCATACGTGTTTTGGTCCTCAAGGGGATTTTAGACAACAAGGCTCGAAGCCATTACAAGGATATACTCATTACGAGCTCAACATGTCACATGTGGGAATTGAGCCCAGGTGGGCAAGTTAACAACATTACTCCTAACCACTCGAGCTACATCCAATTGGTAAGAATGGGTTTTTCTAATACACATGGCCTCCATTCTCTTAGTGTACAATACAATTTCTAATTAACTAGAGGAATCCTTTCCTTCTCTCAAAATTAGTCCATAGAAAAATCCTAAGCAATGTTTTCTAGCCCATGACATGCATTGGCTAAAGGAACCCATCAAGATGAGCAATAAACATATATGGCAAGGGGTCACAAGTGTGGGGTAGATCCTCTTCAATCCTTGAAGGAAGAATGGTACCAACCTACACTTGGGGTCTTTGACAAGCTTCAAATAACCAAGTAGAAGCATTTGCACTCCCTTTTGGCTTGATTCTTGTTAAGGAAGCCAAGGTCAAAGCCTTGATTGTCACCATTGGTTCTCCAATGGCAATTAAAGCTTTTTTAGGGAAAACAACTTTGTTGGATAGCAAGCTCATAGTTATCATCAATCGACCTAAAAGGGGGGAAAGTATTTTTCTCAAAAACTCATTATATCATGTGAAGCAAGATCTAAACTTGGAAGCTGATATATGGGCCAATAGAGCCATTGAATTAAGACTAAGAGAGTTTGATAAAAAAATGTGGAGAGGTCTCCTCACAACATCCCCTAATATTTTTGAATTCTTAAGACACGTTAATCAACATTAACTCCCTATTTTATTGAACATCAAACACATCAACACTATTGTTGTATAATTTTAATGTAGATTCAAAATTGCTCATGTAATGTACTAAAACATAAGACTCAAATCTACTCTACTCATATGCGGAAGAAAATTCACGATCGAGAACACATATCAAAAACATGCATTATGATTTAACACACATACACAAAGACTTATCTAGGGGAAAGAAACTACTCAAAACCCCTTACTATTTGTATTGCATTAATCAAATAATTTGGATGAATACAATATGCTTTTCTCAACCCTCAGCTGAACATGCACTTGTATCTTCTACCCTTTGCCCAGCTAACTGACTTTGGCCAACAATTAGTCATTTTTCAAGCCCTCCAAACTCCTATTTCGTTATGTTGTTTGATGAGGAATTAGCCCCTATTAATTAGGTAAATTTCTCATTGAGAATCGCGCAATTCCTTTAGGCCCTTCTCTGACTACATGCATGACCTGTACAACTTGGAAAATTCTACAACTGATAGTACACTGCCCTTGAACTCAAATCTCAACTGGGTAACTCGGATTCCATGCATGCATGAGTTAATTTAGGCCGATTGATCAGTTAACTGGTTAAACATTGAAGATGCACCCCACTGCTAGACCTCCCATTAGTTCCTCCAACAGTTGGAACTAGTTTAACTGACCTTAACTCAATTTAACTTAATTAAATTGTTACAACTGAAATTAACTCAACCTGGGCTCCTAAAATTTAGGAATAATTGTACACAACTCAATTTCATGCCCCTGACTCGAATTAACTAAGATAATTGAGTGATAACAACTATTTCAACTCAATTAACTCATCCAAGTTATATATTGATGTGGAATTTCTATTTTCTCCTAATTTAATCAAAGGCAAAATTAAATTAGGAATTTCTTGTTGCATTTTTAACACTCCCTCTCAGCAAGAAAGGGATTATCAAACATCCCAATTCTGCTTCTATGGAATTCAAATTTTCTCCTTGACAAAGCCTTTGTTGAAATATCTGCATCATGTTCCTATGTTGGAATGTACTGCAACAACATGATCTGCCTCTACACACAATCTCATAGATGGTGGTACCAGATATCAATGTGTTTGGATCAATCATGAAAAAATGGATTCTCAAAGAGTTTGATACAACTTTGATTGTCACAGTAAATCACATTGGGATCCATCATCTGACCAAATAACCTAGCAAGATCTTTCTCATCCAGATAGATTTACAAGTTGCTTGACTGGAATCCATGTACTATGTTTCTGCTGAGTTGAGAGCAATGGATCTCTACTTCCTGTTGTACCAAGAAATTGTTGTTGACCCAACACTGAAAATTCCTCCTGAAGTGATCTTCCAATCTAATGGACTTCCTACCCAATCTACATCTGTGAAGCCTTACAACTTCACTCCCTATGTACGTCTATACCAAAGTCCAAACTGATTGGTGCCTCTAAGGTACCGTAGTACATGTTTAGCAGCCCTCCAATACAATTTGGGTAGTTGAACCATGGCTTGGCTCAATTGATTGATCGCATAATACATGTTTGGTCGTGTGTTCACCAAATACATGAGAGAACCCACCAACTGCCTGTACACGATAGAATCCACTTCCTCATCTGAAGTGGCATCCCCTTTCCTCCAGTTGATCACTAGAGGAGTATCCATGGGTTTGCATCTATCCATGTGGAATTTCTGAAGTATCTCGTTGGCATACTTTTCCTGAGAGACAAACAGTTCCCCTTCTCATTGCCATACTTCTAAACCAAGGAAATAGTGAAGCAATCCCATGTCCTTCATTTCGAACTCTCTTGCAAGGTACTCTTTGCAAGGCCTGATAAGTTTTTCATCACCGGTCAAAATCAAGTCATCGACATATAAGACTATAATAAAAAATTTACCTTTTACCAGAATGTGGTAAAGGTTTGCATGTGCTTCACTTTTGGTGAATCCCAACCCAGTGAGGTAGTTATCGATCCCAGTGTTTCAAGCATGGGGTGCTTGCTTCAGGCCATACAACGTTCACTTGAGTTGACACACATGTGACTCTCTGTCGAAGGTCTCAAAACCTTCAAGTTGTTCAATGTACACCTCCTCCTCAATAACTCCATTGAGGAATGTTGTCTTCACATCCATCTGGTGGATTTTCCACCTCATTTGTACAGTCAGAGCGATAATTGATCTAATGGAAGAGTAACTTGTTGCAAGAGAAAAGGTCTCTTCATATTCAATCCCTTCTACCTAAGAGTACCCCTTGGCCACAAATCTAGCCTTGTGCTTCTCGATGCTTCCATCTGCTACATGCTTTACCTTGAAAATCCATCTCAAACCCACCACTGACTTGTCTGCTGGTCTTGGGACCACTTCCCAAACATTGTTTCTGAAAATGGAATCATATTCCTTTACCATAGCATCAACCCATTTTGTATGCTCTATTGCTTCCTCAAATGAGGTTGGTTGTGTCTCTACTGCTCACTCATCAGAGCCATGCAGCCAGTGTATCGATCTAGTGACCTCCTTTGTCTGTGTTGTGATGTGAGTGCTCCCACATTCTCTCTAACATCTTGCAATAATCTGTCAGCTTCCATGGTCTGCTCCCCTCCTTCCCTAGATGCCTATGTTTGAGTGGTTTTCTCCACTCTCTTATCCTCTACTTGTGGTTGCTCCACATCTTCTTGAGGTTATTTCTTTGGAGTCAAAATATCCTGATATGCATGCAACTGAAGCTCCCTCTCAAGGGAACACTTCATTGCCTTCTCTTCATCGAACTTCACATCTCTATGAACAAATGTCATCCAGAGAGATGGCAGGTACACCCGATAGTTGTGAGGTGTATCATTGTACCCCACAAATAATCCCAACTCTGCTGTCAGCTCTAGAAGTTTCCTTGCTTCCTTGGAAACATGGAAATATACCGAGGATCCAAAGATCCTGAAGTGTGACACATCTCATTTCTTCCCTGAAAAAATCTTCTTCTAGTGTACTCATCCCAAGAATCTGATGAGGACTCCTATTCTGCACATATACCGTTGTGTTGCATGCTCCATCCCACAAGTGCAGAGGTAAGCCTTGATCATGCAACATCGCCCATGTTGCTCCCACAATACTCGTGTTCTTCCTCTCATCCACCCCATTCTGTTGTGGGTTATGGGGTGTTGTCAACTCCCATCGAATGCCTTCCTTTGCACATAAATTTTTAAACTCCACATATTCACCACCATTATCACTCATGAGAGCCTTCACTTTAAAGCCAGTTTCTTTCTTAACAAGTGCTTTAAATTCAACAAATTTTGAGAATGTTTGGTCCTTCTTCTGCATGAAGAAAATCTAGCACTTATGTGAGAAATCGTCTACAAATATAACAAAATACTTGTTCTTGGTTGTGGAGATTGTCGAGAAATTTCCACAGACATAAGAGTCGATCCTTTCAAGGATTTCATGCGCCATGCTATCCCGATCATTGAAGGTGGCTTTTGCGTACTTCCAAGGTACACCCTTTGCATGTATTTTGTTGCTCTAATGCTCCGTTGGGGAGGCCTGCGGTGATCTGTTGCATGATATTCAAATCTCCATGATGCAAATGACCAAGTCTTCTATGCCATAATTCATTGACATCTTGACTCTACACCTTCTCTTCCTTTGTGCTAAAAGCAACACAGTCTACCACACCCAACCTGTAGATGTTATTCACCCAAACCTCGATATTCTTCACTTGTCTTATGAATATATGTCTCAGGAATGCCTTTCCTTTGCTGAATATCACATCGTAGCCACGGTCTTCCAACACCGTGATGGAAACCAAATTCTTCTTTAGACCCGAAACAAACATCACATCCTTGAACCTAACATGGGAGCTATAATCCCTTTGCAAATTAACTATACCAATATCGGTCCTGCTATACCTCCCATCATCTCCCATCTCAATGTGGATCTGGAGGTCTTTCTCCTCCAAGTCACTGAATAAATATTTGTTCTTTGTCATATGGAATGAGGCATTGTTGTCGAGATACCAAACACTTCCCATCACTGTTCTTTCCATGCATGCAATGAGAATAAAATCAAGCTCGAATTGTGAGGCTAGAGCTTCACCTGCTGCTCCTCATGCGGTATTCTTGTTTGTTTTCATGTGTGGGAATTCGTGGCATAGTGCCCGAATTCATAACAGTGAAAGCACTTGATATTGAAAAAGTCCTTCTTCTTGCCCTCTTGACTGGAATCTCCTTTGGATTGGGATTTCTTCCCTTTACCTTTCTTTGCCTTTCCAACCAAGGCACAGTTCTCCTCATCCTCAATCTTGGATGAAGTCACGTCTCTATTGCTTCGCCTTACTTCTTCCTGTACTAAATCAGACCATAACCGCTCCCAACTTGGTAGTTTCTCTATACCATTTATCGAATCTTGATAACTATGCTAACTCTTGGGAGGGCCTAAAAGATCTACAACTACCAAATCTTCTTCAGGATAGTAACGCCGAGCCTGCGAAGTTCATCACGGCATTGTGTAAACTTGCTTAGGTACTACATAATTGTTTCATTCTTTTGCATCTTAATACTTTGAAGCTTGTCCTTGAGTGCCATCTTCATGTGGTCACTAATGTTCTTAAACAAATATGTAAGTGTTTTCCATATCACGAACAAAGTCTCTTTCCTATGGATATTTGAGACAATATGATCTCCCTCCAATATGATTCTCCTCGCTTTAGCCACATCCTTCTTCCATTAAGAAAGATCCTTGGCATCAGATGTTGGGGGTTTTGCTACATCTATCTTTATGTATTCTAACAACCCATTATCATCCAATACTACCTCCATGTGGATCTTCAATCCCACCAAATTTGTGTTCCCTTCCAAAGCATACTCGAGGCTCAGTTGATTAAAATCCATCTTCTCAATCCTGAATAAAACTTGCACCATTGATCTTCAAATTCTAACCTCTTGCAATGAAAACTTTGAATTCTCTTCTCTACTGTGAATCTAGCTTTGATACCATGTATAATTTTAATGCATATTCAAAACTTCTCATGTAATGTACTAAAACATAAAACTCAAATCCACTCTACTCATCTACGGAAGCAAATTCACAATCGAGAACACATATAAAAAACACGCATCATGATTTAACACACATGCACATAGATTTATATAGGGGAAAAAAATTGCTCAAATCCCCTTACTACATGTATTACTTTAATCAAAGAATACTATATGCTATGATCAAAATAATTTCCAATATCTTCATAAATAAATGCTAATAAATGCCACTTTTCCTTTCCAAAGCCTTAGCCATTTCCTTTTCCAAATTCCATAGCCATAATAAACCATATGAACACCCACACTAGGATGTTTTTCCCAAAATTCAGCTTGGAATATGTGTCCCATGACCATGGTTATTATTTTTCCTTTATCAAATTTTATTACATGGAATTTTCATGAGGGATGTTACATAATCCTCCCCCTTGGGGGAACACTGTCATCGATGTTCAACGAAACCTACAACCAAAAAGACTGTTGTAAGAAAAACATACTACCCATGGAGCTTTATAACTTAGGTTGTTGCAGCATTTACAATGACCAACCTACTGAGAAGCAAACCAACATGTCAACATAAAAAAATATAACATCATATTGACATGAAACCCATACCATGTATTGGAACTTTATCACATAACTCACGGCGGTATTTACATCCATATACATACATACCTATACCAAAACATCCAATCATATAACAAAGTCATATACCAAAACACATGCAAAAACATTCACTCAACCAATGAATAAGGAAGGATACATAGCCCGCATTTGATCTGCCATCTCCCATCTAGCTTCATCGGGCTGTTGGGTGTGTGTTATATTAGGCGAGCAGACCTACCTATGGTTTTGTGCACGGGTTTTTCACATGGTTTTGCGCATAATGGTTTTCTGTCCATGGTATTTTGTAGATCCGGTCAAGGGAGCTACAATTGTGTTCTAATCTAGGGTTAATGGATTGGGGTTTATGAATGCTTCGACATGTATATATATGTATTGTAACGTTGAAAGGAACATAATGAAAAATCAGTCTGGTAGTCCCAGTTTTTGGATCTAGGGAAAAATATCTATGTATATGTGTTTCATATTTATGTTCTCGCCATACTTTATTTTCTGTTTTTAAGAATTTGTTTGCAGGAAATTTCTGTACAGGGTTAAAACCTTCACGGGCCCAAAGTGCTTACACTACACTTTAACTTGCTAAATTGCTCGGTTCTGGAGCATGAGTGTCTTTCTATGCAAAATGCATTGAGTTTCCAGCTATAATTCTCCTTTTGGATCCACATGTAATACAAACTAGTCAATCACATGATCAACATCTTTAACATATTTTTTAAGCAATGACACATGGAAAATATCATGGACTTTCACTGGTGGAGGTAGTGCAAGTCGATAGGCTACTAGACCAATCCTTTCAAGAATCTTGAAAGGTCCACAAAACCGAGGTGCCAGCTTGGCACATGATCCAATCCGCAAGGAGCTCCTCTTCGGCTTGATGCATAAGTACACATGCTCCCCAACTTGAAAATCCTCAAACAACATGTTCAGATATGCATAAATATTCTTCATATCCTATGTTGCTTTCATATTCTTCTTGATTACAAGAATTTCTTGTTCCATTTCTTCCAACATGTTTGGTTCAATCAACACCCTGTTAACTGAATCATTCTAACTTATAGGAGTATTAGAAATCTTCCCATACAATGACTCAAACAAACACATCCTCAAAGATTCCTGATACATATTTTTGCAAGAAAACTCTACCAATGGAAGATACTCTTCCCACTTTCATTGTCGATGCATCACATACATCCTCAACATGTCGTCCAATATCCCGTTGAACTTCTTAGTATATCCATCTGTTTGCGGATGATAAGTTGTACTTAAGGCCAACTCTGTACCCAAACCTGCAAACAACTCCTTCCAAAACTTGGAAGTGAACTTCCCCAATGAAGACCTGTGATACATCATTCGTTGAGTATGTAAACTTCACTGGAATGAAGTGCGCTACCTTCCACCACAACAATGATGGAATCGTGCTGTCTATATGTCCTTGGTAAACCTGTGATGAAGTTTATGAAAATGACCTCCCATTTCCACTCTGGAATCAGAATCGGTTGTAGTATTCCACCTAGATTCTTACACTCTGCTTTGACCTGTTGAAAATCCAAGCACTTAGCCACAAACTCTGCTACGCCTCTCTTCAAATTTGGCCAATAGTAAAAATTATTCATTATTTTCAGTGTCTTCTGATAACCCGGGTGACCTGAATACAATTTCACATGAAACTCCCTCAATATCACCTTCTTGAGTTCACTGTTGTCTAGAAAATATATCGAGTCTCAACTTAATCAATCCATCTGCTATGAGACGATAGTCCACGTCCTCTGCACATGTACCTGTACCACTACATGTACTTGTACCTGTACGTGTACTTCGCTACAATCTATGCCTAAGCTCCACATACCTGACATCCTGTTGACCTGCCTGCAAGATCCTATCTTGTAGATCTGTCTCATGGGAACTCATATCTACTATATGATTCACCTGTATCTGACTACTAATAGCGTATGCAACCCTGTTCTCTTTACCTTTAATATACCTGATCACAAAGTCAAACTCACTGATCGTGGCCAACCATATATCTTGCATGGCATTCAAATTCAGCTAGTCAAATTGATACCGCAATCCACTGTGATCACTCATCAATACAAACCATCTTCCCAGAAGATAGTGCCTCCACATATTCAATGCATGAATAATTGCTACCAACTCAAGATCATGTTTTGGCTAGTTCTTCTCGTGGTCATTTAGTTTTCGTGACTCATAACATACCACCCGTCCTTCCTGCATAAGGACTCCACCAAGCCCTCTCTTACAAGCATCTGTACATACCACAAACTCTTTGTCTGAATCTGCGATATTTAAAACTAGAGCATGTATCAACAACTGCTTTAATTACTCAAAACGGGTTGTGAATTTCTCTGTCCATTCAAACTTCTTACCTTTCCTTTGCAATGATGTGATAGGATAAGCAATCTGTGAGAAATTCCTGATGAGAACTCTGTAATAACCTGCTAATCCCATAAATGAGCTTACCTAATCCACATTCCTAGGAGCTTCCCACTCCATGATGGCTCTTATCTTCTCTGGATCCACTGTTATTCCCTCCTTAGATACCACATGCCCTAAGTAGTCTACCTCTATATGAAAGAAACTACATTTTCTAAGCTTAACATACAAATGATGCTCTCTTAGCAATCTCAACGTTGCTGCTAAATGTTCGACATGCTCTTACTCATTCTTAGAATATACCAATATATCATCAATGAATACAATAATGAACTTGTCTAGATAAGGACGAAACACACTATTCGTCAAGCACATAAAAGTGCCTAAATAATTAGTCAAACCAAATTGAACTACAAAAAACTCATATTGTTCATATCTAGTCCAAAAATTTGCCTTGTGAATGTCATCTTCTTTAATTCATACATGATGATATCCTGATCTCAAATCAATCTTCTAGAACATTGCTTCTCCCTTGAAATGATCAAACAAATCATCAATCCTCGGTAATGGATACTTGTTATTGATGGTCACCTTGTTCAACTTCCTGTAATCGATGCATAACCTAAGAGTACCATTCTTATTCTTCAAAAACAATACCGGTGCACCCCAAGATGATACACTTGGCCTAATGTATCCCTTGTTAAGCTTTTCCTTTAAGTACAACTTCAACTCTAGCAACTCCGGAGTGCTCATCCTGTATGGTGCTTTTGATGGTGGTGTTGCCCCTGGTACCCACTCAATATATTAGTCTACTTCCCTGTGAGGTGGCAACTCTGAAATATCTTCAGGAAATACATCCTGAAACTGCTGTAGAACTGGATACCTTCTCAATACATATGCATCCTAAACTTCTTTACCTTTGTCACTGGAAATGTGCACTGCAAATAACACACACACTTTCTTGCGAATATGTTTTTCCTGCATAGCTGTCACCATCCTAATCGAGGTTGCTTTCTTCTTACCTCGCAAGACTCTTTGTTCCCCATTTTCATCAAAGCACTCAATAGCCTTGTCATAAAAATCCACCTTTTTCCTATGAAGATACAACCAGTCCATACCCAAAATCATGCTATACGATCCTAACGGCAATACATTTAGATGTGTTGAGGTAGGCATATCATTCAATTCAAATGCACAAGCTCTTAACCAATGATGAAATATCTTCTTGGTAGCTATATCCAACTGCACTAACCAAGATTCTGCATGCACTTATTTATTCAAACCACACTTATCCACTAAGTCAGGGTTAAAATAGGGTCAATCAAAATAGAAACAACTTGATCACAAAGCTTACCGCCCATCTCGATAATAGATGCTTGGTGATCCGCCTGCTTGTTATCCAGCGCTGCATAGATCCTAGGAATACTTTTTCCAACCTCTCCCATTGTTTGTACCTCCTGAGTACTGTATATCTCCGGTCTACCACCCTTATGTTGTGGACAATCTCTCCTATGATGATCCCCTCGACAATTCCAACACCGCATGGGCTCCCTATTTTCACTCTTATTCTACTCCTCATGTCGAAGTCCATGTCCTCTTCCAAATGTATTGAAATTCTTAGGTGGCGTGACATTCTCTTTATTACTTGTGTCCTGAGGCCTTGCCCGTTTCTTATCCCATTTCCATTTGTTCTTATCATTAAATTTCCAATCATGCTTAGTTTTAGATATGTTCTTCGATTTCTCATAACAATGCTTTATTTTCTGGATGGCCCCCTCCAATGATCTAGGCTCATCAAACTCAATCATGTGTTTGAATGTTATCGGCAACCCACTAATGAATCTTTAAATCTTGGCCTTCTCCTCCTTGAGGTAAAGAACATACCTCAACAACTCCATGAATCTTCTAGTGTACTCCTCATTGGTCATAAATCCTGTCTTTAGCTCATAAAACTCTTTTGTCCTGTCGTCATAGTATCTCTCTGATAGATACTTCTTCCTGAATACTCTCTCAAATTCACTCCAAGTCGATTCCTCCTCATAAATATCTCCAACGTTATTTGCATCTTCCCACTAGATATATACTTTACCTTTAAGACTGAATGTAGCTATTTTGGCATTCATGTTCTCTGAGTAATCATGTAACCTTAAGAAATTATTCATTCCAAGCAATCGTGCTTCTACATCCTGTGATTTCTTCATCTCTCCATCAAATGTAGGTGGATTTTCTTTTTGAAACTAATCTGTAAAATATCCCTTATCACTCCTCCTATAAGGATGATAATGATGATGATCATAGTGTCTGTCAAAACCAGAACTATAATAGTACATGTGTCTATCACCTCTCTTATTTGGAGTGTCCAAGAACCTGCCATATCTGATTGTGTCATCTCTATTCGACCTGCGTCCACCATGAGACCTACTTCCATATGCCCCATTAGTCCTATCCTCCTATCCATAGCTAATCCAGAGTTGTACCTGTCGCAAGAACTCTGATAAACTCTGAAGGATCATTGCATTAACCTCTGCTTGTTTCTCCTGTGCCTATATGATTTTCTCATTATTTTCTTTGAAACTCCTTATTTCTTCCTTCAAACTCCTCAATGTTTCTACTAATGCGTTAATCCCCCAGTTGCTCCCTTGACATGGGAATGAGTGTAGCTGGGACCCTCCAGTCGCTCCCACAGCATGGGTATGCATGCAACTGGGGAATTTCCAAGGTAGTTATGTGCCTTTGACTCCGAGTTTTGTACCACTTTTTTAGGCCCAGGGCTCAGGTCACTTCCCAAAAATTCATGACACTTCTAAGAATGGAAGATAACAATGAAATAATGATATAAATTCAATTACTTGAACAAGGAATTGACTGGACCCCTACTATCCATGACAGGGATTTCGTCAAACATGTCACAAATATGTAATCTACAAGTTTAAACAACATATATGAGCATATGGGTCTCATACTTATCTGATAATCGCTAAGAAGCATTGATGCCTCATCACATTAGTTGCATTATCATCTATTAGGTCATAGATTCATTATTCATTCATTTAAAAATCAAAACATGATGAGAGCCATACATCATCATTGTCACCAACATATTCATAACTAGCATATAAACAACAAAAATGACAAGCATAAAACAAAAATAGAAGCCACATAATAACAAGCATATTTACCTATCAATATAAGGAAAAGAGCTATTATTTCCATAATCAAAATGCAAGAAATTTAGGGACTTCCACGTACCACCTGAACATAGACATGGTTGAGCCGAATCTCTTTTCATCCAGTCACTCTTGTGCCATGTTCCAAGCATGAATGTGGGATATCATAAAACACATCAATAAAAACCAAACCAGGGATTCGAGAAGCCAAACAACTTCCACCCTCCACCAATGATTCCACCTCACGATCTGACATCGCAAACCATCATTGGATTGGTCTCTACCCAAGCTGTCCAAGGCTCCGGAGCATTTGTTCCAACCAAGGATCTAGGACTAGTAACTCAACCCACAACTGTTGTCAGGATCCAGAGCATTTGTCCAACCAAGGATCTAGGACTACTAACTCAACCCACCAAGGGCTCTAGAGCATTTGTCCAACCAAGGCTCCAGGACTAGTAACTCAACCCAAGCTATTACAGGGCTCCAGAGCATTTGTCCAACCAAGGCTCCAGGAACTAGTAACTCAACCCACAAATAAAGCAACATGAGAACCAACCAGAAAACAAAAGGAAATGAACCCACAACACCATGGTTATCCAAGAAATGGAAAGTCTAGGAAATACCATTGTCAATCCAGGAAATCCTCCATGCCAATGACAGATTATGACAAAGAGACCACATGCATATGCAATGAAAGCCAAAACTAGTGAGGAAAACATACATGCAACTCGGTACCTGCAAGAAAAACCCAACCCACAGCTAAATGAACATGAGAATCAACCAAAAACCAAAAGGAAATGAACCTACAACACCATGGCTATCCAGGAAATTGAAAGGCTAGGAAATACCACTGTCAATCCAGGAAATCCTCCATGCCAATGATAGATCATGACCAACAGACCACATGAATATGCCATGCATGCCAAAACTAGTGAGAAAAGCATACATGCAACTAGGTACCTGCAAGAAAAACCCATTGTAGCTGCTATCCCAATGTCCTCTTTCATTTTCTTGCTCTTCCTTTTGTTTCTTTCTCCAAAATTCCAAGTATGCCACACTCCTCCAAGAGTGCTCCAAGAAAAATCTAAGTGTCCAAGAGTATGAGAGGGAGAATAGAGAGAAAGAGAGAGCTCCAAAACTGAACTGATCCTCAAAAGCCTTTTTATTAATGAGGCCTCTAATTTCTTCAATTTTCCGTTACTTTCCTTCATTTTCCTCCTCACATGCAACCTGTGACCTTTCACCTCCCTTTTCTCCTCTTCGTCAAGTTCTGGAAATATTGTTTGAACTGGGAGCTTGTCACCTATAACCTTCTTTAAGCATGAAACATGGAAAACTGGGAGCACTCGGGAAGATGCAAGAAGCTCCAATTCGTATGCCATAGTACCAATCTTTTGCAACAACTTGTAAGGACCATAATACTTTGGTGATAATTTATTATCCTTCTTCGCTTGCTTGAGGGACATTTGTTTGTTTGGTTGTAGTCGTAAAAATACCTAGTCGCCTACATCAAAACTTCTTTCGATGTGATGTTGATTTTCCTATTGTTTCATTCGATTTTGTGCCAAAGTGAGGTTATCCTTTAAGAGTCGGAGAACTTGTTGTTTATGCTCGATGTGATCTTCCACAGCTTGAACCTTAGAATTTTCTCTTAAATATGATGTGATGGACGGTTGATGATATCCATAAAGTGCCATAAATGGGGTCATTTTTACTGCAGTATGGAAGGAAGTGTTATACCACCATTCAACTAGAGGTAACCACTTGACCCATTGTGTCTGTTTATCAGATAAAAATCAACGAAGATATCCTTCCAAACATTTGTTCACTATCTTAGTTTGCCCATCAGATTGAGGATGATATGATGAGATATGAGCTAATTGAGTAACCAAACAAGAAAATAGTTCTGTCCAAAAAATTCCTGTAAAAATTGGATCTCTGTCGCTTACAATGATCTTTGGGTTTCCATGTAGCTTTTGAATTGTTTCCATAAATGCAGTAGCAACTGCACCGACTTTAAATGGATAAGATAATGCACAAAAGTGTGCATACTTCCAAAGTCTATAAACTACCACCATGATGACAATATTTCCTTCGGACTTGGTAAACCTATGATAAAATCCATTGAAACCTCCTCCAAATGTTGACTTGGAATGGATAAAGGTTGTAACAAACCCGGGGTCATAATTGTCTCAACTTTATTTTGTTGGAAAACCAAACATTCTGCCACAAACTTTTGAATATCAGATTTAAGGCCATCCCAAAAAAATTCCTTCTTGAACCTGTGGTAACTTTTTAAAAATCCCGAGTGCCCTCTTAAGGGAGAGGTGCACAATTCCAAAATAATCTTTTGTTTGAGTTGGGGATTCTTACAAATATATAAGTGACCTTTGTACCATAATGAATCATTTTTCCAGCTAAATGTTTCAGATGTACTAGGATCTTGCTAAATTTTTTGAATGAGTGTCCACAACTCTTCATCATTCTTCCATTCATCCCTTGCTTCAGTTATCCACTCAGTTTGGATAATAGAAATGGAAAAAAGCAATGCTTCCACATCTTCATCCTTTCTTGAGAATGCATCTATAGCAACATTTTTCTTACCTTTTTTGTAGATCATTTCAAAGTCATAACCCAACATCTTTGTGACCCATTTACAAAGGGAAATGGGTATGAATCCATTAGTATCCTCCACTTTATCATGTTTTGGGACCAAAGTAACGAAGGTGGTGTTAAGAGCTTTGAGAATGGAACAAGATCTCCTGGACCCTTCCATCGCTTACCATACCTCTTGGCCCACTATGGACCAACATGCATGAAATGATTCTATAGTGAAACCATCCGAACTAGGGTTATTATTTCCCGACATCAGCTTGATAATCGCTTCCACTTCCTTAGGGGAGATTTCTTGTAGTAGTGCCTATTTTTAATCTGTAGTGACCAAAAAAAGGATGTGCTTGATCATTTGTTGGATTTCCATTGACCTGTTTTGAGTAGGTTGTGTTATAATATTTTGATAAGAGTGAGCAAGCTCGCGAGTAATCTCTTGATATTCTAACAATTTTTCTCCTACAAAGTTATTGATGGAAGATATGTGATTATGACGCCAATGTTAGAGCATGGATTTGAAAGAAAGCAATATTCCTCGCCCCTTCTTTAAGCCAGTGAACCTTTGATCTTTTTTGTCATATAAATTCTTCTTGTTTATTGTGCTCTCTAAGCTCATTAAGGGTAATGGATTCTTCCGTGATTAATGCTTCTATGATTAATGCATCTCATCGACCATAGAGAATGGCTTCTTGCTGTATGGCCTCCATTTTTTGTTCCAGTATGTGTTTCTCCTCCAGAATGTTGCAAAATTTGGTTTTGTTCTAGCATTTGTGCTACTATTTTATGAATTTCTATTTTTGTTGGAGTTTTTACATAGAAGAGATTTCCAAAGCTTCCTCTTTTCCTCACCACTACTTTATGTTTTCCTAGAAATCAGGACGATGGAGCAAAAAATTCTTGAAGCGAAAAGGCCTACTATGAGGTATAGATTGAATTTCTATACTTGGGCATATAGGCTAGTGGTCCAAGCCATGCCTCAAAAGCATGGAAGGTTCCAAAAGGATGTCCTAGGCCATGATAGATAATGTGACTAAAAAGTGGTCCAATTTTAAGTCCACTTGTTGTGCCTCTCCTCTTCCATTGTTCCAGGTGAAGATTCTGTTGATGGTTTTAAGATCAATTAGATGCGGGTTTGCCATTGTGTCTTATAAGAGAGCATAGTCTGAATCAAGCCAACATATTCCTCCATGCTTTTCATCCAAAGATTTGATGAGAATGAATTCCCCATAGAGGATCCATGGGGAAGGGGAGAAGATATTATGTTCTCGCGAGTGATTGGAGAAAAGAAGGCTTATCCTTAGGAGAGGTTGGGTCATATACGTAGAAAGAAAGCAGGTCTTAGTAGATCCAATGAACCAAAATTGGACAGGAAGGATGTGAAATGAAACAAACATATATAAAATTTGAATTTCCTAGGTGTTCCATATGATAACAAGGCCCCTTGAGTGTCCTTGGGCATCTATAGAAATCAAACAACCAAATTTGCCACATTTAATTATTATACTGGAAATGGATTCGCTAAAATTTTTGGTCTCTAGGATCATCATTCTTACAAGATTTTCAGATTTCCATTTTTCTTTGAGGTGCCTCTACTTTCCTTTGCAATTGAGGCCTCTAATATTCCATGAGATGATATTTATTTTGGGCGTATGCTAGAAATAGGGAAAACATTCGTTATTGTCTTTGTGTGTCTTGAATTTATCAGCATACCCCCCAATTCATCGAGAAGTTGAAGATTTGATTTTCAACCATATATTTTTTTTCTTTTCTGTGCGACTTTGTTGAATCATTCAAAGGTTTCGATTGAACCGCAAGTGGTCATGTGTTGGATTGACTAGAGGCATATTTTAGGCTAGAGTGGCAAGGTTTGAAATATGCCCGGTCGAGTAATTTGACTTGGTGTGATAGGCCCAAATACCTTTTCTGTTTATTATTAATTAAATAAATTAAACATGGGATGAGTCAAAGGGACATTGATTTAGGGTTGGGGAGGCAAAATTCTTGGGATTTGGTTGACTAAGACAACCATGAAGGCTAAAGGTTGATAGGTGTTCACCAAAGGGACTTTCCAGCAGAGGGGGACAACAATTTAGGAAGATAGTACAAGACAACAAAGAATCAATTGGTGATTGGACCACATAGTTGGTAACTGGACTACACAGTGGTGATCTTGGAAACCACTCCGTAACAAGAATTTCAGTGCCAAAAAAAAAAAAAAAAAAAAAAAAAAAAAAATTAAGGGGAGAAGGAGACATGTTTCACTATATTGTTGGCCTAGGGAGAGTCTTACAAAATATAAAAATTGATTGGGAAGAACTAGGGGAGAGATGTATAATGTTGTGCAAGGACCAATAATTGTTATAGTACTGGTCCCACCAACCCACCAGAAATTGAGATATATGCAACCAATAATTAAGCAAAAATAAAAACATTAAGTCCAAATATATTTTAAATTATATCCAAAATTTCCCAAAACATTGACTCGGCCCATAATTGTCCATAAATAGTTTGTTAAGTATTAAGAGTACAAATCATATTGTCTCAACTAGAAAACTCATAAAACCATTAATCCTTACAAAATGGTATATTCCAGAAGTACAAAGTAGCAGTCACTTCAACACCAATGATCATAACTGATGCTATATATCCCAATTGCATATCCATACCTGCACATAACAAAAGTTAATGTATGTCAGCCATAATTGTTGTGTTATTCAACATTTAAACCCATTGTGTTCAATAAATGACACCCACCCAATAAGAACATTTAAACCCATTGTGTACAATAAGTGACACCCACCCAATAATATAAATAAATGACATTCAAGCTATTCTATTTCCCATTAAAATGGATCAACGCACATGGATAAAAAAAAACAAATTCCCAGCCATTGGATCACATCAAATTCAATCCTTATCACACATGCAAAATTAAACCATTTCAACCCATGTCCATCATTTCCACCAATTAAATTCAACTTCAAAAAACTCTAAAAGAAGTTCAACCGTTGCTGAAGTTGCATGTTTCACATTCAAACTATTCACTAGCCCTGGAGACAAACCAACACAAAACACACCCCAAAACATTTCACAGTATATTCAGGTTAGTTTTTTCAATTACAACACAATTTTCTTACAGTTTTATTTTCATTTATGAGTATTTATTTTAGTTTTCTTACACTTTTATTTTCATTTATGAGTCTTTATTTCAGTTTTCTTACAATTTTATTTTCATGAAAATATATTATTTTTTCTATTTTCCTACATTCTGAATCATTTTCAAGTTGACTAGAAAATACGACGCAACCATAATGCAGAGTATTGGCTAGTATGGCTAGCTATAGATGAAAAAGAACAAAACTCATTTATAGTTGAACACCAATTCATCTCAAGTTCTAGACATTCATCCCAAGTTCTAGACATCCATCCCAAAGCGAAAAAAATGTTATAAAAACTGGTTCCTCTCATTCAGAATTAATTGGAAAATGAACTAGCTCCCAGAGACAATTTAAGAACAAGTAGATGACCAACTGAATTAACAAGGAGACTCCACACAATTCCCTGAAAAGGTTGTCTAGGCTTTATAGCATAAATTAATGACAAAATTGCTATCAGTGTCAGACTTGGAATGGGAATGGAAAAAATAGACGTACACAGTTTTGGTGGGTACACAGTCCATCAAGTAAACTGATGTGAAATTTGCTTCTACCTAATATGACCAATCCAAGTTTGATTCCTCAATCATGTTGTGCACCATTTCCATAATGATACACTTCTACCTCTCAGCAACATCATTTTTTTGTGATGTATATGCAAAATTCAGGTAACGTTCAAGTGTTGGTGAATGCCATGCACTTTCAGAATGTTAGATCTACATTGGTGGGGCCATGGTTACGCCATTCCCTCTCTTTCACTTCCTCCATTTGCTTAGATATTTTCATTAGACTAGGCGATATTTCATGAAATATGATGATAGAGGATGTTGTGCATTAACATTATCTTCTCATGACCAATAATCCTCTAATATTATGCGTGTAAAGCCTGAGGGATGAATTATCTAGATTGCAACTTGTGTAATATATCTGAGGCATGGTTAATGCTTATGATGCATGTCAATGTATGCTTCTTCAATTGTTATGTGCTAGAGTCCTTATCATGAGATCCCCATTATCCATACGAAGCATAACACCGATATAAATCACTGAAAACTCTTTCATCAGTGTATTCTATCCTTTGATTTGAGTTGAGGAGATGAATGTGGCAACCAGATTGTCACTCCACATGGGCTTTGAATTCTTTGAAGATTTGAAAGGATTGATCTTTTGTCTTCAACTTGTATACCCACATTTGTTGCCAGTGATCATTTACAAAAATATGAAAATATTGGACTGCACTAACACTAGGTTTCATGGGTCCACAGAAATCAATGTGCACCAGGTCCAATGGAGCAATTTCCCAATATGTACTTGTGGGATTTATGTTCTTTTCTCTGTCTAAAAAACTAGAGAAAAAAGCATGTCTTTTTCAATGAGGGAAGGCCTCTCACCATATTAGTCCTACTAAGTGCAAGCAAGTATCCAATAGGTTTATAAAGTTTGTATTTTTGACAATGAGAGGTTGGTTGTTGCTATAAATAACAACTTGTCAATACCATTTAAAACAACAGAGTAAACAGATTGCAGAAAAAAAAAATTCACCAAATTCTGACCAAAACAATGATCTTTGTCATTTGTCTCAGTTGCATTTCTCTCAATTGCATTTTTTATCAATGTTATCAATAGTTATAGGCAATGCACTTTATAACTAAGTCCAAGAATAGAGCTAAGGCTACCCTCAACAATAGAACAACTTGCAAAATTACCATGTCTTCCCAAATCCAAACCTAGGGTGTCTATTAGTGTCTCCAACCTTGTTGGACTTTAAATGGAGACTTTATAGTTTTCAAGAGTTAAGGATTTAATTTAATTCAAATAGTAGTAACTAGACCAGAACAACATCAAGATATTGAGCTGACCATTATGAATTTTTTTACAACTCAATGGTGAGATATCAAGTCTAATGGGAGTGAAAATGGCTGGAAATTAATGACTACTAAATATTTTTGGCTACCAAATATTCATAGAGCACAAATTCACTCAAAATTACAAAGCTTCATTATAAAATGTAGAGTATGTATATAGCTCTCTGCTACATGCGACACTTTTCCATAACTTCTTTCCAAAAAAAATAATGCCAGCATACAAAATGCCAATACATAACCCTATAATAAACTCAATTAATTAAAATCACAATATCATCATCTCTACAAAACAACTCTCAAAATCAATCATCCCTCTCGAGTCTCAGTACAACAACCAATAGTCAAAACAACACTCACTCACACATACAACAAATATACTGATGACAACTCTCTTGCTCAGCCATATGCAACATGACAACAATGATCTCTGCACATCACTACAGCCCTTCATAAAATATACCCTCACCATACAAATCACAATATCATCATCTCTACAACACAACTCTTAGAAACTATAACTCTTAGAATCTGTTGAAAGAGGAGCAAAAAAACTAATTACATTCAAAACCTTAGAACAACAATTTTTGAAAGAGAAACAAAAAAACAGAAAGATAAAAAATAGTGATTCCAATAATTACATTCTCGCCATGGAGAGGAGGGAAACACAACATATCAAATATTCAAACCCTTTACCACAACCAGAGCTAACTAGATCTAAATATTCACCCCCAATTTCAAAGTCGAGCCCCTACCAATATAATTGAAATATGAAATGACTAACAACCACCATACTAGCAATAAAAACAAACTGTTGTGAAACCAGCTCCAAAAATAGAAGAAAAGAGATATCAACGCCTTAGAAATAAACCACTTCAAGGGGGCAACCTCCAATACATTACATGAATGAACTATTCTTGGATGATACAAATGACCAAAACCTCCTTCTATATATAGGATTCCATGGGGCCACAATGTAGTCCTATCCGACCTAACAATAATAATTTAAGGGCATAATAATAACAATATTGGGGTTACAGGGGTACAACAATAACAATAAGGGGGGCTACACTAACATAATAAGGGACTACACTATTAATATAGGAACCTAACATGCCCCTCTCCTTCAAACAAGTGTTGTCCTCAATGCTTGAGTAGCTCCGGGTGCTTTTGTATAAAATTCTCATCCTCCCATGTAGAATATTCAATGGGTAAGTTCTTCCATTTGATGAGATACTTTGAAATTGATTGATTTCGTAGTTGTTGAGTTCTTGTTTCCGTGACTGCTTCAGGTTCGAATATCGTTTTTCCTTCCTCATCAAGTTCTGGCAATATTATTTGAACTGGAAGTTATCCCCTATAATATTTTTTAAGCATGAAACATGGAAAACTAGACGCACTCGCGAAGAAGCAGGAAGCTCCAATTTGTATGCCATAGTACTAATATTTTGCAAAACCTTGTAAGGACCATAGTACTTTGGTGATAATTTATTATCCTTCTTAACTTGCTTGAGGGACATTTGTTTTTATGGTTATAGCCGTAAAAATACCTAGTCTCCCACATCAAAACTTCTCTCACTGCGATGTTGATCTGCCTGTTGTTTCATTTGATTTTGTGCCAAATTTAGTTTATCCTTTAAGAGTTGGAGAACTTCTTGTTGATGCTCGATGTGATTCGCCACTGCTTGAACCCTATAATTTTCCCTCAAAGAAGATGTGATGGATGGTGGATGATATCCATAAAGTGCCATAAATGGGGTCATTTTTGCTGCAGTATGGAAGGAAGTGCTATACCACCATTCAGCGAGAGGTAACCACTTGACCCATTGTGCTTGCTTATCAGATACAAAACAATGAATATATCCTTCAAAACATTTATTCACTATCTCTGTTTGACCATCAAATTGAGGATGATAAGATGAGCTATGAGCTAGTTGAGTACCCAAACAAGAAAATAATTCCGTCCAAAAATTTCCTGTAAAAATGTGATCTCTGTCACTTACAATAATATTCGGGTTTCCATGTAGCTTTTGAATTGTTTCCATAAATGCGGTAGCAACTGTACTCACTTTAAATGGATGAGATAATGCACAAAAGTGTGCATACTTGGTAAGTCTATCAACTACCACCATGTTGACGCTCCTTCCTTTAGACTTAGGTAAACCTGTGATAAAATCCATTGAAATCTCCTCCCAACGTTGACTTGAAATGGATAAAGGTTGTAGAAGACCCAGGGTCTTAATTGTCTCAACTTTATTTTGCTGGCAAACCAAAAATTCTGCCACAAACTTTTGAGTATCAGATTTAAGGCCATCCCAAAAAAAATATTTCTTCACCCTGTGGTAAGTTTTTAAAAATCCTGAGTGTCCTCCTAAAGGAGAAGTGTGCAATTCCAAAAGAATCTTTTGTTTTAGTTTGGAATTCTTGCAAATATATAAGCGATCTTTGTACCATAAGGAATCATTTTTCCAACTAAATGTATCATATGTACTAGGATCTTGCTGCAACTTTTGAATGAGAGTCCACACTTCTTCATCCTTTTTCCATTCATCCCTTGCTTCGGTTATCCAATCTGGTTGGATAATTGAAATGGCATAAAGCAATGCTTCCACATCTTCATCCTTTCTTGAGAGTGCATATGCAACAACATTTAACTTCCCTTTTTTGTAGAGAATTTCAAAGTCATAACCCAACATCTTTGTGACCCATTTTTGCTGCTCTTCTGAAGATAGTCTTTGTTCCAAAAAGTGTTTAAGACTATCATGTTCATTTTTTACCTTGAAGTGTCTTCCCATTAGGTAAGGTTTCCATTTCTTTAGTGCATGTAGTATTGCCAACATTTCCTTCTCATAAATAGCGTTTTGTAAATACTTTCCTTTGATTGAACGACTTTCAAAAGCAATGGGTCTTCCTTCTTGCATTAAAACAACACCAATTCCATTTCCCGAGGCATCACATTCCACAATAAAGGTTTTTGTGAAGTCTAGCGTAGCTAAGACTGGTGCTAGGCACATTGCCTCTTTAAGATGTTCATAGGCCTTATTTGCTTCAGGAGTCCATGAAAATGCATCTTTCTTCAATAGTGTTATTATAGGTGCTGCTATTCTCCCATAATTCTTAACAAACTTGCAATAATACCATGTTAACCCGAGAAATCAGTGCAACTGCTTATGGTTGTGGGGACTTTCCATTCCTTAATGGATTTAATTTTGTTAGGGTCTACCTTAACACCCTCATGAGATATAATATGACCCATATATTCCACCTCTTGTACTCCAAAGAAACATTTGGATGTTTTTGCATATAATTGTTTCTCCTGCAATAGTTTGAGCACGCTGTCAACATGTTCAACATGATCCTTCCAAGACCTATTGTAGATTAGTATATCATCAAAAAATACTAGCACAAATTTTCTAAGGAAGGGTTTGAAAATGGAATTCATCAACCCTTGAAATGTAGAAGGTGCATTGGTAAGGCCAAAGGCATGACCAAAAATTCATAATGACCCTCATGAGTTCGAAATGTTGTTTTTAGAATATCTTCAGTCTTCATTCTAATTTGATGATATCCTGAATGAAGATCCAACTTGGTAAAATAAATTGCTCCATGTAATTCATCCAATAATTCATCAATCACAGGAATGGGAAATTTATCTTTAATGGTGAGCTTATTGAGGTCCCTATAATCCGGACACATTCGCCATGATCCATCCTTCTTGTGTACCAATACTACAGGAGCAGAGAAAGAACTTTGACTAGGTTGAATTATACCCGCCTCTAACATTTCTGCAATCATGCGTTCAATTTCGCTCTTTTGGAAGTAAGGATATCTATAAGGCCGAATGTTTGGAGGAACACTTCCTGGAATCAAATGAATAGCATGATCATGATCACGAATAGGTGGGAGTCCTTTGGGAGTTTCAAACACCTTGGAATGATTGTCCAAGACTTGTTGGAGATTTGCAGAAATAGATGATTTTGATGTTGAAACTTCTAGTGAGCATAATTGTGCAATTACGCCTCGCTGTTCTTTCTTTAGAAGCTTTGTCATGACATTAGAGCTTATTATCCTTCCTGGCTTCCCCGCAATACCCCGTAATTCAACTTCCTTTCCTTCTGAAAAAAATTTAAAGAAAAGTTCTTGAAAATTAAAAGCTACCGTCCCCAAAGATTGTTACCATTGTACTCCTAGTACAACATCGGCACCTCCCATAGGAATGGAAAGAATTGGACTATTCAATACATATTCCCCCATAGTTAGCTTGATATTATGGCATTTTCCAGAGCAATTTATAGTTCCTCCATTTGAAACCATCACTTGACATTCTGGTGCTGGGTATAGGAAACAATTCAATTCCTTGGCTACTTTACAATGAATAAAATTATGGGTACTACCCGAATCAATCAACACTATTACCTTTTTCTTCTTGATATGTCCTTCTATCTTGAGAGTTTGAGGAGTGGTAATTCCTGCCAATGCATTACATGATATGGTCAGACTCATTTCTTCTTCTGCTATGGTTTCTTCCTGGTTTATATCCTCTACTTTTGAAGTTTCTTCTTCATTTTCTTCCTCCTCTTCACAATCTATGTAAAATAATTTCTTCTCAACGCACTTATGACCTTTAATGTATTTGCTATCACAACTATAACAAAGCCCTTTTGCTCTTTTTTCTTCCAATTGTTGTGGTGTCAACCTTATAGGTTGTGGAAGTTTAGGAGTAGCAACACTTCCATCTTTATAGATGTGAGTGGTAGGCTTCCTTGTCGCCATAATTTTACATTCAATTTGTATTGCCAACCTGAATGCCTTCTCCAATGAATCAGGTTCCCAAACGTGAACTTCATGTTGGATGTTATCCCTTAAAGTTCCTATGAAGACATCAATCCTGTGTTCCTCTGGAATATCAGTTACCCTTATATTCAATTTTTGGAAGTCCTCAATGTGATCCGCCACTGAACCCTTTTGTTTGAGATTGATCAATTAGCTAAAAAAGGTGTTGCTCTTTGTATCCTCATAATGTGCTATCATTTCCTTCGTAAAAATTGACCAAGTGACAATTTGTTTACGGGAGCAAAGCCATCGATACCATACAAATTTATTTTGTTCTAAATGTAAAGTTGCAATGCACACCTTTTGTGTGTTTTACACATTATTGAGATCAAAATATTGGTCCATCTGTAGTATCCATGTTACGGGATCCTTGCCATCAAACTTCCTCATATCCATATTTGGAATATGGTGGTTCTTCAATCCAACATTAGAGTTTATGAAATCAAGATTAACATGTATTTTGTTCTCATCATGAGTTTCCTTTACTATCTTTTCGCCATTAGGAATCATTTATTGTATCAACTTTGTCAAACCTTCCATGTCTGCTTTTAGATCATTCTTCATGTTTTCCATGTTGTCTTTCATTTTTTCTTCCATGTCCTCCATCTTAGCTTCCACGCCATCCATCTTAGCTTCCATTCCTTTCTTCAAACCATCCATATTATTCTTCAAACCATCCAACTTCGCTTCCACGCCTTTCTTCAAAACTTCCATTTCATTTTTTGCTGCTCTTTGCGAGAGCGAAATTTGGTGCACTTTCTCTTGTAATTTTGATAGATCATGTTGCAATTCTTCATCTTCATGAGTCATAGTAGAGCCTTATGAAGGCTCAATGGGTGTTGAATTATTTTTACGGGGCATTTTTTAGAACCCATTACTGATATCTATTCTACAATATTCCCTTGGAATCAATTCAAATTGATTCTTCAAACAAGACTTATGCAATTCGGAAAAAAATACACACCTTTTTCTTGATTTTGAGGAGCTTGATATTGAAATTAGATTATCTCTGTGATTGCGGCTCTTCAATATCTGAAATTTGGCACTGAGATAGCCCTTTAAATCCTCTTTCGAATGCCACAAGTCTGACTTGATTTCGATTCTTCAAGTCAAATTTATGTCCAATCTCCCACAATGACCTAATTATGGACTGGTTCAGTAGAGTGAACTTGTATGACTTGCCACGTGTCACTGTTTCGCCCTTCGGCTCTAAAATTGATAGCAAAGAAACTAAATTCAATGTAATTGCAACCACTTTTGACGACACTTTAATCCGATCCTCAAAGAGAGAGAGTTATGAAGCGTTTCCCATGATCACCTCTTTGAAATGAAATTCAGGATCCTGAAAAAGCACTACCTTCCACAGATCATATCTCAGAAAATATTACGAACCAAGCTTTGAAATTTTGCGACGCGTTTCCTCAGGATTTCGGCTTCGCGCCCTAAAACTTTCAGATTTTTGACCTTCGTAGAAAAAAAGTTATAGCAAAAATGCCACGATGACCTATTTAGAGCAGCGAAACCCTAGAATCCAAAGTTATGATACCAAATGTTGTAAAACCAACTCCAAAAATAGAAGAAAAGAGATATCAACGCCTTAGAAATAAGCCACTTCGAGGGGGAAACCTCCAATTCATTAGATGAATGAACTATTCTTGGATGATACAAATGACCAAAACCTCCTTCTATATATATGAGTCCATGGGACCACAATGTAATCCTAGTCGACCTAACAATAACAATTTAAGGGCACAATAATAACAATATTGGGGTTACAAAGGTACAAAAATAACAATAAGGGGGGCTACACTAACATAATAAGAGACTACACTATTAATATAGGGACCTAACACAAACCATATAATGCAGCATAACATATTACATTATCAGTCTTCCAGAAAAACAGCATCAGTCTTCCAAACATATTACATATTACATTATGCAGCATAGCAAGCTAAATATTCACCCACAATTTCAAAGCCAAGCCCCTACTAAGATAATTGAAATATGAAATAACTAACAACCACCATACTCACAATAAAAACAAACCATATAATGTAGCATAACATATTACATTATCAATCTTCCAAAACAACAGTATCAGTCTTCCAAACCTATTAATTATTACATTATGTAGCATACCAAGCTAAATATTCACCCCCAATTTCAAATCCGAGCCCTACCAAGATAATTGAAATATGAAATGACTAACAACCACCATACTCGCAATAAAAAGAAACCATATAATGCAACATAAAATATTACATTATCAGTCTTCCAAACCTATTACGTATTACATTATGTAGCATAACAAGCTAAATATTCACCCCCAATTTCAAAGTTGAGCCCCTACCGAGATAATTGAAATATGAAATGACTAACAACCACCATACTTGCAATAAAAGCAAACCATATAATGCAACATAACACATTATATTATCAGTCATCCAAACCTATCACATATTACATTATGTAGCATAGCAAGCTAAATATTCACCCCCAATTTCAAAGCTGAGCCCCTACCAAGATAATTGAAATATGAAATGACTAACAACCACCATAATCGCAATAAAAACAAACCATATAATGCAACATAACATATTACATTATCATTCTTCCAGAATAGCAATATCAATCTTCCAAACCCTTAATGCAACATATTACATAAGTATTCCAAACCCTTAATGCAACATATTACATATTACATTATGCAGCATAACAGAACACCAGTATCAATCTTCTAAAACCTTAATTACATTCAAACCCATAAAACAACATTATCACTTTCAAACCCATAGTGACAACATTATCAGCCTTTTTAACCGCAACCAGAGCTAACTAGAGCTAAATATCGCCAACAAGAAATTCTAGTGTTGAATAACACAACCGCAACTAGAGAGCCAAATATTCCAACAACAACTTTAAGTGTTGAAAAACACAGAAGGCAGAAGGTGGCTGGTAGGAATAGAATTCCTATGGGGGAGGCGCAGAAGCCAGTTGGAGAGTTGTAAAATCCACTCGCCCTAAACCTTGCCAACCTCGCAATTACCTGCAACAAACACAAAAATTAGCAAAAACCCACCACAAAAATACAAAAAAATGCAAAAAAAAAACAAAGCAATTGAACACATACCTGAATGGACCTCAAAACCTCCATGTCGACCACCGAACCTGCTCGAAACTCCCATTGGCTCTTTCGAAAACAACATTCAAGCCACTTGTTTAAGAACTCCTCTAACCAAGAACTGTTTAAGAACTCCTACAAATGAAAACACCCGACGAATGGTCTCGCAATGCCGCGCAGCCAAGAACTGTTGAAGAATGCCAGCACGAAGTAACCAAACGAACAAGTTCATGGACTAGGTGAACAAGCACTAGCGCTTCACATACAAGCCATCGACGGAGCTCACTACCCACACATTAGGCCCAAACAAGAATGCACAGGGAATAATAGTCATGGTGCTAAACACGGCGGAAAAAACCCTAAACGGGTAATTAACGTTGCAATTTAATAATCCCACAAACCACCAACCACGACAGGTGGCTTAATCTAGTCAACATGTGTCATACAATCTCTATGTGGTTTGCTTGCGTGGAATGGAGTGCGCGCAAGTAATGGCGTCCCTCCCTTAGAAATGTGGGGAGGCGCATACTGGGGAAGGACAACCTGAAATGAAGAAGGTGAGAAGGAGATACACAGGGGGGACATCTTGGTTGTTGAGTGAAAAAAATGCAGGCATCAATGCATAAGGGAGGTAGGAAAATTCTGGGTGTAGGAATCAAAGGCCAATAGAGTAAGTCATGTAGACTATTGGAAAATCATAACCTACAGGAGGTTATTTCATCTATCATTTTGTTGGAGGATAACATGAGTGGAAGAAAAAAGGAACTACACAACAGTCTTTGTTATGGGAGAAGGTAGTCCTGAAATTCCCTGTGCACAAACTCGAAGGTAGACAAGAGATCTGGACAAAGTTGTAAGTGTAAATAAAAGAGAGAGCACAGGAGGATATCTTGGTGAGGCATACGAGGGAAAATTGGCTCATAATTAATGACAAAAATAACACACAATGAGTTATAGGTAGTCCATGTTTGATCCAAAATTTAAAGGAAATCGAAGGCAGTAACACAGAAGAAGAAATCTTGCATTATCACAACACACAGAGAGTAAAAAAACATCAGTTGAGCATTTGGAGGTCTGGTGGAATTTCCTTCAGGTGAGGATGACAAACCTCTGGACTCCCTTGACAGCTAGGGTGGAGGTTTCTCCTTGGAGTCCTGGTAAGGGGAAGATTCCTAGTCTCCTTGCTTATTTCATGGTTATGACAGTGGGTTCTGGATTTCCTTTGAGGGTGGATCCATTGTGGTAAATCAGTCAGGGTGGAGGTAGAGTAGACCCCTAGAATCCCTCGTCAACTGGAAGCTTGGTTTTTTCACTTGAGTAACCCTCTCAAGCCCTAAATTTTGGCTCAGGGGTGACCGTTGCATAATGGACCCGACTACAATCGTCTATAATTCGGAGGAGAGCTATTGTCGCTGACTCAATACCTCAACTTCATTTGAGATAACTATATCTTGTGTCAATTGTACAATGATTTCTTTCCTTCTCCATATGAATTGAACTAATATTCCTAGTGTGTTGGACAATTGTGAATCATGGTTGGTTATGTATATTTGAAATGTCGATGGTTTTGTGGTTGCTGATATAATGTTGTGTATGTAGCATAAAGTTAGATGAGGTTGTAGATCTTGCTTATGAACTTGGAATTGTTATTTTCCTTTAACTTCCCCTTCCATATGTTTGTAGTACTATTATTGCAATGAGATCTGGGTGATAAATGAAACAACTGTCTGATTCAATCTTGTGAGTTGCAAGATCTTATTCTATAAGGTTTCCATTACAAATCGTGACCATAACAATATATAGAAATTTCACAACAAATTATTGGACAATGGAAATGTTTCTCTACACAACTTGATAAACCATATAAATCGGATAGAAGGCGACGAGGTTAATTAAATTAACTATTGTACAATTATGCCTAATATTGACTCTAGTCCTTTGCAACGTTGAGGTTCCTTTCAACATGCATTTAGATGGGTTTGGGCTTAAGTAGTTTCACAGTTATTTCATTTGTTAATATATTTAATGTTTCGTCATATTAATATTTTAACACTTGTAATCAAGAACAGGTAGATTAGTTGATGACATGGTGTGGTGTTTCGTTGAAACATTCTCCATGTGCTGACTCCAAACCAGTGGGTTTGAAAAATTATGACAATAGTGTGGTATATCTATTATGGGTTTAGACACCATTGTTTTACTTGCACTCTTTTCCACTTTAAATTTTAATATCTTGCTAGGATTGGGAGCTTACAAGGTTGTCTATTTGGGTTGTGGGTTCCAATTGTCTATGAGTTACAAACTAGATTGCAAGGATTTTCAATCATGCTAAAAATTTATTTCTGGATTAGGCACCACTTCACTGGTTGAGCTAGCAGAGAAAGCGAGGATGAGCAATAAGAACATCCAGGAAATTGGTGGATCCTATGAAGATATAACGAGATCAATCTTTCCCATTAGAGTTCATTGCTCTATGTGACATTCAAAGATACAAGACAATTGAACACCATCATATCTCTCTACGTGTCAATGTTATCTCCTTAGTCCCTTAGAAGTAGAAAATTGACATGCTTGGATTTATATGCAATACATTATGAACTTTGACTATGAAACTTAAAAAATGGGTCCCTGTCCATAGTCTCTAACTACAGGGCATTGGACATTTCTGTTCAAACTAAAGGTAAAGAGTATAAAATAGTTTGCTAGCTCAAGAAGCCGATGAATGTAGACCAATAGAACTCCCTCACAAATAATGGACATGATGAAGAAACAATAATCATATTACACATTTAAGTTATATTTTCTCTTATGTTTTTAGGGTTATTAGGATATTAGGGGTGCTGACAAGTAAAGAACGAGTTGAGCTTGGACTTATAACTTTCCTATTTCTTCGACCATTAATTATAGCAACTTGCAATGTAGTGAGATCTTAATCCTTTTCTGTGTCTTCGCTTACTCTGCAATACTCTTTTTTCCATTTCCAAGAACCCGATGCATGCAGACTCTATTTTATTTTATGATGAATGTTGTGTTGAAGTTTGCAACAAGAAACAATGAAATTGGCATCCGGAAACAACATGACAACACCTACACTAAGTGTGGGACCAGGAGGTCCAAGAAACACCTACATTAGTGTGGGACCAAGAAGTCCAAGCAGCACCTACACTAAGTCTGGGACCAGGAGGTCCAAGCAGCACCTACACTAATGTGGGACCACAGGTCTTAGCAGCACCTACACTGGTGTGGGCTAAATTTGGTGCATGTCTATTTTAATTTTCCCTCAATTAAAATGGACAATAAAATGTAATCTTATCTCATAATCACTTGTAATAGTTAACTAAGTGTGATAAACTCAGTTAGCTCATGAATTCCGAGTTGCGGGTAGTTAGTGAGGCATGCAGAGTAATTCTAGTTGTAACAAAGTTCGAAGTGCAGTTGGTTCATTAGTTTAATGCATGTGTAATCAGTTTTTTTGTTTTTGTTTTGTTTTGTTTTTTTGTTTTTTGTTTTGTTTGTTTGTTTTTGTTTGTTTGTTTGTTTGTTTGTTTTTGTTTGTTTGTTTGTTTGTTTGTTTGTTTGTTTGTTTGTTTTTGTTTGTTTGTTTGTTTGTTTTTTTTGTTTTTTGTTTTGTTTTGTTTGTTTGTTTTTTTTTTTTTATTCACACCCTGCGGAAAAATCAGCAACTTTCTATTAATAAATTAAAGAGATTTACACTTAGTACATGAAATTAAGCATTCAAGATGCCCATAGGGCTCGTGTACTCAAGTACACCATGTAGCGAGGCCACCAATAAAATTTACAAATTGCTAGCAGGGCTGGGATTTTCACGCTTTCCTTTCATCTTTTGAACGATCTGCCAATTCCCCGAATGCAGGGATGAAGGGACCAAGGCCAACTCATTGTTCCCTATATCAGTTTCTTTGTCAGAGTCAGAAATTTTGGACACTTGCACTCTCTTATTTGCACTTGAAATACCCTCAGAACGTGCATCCTACTACGTTGGATCCATCGTCGGGTCGACCTGAGAGGTCGTGTTAGTTTCCATTTGTTCTTGTACATCTTGTTCTTGTGTTCCTTGATCTTTTGCTGGCTGTTTTGACTCATTCTGGGTTGGTATATCCCCTTCATCCTCCGATTCTTGCTCTGGTCCTCCTGAGGGAAATTTCCACCCTTTAGATACTTTCCCTGTTTTCGTCTTCTTTTTGGTTCCCGGTTTTGCCTTTGGGCATGTGTTTTGAACATGCCCAGTTTTCTTGCAAATACTGCATCTAAAAGTTGTGTTTTCATAGTCCAGGGGTTGCAGCCATTTTTGTTTATTGTTATCTAGATAGATACTTGCCGGCAACCCCTTGCCGAGGTCCACTTCCACACATATTCGAGCAAAAGTGAAGATCCTCTCCTCCAATATTTGGTTGTCTATTTTAATATATCTTCCCAGACTGTTCCCAATTCCTTCCAAGAATCCTTCATTCCAGAAGTGGAGTGGGAGGTTATATAGCCTGACCCAGACCGGCATCCTGGTGATCTCCATTAATTTTGCATCAAAGTCAGGGAACCAGGGAATGATGAAGAGTCCAGTAGAACTCAAAAACCATGGTCCTACCCTGAGAATGATATCTCTGGCTTCCTGTGAGTGAAAATTGACTATAAAATATCCTTTGGAGCAGAGATGTATATCGCAGTCCATGTGTCCAATTTGTAAATATCCAATGGAACAACTCCATTGGTTTTGGAAAATAGTAGTTAAATCTGCATATTAATGCCCGTGTTTCAAATTTGGGGCGATGTTCATCGATTTCTGGTGCCTGAATGTTCAGTTTTGGTACACAATTCTACTGCTCCACAATGTATGGTTTGGGGATGTTTCATTCGATTCTGTTGGTATTTATACTTTGTTTTTTCCCTGTAGGATGGGGCATTTGAGGTTCTCATTTTGTGAGTGTTTACGCCCCTCGGTTGTCCGTGTGTTCCATTCTGTTCAGATCTAGCCGAAGTATTTGCTCATGTCGCTCCTCCTTTAAGCCTTAGTTTCAGAACTATGGCGGAATTTCTTTGGATGGAGTAAGCCTTTAATCGATTCCCCCCCCTCTAGTAACTTCCCAACATATATCAGGCTTTGTACCATTACCAGAATACCTGTGGTAATCTGGATTTTTCCTTTCATATCTGAAACCAGATTTGTGTCCTGCACCCATATGCTTTTGGATTCCCTAGCTAATGTTTTGATAAAAATCTGAAACTAGGTCTCCGCATCATATGTCCCCTTTCTTTTTTCTGGATTGGTGGTTGTTTTGGGAAGTCCCCTTAATCCAACACTGCCTTCAGGACTCTCTCGAGATCCATATAATACAGAGGCCTCACATAAGAACTTTACCCTAGTGAGTGCTGCCCCACTCCTTCCCTACGTCCCATGCCGCTGTGGAGATACTCGATGTGCCATCAAATAGCCAACCCGCCCAATAATCGTAGATCCTGATCCCTCAAGAGAGAGAGAGAAACCCATATGGTTGCATTTCGAATCTTAACAAAAAAAACAAATCTAAGACAGAGAGATACAGGGATGATAATATACCTTCGGATCCAGTTAACCCCATGTATTGATTGGTGAAAATCGTAATCATCAGCGTCATTCCTGATCTGTGAGTTTTGCCAGAGGATCTTGACGGATCCGCGTCTATGATCACGCTTCCCTTCAGCCAGATCCCCCATCCCCCATCATAGCTGCATGCTTACAGTCCTTTGCACTGTCTCCAGTCTGTCCCTTCTTTCTTTGATCCCTCCGACGAGGGTCAGAGTCCCGAGGCTTGGATCGAGATAGACTCTAGTCACCACAAGCTCTTTATGGGAGGCCAGCGAGCCCAGAGACATCTCATAACCAATAGGCCTTCCTGATGTGGGAGATTAGAAAAGAGTGTCAAGCCGCTCCTGTATCATCTGCTTCCTCTATCCACCCTGTGCCACGTCTTGGCCAGGGGGCTCGAGCCAATCAACCGAACATTCTAACGCCGACCTGAGCAGATCATCTACCCCTCCAGGTTCAGAAACTAGAGATGTCGCCGCCGCAGCATCCAAGAATCATGTCCTGCAAATCCTCGCACTCATTCTCTCCATCGTCTCCCCCCGTCATAGTTATTGCAGTTGTCTCTGTGGATATCCCAAAGAGAGAAAGATGATCACATGTGTAATCAATTAACTCAGTTAAGTGAGTTAAAGTCAGTTGCGCTAGTTGCTACTGTTTGTTGCACTAGTGAGAGAAAAAGTGAATTAAATATTATTTAATTCAAAATCAGTGATCTAACATGCAACTGATGATTTAATATTATTAGTTGCATGCATGTCAGTTCCAGTGGAGGCCTAGTTGAGACAAAGGTTAAAGGGAAGTTAGTTATCAGTTGTGATGTTAGCAGGCTGCCCAGATGCAGTTAAAACACCACACGATGCCCATGATACTCAGCGCAGTTGAGGAAGGCTGAAATTACTAAAGAATAGGGATTGCGTGAGTAAGGCAGGTTGAAGACAGGGTGAGAATTGGCTAAGTGTTGGCTCGATTTTGTTTGGATTAGTGTGAGTCAATTAGGAGATTGCAGGAGACTCTTGTGAGTGAGTGCATTGTAATTGTTTCACGATTCCTCATGGAATATACAATATAAGATAGAGGGGTTTTGAGCAGTAAGATTTCCCCAGGAAATTATCTGTGTTGTGGTTTGATTTTATTCTTCTTTACTTCATGTGATTGGCGATTGTGTTTAATTTCCGCAATTGATTTGTAGAATCGATTCAGTATATAGATTTAGTACATTGTTAGAACATATTGAATCCATGATATACATATTGTTCGTATAATTTATACATGGTATCAAAGAACAGGAAATCACAATAGTGGAGGAGAAGCTGAGTTTGTGATTAAATGGAATTCGAATTTGCAGAAGACTTTCTTGGTGCTACTGGTGATTCAGGATCGAAATGGCTTTCAATGGATTGAGATTGGAGTATGCACTCGAGGGAAACTCTAACTATACTTCTTGGAAATATAGGATGGAGGCAATACTGGAGGACAATGGATTGAAGGAATTCATTGACAATGATGTTCCCAAACCCGTTGTGATAGATGTTGCAAATCTTGATGCATGGAAAAAGAAAGTTGCAAGCGCGAGGAGGATCTTACTGGAGGGAGTACAAGACCACATTGTCTCAATTGTCCATGGAAAAGCGACTCCATATGCAATATGTAAGGCTTTGATAGATCTATTTCAGAGCAATAGTGACCATAGGAAATTGGCACTCAAGGATAAACTCAGGAAGATCAAAATGGAGAAAAATAACACTATTTCAGTATACTTAAAAAAGTTTGTCCAACGTCGGGATGATCTTGGGAGTGTAGGAATTATTGTCGTAGATGATGAATTGGTGAGCCTAGCTCTTCTAGGACTTCCCAAGAGTTGGCATAGTTATCAGGACTCTGTCAATGGGAGGGAGAACCTGCCACATTGGGAATGAATTTGGTCGGATTTGGTGCAAGAAGAGCTCAGGAGGAATACCAGAGATGGATATTCATCTAAGAATGAAGATGAAGAATATTTTTCTTTGGATGCCAAGGCAAAGAAGGGAAAAGGAAAGAAATTTCATTCCAAATCTAAGTCTGGTGAAGAAGGCAAGGAGCGCGACATGTCCAGAGTGAAGTGTTTTCACTGTCACGAGCATTGACATTATGCCACTAATTGTTCACAAAAGAAGAATAATAAGAAGGCTTCATGATCTACAACTGGTGAGGCTTTGGCCTCGCAATTTGAGCTTGAGTTCTCACTGTTCACATGCATGGTGTCAAGTGCGATGGGATCAGGGTGGTACTTGGATAGTGGTGCATCTTTCCACATGAGGGGAAACAAGGAACTTTTTAGTAGCTTGGAGGAGAAGGACGTCCAGATGCATATCGAAATGGGTGATGACAAAAGGTGTAGCGCTACTGGGATTGGTATAGTTACTTTCTAGAGACAGTCAGGTAAACCATTTTTATGAAAAGATGTAATGCATGTACCAGGCTTGAAGAAAGATTTTGTTTCAGTTGCAATGATGGAGGATAGAGGCTATGATGTTGTTTTCAGTGAAGGAAAAGTTTTCCTTCGACACAAAGCAATAGGAAAAGCCAAGAAGATTGGGATTCATGTGAAGAATATCTGTAGACTTGATGTAGATGCGATTTCTATAGAGCTTCCAACCATTGGGAAGTGTGAGAAAGCCATGCAATTGACCCTTGAGAGGGAGCTGGATTTGCATGTAGGTGAGGAACTATTAGTCCCAAAGAATGAATCTCAAGATGTGGGGCAACCACATGCGGAGGATCATGGAGTGGCAAAAACCACTCAAGCAGCAAAATTTCGAGCCAGATGGGTAGAGGGAGTGCATGAAACTATACCTCCAGGTGTGAGGTGGGGCAACAAGCAAGATTATTCCCAAGAATAAATTTGGGCATGATTCATTGAGA
Source organism: Pinus albicaulis (assembly GCA_034641835.2). Taxonomy (NCBI): domain Eukaryota; kingdom Viridiplantae; phylum Streptophyta; class Pinopsida; order Pinales; family Pinaceae; genus Pinus; species Pinus albicaulis. The sequence goes on along the minus strand of CM076584.1, from coordinate 1,080,445,670 downwards.
TGGTGCGTCTCATGGATCGAACCTGGCTACGAGGAGCCCACAGTACAACAGTAATAGGAATGATCGGTTAGATTGATGCAGTCAGATGTCAGGAAGACAAAAATGAGAGTGAGAAGTGTCAGATATTGGAGTGCAGATCAGATTTTCCAGCAATGCAGAGTGCATGGATGTAGATGTCAATAGCGCAGAGAATCTAGTAAACATGTGCAGTATTTGGCAGCAGTCAGAAGACTTTGATGACAGATGCATCATACTTATTCAGTTTTTTGGAGGCTATTCAGTGTCGGAAGTGTTGCATGCAAAGGTTGCATGTGTGAGAAACACTAGAGAAGTGTTGCATGCAAGAGTTGCATGTGCAAGAAACACTAGAGAAGTGTTGCATGCAAGAGTTGCATATCACATGAAAGAGGTGCATGTCACATGCAAGGAAATTCCTTTATTTTTGAGAGGGAGTGTTGAAGTTTGCAACAAGAAACAGTGAAATTGGCATCCAGAAACAACATGACATTACCTACACTAAGTGTGGGACCAGGAGGTCCAAGCAACACCTACACTAGTGTGGGACCAGGAGGTCCAAGCAACACCTACACTAGTGTGGGACCACGGGTCTTAGCAACACCTACACTAGTGTGGGACCAGGAGGTCCAAGCAACACCTACACTAGTGTGGGACCACGGGTCTTAGCAACACCTACACTAGTGTGGGCTAAATTTGTTGCATATTTTTTTTAATTTTCCCTTAATTAAAATGGACTATAAAATGTAATATTATCCTGTAATCACTTGTAATAGTTAACTGAGTGTGATAAACTCAGTTAGCTCATGAATTTCGAGTTGAGGGTAGTTGGTGAGGCATATAGAGTAATTCTAGTTGTAACAAAGTTCGAAGTGCAGTTGGTGCATTAGTTTAATGCATGTGTAATCAATTAACTTAGTTAAGTGAGTTAAAGTCAGTTGTGCTAGCTATAACTGTTTGTTGCACTAGTGAGAGATCAGGTGAATTAAATATTATTTAATTCACAATCAGTAATCTAACATGCAATTGATGATTTACTATTATTAGCTGTATGCATGTCAGTTCTAGTGGAGACCCAATTGAGACAAAGGTTAAAGGGAAGTTAACTATCAGTTGTGATATCAGCAGGCTGCCTAGATGAAGTTAAAACACCACATGATGCCCATGATACTTAGTGGAGTTAAGGAAGGCTAAAATTCCTAAATAATAGGGATTGCATTCATCAGGGATTACGTGAGCAAGGCAGGTTGAAGACAGGCTGAGAATTGGCTAAGTGTTGGCCCGATTTTTTCTGGATCAGTGTGAGATGATTAGCAGAATGCAGGAGACTTGTGAGAAGAGTGCATTGTAATTGTTTCCTTATTCCTTGTGGAATATACAATATAAGATAGAGGGATTTTGAGCAGTAATATTTCCCTGGGAAATTATCTGTGTCGTGGTTTGATTTGATTCTTCTTTGCTTCATGTGATTGGTGGTTGTGTTTAATTTCCGCAATTGATTTGTAGAAGAGATTCAGTATCTATATTTAGTCCATTGTTAGATCAGATTGATTCCATGACATACATATTTTTGTATAATTTCTACATGTTGTTTTATGATCAGTATATGGTAATAGATTTCTTAGGTCCTTATCTCACCATTGGTGATAAAATTCCTATTTCCCAACAACCAAATACTGATCTCCTATGGATTGTAATAATGTTTGTGTCCCTTATCCTTGTGTAATTGCAAGATGGTTTGCATCAAGAGAAGACAAAAATGTTAAGTGCAAGCATATCCATGATATCATTGCAGTGATAATCCATCCATGGGATAAAATAGATAAAAGGTAAATTCTCCCTACTTGGTTGTAGGTCCTTATAATGTCTACCAATAGTTGGTTGCTAAAACCCTTGATACATATAAAAGTATTCCCTTCCAGCCTCTACATAACTTGAAATACATTTCACTGTGTTTTGACTTAAAGATTTATTTCGTTAGCATGAGATTGAGTAAGTGCTTTTATACTGCCTCCCTGGACAAAATGTTTGTGTATATTAGGCTTTTCAAAGTTGTGAATTGTAACTTAGGTAGATGCTAGTTTTGTAGCATCATAGACTATCTGTTGCACGAATCTAGGACATTACTTGCATAATGTGCAAGATTATACATCTCAGTATCAATAGAGGAGAGAGTGTTGATTTATGCCAAGTAACACTATTTACTAGATAACAATTTGGAAAATTTCAATAGTTTTCCATTTGCTGCTTAGATGGGGCATGGCGCATCTTTTTGAGAAGTATGAGAAGATTTAGTTACAATTAATTTACTGGAATGAAAAATCATCTTATTGCAATCTTGGTCTTGTGTTATTTTAGTCCATTATTGTAAGAAAACAATCCTTTATTGTGCATAATAATAACAAATAAATGATATAGATGTGTTGTAGTCTTGCTCTAATTAGAGACATTTATGGAAACAAAAGCACACATTTCTGTCACTAATTGGATAAATCTAGCACCCAATTTCTACAAAGAGGAATAAAAACAAATGTCTAAAGGATTTCCAAGGTTTTGGAAGTCAAATGCCAAGTTATAACATATAGAACAAGACATTCCTCATATAAAAGCGTGCCTCAAAGACATAATATGTCTTGTTTCATGAGGCACTACATTGAGTCTTTGTGGAGTTGGTGTAGCTACTGGTCTAGTTGTTTCCTATTTGTATTTCAAATTGCAGTGCTCACAATCCAAAACAGGGATCAACAAATGTTAGAGTTTTCATTTACTTAAAGTGCTTAGTGTGCATCAAAGTCTTGGAGCTACATATATCAAAGGTAATGCTATTATAAGGTTAAATGAACAGGTGATGATGTTGATTCTATGGTTGATGATGGTGGGAGTTTTGTTGATAGTGCAATTTATGAGGCTTTCTACTTGGAAATTAAAAAAAAAACACCTAGACTAGAAGTTGGAGAGTTCTCATATTTCATTGGGCTAAATGATGAGCAATAACTCTTCGTCGAACATAAACTCATCCTTCCCTCATATATTGGTGGCCACCCTCCTATTCCACTTGGACCCCCACCATTGTTTCTTTTCGTTTTTTAGTTTCCTTAATTGTAGCACAATTTACTATTTTTTGGCAATTTTCCAGGTCCTTAACTTCCAGAGCCGTTTTGAGGCCCTAAACAACATTTTTTTTTTGGAAAATGGGCAAACATGAGTCCATGACCATGTTTGCAGTCGAAATTTGTAGTCCTCGGATATCTATTTCTAATGAGGTATCGTGCAAATCAAACGAAGATTGTATGCCAAATTTACGACTCCGGGAAGTTGGGGTACCAATTTACGCCAACGGGGCCCAAAAATTTGGCGATTCATCTCCTAGGGTTAGGTTATTGGATGTTTAAGGTTTTCCATTATTTCTCAATAATAAATAGGCCTTTGAGCCTCATTGTAACACATTTTAGAGGCATGTAGCCGCAACATATCTTCTTAGAGATAAACTACCATTGCCCGAGCTAGTTTATTTCCATTACGTTTGTAAGCATATTTATGTTTTGTGATATTAATGAAATGAAGTGTTATTTTTGCTACATCTATGTATTTATGGTTATATATGTATTATGTTGTGTTCCTTTCTAAGTTCGGATTAGTGGTATTAGAGCGATCTGCTCTTTCTCAGTTTTTCTTTGCATGTCCCCAACGAGGTCAGGGTATAAGGAGTTAGGGATCGAACTGGTGGAACCTTTGCAAGACTAGCCCTATAAACCCCAACGACCTCCCATGGAAGAAGAAAATAAAGACGAGGGAGCATGATATCCTTTCAAAATATTGCTCGAAGAATCCCTCGAGCGACAAAGGAACGCGATGATGGACAACTCTTCCCAGATCCTTCGGTGGATGCCCACAAGCGACACATCTTCATCTGACAGTCACTCTCGAGGTGCCACTCCCTTCAAGGTACAAGTCAACTTTGACATTCCCATATTTGAAGGCCAGATAGATGCATACACCCTAGATAGATGGTTAAATATGTTGGAAGGATATTTTCCAATTCATGAATTTTCAATAGGGAAAATATTACTTTTGCGCTCCTCAAAGTCGGCTCTCATGTAAAGGACTAGTGGGAAACCTACTGTGAACAAAGGGACAAGAGAGAACCCTCACTATTTTTAGCATAACCCACTTGGAATTATTTTTGAGATGCCATCAAGTAACAATATTACCCCATGGGGAGCTATGAGGACAAGTACATATAATGGACTACATTGTGGCAACAAAGGGATCAAGATGTGCATGAGTTGACGAATCTATTCCATACCCTGCGCACAAAGTTTGGGTATCAAATATTCAAAGAAACATCTGGTGCTTAAGCACCACAATTGTTTGCACATATACATTCAAGAGGAAATAGAGTTCCTCAAGATCTCCTTGCTTGGTGCAACATACCGATATGCTGCCAAGATCGAGAAAAATTTCAAATAGAAGAAGCGAGACTTTGGATTTGCAAATCTGAAGCAAGGGAGTGGCGCCCCCAAACTGTAGAACAAAGGAAAAATCCAAGGCAGGTCGACCTAGGACAACCTGTCGAAGCCCCAATAAAATAACAAGACTGCAAAGACAAAGAAGGACACTGGAAAGTGGTGCGAGTTCCATAAGATCACCACTCACAACACAAGTGAGTGTCGGGCCAAGCAGTCATTGGTGGCTGAGCTAAAGGATTTCGAATTAGATGCATTCTCTGACTCTAAGTCAGAACCTGACAAGGGGAATGACAAAAGGAAGCAGATTATTGATGCGGATCCCAGTGCCACAATTGCCACCACTAAGGTATAGAAGGAAGTCTCGAAGATCCAAAGGCAGGGGGGGCGTTTCTTCACCCCCCAGATGTTGGTGAAGGGTTCTCCATTGCAGTTCGTTGTCGACAAAGGAAGCCAAAACAACCTCATTTCAACAAAGTTCGTGAAGCGAATGGGCCTACTGACCACAACACACTCACAACCATACACCGTCGGGTGGCTTCACCAAGGACGAGATCTCCGCGTCAGCCAACAATGCCACCTTCCCTACAACATCAAATCCTTCACAAATGAGGTACTGTGTGATGTTGCTCCTCTTCAAGTTTGTGATGTATTATTAGGCCAACCATACTTGTGGAAGCGATATGCTGTGTATAAGTCTAGACCTTGCATTGTTATTATTACTTTGGGCAATAAGTTGTACAGGATACCAGAGGTAGCACCACCTACCTCAATCTATTTGATCACTGTGAAGCAATGCAGTAAGCTCATTTCCCAGACCGGGAAATTTTTTTTCCTTATGATTCGCCCTTAGGGAAAGAAGAATATTGTGGCCACGACCTTTAGATAGGGCTCCTTCGCACGAAAACAACAAATGGATAAGGTCGTGGAGGATTACAAGGACATATTCACCTTGCCCCCAAGGGTACCTCTACACTATTAGGTCAGGCACCCCATTGGTGTGACCCCAGGTGCGCTGCTTCCCAATGGACCGATCTATCGACGTTCTGTTATGGAGAATAATGAAATAAAGAGGCAGATTCAGGAGTTGTTGTAGAAAGGGCACATCAGGCCAAGTTCATCACCCTGTGGGAGCCTGATCGTGTTGGTAAAAAAAGAAAGACGTGACTTGGAGACTCTATATTGACTATTGGGCGTTGAAAAAGATCACTGTCCTGAATAGGTATCCAATCCCACAGATTGATGACCTTTTGGACCAACTCAAGAGGGCCAAATATTTCAACAAGATCGACTTGAAGTCCAGGTATCACGAGGTACCAATCAGACCCTTCGATGTGTGGGAGGCTGCCTTCAAATCCAAGGAGGGCCTTTTCGAATGGCTGGTCATGCCTTTTAGGTTGACGAATGCCCCCACAACCTTCATGAGGCTGAAGGGTGACATCTTGCGACCCTTCACCAATTCATTCATGGTGGTGTATTTGGATGACATCCTAATCTTCAAATAGAGTTGGGAAGAGCGCCTCCGTCATATTCAACAAGTCCTCCAAACTCTGCGAAAACACAAGTTGTGTGCCAATTTTTAGAAATGCACTTTTGGTATGACCCAGGTTCAATATCTAGGATACATTGTTGATGAGCAGGGTGTGCACGTGTGTTGACTTTTATAGCATGAGATGTGCTCTAGCCTCAAGATTTTGCAATGAGGCTAAGAAACATGCATTCTAGAATAAACATAAAGCATTTTGGGAAATTCCAAACGAAGAAGATTTAATTAAATTTATTAATAATTTTTAATGTATTCCTAAGTCTAAACTTAGGAAATGTGATTAATTAAAGTGTATTAATTAGATCAGGTGTGAATCTTCTAGATAAAGGCACAAATCAACTCCCATTTAATCTTAGCCTTTGATTATGTTTTAAACTTGGCTGTTGATATGTCAATGAGAGATTATAAGAAGAATCTTGATGGGTATTTGGAAAATACATCAAGTGAGAGATCTAGGGATTGAATTCTTAAGAGTGCAGTGCAGCAGTTGCCAGAGGAATATCAAAGTGATTTCTTGCAGTAAGGAGCAGGGATAGTTTTTAAGAGGAAGTTTTTCCTAATCCGAGGTGTTGTCACTCATAATTTTGTGAAACATTACTTGACATGGTCATACAGTTCATTTATCAAAGGTCTCCTTAAATCATTCAAGTTGGTATAGGAAAATTTCAATTTTTACATGTTTAACCTTTCCTAAGGTTCAAATAGACCTCCATTTAGGTCATGTCATGTTCCATCAATCATCATTAGGTGCCATTTTTCATTTCCCAAGTGTTTGAATTTGAAAAGGACACTTAAGCCAGTTTTACAAATTTTCGTAGCGTTTTATACTGTGAACTAACAGTTTTTGCTACGAAACTGCCTAATAGTTTCATAGCGAAACTGTTAGAGAATAAACTAGATACGCTACGAAAAACTGTTTTTCTGTCTATCTTGTCAAATTCGATGAAAAGTGTCAGTTCATAATTGGAGGAGTTAGGGTGGATGTGATTCGAGTCTGTTAGGGTTAATTCAAACGTACAAATCCAACTCTGAGGTCATCATTACCCTTTTTAGCATGCATGTGTCATGATTAAGGCATGAGTTGTCATTGAAACCATAAAGGGTTACCCAATTAGTATTTTTGTCATTATCCGCTTTAACTTTAAATGTTATTTGATTTCTAGAGAGCTGCTTCATTGAACAAAGCAGGTTGCTGGCATTTTCAAAGGTTGCAGGTTTCATCAAGCAAGCGAGGCTGAGAAGATATAAATTCACCATGGCTGCAAGGAAGAAAACTAACAAAGGTGGTCATTGCCATAGATATGAGCCCATTGAAATGAATTTTTTAAATGAAGACCCAAATTCCATGGAGGTGTTTAGAAGAACATGTTGTTTACAATTCTGTCAAAGGTTGCAAGGTTGTCATCTACAGGTTTCTAAAGATTTTGCTAAAAGTTTCACTAGAAAAACTTCAAAGGTGGGAATGCTAAACCTCACAGTAAGACTAGAAAATATTTCAGCAGCAACATGAATCCCTAGATTAGGGGAACAATGGTTTAAAGGCATCAAGTTCACCATGCATGATTGCAGAGAGTTTATCTAGCCAGAGCATAGTCAAATTGATCTTACAAATGCCATCCCTAGGAGTTTCATGAAGGACAACTTTTCAAAGATGTTGATGATTATTCAGAGGTAATTTACCTATTAAGGAAGGTTTCACATGGTCTAATCCTATCACCTTAGGCTTCTGCTGCATTTTGTGGGTTTTTACACAGTTTCGTAGCGTACCTCAGGCTTAAAGCCAAAAATACGCTACGAAAAAACCTGTAGTTGCCTTTTTTGCTTTTGAAATCAGTTTTTTCATGTTTCAGTGAGGGGGATTCATGGTGGTAAGGTGTCATGACTTGATCAACATGATGGAACAACAAAGGAGTGAAGTAAATGGACACAGAAGCCACTTTTTCCATGCCACCAAAACACGCTACGAAACTGTCCTGTTTTCGTAGCAAGCAATTGTTGGAGGTTATGAACATCTTAAAAGCAGTTTTTTCCAGCTGGAGTCCTCCAACATGTCAAGGGAGCTTATCATCAGATATTTATGACTCAAAGGGAGTGCCATGAAGACAAGTCATCAGTCAAAACAATGTTGAAGATAAGGGTCATCTATTCCTGAAAAATAGGGTTATGCTCCACAAATCTAGGGATGTTTTAAATATGTAAAGTGGAAGTGAATTTTCTCATGTGTCTCTCGAGCATGTGATATTTATTTCGTAACCATGATGTAACTGTTTCACATATAGGATAGAGCAATGTAATAAATAGGTGATAGAGTCCTATTAGGAGTTGGTTTCTTTTAAGGGTAGCTGTCAGTTTTCTGTTAGAAGTTATGTATTTCAATTATGAAAGGTGTCATAGGAGAATTCGAGGATCTAGCCACCAAGCAGATCATCCTTGTTGTAAATAATGTCTATTTAAAGACAAAACATCGAAGTAGTAAGGGGTTGGAGAACTTTTGCACCAAACTGCTGCTTTTATGCTTTTAACAAATATCAGTAATACAAAGTGACATTCTTCTTGACAGACCTAAGATTATCATGAGGTTTTTGATGTCTTATTGATCTATATCTTTATGTTTTATCACTTACAATAGATTTTATCTCTATTACTCAGAATTCATAATCTTATGCTCTAACTTCCTTTAGTGATGAAATGACTGTGTTTTCTTGAGTTGTGTGTGTGAGTTGCCTCTGTCTAAAACCTCTATCTGCCTCAGCTTCCATGTTGAAGAACCATTGTCACTGAAACCACCGATTGCTGACTCCATAAGCCCAATGGTAGCAAGCCTGCATTTTTCAACCTGCAATAATTAAAAACAACTTACAATTTCCATAGAGTTAGCCATCTAGTACCATCATTATTCAATATCACAAAACCCCCTTGAGAGAGCCCTCTCAAACTGAAGAGGCTAAGCTTTAGTTAGAAGTGGTTTGAAACAATTACACTGAGTTGTTTGATGAGCAGCCAATCAAGCTCAATTTGGTGATAAAATGGGGAATACATTGCAGAGGAGGAAGAGAGAGGTTTAGAGAGGTTGCACAATGCCACGTTGGGCAACGCAGAGCTACAATGAGGCAACACAGAGCCTCTGAGGAGATACATAGTTCTGCTGAGGATAAGTCCAAATTTAGTGTCGGGAGCCGGGGTGTGAGTCCGAAGGGTCAAATATCTGAGCATCTAGTTCAATAGATCGATCAACTAAAGGGATGTCGCAGTACCTAGAGGCTATGACGTAGAGCCAATGTAGTGACTGCGTAGGGCTAGCCATTTAGAGATTGGATTAGTGCCGGATCACCAATGACAATGTGAGATAATTTATCACTATATTTTTTCCAACTTATTCTCTGTATTGGATTTCTAGTTTGGGCATCAAATATTTGTATTCAGAAACTACTGCATAATATTAAAACCCTTAGCTGCTACACTAGTTTTCCCACATTGGGTTTTTCTAGGGACATTGTCCAAAAACAACGGTGTATATGTGTGTGTTTATTTCCTTCTTGATCAATACTTGTTTCTACAGTATTTTTTATGTTGTGAAGGTTGCAGTAGTATTTATTTCGATGTTTACTATGTAACACCGTAAATAAATCGATTCAGAATTAACAAGTAGAGGAAATAACATCACGTTTGTTGCAATAGGGATTACTGTTGTGGAATTTTCACATGGTATCAGAGCACAGGTGAAGAAAGAAGAGCATAGCAGGAAGAACCAACATTGAGCAAAAGAGGGAGTTCGAAAGATTGCGTAAGCAGCAGATCGAACCCCAAAAGGGCTGCACAGTCCATTGGTCGAGAAGGCTGATTTTCGTGGAAAAATACTTCTCTGAGTGAGCCGACAGAGAGTAAATTTTCCGGATCGAGATCTTGTCAGAGGCAGAGGGAGCAATGCAAAAAATTCAACACAGAGCAGATCTTCAGCTGGGATGCAGTTTTCTGCAGCATTTTCAGGGACAAAAAAGCATCAGAAGAGGAAAGAAGGCACATATTGAGGGAATTTCTTCCTCAGAGAATTCCTAGTTAAGGAATTCGATTTTTGACTGTAGAGAAACAATGGTCAGGAGTAGATCTACTCACTCTAGCACAAAGTGTGTAGAGCCAGTCAACAACTAAACAAAGGATAGAGGATGAAAATCAACATTTGTTTGGCGATATGGCATCAACTAGGTTGCGAGATCAAGATCGGTTGGAGGGTACCTTCCTTCTAAACGAGCACGATCTTAAAATTTATATCGTTAGTGTGGTAGCTGAGATGACAGATGTAGATCAACTTAAGGCCTACAAGAAGGAGATGGCGAAGGCAAAGAGGCCGATCCTCGATGGTGTGAAAGATCACATTGTATCTCACATAGCAGGGAAAGATACAGGCAAAGAGATGTGGGATGCATTGGCCACATTATATCAGGGATCTTTAAAGCAATGAAAGATGTACTTGGAGGGGAATATGATATGGACAAGGATGTAAAATGGGGAACACATAGACCCCTTCCTGATGAGACTTTAGGATACCCGAGATCAACTAGCTGCAATGGGAGAAACACCACATGATATTGAGTTTGTACGGCTAGCCCTTAACATTATTTATGAGGAGTGGCAAGCCTTTTTCCATAGTATCCTAAGTAGAGAGGAGTTATCTTATTGGGAGAGAGTTTGGGCTGATATACAACAAGAGGAGATTAGGTGTGATTTGGTTAAGGGCACCATAAGTTGTAGCAGTAGCAGTGGACTGAATATTAAGAAGGAAGAGGAGAATGAAGCCCTCACATAAAATGGGTCGCAGGAGTAGCACATGTGAAAGAAGGATATTTTGAAGATCAAGTGGTTCCGATGTGGTGAGATGGGCCACTTCCGTTCTCAGTGTCCATTTCAGAAAAATGACAAGGAGAAAGAAAAGGATCAACAAGCTGCTACCGCGGCGATTGATAGGCTGTCCTCCAGATTGGAGGAGTTTGCCATGATTTCCCATATACCTCCAGGAGAGAGGTGGGGTGATTTGGTTTTTTAGCCTAAGAGTGCTATAAGATGGGCATGATCCTCGATGAGTCCACCTCTTGGATCATCACCTTGCTATGTAAGTCCATAGCAACAGTAGCAGGATGGACCAGTGACAGATGATGTAGTTAGGTGCCATAGTGATAGTAGCAGTGGTTAGCAGTGTTAGGAACTGAGTAGCGCACAACCGAGTTGGCAGCAGTGCAGTTGGCACAATGCAAAGTAAAAAACAACGCAAAGGCTAGCAACAATAAGAACTCAATGGATAGATGCATTAATATGAACACAGTTTGTTAAGTTGATGGACATATCTCAGTTACAACAAAAACGAATAAGAGACTGTTGTGGATGTTACAGTGGAAACAATAGCAGAGTTGCAGTGGAGATGCAGCAATTTGTGAAAATTCGTATTACCCAGAATCCTACTACAACAATTGATGGAAAGTCTTCTATTTGTTATTTACTTAACAAATTATTTACTGTGTTCCACAAGAAAAATATCAAAATCCATACACTACAACCTTCACAAATAAAACTGCGAAAGAAAAACAAGTGCAGAAACAAGATATGAGAAATAGAAAATCATAGACACATTTGACACCATTGTTTTTGGAATAATGTCCCCTGAAAAACCCAATGCAGGAAAACCAGTTCAACAACTGAGGGGATATATTACATAGTAATTTTTTTGAATACAAACTGGATACCTTACTAGCTATCCTCACAGAGGATCTGACTGTCAGGAAAGCTAGTGAGATTACCTCACACACCGACACTAGAAGCGCAACTGGCCAAAACCCCCGATGGGAGGTCCTCCATAACCTTTGCGCAGTCTCTGCATCACTCTGCATGGGGACTACATGGCTTCTGTGTTCTGGTTCTTCTACTAGCTGGAACTGACCCTATGGCCCCTTCCGATCTCACACCTCGGTTCTCCGGCATTAGATCTGACTGATCCTTAGCTGAATAATAGACCTCCTCAAGGCTGTAGTGCTGCCTTTGCGTGGCGCTGCGCTGAATCTGCTACGCTGTCTCTGCTGGTACTGCTTTCTGTCTTCTATATTGTGTATTCTCTAGCTCAGGAATAGACTTTCAAACCAGAATTACTTCCCCTCTCTGCGTAGAATCTCTAGGTCGATCTTTCCTCTGAGCACTGCTCACTTTAGAAATTCGATCTCTTTATCCTTTCTCTATCGCTGTGTGATTTCCAAATGACCCTTCAGGTCCTTCTTATAATCTTCTCATTGAAACTTCAACGACCAAGATTAAATCTATAATCAACGACTAAGATTAACTTTTGACATGATCTTCGCATTTTCTAGAACATTCACACTCTGTTTTATTAATACCTTTAATTATTTTATTTTCCTAAGTTTAGACTTAGGGTCCCTTTAAAAAATAATTAATTATTTTAATAAACTCATTATGAGTGGAATTTTCACAAACATTTTTTGGGTTCTTTGAAATACATGTTTCTAAGTCCTCTTGCCAAATTTGAGACTTAGATCACATCCGATGCTACCCAAATCAACACTTCCTCTTAGCGAGGATTGTGCTCTAGCAATACACCCTATTGAGTAGTGCTCTAATTCTGCAAAATTTCCGTCTGCGCTGCTGATGTTTGACGCTGCAACCCACCAAATCTGTGCGAACGCTGCATTTGTGCTGAAATTTCCACTATCAACACTGCATCCGTACTGCAACTCCCTCTCTTGTTCTGCATTCGTGCTGCTTCTGGCCCTTCCACTGCACTGCAACACTGTTACTTATTGCAGCATAAAAGCATCCAAAACTGAAAAAGTGTTCAACATGATGCAGCTTGGTACTGAAGATCTAACTGCTGCTAGCCTCTGCACTGACCCTCTGAAGTTGCTGCATTTTTTCCGACTCCATGTTGTGCCTCACTGCACTACTACCAACTGTGCTCTGCGCTACTAAGACTCTGGTTCTGCTAACCACTGCGCTGTCACTTTTGCACTCCTCTGCACCTACTGGCACTTTTCCATATTTCTACATCTGATTTGGGCTCCCATAGCAAGGTATTGATCCAAGAGGTGGACTTCTTAAGGATCCTGCCCAACTTGTAGCTCTCTGGATCTACAACTCCAAATGACCCCACCTCCCTCCTGGAGATATATGGGCAATCACGACAAAATCCTCATTGATCCTGGCAGGTGCGACTTGTAGATCATGCTTCTCGTCTTTGTCTCTCTTCTTGAGAGGAAACTGTGTGGCACAATGTCCCATCTCTCCACACCGGAAGCATTTGATCTTGGAAAGGTCCTTCTTCTTCTTGTGCTGCTCCTGCAGCACCTTTGATGCAAAGGCCACATTATCCTCCTCCTCCTTCTTCTTCCTCCCACTGCTGCCGTTGCCCACAATTTGACAATTGAGTAAGTTCCTCCTCTTCTCTTCTTGCTGAAGAGTTTCCCACATTGACTCTCAGTCCAACAATTTCTCTCTCCTTAGGATGCTCTAGACAAAGACATGATATTCTTTGGACACTGAGTTGAGGGCCAATCTGACCATCTCTCTGGCCCGAGGAGCTGATCCCACAACTGCCAGCGGATCTCGGTTCTCTTGAAGTCTCACCAGGAATGGATTAATGCGCCCACCCTTATGCATCATGGTAGTCTGCATATTCTCCTCCAGATACATCTTCCGCTACTTGGAAAATCCTTGATATAGCTTCTCCAAGGCTTGCCACATTTCTCTAGCTGTCACTTTGCTAGCTATGCGACGCACGACATGATCCCTCACTCTCTCAAGGATCAAGCGCTTTTCCTTAGCCATATTCTTCTTGTATTCCTTCAGAGGATCTGAATCTATTGGAACAACCGCCACACCTTTGATGAAGAGTTTTAGATCATGCTCATCTAGCAGGCATTTGATCCTTGCCTGCCAGATAACATAGTTAGAGGCTCCCTCCAAACGATCTTGATCTCTCAGTCCACTTGCTGTCATCTTTGTCGACTGAAAAAAATGTCGAACTAGCTCCCTCTGTCTCCTTTATGTAGCTCTAGCCTGGCCTACACACTCCTTGCTGGAGATGGTAGATATACCACCCAATACTGCTGCTCAAATATTGAAAAATAGAGTTTCCCAAGTAGGAATTCCCTGAGGAAGAAAATTCCCTCAAAGTGTCTCTAGATCTCTCTTTTGACACTTTCTACACTAGAAATTACTGCTACATAGAAAACCGTGTCTCTGCAGCTACTGATCTGCTTGTTTCTCCCTCTTCCTCTGAAAAAGTTCAACCTGGAAATATTCTACCTCTTTGTCGGCTCACTCAGAGAGATATTTTCCTCACTGAACTAGCCCTCCTGGATTGGAATGCACACTTCACTGGGAAATCGATATGCTGCTTACACATCTCTTTGATCCCCGGTTTCTGCTACAATGCTCGATCTACTGGATTTTATCTCTTTCTCCTCCTGCACTCAGCTTAAACAAGCTCTGATACCATGTGAAAATTCATATTACTCGGAATCTTATTGCAATAACTGATGGAAAGTCTTCTATTTTTTATTTACTTAAGAAATTATTTACTCTGTTCTACAAGAAAATATCAAAATACATACACTACAGCCTTCACTAATAAAACTGTGAAAGAAAAACAAGTGCGAAAACAATATCTAAGCAGTAGAAAATCATAGACACATCGGACACCGTTGTTTTTGGACTAATGTCCCCAGAAAAACCCAATGCAGGAAAATCTATGCAACAACTGAGGGTTTATATATTATGTAATAATTTTTATGAATACAAACTGGATGCCTTGCTGACTATCCTCACAGTGAATCTGACTGACAGGAAATCTGGTGAGCCTCACACACTAACACTGGAAGCCGAGCTGGCCAAAACCTCAGATGGCAAACCCTCCAAAATCTCTGTGCAGTCACTACACCACTCTTCGTGGTGACTGCTTGGCTTCTGCGTTCCGGCTCTTCTGTTGGCTAGATTTGACCCTTTGGCCCCTTCCGGTCTCACACCTGGACTCTCCGACACTAGATATGATTGATCCTCAGCAGAATAACAAACCTCCTCAAGGTTGCAGCACTGCCTCTGCATGGCTCTGCACTGGATCTGCTACGTTTCTACCTTGCCTCTGCTGGTATTGCTTTCTGTCTTCTCTACCGTGTATTCTCTGGCTTAGGAATATAATTTCCAACTAGAATCACTGCCCCTCTTTGCATAGAATCTCTAGATCGATCTTTCCTCTGAGCACTGCTCACTTTAGAAATCCGATCTCTTGATCCTTTCTCCGTCTCGATGTGATTTCCAAATGACCTTTGAAGTCCTTATAATATTCTTGTTAAAACTTCAATGACCGAGATTAAATCTCTAATCAACGACTAAGATTAAATTTTGCCTTGATCTCTGCCTTTCCTAGAACATTCACACTCTGTTTTATTAACACCCTTTAATTATTTTATTTTCCTAAGTTCAAACTTAAGGTTCCTTTAAAAAATAATTAATTATTTTAATAAAATTCATTCCGAGTGGAATTTTCACAATCGGTTTTTGGGTTCTCTGGAATACATGTGTTTAAGTCTCCCTGCCAAATTTGAGACTTAAAACACATCCGATGCTACCCAAAACAACATAGTTGACAACAACATGCAGAGTCAACAACAACACAGATGCAACGTAGAGAGAGCTACCCAGTAGTTGGTGGGAAGCAACAAACAAACATCAATAACACAATTGGGACGATGCAAAAGTTAGAGTGATGGTTTAGGAGGTTGCAACACTTGAGCACATTCCTTGCTTAGAGGGAGTGTTGGTTTTTGTAGCATCATATGTGCTCTAGCCTCAAAATTTTGCAGAGAGGCTAAGACACACACATTCCACAATACCCAGAAAGTGTTTTGGGAAATTACACCCCGAGAAGAGTTAATTAAAACAATTAATCATTTTGTAATGTATTGCTAAGTCTAAACTTAGGAACTATGACTAATTAAAGTGTATTAATTAGATCTGGTGTGAATATTCTAGATAAATACACACATTAACTCCCAGATAATCTTCACCTTTGATTATGTTTTAATATTGGCTGTTGATATGCCAACGAGAGATTATAAGAAGGAGCTTGATGGGAGTTTGGAGAATGCATCAAGTGAGAGATCTAGAGATGAAATTCTTAAAAGTGCAGCTTAACAGTTTCCAGAGTAAGATCAAAGTGATTTCTTGCAGTGAGGGGCAGGGATAGTTTGTCGGAGGAAGTTTTTCCTGATCCGAGGAATACATTGCATAGGAGGTAGAGAGAGGCTCAGAGAGGATGCACAGAGATGAGGCAGCGCAGAGCCTCTGAGGAGATCCGTAGTCATGCTGAGGAGAAGTCCAAATCTAGTGCCGAGAGCTGGGGTATGAGACCGGAGGGTCATAGATATGAGAATCTAGTTCAACAGATCAATCAACTAGAGGATTGAGGTAGTACCTAGAGGCTGTTACATAGAGACAACGCAGAGGCTATGTCGAGGCAACCTAGGGCTAGCCATTCAGAGGTTGGATCAGTGCCAGATCTCTAGTAACAGTGTGAGATAATTTATCACTATTCTTTTGTCAGTTTATTCTCTATATCAGATTGCTATTTTGAGCATCCAAATATTTGTATTCAAAACCTACGACATAATATTAAAATCGTTAGCTGCTGCATCGGTTTTTCCACATTGGGTTTTTCCAAGGATATTGTCCAAAAACAACTATGTATATGTGTGTGTTTATTTCCTTCTTACTTAATACTTGTTTTCGCATTATTTTTTATGTTATAAATTTTGCAATAATATTTATTTCGATGTTTATTGTGCAACACTGTAAATAACTTGATTCAAATTTAACAAGTAGAAAAAATAACATCAAATTGCTGCAGTGTGGATTCCCATTGTGGAATTTTCACAATGTGGACCTAGCCAAGATACAAGTCATTCGGGATTGGCTAGCCCCAACCACTCTAACAGAGCTTCACAAATTTCTATGTCTTGCCAATTTCTATCGCATGTTCGTGTTGGGGTTATCTCATATGACTTGGCCTTTGAGTCAAGTCACCAAGGGCAGGGTGAAAGCAAAATTATTTTGTTTCGAATCCCAACTAAAGGCATTTTCTGAGTTGAAGCATCGCCTCTTCTCTGCACCAATGCTCACATTACCAGACCTGTAACAACCATTTGAGATCGAGATAGATGCTTCTGACTATGCTATTGGTGTAGTTCTTACTCAGCAGGGGCATCCAGTGGCATATCATAGTGAGACACTTTCAGACACAATCCGAAATTATCCCACCTATGAAAAAAAGATGTATTCCATTGTGCAGGCATGTTGAAAATGGAAGCATTACATTATGGGGAATGAAATGATCATCCACATAGATCACAGACCCCTACAGTTCATACAAACACAAGGAAAGTTGTAGAATGATCACCATAAAAAATGGTCCACATACCTGCAACAATTCCACTTGAACATTAAGTACAAGAAGGGAAACACCAATAACGTTGCAGACTCCCTTAGTCAACCATTGGTCAAGGCGCTGACCACTGTGCTTGAATCTTGTGGGAATGAGATTTCAGAGTGGCTGCATCTATACAAGAGCGATCCAAAATTCGGCAACACATACCAGACACTCTTGGAAGGCAAGAAAGTTCCAAATTTTCACCTCCAGGATACATTGTTATGTCACCTAGGATACCTATGTGTTCCTTCAAGCGAGCGTGCAAAAATGATTTGGGAGGCGCACTACAGTCGAGTCATTTAACACTTCGGAGTAGAGAAAACAATGGAAGTGCTACAGAAGTATTTTATTGGCCGAACCTTCAACATTATGTTTGGAAGTACATCAGATCCTATAATGCTTGTGCCATTTCCAAACTGACCATAAAGAAGCAAGGCCTATATACTCGTTTGGCTACTCCTAGTCTAACATGGGAATTCATCTCCATAGATTACATGTCTGGCCTCCCTTCGACTAAGCATAGAAACAACTGCGTTTTCGTGGTCGTCGACAGATTCTCTAAGTTGGCCATTCTTCTAACCTGCAAGAAGAGTATCACAACATAACCTGCTGCTAAGATTTTCTTTCAACGAGTGTGGGTACACTTTGGGATCCCACAGTCCATTATCTCAGATCGAGACAACAAGTTCCTAAGTACATTTTGGTCAAGTCTCTGGTCGATGCTGGATACCAAGCTCACTAAGTCCACGACTTTCCACCCCCAAACTGATGGCCAAAAAGAGGTCGTCCATAAGATGATCGTACACATTCTGTGCATGTACAACTCGAAGCATCCATGCAAATGGGATGAAAGTATCCCCTATGTCCAAAAAAACTACAACTGAGCTCCCCATAGCTCAAATGGCCAGAACCCATTTTAGGTGGGGTTGGGATTCCAACCACTATGTCCCATTGATGTGGCCATACCATTTGCAGCTTCTTAGGAAGCTTCTACCCATGTCCAGTCTGAAACCAACAGGGCTAACAAATTCATTGACATAATCCAGCACATCCTCCAGTAGGTCCATGACATATTAGACAAAGTCAATGCTAAGTACAAGCAACGACATGATCAACATCGGGTGCCACACAAGTTATAGGTGGGCGACAAAGTTTTGCTACATTTGCAGAATGAGTGCCTTGATGGGCCCCATCGTAAGCTTCAGTCGCTCCGGTATGGGCCATAGACCATCACCAAGGCTGTAGGGGAAAATGATTTTGAGCTTAACATTCCACTGTTCCTTAGCCTGCACCCAATTTTCAATGTTGACCTCCTTCGACCATACTTTCCACCATTATTGGACACATCCCACGTTACAGAGCAACTCACACCAATGAAGTTAAACCCATATTACATGGAACAGGCCACCATTGATCGGATCATGGAAACATAGATCAAGAACACTCACTAGCAGAAAATCCAACCTTATCGGGTTATCAAAGCTATCCAACTTGTGCACCAAGGCAAGTGGCTCACCAGGGACCGAGTTTAGCAGAAGTTTCCCCATCTCATGGAGGCACTCAACGCAATGGGGACCATTGCTTCCTAAAGGGGAGGAATGATGTAGGTGGATATTGGTGTCCAACCACCAATTCCACTTGTATCCCCACTATTGTTTCTTTTTGTTTTTCAGTTTTCATAATTGTAGCACAATTTACTATTTTTGGCAGTTTTTCGAGTCTTGAACTTTCGGAGCCGTTTTGAGTACCTAAACGACATTTCTTTGGAGAATGGGAAAACATGAGGATCTAAATTATGTTTTAGTCGAAAGTTGTAGTCCTCAGATAGATATTTCTAAAGAGGTATTATGCATGCCAAACAAAGATCGTATGCCAAAGTTATGACCCCGAGAAGTTGATGTACCAATTTACCCCAACGGGGCCCACATATTTGGCAATTCATCTCCCAGGGTTAGGTTTTTGGATGTTTATGGTTTTCCATTGTTTAAAAATAATAAATAGGCCTTTGAGGGTAATTGTAACACAGTTCAAAGGCATGTAGTCGCCACATCTATTCTCAGAGATAAGCTACCATCGCTCGAGCTAGTTTATTTCCATTTTGTTTGTAATCATATTTCAAAGTTGTGGTATTAATGAAATGAAATGTTATTTCTGCTGCATCTCTGTATTTATGGTTATATCTGTATTATGTTGCATTCGTGTCTAAGTTCAAATAAATACGAAAGGAGTAAGTCATTGGTTAATATGGAGGAAGTATTACTATTGTTGCCAATGTTCCATGAATGCAAGGCACGATCCAGCTTTGCAACCAATTCAATGTTTACCTAATAACTGTAGGAATTCTCCAATCAGACAACGTATTAATCCTACACTTGGTTACTTGACACAATATGAATTATATGCCAAGAAAATTGATATTGGAGAAGGAAATGTTGCCTTCTTGCATACCATTTTTCAACATTTCAAGAATAAGAAGGCAAATCCTGTATTTTTTTTACATTGTGTTAATTTCTAGAAAAATTCATCTTGGAGGATCAACCAAACAAGAAGATGCATCAGCAAGACATGAATGTAATACAAATAATTCATGCTTTTGACTCCTATTCATAAGAAATTTACCAAACTATAAAGTTTCACTTGACCTTATTATGGGCATGGTGCCAATAATCCGATAATTTATAGTGTCACTATGATAATTTCACTTGTTAAGGAGTGATGAGTCAATAGTAATGTTAAGAAGGTTGATGGACTTTTAGATTACCACATGGAATTATTGGAAGGTTTCATGTGTATGATATTCCCAAGGAGCAATCTTGAAACCCTAACTTGCCCTTGGTTGAATTTTGAAAGATATTTTCTCCTTACCCAAATTTTGTTTTATGCTCGAAACCGTTAATTTGTATTTTCGAGAGAGTTGTCATGCTAACTATTTTATTTAAGTCTAAAAAGATAAGGATGCCTTGTTATCCTGAATGGAAAACATGCTATGTCTACCAAGCCAAAAAGGATAAAGGTCAAATGTGTCTAGAAAGTAAAGCATTTGAAATTATACTTGTCTTTGCATGTGAGATAGAATGGAGCCATGGTTTTCCTTGTTTCTCTTATCACTGCCAATTCCTTGATTCAAGGATTATCCTTTTGTCAACTTTTTCAAGCAATAAGAAAACCATGTAGTCAAATAGTCTTGCTAAATAACACCAAAAAAGTATTGTTAGTTTGATTTGCCTATGTTTGAGTTAGAAGTTATGCTAGTTGTGGCTATGTTCTTCTCTTATGTGTAAGAATAAATTTGGTAAAATATTTTGATTGCAAAAGTCACAAAACATGATTAAACTTCAAATTCTCAGGCAAAAAAAGAAAAGAAAGAAGATACCTTTAGATATCATTCCCAATAAGGTACATTGTGAATCGACTCTTCACAGTATCCACTTGTCCTTATTAAGGTGATAAGGGCTAGCGGTGGCCATGAGATTCTCTTTGGGCCTTTGGGATATCTGTCGGGTGTGACTTTTAGTTCTTCCTTCCCAAAAGAAAGGAAGGTCATCTCCATAACCTTCACTGCTTTAACTTTGCGATATTGCAATTTCACATATCACATATCATACTTCCATCTTCCATCGCACTTTGCCATCACACTTTTCGAATTATTCTTCTCCAAGGCCTCTTTGCGCTACAAAAAGTTTTAATCCGGTTTAAACCCCCACTTTCCACTTCTAAGTCTCATTTCATGTGTTAATCCCTCCATTAGCGTCTTTAACCATTTTCTTTCCTCCAAGCTACAAATCAACACTCTTTTTAATCACAATTAAGTCATGGATATCTTAGTTGCATGAATAGAAGCATGGTAGATAGACCATATGATAAATAGAGTGAATTTAGCCGTTTGGCCAAGTTAAGTTTGGTTTAGAATTAGTTTCCTTTTTTCCATTTATTTGCAACAAGTTAAATTTGTTTCCTTTCTATCATTTCTTTCTGCAAATTAAATTATTTTTAATCTTGTCATTTATTTTCAGAAATTTAGTTTAGTTTCCTTTCTGTCATTTCCTTTCAACAATTTACCTTTCAGTTTTTATCATAGTTTAAGAAATAACACCCTTTCGTAAAGCAGAAGAGGATGACATGAACAGATTGCATTTGCTGTGTATATAGCACTGTCACCTCCAAGTTTGTATGAACCCTGGGTTGATAAAATAAAGTAGGGCTGCCCCTGGGAGTTGCAACACTCTTGGTACAATATCAGGGCTCACCAGCATCTATGGCTCCTGGTTATTTTCTCCCTGAGGTAGGTGAGGCTTGGTGGGCTTGGGCTTAAGATGAATGGCTCATGTAGCTCTTGGTGGTGTGTTCGTGGCTCGGGTATGGGTAAGACTCCTCCTACTCCTCATCATTGATCGATGGCTCTAAGGGTAATCCTCATCCTCTGGCTCCTTCCTCCTAAAACTCCTCAATAGGACATGCAAGGAGGATTGTCTTTCGAGAGGGGCACACACAAGAACTATCTTATGAGATGGTTCCCACTGACGGATGAATAAGGACTAGCTAGGATAACTAACCAGGATAACTAGACCGTAGTACCCACACCTCGATCTTGACCTCGAACTCTTACTCAAAACTTGACACTCACTTGAAATTGTTTCCCAAAGAATGAATGAATTAGGAGTTCTAATATAGATGAGGAGACATATGTCCAAAATGTGACCAAATGGATTAAATTAGAGGAAGTATGAATGAATCTATCTAAAGAGCAATTATATAGTGACTATTATGATAAAAGAGTTCCTATTATTCTATTCTCATTCCTATTCTTATATAATCAAATAAATAGAAATATATATCATTCCTAACACTCGTTATACTCTTCTTTAAATAAAAAACTACTTACCTTCTTCTATTAACTAGTCCAATTAATAGGAACAATCTTACCATGTTGCTGAGCCCGCGCTCTGCCCTTCGCCGCACAGAGGGTTTCTGGTTCTGCGTCAGGGTGGTGCCGTCGGGGTTCTCACCCTGACTAGGGCTCGACCCAATGACAGAATCTCAGGACCCTCCTCCTCCTCCTGAGGTCAAGGTGTTCAAGCTACTGATCGCTTCCCAACCTAAGAAGAAGAAGCAACTTGCCTCCAAATTTGTCAAGTGACTGGATGAGATTCCCTCGGTGGATCTCCCACTTGAGGGTCCGATTAAAGTGGCCCTTTCCCTTCCGGACTGCGCGCTGGTCGGACAGTTCACGGGCTTATGGCCCTCACCAAAAACTACGAAGGCCCGGATCACTCGAAACTGGAAGCCCCTCATTGCAAACAATGTCACCTCATACTTCCTGTGGTGGGGCCTTTTTCTGTTCGAATTCAAAAAAAAGGAGGATAAGGACCTGATCTTCAGAAAAAGACCTTATTTCATGGATCCTCAAGGGCTGTACCTAAATCGCTGGACTCCTAACTTCGACCCCTCAAAGGATTTGCCATCTACCGTTCCAGTCTGGGTCAGGCTCCCAAACTTGCCGGTGCACTGCTGGAACTTGGAATCCTTGCAGCAAATCAGAAATGCCCTCAGGAAATTCATAGATAGAGCTAACAACAAAGACCAATATGACTACACCAGAATCTGCATGGAGGTGGACCTCGAAGTTGGGCCGTTAGAAGCCATTAAGCTAATGCTAGGAAACTGGTCCCATTTGTAGAAATTAGATTACAAACAACTATTGTTCAAATTCTGCGGATGTCATGAGTATGGCCACTTCGCTAAGAACTGTCCCAAAAATATAGCCCCAGAAAAGGATAAAGAAGATGGATAGAAACAAGCCAAGAAACCCAAAACGAGCCTTAAGATAGGGTCAACGAAGAAAGGAAAGGGAAGTTCAACACCCACGGGGAGTATTCCTAAAGCCAAACCCTCCAAGAAAGGTCAAGAGAATAGATTTGCGACCTTGAGTTCAGAGACAGAGGAAGTTCAAGAAATCAATCCACAGAACATGCAAAAGGATCTCCAAATGTAGGAAACCCTAGCACCATTGAAGATTGGCGAATATCCTGGAGGAACCTCGAAAGACAAAGTGTCTGTCTCCGAGAGGGAAGATCAAGATTCAAAGGAGTCAGAGTAAGAAGGAGAAACTTGGGATTCCAAAACTTCGGTCAGAAGATATACCAGGGGATGGAAATCCTCTAGGGAAAAGAGAGAAAAAGAAAGCTACAAGGAGAAGCTGCAGGGGACCCAACCGACCCTAGAAAAGATATTGGCAAAAAACCCTAAAGCACATAGAAATCAAAGCGAGGGATCTAAAGGAGCCCTCTCAGCTCAAAAAAGGAAGTAATGAATATCGTCTCCTGGAACTGTAGAGGGATGGGTAGCAACCTAAAAGAGGAAGCAACGAAAAATCTAGTAAGGTTGGAAAGGCTCGACATTCTTCTCATCCAGGAGACCAAAATGGAGGAAATGGAATTTCTCCATAAAAGAAAACAATTTAAGGGAAAAGGGGGATGTGTCATAGTCTCCTCTAGAGGCGCCTCGGGAGGGTTGGGAATGCTATGGGACAAGACATGCTTGGAGAAAATCCAGGTTAAAATTAACTCAAACTGGATTTTTGCTCAATTTTTGCATCTTCACACCAAAGAAATTGTGAATCTCTTCAACATTTACGCTCCGATCTTCTTGGGAGACAAAAAATTCAGCTGGGAATCCATTAGGGAGCTAGCAAATGAGATTCAGTTGGATAATGTCATTCTCGCTGGAGATATGAACATCACTTTAAGTCAAGAGGAGAAGCAAGGGGGCAGCATTGTAAGGGATCCAGCCAGGGAATGGGTGGAAGAGCTCATTCAGGACTGGGATCTATTAGACGTCAAGCCACCCAAGGGAAAACATACATGGAATAATAGAAGATCGGGTCGAGGCCACATTGCTGAAAGGTTAGATCATTTTCTCATCCAGAGCTCCTTCTTGCTTTTAGGTCTTGATGTCATTTTTGCTATTCTTTCTTTTTCGATCTTTGATCACAAGCCCATTAGGCTTGAGTTGAAGCCGCAAATGAATCTGGGACTTATTCCCTTCTGTTTCAGTGCCCTCTGCGTGCAACAATCCGAATTTTTGGACAGAGTTGAGGAAGTTTGGAAACAACCTGTTAGTGGATCCCCCTTTGTATGGGAAGAAAAGCTGAGGAGAGTGAAGAGGAAGCCCTCCCCTCTCCGATTGAGTCAAGTCGGACGACCCAGGTCTATTTGGAAAGTCACCAGAAGCAAATGGAAGAGATGGACATCTTGAAGGACAACTTAATCTTGGAAGAGGAGCTCCAGGCCAATCTCTATAAGGCTTGTATTCGAGAGGAGGAATTCTGGAGACTTAAATCTCGCAGTTTGTGGCTACAAGCTGGGGATATGAACACCTCCTTCTTTCATAAGAACAATCATGCCAGAAGTAACTTTAACTCTATAGTGGAGATAACAATAGGATATCAAATATTCTCCGATCCCACCAGCATCAAACATGCTGCCCAACAACACTTCAAAGATCTATACATAGAGGACAAGCAAGCAAGCCTCAGCTCCAATCTGCTCGAGTTGGTCCCTCTAAAGGTCAATGCCCAAATGAATGCTATGCTGAGTGCTCCTGTCACAATCATTGAAATAAAGCAAGCCCTTGATGAAATGGATCCGGACAAGGCTCCTGGGCCGGATGGGTTCAGTGCTCGATTCATTAAAACTTGTTGGAACATTGTAAAAAAGGATCTCTACAAAATGATCTTAAATTCCCAGATTTGCCAAAAGATTGGGGGCAACACCAACTTGGCCTTCTTGGCCCTTATACCTAAAGAGAAGGGTGCAAGTTCTTTCAATAGATTCAGGCCAATCTCACTCTGCAACATTGGCTACAAACTCATCACCAAAGTCATGGTTAACAGACTGAAAGGCCATCTTCCGGAAATCATCCCTGACAATCAAGGGGGATTTGTCAAAGGTAGGCAGATAACTGATAACTTCATACTATTTCAAGAAGAGATCCATTCAAGCATCCAAAGACGAGGAAAAGGCATGGCTATCAAACTGGACCTGGCTAGTGCGTTTGACAGAGTTAGGCACGAATTTCTCTTTAGGGTCATGCAACAATTTGGGTTTGATTTCCGCTTTATAAGCTGGGTCAAGGCCTGCATTGCAAAACCATGGATTGCTCCTCTAGTCAATGGGCGTGCTGCGGACTTCTTCAAGGCGAGTCGTGGGATAAAGTAGGGATGCCCCTTATCCCCTCTTCCCTTTGTCATTCAAGCTTCTATCCTCAGTTTTATGCTGGAGGAAAGACAAATCGAACAAGAGCTTATGGGTCTTAGGATCCTTAGGGGAGTCAGAGACATAAACCATGCTCTCTTTGCTGATGACTCCATTCTCTTGGGGGGTGCTTCCGCCATCTCGGCCTCCCGTTTCAAACTGGAGCTGGATCACTACTGCCTTGAGTCTGGAAGTGAACTCAACATGGGAAAATGCTTTATTTATGCTTGGAACCTCACTGGCCTCGATCTAAGCACGATCACCAGAATTTTGGGCTTCAAAGGTTCGACGAAATGGGGTTCTTTTAAATATCTCGGGTTGCCGATCTTCTAAGGACGCCCGAGTGGGAGGGACTGGCACCTTTTGCTGGACAAATTCAAGCTTGAAATGCAAGCCTGGGGCACATCGTGGCTCAATCTGGCAGGTAAGACCGTTCTTATTAAGTCAGTTCTTAACAGTCTTGTAATTTTTCAGATGCCTGTTTTGTTGGCTCTGGTGGGCATTCTCCACAAGATGGAGCAATCCATTCGCTCCTTTTTCTAGAAGGGAGGGAAGAACAATTCTAATTCCACTGATCAATTGGAATAAAATCACCATGCCATTGCTGGAAGGTGGCTTTCACATAAAAGATCTCAGGGAGCACAACATCGCTCTGGGGGGCAAGATCTTATGGCAGTAAGTGGCAAGGAACCCGGGATGGGCGCAGGTTACCTTGTGGAAAAAATATAGCTTTGGAAAGCACCTTCGCAGCCTGGAGAATTTCCAATCTAATTTTCAGGGCTCCCAGATTCATCAGCTGTGTAAACACACTCTTTCGCTGTTGCGCGACCACCTATTTTGGATTCCAGGCAATGGGAAACAGATCAGACTGTGGGAGGACATGATCATGAATGCAGAATCTACTGGGGAGGACCCTGAGTTTCCGGAGCTAAAAACGTGGATGATTGCAGGTGGTCGATGCATGATGTGGGACATTTCAGATTGGGATAACAACAATTGGGAAGGATGGTAGAAAATAGAAATTCCTGCTCATCTAGAGCAAGCATGGGCCAAATTCATGGAAGTGTTGGCTGGGAAAACCCCCTAAACGTAAGGAAAAAAGACAGAAGGGGATGGGGTTCCTTGAAGGGATGCTACTCTGCATCAGAAGGCTACAAATGTCTTAAAGCCATTCCCATTGTCCCCCACAGCCCTGCGATTTGGAAAGGGATATGGCAAGTTAAAAGCATTCCGAAGATTGATATTTTCATCTGGAATCTGGGGCACATCAGTATCCTCACAACTGAAAATTTGCATCGTCACGGCTTCCATGGCCCCTCTCGGTGCCCGCTCTGTCAACAGAAGGAGGAAAATATGGTTCACATCTTTCTTGAGTGCCGCTACGCCTGGGACATATGGAGCGAAACTTTGCTTATTTGGAACAACAACCCCATCCTCCCATCCAACACCACGAGTTTACTGTCCTTTTGGGGAGACCTGTTCCCTAAATCCTTTCCCGGGAGAGGCTGGCCTTTCGAGGGGTGGATGATTATCCCTAAGCTCATTTGATGGAAGATTTGGCTTGAAAGAAACAATCAGATATTCCAAGAGAAGGCCCTTAACCAGTAGAAAATCGGTGTGAAAATCAAAAGCCTATTCAAAGAAATAATGTAGGACAAGGTGAACCAGAAGTAGGCTTGTAGCTTAAACCAGCAAGGCAGGGAGTGGTGTCAGCAGCTGGGGCTAAATCTCCCTACGGGACAAAATATAGAGAAGGGCAGAGAAGAATGGAAAATCAGGTTGGAGGATGAGGACTTTGACAAATGGAGAAGAAACACATATATCCGGGGAAGGTCGGACGGGAGAATTATCAGGCGCGCCCGGATAAAATCATTGCCCACTTTGCCTGAGGTTTGGGGCTTACCTTGAACAATCAAGCGTAAGCCATGGCTCTTCTCCAAGGCTTGAAATAGCTGCAAAAACATGGAAACAAGGAGGCTCGTGTCATTGGAGACTCACAAAATCTCATTGGCCTGATTGTGACAAAATTGGTCCCCAAAGATCTACGCTTGTAATGGTTGTCTGATCGTATTAATAAGCTAATCGCGTCTTTTGACAGACTTCAGTTCTTTCATGTCCTTCAGAAAAATAATACAGAAGCAGATCTTGAGGCCAACATCACTGTTTCTTTACAAACAAGATCTCTCCTCTGCGATGAGGGGGATTCATGGGACCCTCTGCCTTAGCTGACCTCTCTCGCTGTCATGTATTTTTGTCTCTTGCTGCAGAAATTTGTTTATATTAGAAGGTATGCTAGTCAATGGGAAATTGCTAGATTGAATGTAAGAAGCAGAGTGGGCGAACTTTGCTGGTTCGAAAACCCCCATAGACTTTGGGTCTTCAGATGTAAAACCACCGAGCATAAGCCCCAGAAATTTTGAAGCAATATAAACATACCCGTTTCTGTAAAAAAAAAAAAAACTAGTACATTTAATAGGAAACTAAGACAACTAAAAATGCTACGACAAATAAATAAAGCATTATAAATATATATAATAAAAAAAACTAAGTATACCCACTTGATTGAGACATGATCAAATTCGATCTTCACCTCAAAATCTCATTCCGATTTTACGGGAGGACAACAAGTCCGAACTTTACTCCTGCCTATTTTCAACAATTATCCACTTTCGGGCTTGCGTTAGGACGATTCTCATAACAACATAGAGCTATATTTGTATCTAATAAACGATTTTGCTACTTATTAGTTTTAAGTGATCTTGACTAGAAAGTATAATAAAAGTTTTGAAATTTTTATTATTTATGCCGGCGTTTGAAAGTTTTGTTATAATAAATTTTTAATATATGAGGGTTAGATTGATTAGTTTTTGTAGATTTTAGTTTTTATATTCAAATTTTATAGGGAGGGGCTGAGGATTAGAGTCATTTTTGAGGAATTAAATTATTCCAAGTAGTGTTTAAATTTAATCAAATTTCACATAATTCTAGTGATGATGATGATGATTAATATCCACTAAGACCAATATGGTCTATTGGACCTTAATAAAGCAAAAGATTAATTGAGATTTTTTAACATTTTATTTCTATGATAAAAAAGAAGGGAGAGAAGCATTCCTAGATCACCGTAGTTTTGCTGAATTAACATGTTAATAAAGTTGGTGGTGTGACAAATATTTGAAAATTAGAATAGATGTGAGTAAGAGTTGCACAATCCAAGAGAAAGTTTTTTCATTTTCAACCCTCTTAGTATCGCAAATGTGACAAACTCTTTGTCCCAATGTGTTTTGGGAGTAGAACAACATTCGGTTTCACTTTAAAGCTCAGGTAAATTAGTTGTTATCTTGGCAATGTTCATTTTCTCCTTAGCTTTGGTCAAGACAGAAAGATAATATCCCATTGATAAATAGATTATTCTTCCATCCACATTAAGATCAACCCCAACATTTTATTTTATCTTTAAAATTACATTTATAATAGTAATTACAATCTAATATTAAAATTAAAATCTAACTAAAACATAGTAGTTACAATATATATTAGTAGTTACAATCTAGTATTAAAATTAAAATCTAACCAAACATATTATATTATATATATATAATATGTAATTTTGTAATAATTTAAGATTTGATTTAAGTAACTTAAATGTAATAGTACATTTTTAATTTTTGTTATAAGTTGAAGTAACTTAATTTTAGATTACTCTCGTTTGAAAATACAAATTACATAATGCTTTTTCACTTTATTTTTTTAAAATAATAATTGGATAAACTATATTAATAAAAATTTATACCAAACAATACAACAAATGTTATATCATTACATATCTAACATTACATAGTATCAAAGAGTAGATACATAGACGGTAAAGTGTCTTATTACAAGATTAAGATAAAGATTATCTTTCTCATAATATAAAATTATCTACTATTTCTTAATGATATACCTAATATTTTAATACTTTGTAAAAGCACGAAAATTAACAAAGAGCATATGACTAGCAACATCCTCTAGGTATGTATTTATTGATTCAATTTCCTAATTCACAATTATTATCTTTTTGTTAAACTAGTGCCCTGTTGCTTTATCCTTGAACTCTTCTTTGGATGAGTAAGTAGAGAGCTTTTGGTTTAAGGTGATAAAGTGCCAAATTCCAAAAGAGATTGCATTCAACTTTCATAATTATCAACAATTTATTCAATTTCATGAAAGACCCCATTATTTCAACTACCCATGCTGTAACTTGAGATTTAATTTCATAGTTTTTTAAAGGAACACTGAAAACTAAAGACTTATTACAATGAACATGCTCTTCATGGCTTCTAAGGACATAATAGGTTTCTCATAATTTCTTATAGCCTATTGGATACCTTGAATGATCAAATTTTTTTTCAAGGGAAATTCTTTATACCCTGCCTACAATAGCCACATCACTCAAATCCTAGGCACTTAAAAAATTTGAATGTTACTAAATCCTATGAACTAGGAATTAGTCTATCTAACTAGTTCCATGATTGATGATAGCCTAGAGACATTTATAACTCTACAATCCAAAAATTCACCACAGGGTGGTTCCTTTGAAGATCCTTGGCATAGATAAAAACACTAAATAACAAATGAAAAATAAATTTGGTTACCTAGAAAAGAGGCTTGACATATATTTGTGTACATCCAATACCATGATCTCACAGTGAGCTAGAGAAATAAGAGACAAGTGATAAACATGCAAGTTCAGTGCATGGATAATGCAAATGAGGGACTTTCTTCCCTTCACATCACAAATCATATATTTGATGAGGTGGTCTGATTGCATGCCATGTAATGGTTAATGAATTAGGTGTAGCTTGACATGTGAGGATTTAAAATCTTAGAACATGTATTTGTACAATTCATTAAATTATGGGTGAAATTGTAACACCCTCCTCCCACATCTACCCAAGTAACCGAACAACCGGTGTAAACATGTGACGAGAGGTTACTATGATGAGATTAAAACTCCTAGGTGAACTTAAGGAACTGGAATCGAAGAAAACACATCACATATATATTATACATCAACAATAACACCCCCAGGATCCAACCCAACCATTCATGCATCCTACCCTTGGGTCCCACTGATATTTTGAGCTCTTAGACCTTTGGACACATGCACAAGCCTGCATCCCTGCATTTGGGAGACTCTGGACGCATGCACAAGCCTGTATGCCTACGTCTAGGGACTATTCCTAGCAGTGTTGTGCCAGAGTCCGCGATATTTAAGGCACTTTTTTAGCCCAAAATTTCGGCCACAACCCAGAACTTGTTGTAACTTATGGAATCCATTAAGCACATGATGAAAATGATACTAAACCAAAAACTAACTCCAGGACTAATATTGAACATCGCCAACCGGGACTGAAATTATATCAAACAGTTAGCATCAAATGCAATCTACAGGTCTAAATAACATATCTAAGCATAGGGGTCTCTTACTTATTTGAGAATCGCCAAGAAGCATTGTTCCCTTACATCATGAGCTGCATTATCATCTATTAGGTCATAGATGCATTTTTCATTCATTTACAAATAAAACCATGAGGAAAGCCATATATCATCACTATCATAATAAATTATTTTAAACATCATAATAACCACATAAATACCATGGATACATCAGCAATATAATCCACATATAAATCAATGCGTTTACACATCAAATACCAAGGTAATGAATTTCTCATTAATGAATGTAAAAACCAAACGAGGATGGGACTACCATGTTCCACCCGACCATAGATTGGTTGAGCCAAATCTCTCTTCAGCCAATCACCCCCATGCCATATTCTAAGCTTGAATGTGGGACTCATAACCAACCAAAAAGAACCAAACAAGCATGAATGCTACTAGAGTTCTCCACCTACATCATGAGGAATTTTAGTGCCTCCTAGTCTCTGAGGATTTACTGTAATCCATAGTTCGATCCAAGGATCATTAAGCCCTACACCGAGACTTATTCTCCAAGCTTTACCATACATCCCATCCCAGAACTACTAGGCCCAATGAAGATAAATCCACCACTTGGCTTTACCGTATATCCCGCCATTCACCAACAATGATTCCTAGGCCCATGGAGGCACACAATCATAGCTTTACCTCAACCCACAGTCCGGTTGAGGGATTACTAGGCTAATGGATTTACCGTGATCCACAATTTAGTTCAGTTGTTACTAGGCCATGTGTTATATCAATTTAGAGATCCACCTCACTCTACTTCGAATCCATCCTATAATTCATCTAAACCAAAACATGAGAACTCCACAACACCATGGCTATTCGGAAATGGAAAGGCTAGGTTGAAAACACTAGCACACATGTCAAAACCCATGCTAAGACATAAAAGAACCACATGAAATACCATGCATGCTAGATCTAGCAAGGAAATCTCAAATGCAAATCAATACCTGCAAAGAACCTATTGTAGTTGCTTCATCTTGATCTTCCTTACTTGCTCCTTCCTTCCTCTTGCCTTCTTTTCC
The DNA here is from genome assembly GCA_034641835.2 of Pinus albicaulis. Taxonomy (NCBI): domain Eukaryota; kingdom Viridiplantae; phylum Streptophyta; class Pinopsida; order Pinales; family Pinaceae; genus Pinus; species Pinus albicaulis. Next base: position 1,080,413,397 of record CM076584.1, on the reverse strand, counting down.
TTTCTTGATCCAATGCCAAAGTGCTCCAAGAAAATTCTAAGTGTCCAATAGTATGAGTGTGTGTGTGTGAGAGAGAGAGAATGCAAGCCATAATTGTGAAAAAAATTCTTGACAGCTGATCCTTAGAATCATTTTTATCAATGAGGCCTCTATTTTCTTCATTTTCCATTATTTTTCTTCATTTTCCTCCTCACATGAAACTTGTGACCTTTCACCTTCCTTTTCTACTATTTTCCATTATTTTCATTAATAAAATGTCAATTAATGCCTCATGCCTTTCCAAAGCTTTGACATTTCCTTTACCAATTTCCTTTAGCCATAATAACCGAAATGAACACCTACTAGGATGTTTTTCCTAACATTCATCTTGGAATAAGTGTACTATCGATCGTGGTTATTATTTTTACCTTTATTAACTTTTATTACATGGAATTTTCACTAGGCCTGTTATAGAACCCTCCCCCTTGGGGGAACACCGTCCTCAGTGTTCAATGACACCTACAAACTAGTAAACTACTAAAAATAAAACATACTGCCTATGGAGCTTTATAACACAGCTCGTTGCAGTATTTAGAATGAATAACCTGCTTAAAAGAAAAACTCGCTTAAAAGAAAAACCCATCATGACAATCATACCTTGTACTGAAGCTTTATAACACAACTCATTACGATATTTACAATAACAACCACATATATACATAAGCACATTTTCCCAACCGGAAAATAAAAGGATACGATGCTCATATCAACAACAAGGGAATCCATAGGCTCACACCTCCACCCTCAAAGTAAAAACATGATTCTCCTCCTTCCCAGAAATTCCAAAATCCATTTCCAAAGTCAAATCTACATACTGTGTCCAACGCTATAATCTGGCGCCACTATACCCTCAGTGAACAGTTACCGGCTCTAGGGTACACTCCCAATGTGCATATGATTCCATCTAACAATGCTAATGACAAAAAAATATCAATCCCCGACCTTCCCTTATCCGCTACACAGTCCCTCGGGCAATCTGATAATCCCCTTCCATGTAGTCACTCACCTTCCAAGTTACTCAACATCCCCTATCCTGGGTGATCCATCCCGTGGCAATTTTTCCTCGCATCATAATTTCAAACAACGAGGGCATATATTTGCCTCAAAACCATCATACCAGTCATAGAAATCAATGGACACTATTGGGTACCAGTCTCCTACAATGGACCTGATCCTGAAGTGATTTACCAACATACTGCTGCATGTTTCAATTCCTTTTATTGTTGCTGATAATTCTTGCACTTGGTTTCAATCATCACAACCGGTCGTTTCATGGTTCCTGTACTAAACACGAAATGCCATTATATTAAAAAAAAATTGAAATAAATTCACATCATACCTCATTGATATCTCGTCAATTAGGTACACCCTCAATTTTTTTCACTTCCTCATTGATAGCTCGTCAATAAGGTACAGTCGCAATTTTGTTCACTTCCTTATTGATAGCTCATTAATAAGGTACACTCGAAATTATGTTCACTTCCTATCACAACAAGTCAAACTAGTTGTTTGATCAAATCACCACATATAAACATATCATATCCGGTTAGCTCAAAACGAAACCATCATAAATTAAAATCACGAATCACATGAAATCACCATAAAACATAATCTTAAATCACATGTAACCATCATAAGTCAGAATCACTAATCATATGCATAATAAAATTGAAATAAAATATCGATAGTTATCCTTCATCGGTCCTTACTTCTGCCTTTGTTCTTTTGCATCCATACCGGATCGGTTGCCACACTCGGCAAGCACCCAATGCCTTTTCTTCTCTTCAATCACATACACATACACACAATGTACATCACAACACATACATCCACACATGACGTACAACACCACACAATAAATACACCCACACCGACATACAACACATATGCCTACACCCAGTGTACAATACAACACAATACATACACCTACATCTGACATGCAACACATTACATATACATATACAAAGTATAACACAATGAATACAGATGTCACGATACCATGACTACACCATGCACATACATAATACCGCATGCCCGCAACATGACATGTAGGACATGCACATAATACCACATGTATACCAGTATCACATGCACAACATGTACATAGTACCACCTGTACACAACACTACCTGCACAACATGTGCACAAAATCACATGTACATGACACCACTTGCAAAATGTGTACACACCTCCAAATATACACCACACCACCTGTACAATGTGTACACAACACCACATGTACACAACACCACATGCACAACATGTTGATGACACCACATGTACACAACACCACATGCACGAAACCACCTGCGTACAGCTCCACATGTACAACATGTACACAACACCACATGTACCATCATGCACACAACACCACCTGCATACAGCACCACATGTAAAACATGTACACAACACCACATGTACCATCATGCACACAACACCATATGTACATAGCACCATATGTACAACATGCACACAACAACATATGTTTATAACACTGCATATACAACATGTACATATCACCATACGTACACATCACCTCATATCCAACATACACACAACACTGCATATCCAACATGCGCACAATACCGTATGTACACAACACCACATATCCAACATGTACATAGCACCATCTATACCTAGCACTATATATGCAATATACACACAACACCATATATACAACATGCATACCGCATTATATGTACACAATACTACATATGTTACATGTACACATCACCATAGGTACAATCACTGAATACACAACATGTGCAACATATACACAACAATAGTACTGCACATCCATAAAACACACACTAACCTCGCAAAAAACCTTGCTTCTAGTGTCTTTCCACTATCCATGCTCATCCTAGCATGTCGCTGATCACACTACTTTCACTTCGTTGATGTACCCCTCAACATTACCAACCATAACATAGACATATACATAGTATAATCACATAATATAAAATCACACCCACATGATACTGACCTTGTATATCTATCAGGGTTACTCTTCCCACTTGATTCTTCATAAGACCAAGAACTTCTTCATGCCATTCACCTGCATAAGAAATAATTCCTCCACAAGAATGACCTTGAAAACCCTGTCATACAGTTACATATATATATTAGCATAAAAAAATCATGATCCTGTTAGACACGACATACATACATACATACATGTATACATATATAAACATCGACATAATCATGATCACAACACAATTTATAGATACCATAAGGTCTAGGTTAAGAGAACTTCCTTTATTGATGCACAACATGCAAAACATTGAGAACAACAATTACCAACATAACTAAGGAATCTAACACCTTAGATCCAATTCATTTACCTTTTCTATTGCCTTTCTCATGTCTGTACTTCCACCATCCATTTACCACAATGGACCCAACCAGTCCAACCGAATTTCATATTCTTAACTTCCGCTGCGCTTACTCATGCACCAAACTTCATTCGAGGATTACATTACCTATTGGGTACCACACAACTCTCCCTGAGCTCCATTAACTTTCATATTTCCCAACCAATTCCCAAGACTCTCAAAGAATAAAAGACAATAACAAGAACAAACAAGAAGAAGACCATGAGAAACCAAAAGCAATATGACGCCGCAAAAAAGTGGCATGGCCATGCACTAGACACAATCAAGACCACAAATCAAGCACAAAAAATCACAAGAGATCAAAAGCACAAGACTTAGCAACAAACACCATAAATAAATCCCCATGGTTCCCAGTGATTCCTACGGAAAGCTCAACTCGAGCCTTCTTCAATATTTCATAACAATCTCTTTTTCCATGCAATCCCCTGCATCATACTACCATAAACACATAACTGTCAATACATAAATACACATAACAACATGCTAGTTGCCTTACCTTGTTATTCCAGGCACACTTCCTTGTATTTGAACACACATATCATCTCTCAAGGGAATCCAATCCCTTGACGAATCCAACCATAAATAGAAACCAACTGTTATACCTGTTAAATACATGTTCATAAATATAACACATGTCCACATAATGCCAACCAAGATTAGGTTTAAGAAGAATTCTTGTATGCAAAGCGCTCATTCATTTGGAATTAGGGTTTCCAAACATAGCCAAAGGAATTCTTACCCAATTCCTTTCTTTTACCATTTACCTTGCTGCAATTGAGTCTTTATTATGTGCTATCACATCACCCAACTACTAGTTATATTTAAGCAATCAACACAAAACCACCAATCATAATACATATTGCTACAACTATCACCTACTTATACTTAAGTACATAGCGTATATCTCAACACATCTGTGTTAGCACAACCATCTTAAAACACGATCATTCCTTCATGCAATCTTATAAATACATATGATCATATCATGCAATTAATCAAACATTCAAACAACTTGCAACCATACCATGTTAAATAAATCAATAAATGACGTAATAGACACCAAATAACTCAAACACCAAATATATGACATAATCAAACAGTCAAGCACAAAGTAAGCGACATAAGAAAACTCATACCTTAATGTTTCTCAGGGGGGGCTATCTTGTTTTCACAATCAATCTAGATTAGAAAATATAACTTCTCAACATATCAACTCAAATATAAATAAGGTCATGATATCCATAACAGTAACTAGCTAACATGTTCACATCACAGGCTCATAAACAATTGTCTTTCTTGAATAACAATCACATGTGCACAATTGGTCTAGATTAATACAACACAACGCCACAAATAAGTCGACTCATACCCGAATGTCATAACCCTGACCATCTGCCTAGGCCAATCCAATTTAGCATGATACATATAACATCAAGATATTAATGATATAACCCAAATCATCAAGTTACCTAACATATAAAAACAATAATTTAACATATAACATGATCATCAACAACATATAACATAATCATCAAGCTAGTTACAAGTTCACATATAATATGCTCATCAACAACATATAACATAATCATTGAGCTAACTGCAAGTTAACATATAACATATTCATCAACAACATATAACATAGTCATCAAATTAATACCATGCTTGACCAACCAATGCATGTACATATGATCAAACTAATTAACTAACATATATCATGTATGTAGCCATAAAATCAATAGAATGAAAGACATACACATAACCATAATGCATACGACTACGCTGATCAACTAGCATTTATCATACATGTAACCAAAACAACAATGGAATGACAAACATATAAGTAAACCTAATGCTTATAACAACCATGAATCACATACCTGCATGCCAAACATACAAAGTTGTATGATGATATGCTATTACCCCAAATTCCATTGTTGCAACGTTTCTTTAATGATTTGCATCTCCTGCTCCATCTTAGCCAACACATTAGCATCATAACATACCAATATAATCATGATGACCTAATTGCATACAATGACCTTATGCATAACAACCTTCACCATGAAAATGCATGCATAACAACATATAGACACCAACATGCACAACAAATTCATATACAACCATACACTCATGACAACACATCCCACAACAACACCATCAACCTTCACATGACAACATCACTACAACCATGATCAACACCATGCAAATGAAACAAGAACACATAAACCACAAGCATACTAAACACATATGCAACCAACATAAATGCATGATAAACATATTTCCCATCCAGTCCAAGGGTTGAACCATGCTTTGATACCATTCTGTAACACCCTCCTCCTACATCTACCCAAGTAACCGACCAACCGGGGTAAACATGCAATGATAGGCTACTATGATGAGATTCAACCTCCTAGTTGACCTTAAGGAAGTGGAATAGACGGAAACACATCACAAAAACATTATACATCAACAATAACACCCATAGTAGCCAACCCAACCATTCAGGCATCCTACCCCTAGGTCCCACTGAGATTTTGAGCTCTTATACCTCTGGACGCATGCACAAGCCTGCACGCCTGCATCTGGGAGGCTCTAGACACATGAAAAAGCCTGCATGCTTGCGTATGGGAGGCTCTGGATGCATGAAAAAAATTGCATGCCTGCAACCAAGGACTATTTCCAGTAGTTCTGTGCCATAGTTCGCACAATTTAAGGCATGTTTTTAGCCTAGAATTCCGGCCACTCACAAAACTTGTTGTAACTTTCGGAATCCATTAAACACATGATGACAAGGCTAATAAACCAAAAACTAACTCCAAGACTAAGCTTGACCATCCTAATCGGGACTGACATTCTGTCAAACATTTGGCATCAAATGCAACCTACAGGTCTAAATAACAGATATGAGCATAGGGGTCTCATACTTATATGAGAATCACCAAGAATAATTTCTCCCTTACATCATGAGCTGCATTATCATCTATTAGGTCATAGATACATTTTTCATTCATTTACAAATAAAAACATGAGGAGAACCATACATCATCACTATCATAATACATGCTTATAACCAACATAATTACCACATAAATACCATGGATACATCAACAATAAAATCCACATATAAATCGATACATTTACACATAAAATACCAAGGGCATGCATTTCTCATTAATGAGTATAAAAGGCAACCAGGGATGGGACTACCATGTTCCACCCGACCATAGATTGGTTGAGCCAAATCTCTCTTCAACCAATCACCCCCATGCCATATTCCAAGCATGAATGTGGGACTCATAACCAACCAAAAAGAACCAAAAAAGTATGAATGCTACCAGAGTTCTCCACCTACACCATGAGTAATTTTAGTGCCTCTTAGTCTCTCAAGCTTTACCATAATCCATAGTCCGATCCAGGGATCACTAGGCCCTACATAGAGACCCACTCTCCAGGCTTTGCTGTACATCCTATCCCAGGATTACTAGGCCCAATGGAGAGACATTCACCTCTTGGATTTACCGTATATACCGCCATTCACTGGTAAGGATTCCTAGGCCCATCGAGGCACATAATTCTTGCTTTACCGCAACCCACAGTCTGGTTCAGGGGTTTCTAGGTTAGTGGATTTACCGTGATCCATAGTCTGGTTCAGGGGTTACTAGGCCATGTGTTATATCAATTCAGAGATCCACCTCACTCAGCTTCGAATCCATCTGATAATTCAACTAAACCAAAACATGAGAACTCCATAACACCATGGCTATCTGGAAATGGCAAGGCTAGGCTGAAAACACTATCACACCTGGAAAAACCCATGGCAAGACATAAAAGAACCACATGAAATACCATGAATTCCATATCTAGCAAGGAAATCACACATGAAAATCGATACCTACAAAGAACCTGCTGTAGCTGCTTGATCCTGCTCTTCCTTAATTGATCCTTCCTTCCTCTTGCCTTATTTTCCTTTCTTGATCCAATGCAAAAGTGCTCCAAGAAAACTCTAAGTTTCCAAGAAGTTGAGAGAGAGATATAGAGAGAGAGAATAGAATGAAAGCCACAAGTGTGAGAAAAAAGCTTTCTAACTGATCCTCAAAAGCCTTTTTAACAATGAGGCCTCTACTTTCTTCATTTTCCATTATTTTCCTTCATTTTCCTCATCACATGCAACCTGTGACCTTTCACCTTCCTTTTCTCATATTTTCCATTATTTTCATAAATAAAATGCCAATTAATGCCTCATGCCTTTCCAAAGCCTTTGCCATTTCCATTTGCAATTTAATTTAACCATAATAATCGAAATGAACACCCACTAGGATGTTTTTCCCAACATTCAACTTGGATTAAGTGTCCCATTGACTGTGGTTATTATTTTTACCTTTATTAACTTTTATTACATGGGATTTTCACCATGGCTGTTATCGAAATGTTTATATGATGTGAAATTGACCACAAGGTCCCCCTCTTTTAGAATTGAACTATAATTTGCTCATCGATATACTTCTCAATTGTTTTCTTGCAAGACAAGGTAGAAATGGATGGAGGAAAATGAGTTCCCTTATTGTTTATTTGAATTCAAAACTTAAGTTAAAGGATTATCTCTCGGATCTAAATTGTAAACCATGTGATTGATGATAGTTTTGGAGACTTCTATCACTATAATCGATTGCACACCAATACATTTAGTTTTTTTAAGTCCTTGCCATAGAGAAAAAGCCTATACTCTAATGTTAGAAATGATGTCGAGTCCTTAGGAAAAATAGACTTTAGTTGTCCCTATGGAATCCATGATGACCCTTCCACACCTTCCCATTTGTCTATCTAAGATCCATGATGATTCTCCACACCTCCCCCTCATCCTCCCCAAAAACTGCATTTGCCACTTGATTATTTCAAAAATTTAATAAAATTTATTATCATTGGTAAACAAACTTGGGATGAAACATAATTCCATATTATTATAAGTCAAATTAAAAAAAAAACTAAAAATAATTTAAAAACAAACCTAAAAAATAAAAAATAAAATAAAAAATAGTCAACCATCTTCAATGTGTTTGGCAATTCATTTACTTAAATATTCCATGTTATTGAAAATAAGTCATTTAATTTTCTCCAATTCATTTAGCTTTGTGTTAGTTATTTTATATTTGGTTAGATGACGCCTAACATGTTTGTCAATGATTTAATTCCATTTTGTTGACGAGTTATAAATCCACCAAATAAATTTAATTTATTTTTTGCTTCATTATTTTTGGTTGTGACACTTGAACATGTGATTTTTTTAACAAGAACCGAGTGTAATCTTTGTATTGAAAAGTTTCGAGTGAAAAGGTCAAATGAGATACAAGTTACGATAGATAAAAGAGGTTGCTTCTCATATATGTTATTCCTATCTCCATCCTATCTCTATTTTCCAAGTAATATTTATTTAGGTGATCAGAGTTACTTGCCTCATCTCTCTTATAGATACATAAAAATATATCAAACAAAAAACAAAATTTACATCTCATAATATTTGACCATATTATTCATGAGGAAGATTATCAAAACAGACACTTTTTTCTTAAAAGTTTTTTTTTGTCCTTTTCCCACTATGTCCTCTTCTCCTCCAGCTAATAGCTCAAGAATTCCAATTTTTGAAAGAGAGTTTGAAGAGATTTCATGCCTTCCAGAAAGTCAATAATTTCTTGTTGCATTGTTTGAAGGGTTGAATCCAACCCAGTTTGCCTCAACTCTATGTAGATTAACACTTTGTCCCAAGAGCTCCATTGGAAATGTTGACGCCTACAAGTTGAATTTTTCTCCTAAGGCTCGCGCAAAGAGAGAATTACCCAATTGAGAGATTTATTATACATTCCCATATGCTTGCAATGCCAAAATTCTCTCTTCTCCCACTCACGTTCATTGATTTATTTAATACCATCCCTTACAATCGGAATCATGAAATAAATTGTCAGCCTCCATGGAGTACCTTTCCTCTTCTCTCAATAACTCAAGCGATAGTATGAGCGTGTTCCTCCCCTCGAACCAATAGGCCATGAAATCACCCTTACCGCAGGTTTTAGATTCATCATGAGTGAGAGTGGATTCCTCACATTGACAAGTCCTCTGTGCCCCCTGCTCGTCATACTCCCCTTGCTTCGCAACCCTCCATAGGATCGAATGATATGTACATGTTGAGGGAAATGATTGCTAGCCTCATGTTGATGACAAAGGGACCAAGGTTGGGGACCTCCCCCTCCCCCCCTTGTCTTGTATTGATTTTTTTATTATTTTGATCCAAACAATGTGAAACTTATGGTAATGGAGCCCATAGGTTCTCCCCTCACCATACTAGCTCTCCTTTGGAGAGAGAAGAGACTAGGTTAGCCAATTCATCAGTTGTGAAATTGTTAGCCCTTAGCACATGGAAGCTTTGCCTTTTAGGGATGAGATGGAATAGATGAAGAATCATTTTGATTATTTTCACAGGATTGATATTATAAGGGACAGATTCGTTCAGAAGTTTAGAGAGAATGAGAAGTGAATCTCCAATCACTATTATTTCTTGAATTTCTAATTGCACAACTTGCTTTAATCCTTGGTAGAGAGTGTATGCTTCTACAACATTTTTCATTGCCTCCTCTAATTCCCAAGTGAATTTTAATTTGTGTTGCTTCTCAAGATGAATGATCACCTCCTCGACTCCCACCGCCCCTAAATATGTAAATTTAATAAACATCAATGTATATGATTTATATTTAATTATTTAATAATCGAGAAAATTAAAAAATCACAATGTAATATTTTACAATACCTAAAACCTGACTTGAATGTAGCCTTGGTTTGAAAAACAATGCATTATTTTAAATGCAAAAAAGCTTTGCCAATAATGCACTCTTATTTAACAAGCTACTAGATATTTTACAATATATAAAAACCTTATGCATCTAATTCCCTAAACACGATTAAATCAAAGTAAACATTAAAACAAAATGCTTGGAATATATGTGTACTTCTTGAAGTTTTTGGTATTCCATGCCAAAGTACATGTATTAATATGAGATTTTTTCTATTCCAAACATATAATTGTGTTGAGAGGTGTTTTACAACCTAGTATAAGAGAGATGTTGTAGTGTCCATAAATAAGGGTAAACATATAAATGTTGGCTCTCCCAGTATGGAGGAGATGTAGTGTTCATAAAATGAGTGTAAACATTAAATGTCGGCTCAATACAGGGGTGATGTTGTAGTGTCCTTAAAATGAAGGATTGAATCAAAAAATAATTAAAAGTAAAAAGTAATAAAAAACAGTAAATTGATTCAATTCAATTTGTTATATTGTGATTTTGTTTTTGTTAATTAAAATACAAACAATATTTTCCAGGAAAATATCATAATACACATATCACATTAAAATAAATTTACATTGTTGAACAACAACAACAAGTGCCATCCATGGAGGTAAATCTAACAGAGGTAAATCAACTTTTTTCTATCCTTCAATCCATTGCACTGATTTGCAGATTCAATGGTTTTTGACCTAGGTCCGATGCTTTTCATCAATGGGTTTTCACAACCTGTTTACTCAACTTAGTGTTCCTAAATTGATATCATAAATTGTCAACCAGGGCTAGTAAACTGTTGAAGTGAAGTGCACCATATGTGCCTAGGTATCTTCTTCCTACTTCGTTGTGCTTAGCGTTTTTCTAGTGTTTTTGATTTTGTGTTTTTATGCTAAGGGGAAAAACTAAATTACTAGCAAAGAGAAGTTACTGATCACACTAAAACAGAATAAAATCTACTCTAAACTATGAATGGTACCAAGAACAGAGAATGCTAATCCCCAGATTGTAAAGTTGCTAAGAAAAGTAACTCATAACATTAAACTTAGTCCAATTCATTTCATTAGAGGTATGTTGGAACAAACTGAGAAAAGGATTAATTTTGATGTAATGAGGTTCTCTTAGTAACCAACAACTTAAAACATCACAGAGAAATCTTATTTGTTGTTCGAAATTTGTTGGAATATTTTGAGAAAAAGATCATCTGTAACATAGTAAAGAATCCTATGCTAAAATAACTTATGACACTAGAATTAACTCATTCTGCAACTCACAATGTTACTATTAAGTCTCGTTAAAGGATTAGAGATTTCTTGGAACAACTTGGGAAAAAAATTGTTTGTAAAATCATGAGAATCTTTTACATAATTGCAGAACAGTCAATAACTCAAAATAATATAACTAATTCTCGTTCATATAATTGTGATGTGTTAGAAGAGTTTGAGAACGAGAGTAGTTTATAAAATAATGAGGATCGTCTAAATCTAACTAACAGGACTGAAATGCAATTAACATAACTAAAATGCAATTATCTCAAAGTACTACAGTTAGATCTCATTCACGTATTAGTGATTTATTGGAACAGCTTATGAGAACAAGATTGACTGTAATATTCGATGTGAGTAAATAACATAAAACATGATGCAAGAGGATAAACTCAGAAAATTGCCTAAGTTAAGAACAAAACAGAGTTAAAGGCTACTTATCTAGAAAATATGCAAAGGCCTTTTCAGATAGTAGGGGCCCTCTACCATCAGATTGGCACGCGAATCCTTAACTCCTTAAAGTTGCTTCAGATCATGCATCAAAGTTATACTTCTTTCATTAGAAGAAAACACTCAGAAACAGAGTATCACAGTCTTTTGAAAACTAAAAACAAAACATCAACTAACTGTTTCTAGGTTCACCGAGTTATTTTTATAAGCAACTACATAACTGACATTGAGTAGAAATAGGCATAGGTGTCTTTTATAATCAAAATCGAACTAGAACTCCCGTTGAAGACTCGTATTTTGCTGAAGACACCTCAAGAGTCCTTATCCTTATAGAAGTCTGCTTCTTGGTTTTGGTTTTGTCCACGTGCATAACCACTTCCAGATTTTTGCTCAGCCCTCGTGGAGGACAAGGAATGATGCAGGAGAGTGTTGGAGTCGAACCATATACAAATTTCCCTTACATGACGCCTATACCTTGTTAAAGCACAAAGATGGCTACAAAACATACAACTAGCTACAGAATGACTGCATTTTGTAGCTAAGTCTGCTCAGAAATCAATACGACAAAAAAACCACAAAAGTATAATAAGTCAGTCATTGCATGTATTCTTAAAGTGATTTTAATCATTCTTATTGATCTTTTAGGCCTATAAATGATAAATGATAAATGGAATGAAGTGGAGTTTGGTGAAAAGAAAAAACATTTTTAGGGCTCAACACAACCTGGACCATAAATTGCAACACATACTTTTGTTCAAAATGTTTCTTTATTGTTTAGTTCGATACCCAAGAAGATGTGGAGAGATCATTGAAAAAAAGGGCCCTGGTTTTGGGGAATGCACAACTCTTCATTATCCCTTGGTTATTAGATTTTGATACCACAAAAATTATGGTCTTAACAATGCCAATATAGGTGAGGCTACCAAATCTTCCCCTTCCTTTCTGACATCACAAGGTTCTAGAGGAAATTGGGAACACCTTGGGGACATTAAAAAAGATAAACTTCCAAAGAACAAAGAAAAGTTTATGTACCTTTGCCATAATATGTGTAGAAATAGACCTAAGTAAAGGTGTATATGATCACATAAAAAATTCCAATGGACCTAGCTTCTGGATTATGAAAATACAACATTTAGATGCCTGAGTTAAAATGGATCTAAACTAGTATAAACTAGTACTCTTGCATTCCATAATGAATTTCTTCAAGCCTTTAAATATGCTTCATTATAACAAATATCATGGGCTATGCAATACCATGGACTTGTAAAACACGATAATTTTATAGTTTAATTTAACTTTATAATTTTATGGTTAAAATTATAATTATTAATTTTTTTTTTTTTTACTTTTATAATTTTAATTGTCTAGATATTTGCACCTCTTATTTTTATTTTATTTTATTTTTCACTGAGTCATAATGACATTACAACATCACTATGCTCGGTTGGGGAGCACCTCTCAACACAATAAATAGTAGATATAGACTATTGAACATATATATTAAAATAATGATTCATATTCATAATCATTATATTTCTTAATTTTATATTTAAATTTAATTAATAAACATATAACAATTCAATATTTACCATAAACTTTTTTTTTTTTTTTTTTTAAAGTTATTTATCTATCTATTTATCAATATGTATCATCAATGTTATGTATATCACATTACAAAATTAAATTAAAAAATATAAATATTCAAAGAAAATTCCATCTTAGTTCCATCTTAATTCTAGATCCATCAAGCGTCGAGAGGGATCAAATCTCTCAAGGTGTAAACCACTTTTTTTAGTGTAAAACTTTAGGAAATGTTTGTACATTGAAATATTTGATCCCTATGCTGGATAGATTCAAAATTAAGATAGATCTAGGCTAGTTTGATATATATATATATATATATATGGGAAAAATCATGGTTGTCAAACTTGGAGTCTGAAAACTATTGGTAATTTGACCATGTCAAAATGTTTATATAACATAACATAACATTACAACATCCCTTCCATGCTAGGTTGGAGAGCGCCTGTCGACACAATTAGGGTTTAATAAAATTAAAACTAAGAATATTTCTAAAGATAGAGATGTGAAATTTATATAAGTATAAATAATATTATTAAGAACCAACATAGATCTATAAAAGCTCCGGATCTACAAAACGTAGAGACAAATCAAATCTGTAGAGGTGCAAACCTTCTTTCAAGTTTTGCACTCAAAAAGAGGTTTGCATCTTGAGAGATTTGGTTTTTATAATAACATTATTAAGAACCAACATAAATCGAAACTTTCAATTTACCAAAAGTAGAGACGAATCAAATTTCTAGAGATACAAACTTTCTTTCAAATTTTACACTCAAAACAAAATTTACATTTAAAAATTTGATCACCATTGTTACTAATAAACTCAAAATTAAAATAAATATATATTAATTATATATATATTCATTATAACATCTCCAATTTAATGTCTAACAAATGCTCGACATCTAATAAATATCTGAATATGACAGAAAATTTCAACAGTGCATAAATCCTTTAAACATAAGTGAAAAGCACACAAGTTGTAAACCACACTAATGGAGAACAAGCAATTGGACTACATGTCTTTATTGTATACACTCAAGAAGAAATTATTAAAGCAAATCAATGATGGAAACAAAGTATATTTACACTAAATCTAGCAACTAATCTTTGTTTTTGGTATATTTGTTTATGTTTCTTTGTATCTCTTATTTGTTAACCATAAAGGAGTAAAATTTATTCGTCATTATGCTTATCAGCTTATCACTGTGTGATATCATGGAACACATTAATCATGAGTACAAAGAAACTTCATTTTATATTAATAGGATAATATCGATAATTAAATTTCAGAACTTACAGAATCAAGCATTTACCTTAAAGTCAAAATTTGGATGCTAAAAACAAAAGAGCCAAAAGAATTTAGCATCTTTAGATATCTTTCTCGGCTATCTAACTCTACCAACATAATTTTTTATCCTCACATAACATCAACTATGTCAAATTTTACCTATAATAGGAATATATTATATAATTTGTATACAAATAATGGAAATAACATTTCATACTCACAATTCATTCATTTATATTCTCATAGTTAATTTATTCATATTTAATTCAATACATTAGGAAAAAAAATATTGCACACATGAGAATTAGAAATACTTATATGCAAATAAAGTTATGTTCACTAAATTGGTTGTTTAGAGCAATTTTCTACTCAGTAATAAGAATCAACTAAGGATTCCACCCCAAGCTAGACCATGATACCATAAAGGTAAAAATCTCCTATGTGGTTCTAAACTCACTTAGTCTAATTCATTACTCTCATGACAACCATTACCTCACTACAAAGCTCTCTAGGCCCTTATATGGCACTTAAACTAGCCATAACACTCTTTTTCACCACCCCACACAACACAAGGAAGACCCATTATTTCTATGCTCAATAGTCCTTCAAAGCATTCTTCCTCTCTAGTGCTCTTTAGTGAGTGTAGAAATAGCCAAATATATTGTTTGCCTTATGGTAATAACCCAAGATAGAGAAATAATCAACCTCAAGGTAGTCAATTACCAACAATAACAAGATTATAGTTCTAAAGGTGTGGCCTCAACTACTATGGACATTCTAGGCATGGTATCTCTCTCCAATTGTCCCATATAACATTAAGATTTACCCAACTTCTATGGTCTCTTACCAACGATTAACACATGGTAAAATATTGGCATAACATACATAATAGCCATAACAATCACAACTACGAAGGGAGAAACATTTCTCTAACATGGGAGCTCGTCTCCTCCCTCCCTTTACCCATGATTTGTTTCCTCATCATAAGGGAAGAATGCTGATAGAATGCATACAAAAAATACAATGGAACACATTTTTCTTGCATGAGATATACTCTGTTTGCAAATATGACACCTATAATTAAATCACACAAAACAATTCAAAGGTTGAAGGAACAACTTGTAAGCAAGCACATGAAAGAAAGGGTAGTACTTCTAATGGACAAATACAAGGTAAAATCACCCCACAACCCATTTTCCTCTTCTGATCTTCTAGTATCATAGTCTCCTTGTTGCTCCCTCAAACAACCATTTTGGTGGATTTATATTATTATGTATTTATCCTCTTCATATATGCTTTTTACATATCCATGAACATATCATGGAAAATATATCCACCACATTGTAAACTGATCCCACCACACGGACTCTTGGCATTCACTAATCGAGCCTTGGCATTGAAATCTATACCAGGAATATTTACAATGCATTTCACATTTTTATAATATGAGATCATTATATTCGTCCCACAAGGCTAGATTCCTACCACATAAGCGCCATCATATAAACAATATATGATTATTACATATTATATTGTAGGGGTAAAAAATAGGATATCATATTCCACTCTCCCTCAAGACAACACCATCCTTAATGTTCTTTTCGTACTAGCAATAAGATAATACGTCCTCATGTCTCTATCATTTAACTTCATTTTCAATGCTATCCTCTTCATTGCAACTTACATTTTATGGCTATCTAGACAACAATGCCCCATAATTTCTTTTGTTGCCTTGGGATGCTTCCAAGGCATCTAGAACAAACATCAAGATAAACATGCATAGCATAGACACAGACACAAAAACACACACACACACACACATGCTCCACGTGGCTACCACAAGTGAGATTCATCTCATTATCTTCTCCACCACACCCCAACATATATTTCTAATTTGATCCTAGCTAGAACGTAACATGATTCTCTCACAATCAATTCATTCAATTTACCTCTTCCTTGCCATACTCACCCTTCCAAGCTCAACTATCCCCTTATCTGCTAAAATTTTTTTTAGGCGATCCATCTTGCAAAGGATTTCACATGTAAGAAAATAATAAACTTATAAAGTCTTATTGCTAGGGTGTCCCATTAGCAACCTCTAAATAAAAAACCTTGGGTGATCAAAGCATATCATAGATATCTACTATCATTACAATATTAAAATAGTATCATCCCCATGCTTTCTAGCTTATGATAGCCATCCTCTATCTTTACAAGATAGATCTATCATCTCATCTATATCATACACATACAATTGCCATGAGATGTCATCATAAATATTTTAATAAAATTTTTAAACCTGTTTTATATACATTTATATTTACCAATAATCACATTCTTCTCATGATGTTTTTCCCTTTCATGCAATGGAAATTAGTATTTATTATTGGCTTATACTCATTGCCATATCTAAGACAATTCTATTTGCAATATGCCCTTGTACACAAAATTTCAATCAAATAAGGAAACCATGAGCGTTCATGCATGCAATTCTTTCATTATGACATCCACAATAACACATGAAATTATCTCAAAATCATGACATACCAATAATTCAATCAGTTTTAGTTGTTGATCAACAGTTCATAAATTTTGCTCAAAATTGAAAGTTACAAGATTGGGTTGAAACTAGGATGGTTGTGTATATCTCATCTTCCTGAATCCGGCACCGCAAACGGTTCAAAAAATGGATGTCGAATGAGAGAGATATCGTGTTCTGATCGAATTCCCAAACAACTAAATTTTGCGACATGGTTGACTGGGATGCCCAGTCAGCATGGGAGGATGCACATTCAACAAAAGGAATATTTTGAGGAATATTCCTTTCCTCAGGTTCAATCCTAGGTTTACAAGTGGCGCGTTATTATGGGTTGAATGGATTTGTATGTTTTGGTTTTTTTTACCAATCAGAGGGTGACACGTGGCAAACCCTGAGGCCGCCACGTGTCCCCTTAGTGGTGAGTTAAAATTTTGGGGTGAGGCCGCAGGAGTTGAACCCTGGACCTCAGGCATGCACGCATAAGTCTCCATCAACCGAGCTACGAGTATTACTTAACAAGTATGGTATGCAGATTGTATTTAAAGTTGATACAAATCATCATTTGGTCCCGATAGGTTGGTCACATGACAATGCAATAAACCATAGCATAAAATTTAACGCCAACAGTTTTCAACCAACCGTTTCCGCAGAGTTAATAAACCTTATCACATGTTAACAACTCTGCGTGAGTAGTGCTATCTCCAATAGTTACGGTCTCCATAACTCCGACATCAACTATGGTTTAAGCGTTATCAACTCGTGGTTTAAGCCAAGTTCCACTCCACCAGAAGCGGTAACTGTGGGTTCTGGGGGTTGGCATGTAGCCACCCCCAACCGCAAAAATTAAATGCCATGGATAGCTCAGTGGTTAAGACTGGAGGACTTTTAGCCAATGCTAAATTGGTGTAGATTTCACCATTTTTTACTCCAGTTAAGGGGAGTCCTCCACAATTAGTGGAGCTTTTCTAGGTGTTATTGGGAAAATGAGTAGGAGACTCAATTTTCACCCATTTAGGGTGAATGAAGAGTCATTTTATACTAATTGGAGCATTCTTGAGCCATTGGTGTAGAGAAAGCAACCATTAGAGGCCTACAACTACTTGTATTTGCAAAATTTTGAGCATAATGAAAGATGGACATGCCATTGGGAGTTGAACCAGCAGATGTAGCCCAGGAAGGGTGAATTGCTTCATTATGCCTACTATGTAAATGTTATGTGGTGACTTATTTCTCTGTTTTACACTACTGGTCAGTGTTATTTGTGCTTATTTCTTGCTTCTAATTCACTAAAATCACCAACATTTCATGGTTAAAATCCTCAATCCTTAAGCAAACTAATGAAACAAGTATGCCCATGTTTATAAACTGGAAAGACACTTAGCACAACAACACTAATACAGTCTTTTAAGATCATATTGGTATCAGAGCTAGAGTTTATTCTTTGGTGTTGTTTAGTGCAAATATTTGTTTAACTGTTTGTGAGTTTTTAGATGCTTACTAGGCTCAAGCTCAAAAGAGGAGAAGGCAAATTGGTGGGAGCAGAAGGGTCTCAAGAAGAGACAAAGCAAAGGAGAGCAAGATTGCCACAATCTCCACCGCCTAGTTCACCTCCTAAGGAAGCAGAAGCTACATTAAGCATGCCTCATGAGGAAGGAGAAATCCATGAAGAAGTTGATCCCAAAGAGGAAGAAAGAGTGTTCAGGAAAGCATTCCTTGACATGACTGAGATGGTTAGAATCCTTTATCAAGAAAGGAATGAGAGACTAGAAGGAGAAGGATCCAAACTTCTCAAGGAAGGATAGGGATCTTCAGAAGGTCACAATGATGAAGATAAGTCAAAGAATGGAAATGGAGGAAATGGAGGCAATGGAGAGCCATCATCCTCATCCTCTACTTCATCTTTAGTACATCAGACACACAAGTCAAAGAACACTGGTAAAAGTCCTTTTTTTAAACTTAATGTTAAGTTTGAATTGCCAATGTTAAATGGTGAAGTCAATGCAAAAAATCTTGATAATTGGATTAGGAAATTGGAGGTCTATTTGAGAATCCAAAACCTTCAAGATGATGATACCAAAATCCAATTAGCTTCATTGAGAATGGAAGGTGCAACACTTGTTTGGTGGGAAGCCAACACAAAGGAGGAGATCAAGAAGCATGGTAAGATTATTCTATCATGGACTGATTTCATTACTGTAATAAAACAACAGTTTTATCCATTAGCTCATATGAAAAAGGCCATAATGAATTGGCAAAAATTTAGGCAATTGAAGGGACAAAATGTGCAAGAATACACCCAAGAATTTAGGAGAAGAGCTCTCTTATTAGGGGTATATTTTCAGAGCCAAGATACTTTTCTCAAGTACATAGGAGGCTTACATAGCTACCTAAAACATACTATTCTCATGTTTAACCCCAAAAGTCTAGATAAAGTATGTGTTTAGGCCACACATCTAGAAGCTAGAGGGAAGAACAATTCTGAAGAGGGTAGAAAGAAACCTTTTAAGGGTAAAAAAAGAGAGAAGACCTCAAAAGGTAAAAGCAAAAAGAATGCATCTGTTAAGAAAGAGGGAGAAAAAGTGATTTGTAAACATTGTTCAAAAGAAGGCCATGATGAAACTCATTGTTGGAAATTACATCCTGAAATGAGGCCCAAGAAATACAACAACAAAGGGAAACATAAAACTGCAACTACAACTCAACATGATTTAGGAGATGATTTAGGTGATGAATCTAAGATTACAGCCATGGGATTGAAGAACATGAAGGGGAAAGAAATTGAAACTAAACCCAGTACTAGTACATCAAACTGTTACATACATGCTCCAAATGAAGAAGAAAGAATTGAATTGTTTCATGTGAGAGTCATATCCAAACATACTAAGATTGACACATTGTTTGACAACGGGTCACAAGAAAAATTAATCTCTAAATACTTGGTCAAGAAACTTAACCTTGAGACCATACCACATCCAAAACCATATCCACTTGGTTGGATTTGTAAGGATGAAAATTTACAGGTTTCAAAGAAATGCATATTGCGGTTTGCAATCACTGCACATTTTGTTAACACAGTTGAATTAGATGTGGTTCCGCTTGACATAAAAGGTATTGTGTAGGGGAGTCCTTACTTGTATGACAGGAAAGCGATCTTCCATCACCATGAGAACAAATACCATTTATTCAAAGATGGAAAGGAGTACATTGTTAAAGCACATCACAAGAAGACAAACATTGCTATGGTAAATGCTGGATAGGTAAAGAGGTTGGTAAATTCAAGAAAGAATGTTGTTCTTCTAATGATTAAGCCTAAAGCTGATGTTAATCATGAATCATTTCAGGGATGTGATCCTAAGTTTAAATCATATTTATATGATGTAGTTGATGCACATCATGAGATGTTTCAAGAGCCAACAAGATTGCCTCCAAAAAGAGAGATTCGACATGAGATTCAGTTGCAGCAAGATTTTCCTCTTCCAAACATCGGTATGTATTGCATGTCGATAATGGAGAATTCTTAAATAAAGAGGCAAATCAAAGAGATGTTGGACAAAGGAACCATAATGCCAAGCACTTCACAATGCGGTTCACCCATAGTCTTGATTCCAAAGAAAGATGGGACTTGGCGCATGTGTGTAGACCTAAGAGCTTTGAACAAGATTACGGTAAAGAATCGTTACCCGCTCCCGAGAATTGATGATT
Organism: Pinus albicaulis; assembly: GCA_034641835.2. Lineage (NCBI taxonomy): Eukaryota > Viridiplantae > Streptophyta > Pinopsida > Pinales > Pinaceae > Pinus > Pinus albicaulis. The sequence continues at coordinate 1,080,392,308 of CM076584.1, read as the reverse complement.
TTCTTGATTGGATGAAAGAAGAAAAGTTTTTCACTAAGTTAGATTTACGAAGTGGATATCATCAAGTAAGAATTGCATAAAGTGATATATAGAAAACTGCATTCAAAACCAAACAAGGACTCTTTGAGTGGTTAGTTATGGCATTTGGTTTGTGTAATGCACCAGAAAATTTCATGTGTGTTATGGATAGTGTTTTGCGTCCATTCCTTGATAACTTTGTGATTGTGTGCTTAGATGACATATTGATTTTCAGAAAAACAAAAGAAGAACATGTCTTACATGTGAATAGAGTGCTTGATGTTTTGAAGAAGAGAAATTGTTTCTTAAGATGTCAAAGTGTGAGTTTGGAAAGACTTCTTTGGTTTATTTGGGACACATTGTAGGAGGAGGAGAGTTGAGAATTGATCCTTCTAAAGTGGAATCCATTGTGAACTGGCCCACACCCAAAACAGTAACCGAGGTAAGAAGTTTCTTAGGTGCAACTCAGTATTGGAGAAAGTTTATTACTAACTTTTCTACCATCACGGCTCCTATGCATGCAGTGACAATTGTGAAGAAAGGCTTCCAATGGGGAGGCAAACAACATCATGCTTTCGAAGCTTTAAAATACAAGATCATTTCAGCTCCATTCCTTGCATTACCAAATTTGAGACAACCATTCGAGATACAAACTGATGCTAGTGATTATGCCATGGGCACAATACTTTTGCAACATGGTAAGCCTATCGCTTTTCATTCTGAAACATTCAATGGTGTTGTAACTAATTACCCTACATATGACAAAGAACTATATGCATTGGTACAAAGCATAAAGAAGTGGAAACACTACTTGATGGGTAAAGAAACTATTATGCATACCGATCGCCAACCATTACAGTACTTACAGTCGCAAACAAAATTGCAACAATCAAGACATTTTAGGTGGATGGGGATTTATTCAACAGTTTCACTTGGTTATAAGGTACAAGAAAGGATATTTCAATAAAGTTGTTGATATGATTTCAAGACCAATCATTAGTGCATCTACTTTACTAAAAAATGATTCTATTGTACATGAGAGTTACATAGAACAATATGCACATGATGTTGATTTTCAAGATGTGTATGCTAGTTTGAGTGAAGGGAATCAAGTTGAAGAAAAAGATTATCACATGCATAAAAATTCGCTGTTTCATTTGGGCAAGCTGTGTATACCACAAGGAAAGAGGCTAAGTGTCATGAGAGAAGCTCATTCATCTCATATTGCTAGACACTTTGGGGTAAGAAAAACAATGGCACATCTACAGAGGTATTGCTATTGGCCTCAAATAATAGATAGTGTGTCACATTTTATAAGAGGTTGTTCTATGTGTGTAACAAGAAAGCCTAGTAATAGGAAGCTTGGGTTGTACACACCACTACCAGTACCATCAAGGCCATGGGAGAGTGTCTCCATGGACTTTGTTGGAGGTCTACCTATGTCAAGAAAATATCATGGTTATCTTTATGTAGTTGTGGATAGATTCAATAAAATGTGTATACTTATGCCATGTAAGAAAACCATTACTGCTGAACAAACTGCTGAACTTTATTTTCAACATGTATGGGTTCATTTTGGATTGCCAACTTCTATTGTTAGTGATAGGGATTCCAGATTCATTGGAAATTTTTGGTCCAATCTTTAGAGTATGATGGACACAAAGTTGAAAAAGAGTACTGCTTTTCATCCGCAAATTGATGGACAAACCGAGGTGGTGAACAAAACCGTTGTGCATCTATTGAGAGGATATTGCAGCAAACATCCTAAGTTGTGCGATGAGCAACTGCATTACATTCGACACGCTTACAACCGGGCAAAGCACTCTTCAACACAAACATCACCTTTTGAAGTATGCTTTGGATATTTTCCAAAATCACGATTAGACTTCATCTTTGGGAAGGATGTTGCAATTGATGGCCATAGTGAAATTGGCAAGGCTCGAAAGTTCATTGAGAAAATTCAGGTTATACATCAACAAGTTCAAGAACAACTTGAGAAAATTCAAAGCAAATACAAAGAGAGGCATGACAAACATAGAGTTGATCACAAGTTTCAAGAGGGAGATGAGGTATGGTTGCACATTAGCAAAGAAAGGATGCAAGGGGAAGGTAAAAATCTCAAACCCATTCGCTATGGTCCATTCAAGATCATAAATCAAGTTGGTAATAATGCATATCAACTTGAATTGCCTTCATATATGCAAATGTATTCAATTGCTAATGTTGAAAACTTACGTTTGTATGAGCCACCTTTGATCAATGATCAAGGAAGTGATGTTCAACTGCCTTTTATTGAAAATTTCTCACCAGAATTTCTGGATGAGCTCCAGGAAGATACAATTCTTGACAGGAGGACAAGAGCATCCAAGAGAAGAAGTGTTGACTATTTTTGAGTTGGGCTCAAAGGCACTAAACCAAGCAAGGCAAAGTGGATGGAGGTTGGCAAGGCGAGGGAGCTGTACCCTCATCTACTGAACAAGTAATCAAGTCTTTTGGGGTCCAAAAGCTTCCCAATGGGGAGGAGTGATCAGGAGTTCATAAATTTTGCTCAAAATTGAAAGTTACAGGATTGGGTTGAAACCATGATGGTTTTTTAGATCTCGTCTTCTTGATTCCGGTGCCGTGAACGGTTCGAAAAACCAATGTCGTATGAGGGATATATCGTGTTCTGATCGAATTCCCAAACAACTAAATTTTGTGACAGCGTTGAATGGGATGCCCAGTCAGCATGGGAGGATGCACAATCAACAAAAGGAATATTATGAAGAATATTCCTTTCCTCAGAACTAATCCCAAGCTGACAAGTGGTGTGTTATTATGGGTTGAATGGATTTGTACATTTTTTTTTGACCAATCAGAGGGTGACATGTGGCTAGCCCTGAGGTTGCCACATGTCCCCTTAGTGATGAGTTAAAATTTTGGGGTGAGGCCGCAGGAGTCGAGCCCCGGACCTCCGTCATGCACGCATAAGTCTCCACCAACTGAGCTACGAGTATTACTTAACAAGTATGGTATGCAGATTGTATTTAAAGTTGATACAAATCATCATTTGGGGGTTGGGACCGTCGACGGTCCTGATAGGTTGGTCACATGACAATGTAATAAACCATAGCATAAAATTTAACGCCAACAATTTTCAACCAACCGTTTCCACAGAGTTAATAAACCTTATCACATGTTAACAAATCCACGCGGGTAATGCTATCTCCGACAGTTATGGTCTCCATAACTTCGACATCAATTCTGGTTTAAGCCTTATCAACTCGTGGTTTAAGCCGAGTTCCACTCCACCATAAGCGGTAACTGTGGGTTCTGGGGGTTGGCATGTGGCCACCCCCAACCACAAAACTTAAATGCCATGGCTAGCTCGGTGGTTAAGACTAGCAGAATTTTAGCCAACGCTAAATTGGTACGAATTTCACCATTTTTGACTCCAGTTAAGTGGAGTCCTCCACAATTAGTGGAGCTTTTCTAGGTGTTATTGGGAAAATGAGTAGGAGACTCCATTTTCGCCCATTCAGGGTGAATGAAGAGTCATTCTAAACTAATTGGAACATTTTGGAGCCATTGGTGCAGAGAAAACAACCATTAGAGACCCGTAACTACATGTATTTGCAAAATTTTGAGCATAATGATCGATGGACATGCCATTGGGAGCTGGACCAACAGATGTAGCCCAGGAGGGGTGAACTGCTTCATTATGCATACTGTGTAAATGTCATGTGGTGAATTATTTCTTTGTTTTACACTGGTGTTCAGTGTTATTTGTGCTTATTTCATGCTTCTAATTCACTAAAATCATCTACATTTCATGGTTAAAATCCTCAATCCTTCAGAAAACTAATGAGACAAGTATGCCCATGTTTATAAACTGGAAAGACACTTAGCACATCAAAACTAATATAGTCCTTTCAGATCAGTTATCCACATATTAAATGTAATGCAATATTATTTCCCATTTATGCATTACTAGCACAAAAAACATTCATAAAATGCAATCAAAAGTATGCACCAATATTCATGGATGCATAATCACAATTCACAAATTTACATGGTCTACTTATTCTCATTCATCCAATGAATTTTTTCATTGATTCCATAATACCACAATGGTAACTCAATCTACCATGAGGAATTGGAGGGCTGAACCAACACCTTGATACATCATGCAACCACCTTCCCAACACTTGTTCAATCATCTATACATCTTCCTCTTTAGCCCAAACACAATACCAATAATATACCCTTTCTTTACTAAATAGTCCGTTAGGCATACTAAAAGGCCTATTCTTGCTCTATTAAACAATCCCTTGAGAAATCTTTCTTCCTCTTATAGTGTTCTTGAGGCCAACAAGAAGGTTTTAGTTCCAAATATCAACACAAGTAGAGAGATCATTTGACACTTGTGCAATGATATAACCTTTCCGAAGTCAAACAATAGATGGATCACACATGTTGTCTCACATGACATCCATTTTCACTATCATTAGTATAAATACACATCTACTATGGCTATAAACTCTTAACCGACACAACATAACATTATGGCTCATATGAATGCATTAAAACATTTTCAATATTATTTGTATGTTCGAGAATTCCTACGTTTATCATACTCCATCTAGTCATCATTCACATAAAGTCATTTAAACAATATAATCATATCAAATTATGACCATCAAAACATGGCTAAAGGGATTCATACCCAATCCTCTATAAGTACTCATAACATGTTTGCATGACTAAATTATACCTATATGTCTGCTGTCAATATCCCTATTGTCACCTAATCAGTTGATGCTTCATGGGAACCCACATGATCACTTCACCAACATCTTGACAATCATCCTCTTGTCCTTATTCCTTTTCATGAATATGACCATCATAAATAACTACAACATCAACATCCTTGATCATTCCTAGTTACACATCCAATAACAACCACATTTACTTGTCATTCCACACCCAATGCATTGGTAACAACACACCTCTTTTAGTCAATATGCATCAACAAATTTGATAACTAAGTGTACTCATACTAGACAATGATATAATAGTGGAGACAATTTTTAAAACATTTTGTCCTTATTCCTTTCTAAGAAGATGACCATCATAAATAACTACAACATCAACATCCTTGACCATTCCTAGTTACACATACAACAACAACCACCTTTACTTGTCATTCCACACCCATTGCATTGGTAACAACACACCACTTTTAGTCAATATGCATCAACAAATATGATAAGTAAGTGTACTCATACTAGACAATGATTAATAGTGGAGACAATTTTTAAAACATTATGAAAAAGGTTCTTTATGAATTCTTGTACTAGGATCATATCATTTGAGTTGCAATGTGGACATAAATAACAACCTCTTGGACATACATGGTAAACTTTTGACAAGTACAATGTTTTCAACTTCTTGTGTGTAGTTTAATTGGTTTGTGTGGGGTTTAGTTAATATTAGGTTTCAAATGAGAGAGGTTGAGGATGGGAGCCATATTTAGAGGAATTAAATTATCCCAAAGAGCCTCCAAACTAGCTTCCCACTACCCTAGTGAAAAATAAAAAAAATATTAATGATTATGACTAATAGTAGAGAATACATATCATAGGTCTCTGATGAAGGCGAAGATGCCTTGGTTAGGTCACTTCAACGTTGAACAAATCTTGCAAAGTGACATCCTCTGAAGATTGTGACTTTGCAGGAATATAGAGAGGGGGCTACATTATGGTAGAAAATTGAAGATATGTGACAATGAATGATAAAAGTGTTGAAATATTTTTGTTTTGGTAATATTCTTCATAAGCATTCTTATTGAATATATTTCAGAATGTGACGAAGAAGAGTTGAGGTCAACAAGAATTGAGCTCACTCCTTAAACATGATTTTGAAATATTTATGAAATCAACAATCCAAAGGAGTGGTACTAGTCCATGTACATCCAAATTTTTTGTGAAATTTTTTTGTGGAGCAAGGCATAATGTGTTTGAGAGTAGTCTTTAAGTGTGACATTTTGGAGTTTAGGCAGATTTCTAGCTTGAATCCGGTGAAAAAAATTATGGTCAAATCTTGACTTGTGTTGTTTAAACTGGTTTGTTGATTGCATATATGGACTCCAAAACCCTTAAAAACCTTTGAGGCACTTTGATTGTGAAGAATTCATTTCTCAGACTCATAATTTCCATGTATCCCTACCAGATTCTAGATAAATTAAATCGAAAAATAAACCAGAAAATTTTCCAAAAAACCTCACTTAAAAACTACTAGTTGTACGTTAATGGCCGTATGGGATCCAATGTTGGTGTAGGGGATGAACTATTCAAAAGTTGGGTTGCTACCAAAAGTCAGCAGAATGCGACGGGAGAGTCAGATGTTCTATCAGAGTAAGTTGGTTGCGTGAAAAAAATAAGATAGATTGTTTGGGATGATCCGTGAACAATAAATTTGGAACAACCAGATATAAAGTCTATAAACAGTCACATACCGGGAATATTCCCAGTTTCTGAGATAAAGAGGCATCAGCGAGTCAAATGTAACAGCACATAGTCTACAAACGTGGTTTCATGCCCGGAAAATTCTCAATCTTATGAGATTAATGGAAGAGGCACGGGTAAGCGAGTCAAATATAACGGCCTAATATACCCATTTAATCAAAACAAGAATTGCATCATCAAAACAAAAATTACATCATCATCCACTAAAGGGTTATTTTAATTGCAGATTTCAATGAATAGCTTGGAAGCTAACCTGAGGCAATACATTCAGGTTTTGCATTTGACTTCATCATAGTTACACCATTAAATATGCATTTTGACTTGTAAGGCAAGTTGCAATACAAATCTTCATACTTCAAGGGTGGTTTTAAAAATATTTTCAAACTTGACATTCAGGACTCAGATTGCCCAATATTCATTGAATGAATTTATAGATTGGACCTCTTATGGTCCATGATAGAGTTTTTTCAAAATCAAAACAATATTTACTATTTTTTTGATATTTTCCTTAGCCTCCATTTATTCCATTCCAGTCTCCAAATCTCAAGAACGTTTTGTACAGAGAGACTTGCAGAGCCAAAAATCATCCACCCCCAGTCATGCCAAGGAAGGAACGGTTACAACTGCATTTAAGATAGTAGTCTCACAAAGCATACTAACTGACATGAAACTTTGGCATCTATGTTAACGATTGCTTGCTCAGAGACCAGACTTGAATTTTATACTCAAAAGAGCGTGCCTTCACTACTAATGCATTTACAAAGCCATTTGCACGTAAGAAAATTGTATTGGAGCAACCCTCTTAGCGTTCAAAGAATTTGGTTAATTGCAAGTTGTCATAATGAATGACATCTTTCTAAATATTTCATGATAATCTGGTAGATTTTTAACATTCAAATAAATAATATGGTCATTGTTTGGTTTTTTTTTGCGTTTAAAATATGTTTTTAATACATAAATAGTTTTTTCTAAAAACTTGATTATACATTTCAAACTCACAATTCTAAAAAAATTTCTGCTAAATATCGACTAAAGAAAATACCCATATAAAAAGCTAAAATATCTATTAATAAAACTAACTTATTTGAAAGTGCTAATGATATTAGCTTTCTATTGAACACTGCAGCAAGTAAAAAAAAGTTCCACCTAAAAAAAAGTACGTTTCCCTGCAGTTTATCAATTTTTTTTTTAATCATAATAAACGGATAACTCTGAAACCTCTATAACCACCATATGTTTCACAGCCATAAAGACATTACATCAAGGCAGCTTGGTAGGAGACAACATTCATAATCAATTGAAGTTGACAAGCAATAAATAGAGCAGAACTTTGAACCAACTATTCAATTACCTATAACTGCGCTGAACAAGAAGCATTCGCTAAAAAATAAATCAAGTAGAGGCAAATTTCATCTTAGTGAAATATTTATTTCAACAAGTAAATCAAACATAATTAGGTTTTTTTGGTTTAAAATAAAAATCAACATGTTTTTGAAAAAACTGATTTACATACAATTGATAATCAAAGGAATACATATTTAGATCAATAACAGATTTCTATCCAAAAACATTCTAACTAGATTTATGAAATCTGTCCAATCCAAAAGAAACTGCATATACTAATCGAATCCAAAAGAAACTGCATATTTAGATCAATAACAGATTTCTATCAAAAACAATCTAACTAGATTTATGAAATCTGTCCAATCCAAAAGAAACTGCATATACTAATCGAATCCAAAAGAAACTGCATATACTAATTAGTAAATACAAAAAAAAATTATCATAATAAACATCTATCATTAACATAAAAAAAAGCTCAAAAACTCATGTAAAAGGATATGAAGTTTACCCAAAGAGCAAGTAGAGAAATGCATCTCCCATTTGATATGAAAAATTTAGCTTCAATAAAGTGTCAGCAATATTGTGTCACTTCTTGTATATATGGGAAAACGTTACCCGATTGAAGTGTCCCGTCAAAATTTTGATGATGTGCATTTAATTGTTTAGTAAAGGTGGCTCGAAGAAGGAATTTTCATTAATCTAATCAATTGTAACTTTGGAATTCCTAAAAACATAAGTCATCGGAATCCCCGAAAACAAACCATGTCTTAATAGTAAGTCATCTGAATCCCCGAAAACAAACAACGTCCCAATAGTAAGCCATCGGATCCCCCGAAAACAAACAACGTCTCAATAGTAAGCCATCTGAATCCCCAAAAAGAAACAACGTCTCAATAGTAAGCCATCAAGCGCAAAATAATAAGCCCAATAGTGCTATGACCTTTGCCCTGGTGTTTAATCTAGTACCATTGTTCCAACGAAAAAGATATTTTAGATTTGGGGTTAAGGTAATATAAGCCCTACAACCACAAATATTTAGTTGTGATGACCCGTCAAAGAAACCAACATGATATTTGTCCCAATAATTTTTTGGTTGAAAGCTACGTTTTAATCCTTTTTGTGTCACAAGACCATATTCATTGAAATATTCACATATAATGATGCAATTTTTGTCAATATCATATGGAATATTATAAAAAATGACGACATTCTTGCATCTCCATATGCCCCAAAAAATAAATAAAGGAAGTGTTTTGACTGCCTTGAAAACAACATCCACTCCATAAGGCAATCTTCTATAGATGTAAAATTCCAACGTGCATTAATGTTTAATATTTGTAAAATACGAATCCAAAAAGCCACGACATATGGCACTTGAGAAATAGATGTGTGATAGTCTCATTTTCACCTTGGCACATAATACATCTGCCAAGGCCTTTGAACCCTCACTCGCACAAATTATCCCAAGTAAGAACTGTATTTTTCCAAACTAGGCAACCAAAACATTTAAGTTTTAGGGGCATAGTCCAAGACCAAATTTTTTAGAGTTGCCATTTTTTCGATGAAACCTGTTGTTTGAGTGATATATGCATGTAGATCTCCTCAACAGAGATGAGTCCCTGATTTGATTTTCCGTCCCATTTAAAAGAGTTAGCCTTATCCATTAATGAGATGTCTTCCAAGTATAAATTAGAAACATATTTATCCCAAACCTCCCCTAATTCTCCAATTAATCCCAACTCACAAGAGCTAATCCAAGTAGGATAATGATGGATAGGATCACTATCAGAATGAATTTGGTTTAGGAAAAATATACCCTTAATGTGGAGGAACTTAATGATAGCAATAAGTAGGGTATGGTTTCCCTAAAATCCTCTAATTGGATCCATCCCTATTTCCACCACAACGCCCGACACAATCTCCTAACTATTGAACCCTTAGTTAAACTGAGAGGGGGGGTGAATCAGTTTAATGCATTCATGGACTTTTAAACTTTATTTTATACTTATTTACACCTTCATTTCATTATCAGTTTAATGTACAATGGATCAACAATATTAATAAGTGAGCAGCAGGTATAAAGCAGATTAAATACATAATATCAACACATAATTATCATGCACATAGACAACATATATAAGTGGAAACCCATAAGGGAGAAAACCACATCTTATTATTGTTGTGATGTAAAGGCAAGCTCCAACTCCCTCTCACCATTGATTTTCTGTAGGATCCAACCTACAGGAGGCTACTACCTCAATTTTACAAGCTACAACTTGCAAGGAAGCTCCAACTCCCATCTATTTTCTGCAGGCTACAACCCACAGGAGGCTCCTACCTCAGCCAGCTACAGCTGGACATCTATAAAGCTACAACTTGATATGGAGGCACCAACTTCCTCACACTACAATGAAAACACATGCTGATTTAATTGGATATCAGCTCTGTTCTATTCCTTCTTCACTGATGTCCTCCTGCTTTCATATATGCCTTATATCATCTCTGGATCTACACAGCTTCTCTATCTTCTCTTTCTTCTTCTTCTTCTTCCACTCTCTAACCTCTCTATGCATATGACAATAAGATAATTTATAAATTTAACCTCATAACTGTTTGCATTCCATGTGGGAATATGAAATGAACAAGTATGACTCTTTTCCTTCCACCTTCTCATTTTCTTGCCCAGCACATTCAGGATAATATAACAGTATGTACACATTTCAGTATTACATTGGAGTTTTTCTTTGCCTACAGAGACTTTCCTTTGCATCACAAACAATATAAAATCAATAATACATTTATAGTTACAATCAAATATTTACTCAACCCTTTTAGCTTCTTAGCTTTGTTGTGCGTTTGTCCTCTTCTTCCTGTTGTCCTCGTGTCTTTTCTGTTTCTGCCATTATATTCCAACTTTGCTATATAACTGCCCCTTTTAGCCCGACACTTCTTCCATGTTCAGCCCCTTCGTTAGCTTTACTGCCGTAACACTGTTCTACATGAGTTCCTGTTCCTTTGTTATGTGTTCATGCCATTCATTTTTGACCCGTGGGGTATGGCCCACATAACACTCCCTTTATACACGTGGCAGATTACAAATCCGAGTTTTATCAACATACATACGTTTTACGATCAAACAACGCATATATATAACATACATACGTTTAACGATAAAAAACACATAATTTATAACATGGCACATATAACATATACAAAACAAGGGCTATCAGGTCACACAGCGCTTGACCAATCATATCTCATCGCAAATCCTTGCCCGTAGGTTTCCCACTCTATCGTTAGCGATAAACCTTAAACCTTGCGATTTGCGATCTGCGCTCGTGCGCGGTGTTGCCACGTGGATTCCATTCATCACAACGCATTGCATAAACCTTACCATATCACAACCAACATAACATTCCTTGCGATATCTTTGAAGTTACCTCCTATTTCTTGCGGTATGCGATGTTGCACAGGGTCGACATGTGTCCCTCCATTTCATATCGCAGAATATTTAACTTAACTTGTGGTCGCCTTATTTCTATCCTTTAAGCGTTGTGATGTGCGGTATGCGGTTCGTCATCCATCGTTGATCTACCCCTAGATCTAACGGTCCTCATTTGATCGCACTTCACACTTTATAATATTTACTTTGTGGTTATATTCTATTTCTTGCGATGTGCGATATTGCGCTGTGCCGCCGCATGTCCCTTCTTCACTTCGCATCGCAACTGATTTAAATTACCTTGCAAAGCCTTAACACTTACCCGCTATACTTTACGATTTGCGCTTTTGATCTTCGCCGATGCGATCATCATCGTTGATCTGCCCAGATCTACAGTCCTCATTGATGCTTGCAATTCAATTTTATTTCTGCCCTGCTTATCTTATGATGAATCATATCCATCCATTTCTTGCCTTTGTTTTTGCGATTTAATCCCAACCGTCCGTTCGCCTTCGCATGGCTCTTCTTTGCCTCTTTTGCCTGCTTTGATCTCATTCATCCATCTCTCGCCTTTGATTTTGTGATCTAATCCTGAACGTCTGTTCGCCTCCCTTGGAATTATTCCATAATTCTCTGCCTTAGTCGATTTTTCGTTTGTTTACACTGTCCCACTCTGTGACTCCGACTCTTGCTGCTCTCGGCTCTCGCCGCTCTCGCCTCTTCCTCTCGTTTGTCGCCTCTTCCTGCTTATACTATGTGCATGATCTCTGGTCCTCGCTATGTCTAGAAAATCCGATTGCCTTCAACTGTCTATGCCTCTTTGTTGTCTCTGCTGCCTTGCTGCCTTTGGTTCCTTGCTGCATCTCTGCGACCTTTGCTGCATTTGCTGCCTCTGTTGCATTTGCTGCCTTTGTTGCATTCACTGTTTTTCTGCCTCTGTTGCCTCTGCTTCTTTGCTGCCTATGCTGCCTCTGCTTCTTTGCTGCTTCTGTGAATCTCTCCTTTTCTGCCTTAACTTCTTCTCTGCTGCGTCTGCTTCTCTATTCCTTTTCTGCCTTTGCTGCCTTTGCTCCTTTAATTCTAAAGTTGCTACTCTCTGCTCCTAATTCTGCTGGTGCTCCTTTGCCTCTCTGCTGCACAATGCCTTATCTGCTCCTTTACCTTATAGCCGATGATTCTGGTGTTGCTCCTATCTGTATCTTTTCCATCAATGACAATATTTCCAACAGTCTCCCCCTTTGGCATCGATGGCAATACTCCAATAATTCCTCCAGGATTTCCTCCCCTTCTCATTCTGAGAGGTGTTTTTTCTTCCTCTCCTTCATTTTCCTCCCCCTTTGACATCAATGGCAAAGGGTTGCACATTTCCTAGTGTAGTTTCTATATTTTCATAATACTCTGATCTCGAGGACCTGTTCCATGCACTGCTCCATTGCTCTAGCTCTTTTGTGACAACTTTTATTGACTGCTCTCCCCCTGGAATGACGCTTTCTTGTTTGATACTGACTATCACTTGTCTACTGCATTAATCCCATTCCTAGTATGCAGCCTTTGGTAGTGTATTTCCAACAGTCTCCCATTTAAACCATTATATATATATATATATATATATATATATATATATATATATATATAAATTTTTTTATTTTTTTATTTTTATTTATCTTTTTTAATTTTTTTAAATTTTTTCTGACCATATCAGAGAGTAACATCTGCAGACACTACCCCTAATTTGTCTCTTAAATATTTGAATGGTTCTTTAGCAAGAGGTTTTGTGAATATGTCTGCTGTTTGTTCCTTTGTTGGTACATATTCCAACTTCACTATTTTTTGTGCTACTTGTTCTCTGAGGAAGTGGTACTTTATTGGAATGTGCTTTGTTTTTGAATGAAGTAAAAGATTTTTTGATATACTTATTGCACTAGTATTGTCACGTTTGATAGAAATGGTTTCATCAATGCTTACCTTCATGTCTTGGAGGGTTTGTTTCATCCACATTACTTGTGTGCAACAAACTGCTGCTGCTATGTATTTTGCTTCTATTGTAGATAGAGAGATAAAAGTTTTCTTCTTGCTTAGCCATGCCACCAGACTTTCTCCCAAATAAAATGCAAATCCACTTGTGCTTTTCCTGTCATCCACACAGCTGGCCCAATCTGCATCTGTGTATGTTGTCAATGTGAATTTTTTTCCTTTTGGATACCATAGGCCATAATGTGCAGTTCCTTGCAGATATTTGAATATCCTCTTGATTGCTAGCAAGTGATTTTGTTTTGGTGCTGCTTGATATCTTGCCACAAGTCCTACTGCCAACATAATGTCCGATCTTCTTACCATGGATCTGTAAATTCTTTTATCTACATCCGTAGATGCATCATCGGCACATAGTTTGCATCCAATGATCATGGGGTTGACACAAGTTTGCAGTGTTCCATTTGGAACCTTTTCAACATCTCTCTTTAGTATTTTTCTTGTGAAATGAATATTTTTGTGCTCTTTTGTAGAATTTGAAGCCCTAAATAGAATGTGAGCTCTCCAATCATAGACATCTCAAATTCTGATTTCATCTCTTATGCAAATCCTTTTGCTAACTCATCTTTGTTGCTACCAAACATGATGTTATCTACATATATTACTACAATTAAGAGTTCATTTTCATAAGCCTTTATGTACAAATTGCTGTTTACTCCTCCTTTCTTGAATCCTTGTTTTTGTAAGTATTTGTCCAGCCTTGAATACCATGCACGAGGAACTTGTTTCAGACCATATAAGGCTTTCTTTAATCTGCACATATAGACATGTTTATCTATTAAGGAGAATCCTTCAGGTTCTTCCATGTAGACTTCTTCCTTTAAATCTCCATTCAAGAAGGAAGACTTCACATCCATTTGATATACCCTGAAGTTATGATAGCATTCAAAGGCAAAAAACATTCTAATTGCTTCCATTTTGGCTACAGGGGCAAAGGTTTCATCATAATCAAGTCCTTCGATTTGAGAATATCCCTTGCATACAAGTCTGGCTTTATTTCTGATTACCCGCCCTTGTTCATTAATATTATTCTTGAATATCCATTTTGTGCCAATGACATTTTTCCCAGTGGGTCTTGGCATTAACTCCCAGATATTGTTCTTCTCAATTTGGTCTAGTTCTTCATTCATAGCATTTATCCAGTTTTTGTCTTTGCTGGCTTCTTCGAACTTCTTTGGTTCTATTTATGATAGCATGGCTAGGTATACTTCTTATGTCTATTCAACTAGCTGTCTTCTAGTCTGGACTCCTGCACTCTTGTCCCCAATGATTTGATCTTATGGATGGTTCTTCTGAGTGTGTCTTGAGGGACCTTTTTAGTTTAATTCATTATCTTCTGTTGTCTTGCTCTGTTCATCATTATCTTGGTTCTCAACTTCATGATCATATGGAGGATTGGCGCAACTTGTGCTTCTTGTTCTGTTTGGTAGATCTTCGTCGAATCTCACATCAATGCTTTCCACAATTTTGTGGAGTCTTTTGTTGTAGCACCTGTAACCCTTACTCTTGGATGCATATCCCAAAAATATTTCTTCATCATCTCTTGCATCAAACTTCCCCAGTTTTTCATCATTATTTTTTATGAAACACTTGCTACCAAAGACTCTAAAGTGCTTGATTGATGCTATTTTCCCATGCCATAATTCGTAAGGAGTCTTGTCACAATTTTGTCTTAGATGAGCTTTGTTAAGAATGTGAACAAATGTGTGTACTGCTTCTGCCTAGTAGGTTTGGGGAATGTTACTTTCTTGCATCATGGCTCTGGAAAATTTGTTGTACTGACCTGTTTTGCCTCTCTTCCACTCCATTATGTTGAGGTGTACCTGCAATTGTA
Source organism: Pinus albicaulis (assembly GCA_034641835.2). Taxonomy (NCBI): domain Eukaryota; kingdom Viridiplantae; phylum Streptophyta; class Pinopsida; order Pinales; family Pinaceae; genus Pinus; species Pinus albicaulis. Next base: position 1,080,377,133 of record CM076584.1, on the reverse strand, counting down.
AACTGTTGTTTTATCCCATATTCATTGCACAGGTCTACAAAATCATAGTTCATGAATTCATCTCCTCTGTCTCATCTAATGCATTTTAGCTTGCATCCTGTTTGATTTTCTGCTAGTGCTTTGAAGATCTTGAATTTCTCTAACGTTTCAGATTTATATTTGAGAAATTCCACCCACATCAATCTGGTAAAATCATTTATTATCAGCATGAAATAAGATTCTCCACCTGATGCATTAGTTCTTGAAGGTCCGCACAGGTCCATGTGTACAAGCTGAAGTGGTCTACTTGTAGATAGTTGATCTTTGGCTTTGAATGGTGTGCGGGTTTGCTTGCCCAGTTGGCAGGATTTACATATGGTATTTGGAGGCTTCTTTATTGCAGGCATATCTCTGATAGCATTCTTCTTGCTCAGACTGATCATGTGGTCAAAGTTTAGGTGCCCCAATATTCTATGCCATAACCATGATTCGTCAAGTTTTCTTATGTGGCATGATTGATTCTCTTCTTCTACTATATAGACATTACTTTTTGTTCGAACACCTATGATCAAGGTCTTTCCTATGGTGATAGACCTTACTTCACAATCTTGGGCTATGAAAGGGACCTCACAGCCTTTATCACACATTTGACTGACGCTTAGCAGATTTGCTTTTAGCCCGTCCACAAATAGTACATCCTGAGCCTCTCCTCTTCCATTATTCAGACTGGCTGAGCCTTTTCCTTTGATTTTCCCTGCTTTGTCATTACCAAATGTTACATTTCTAGATTTCTTTTCATCAAAGGTTATAAGCTTGCTTCGGTCTCCAGTCATATGCTTTGAGCATCCACTGTCCATATACCATTGGATTTTATGATCTTGAGCTATTAGAACCAGATCACACTCATTCAACTTCTTTTTCCACTGCATGTGGCTATTTGTTTGGTAACTTTCCTGAGGAGATGGACCATAGTCTTTGAGAGGACATTTGTGATACTTGTGCCTGATTTGATGGCATCCAAAGCATTTGATTATATTTCTGAATGGATTATATATACGAGTGAATTCTCCCTTGTTCATAATTGTCCTTGAGTTTTCATACACCAGTCTTTATCCATATGTTCTGCACTCCATGGCTTTATGACCGAACCCCTTACAATTAAAACAGTACCCATGGAAGTAGTATTTTTCTCTAGCAGAGAGAGTTGTTTGAGGTAATATTTTCAGTTGTTGCATCTTTTCCTGGTTGGATTGGATTTGCTTTATCTTACAGTATGACGCGATGTGTCCAGGTCTGTGGCAGGCGAAGCAAGTGAAACTCCTCACAGGAAGAAGAAACCTCCTTTGACATTTTGCGCATTTGTTAAATTCATCCTTGGGAGCATATGAGTGTTTTTTAGTTGACTGTATCTTCATTGATTTTGTTGTTACTTGAGGTTGTTTTTTGTTTCTATTTGATTCGTTATATATCACACTCTTTCTGGTTTCTAATTTAGTGGATTCCCTCTTTTCTGCTTCACTAGCTTTTACAAAGATGATACTCTTGTTATTTCTACTTTGGATTTGCTAGTTTCTCCTTCATAACCTATCCCAACCTTTATGAGAGGATATCTTTGAGCATTTAGGATTTTATCCAATTGTTCAGAGGTTGTCATTCGTGGAGTATTCATTGATAATTCCCTTTGAGCATTTTCTAATTCCTTTCTCAGGCATAGTACTTCTTCTTCCAATTTCTCTTGCTCCTGAATTTTGTCTTTAATTTGCTTTAGTAGAATGTCTTCCACCTTCTTAGCTTCTTCAAGTTCTACTTTCAACTGAACGAGGTTTTCCAAATTTGGTTCTTCTTTTACATATTTCAAGAGAATATATTTCTCTTTTCTTCACTTGAGTTTAAGTCTTTCTATTTCCTCCAGAGCACTAATTAGCTCCCCCTCAAGATCTACCTCACCTTCGTCTTCAAATTCCAGGAGATATTCCTCAAGCACTTCCTTGGCCATCAGAATGAATTTTGATGCTCCCTCTTCCTTGGGGGAGTCGTCTGAGCTCTCAGATGCATTGCTGTCTTGTTGAACATAGAAATATCTTTGATTAAATCTATTCCCTTTCGGGCTGTTGTTGAAATTGGTTTTCTCTTTCCCTCTTGACTGATTCTCCATTTTCTTATGAGGACATTTAGATGCATAGTTCCCCACCCTTCCACAGTTAAAGCATTTAAATGGAAGTTTACCTTTATACTTGCCTGTGCCTCTATCTAATCTTCTGAAAAATTTGGCCTCTTCTTCATCAGACTAGGAGAAAGTATCTTCCTTTTATCCTTTGCACTTATCTGCCTTAAAGGTTACCTCCCTCACATTTGAATTCCCTTTTGGAAGTCTCATCAAATAGGTCGTCAGGTTTCCAAGCAATTGGTTCATGGTCAATGTTTCTCAGTTAGCTGTTTCTTCTATGGAAGAAACCTTATGGTTAAATCTGGATGGTAAAGATCTCAATATCTTTTGTACAATTACACATTCTTTAATGGTTTCTCCTAGATATTTCATGTTATTCACAATTTATGCAACTTTTAAGAAGAAGCTGGCTACATCTTCTTCTTCATTCTTTTTTATATTTTCAAACTGTGCTCTATAGGCTTGCAGTTTGGCCGCCTTCACCTTTTTATCTCCCTCATGGATACTTTCCAATGTATCCCAAATTTCTTTGGCAGTCACACTGTTTATTACCTTGATAAATTCAGACTCACACAAACCGCTCAAAAGTGCATTCATGGCTTTTGCATTGGCTATGAAATTTTTTCTAGCATCTTTTTATGTGTCAGTATCCTTTGGAGCATATCCTTCTTCCACAACAGCCCAAACTTCTATTCCTAGAGACATTATGTATGTCCCCATTCTTATATTCCAGAAAGCATAGTTTGTGCCAGTAAAAAATGGGGCTTTGTTTGTTGAGCACCCTACTAGACTAGCCATCTTGGGGACTTAAGATCTCCTTCAAGTTGTTAAGCTGATACAGAAGGAACTGGCTCTGATACCAATTGTTGAACCCTTAGTTAAACTGAGAGGGGGGGTGAATCAGTTTAATGCATTCATGGACTTTTAAACTTTCTTTTATACTTATTTACACTTTCATTTCATTATCAGATTAATGTACAATGGAACATCAATATTAATAAGTGAGCAACAGGTATAAAGAAGATTAAATACAGAATATCAACACATAATTATCATGCACATAAACAACAAATATAAGTGGAAACCCATAAGGGAGAAAACCACATCTTATTATTGTTGTGATGCAAAGGAAAGCTCCAACTCCCTCTCACCACTGATTTTATGTAGGCTCCAACCTACAGGAGGCTACTACCTCAATTATGCAAGCTACAACTTGCAAGGAAGCTCCAACTCCCATCTATTTTCTGTAGGCTACAACCCATAGGAGGCTCCTACCTCAGCTAGCTACAACTATCAAGTGACAACTTTATATGGAGGCACAAAATTCCTCACACTACAATGAAAACACATGATGATTTACCTGGATATCAGCTTTGTTCTATTCCTTCTTCACCGATGTCCTCCTGCCTTCATATCTACCTTACATCATCTCTGGATCTACACAACTTCTTTATCTTCAATTTCTTCTTCTTATTCTTCCACTCTCTAACCTCTCTATGCATATGAAAGTAACATCATTTATAGAGATCACCTCATAACTGTTTGCATTCCATATAGGAATATTAAATGAACAGGTATGACTCTTTGCCTTCCACCTTCTAATTTTCTTTCCCAACACATTCAGAATAATGTAACAGTATGTACACATTTCAGTATTACATTGGAGTTTTTCTTTGCCTACAAAGACTTTCCTTTGCATCACAAACAATATAAAATCATTAATACATTTACAGTTACAATCAAATATTTACTCAGCCCTTTTAGCTTCTTAGCTTTGCAGTGCATTTGTCCTCTTATGCATGTTATCCTTGTGTCTTTTTTGTTTCTGCCGGTATATTCCAACTTTGCTGTATAACCGCCCCTTTCAGCCCGACTCTTCTTCCATGTTCAACCCCTTCGTTAGCTTTACTGTCGTAACACTGTTTTGCAGAGTTCTTGTTCCTTTGTTATGCATTCATGCCATTCCTTTGTGACCTGTGGGGTATGGCCCACATAACACTCCCTTTATACACGCGTCGGATTACAAATCCGAGTTTTATCAACATACATGCGTTTTACGATCAAACAACGTATATATATAACATACATACATTTAACGATCAACAATGCACACTTTATAACATGGTGCATATAACATATACGAAACAAGGGCTATCAGGTCCCACAACGCTTGACTAATCATATCTCATCGCAAATCCTTGCCCACATGTTTCCCACTCTACTGTTATTGATAAACCTTAAACCTTGCGATCGGTGCTCATGCGCGATGCTGCCACGTGGATTCCCTTCATTGCATCGCATCACATAAACCTTACCGCATCGCAACCAACATAAAATTCCTTGCGATATCTTTGAAGTTACCTCCTATATCTTGTGGTATGGGATTTTGCGCGGGGTTGACACGTGTCCCTCCATTTCATATCGCATAATATTTAACTTAACTTGCAGTCGCCTTATTGCTATCCTTTAAGTGCTGCGATGTGCGATATGCGGTTCACCGTTCATCGTTGATTTGCCCCTAGATCTAATGGTCCTCATCTGATCACACTTCACACTTTATAATATTTACTTTGTGGTTATATTCTATTTCTTGCGATGTGCAATATTGCGCTGTGCCGCCGCATGTCCCTTCTTCACTTCGCATTGCAACTGATTTAACCTACCTTGCGATGCCTTAACACTTACCCGCTATACTTTGAAATTTGCGCTTTTGATCTCCGCCGATGCAATCATCACCATTAATCTGCCCAGATCTACAGTCCTCATTGCTGCATGCAATTCAATTGTATTTCTGCCCCACTTATCTTATGATGAATCATATCCATCCATTTCTTGCCTTTGTTTTTGCGATCTAATCCCGATCGTTCGCTCGCCTTCGCGCTGCTCTTCTTCGCCTCTTCTGCCTGTTTTGATCTCAACCGTCCATCTCTCACCTTTGCTTTTGCGATCTAATCCTGACCGTCCGTTCGCCTCCCTTGGAATTCTTCAAAGAATTCTCTGCCTTAGTTTATTTTTCGTTTGTTTACACTGTCCCGCTCTATGACTTCGGCTCTTGTTGCTCTCGGCGCTTGCCGATCTCGCCTCTTCCTCTCGTCTGTCGCCTCTTCCTGCTTCTGCTATGTGCAGGATCTCTGGTCCTCCCCGTGTCTAGCAAATCTGATTACCTTCAACTGTCTCTGCTGCCTTGCTGCATCTTTGCTTCCTTTGCTGCCTCTGTTTCATTTGTTGTTTTTCTGCCTTTGCTGCCTCTACTTCTTTGCTGCTTCTGCAAATCTCTCCTTTTCTTCCTTAACTACTTCTCTGCTGCCTCTGCTTCTCTGTTCCTTTTCTGCCTTTGCTCCTTTGATTCCAAAGTTGTTGCTCTCTGCTCCTAGTTTTGCTGGTGCTCCTTTTCCTCTCTGCTGCACAATGCTTGATCTGCTCCTTTACCTTATAGCTGATGATTTTGGTGTTGCTCCTTTACATTCTTTGAAGTCCTAGCCCTAGATTTGATCCATGCATGCAGTCAATGTTGTTTTAGATATTTGTCCTTAATGTTCTATTGCCAAAATATAGATCCAAAAATAGGATGCCAAAAAATCTTTATAACCAGTTCCCACCCAAATCTCCAAATATATTTAATCCCCATCCACATTCCTCTATCCTCTGGGAAATAACCTCCAAATGAACAAGAAGAATCTTAAAATCACCCCTTGCCCAAAACCAGATAAAATTATATATGATGGTGTTGATTTTATTTAAGACATGTTTCAACATCAAATATAAATACATCCAGTAAACAAAGATATTTTATAGAACCGATTAGGCTAAAATCAATCTATCCCAAGCGAAAACCATTGGTGTGCCCAAGTTGTTAGTTTTCCTTCAAACTTGTTGATCATCCACTGCCATTCATTGTTTACATATATGTTTGGTTTTAGATTGAAACTGAGGTATTTGAACCCACAATCCAATTAAGTGACATCAATAGAAAAAAATGCGAGTAACCTCTGAAACTTGAGCCAAATCATTTGATGCTTGAATGAACAATTATTTTATTTTTGTTCATATACAACCCATATGTATCACTGAAACAAGAGATAATATCGAAAAGGTGCATCCATTGCACAGTGGAAACCTGCCCAAAGAGCAGAACGTCATCCACAAACATGATATTTGAAACAAATATATTTTTTGAGACTTTTATATGAGTGAAAAGACTTCCATGTTTTTCCTTTGAAATCCTTCTACTCAAACCATTAATTACCAACATGAATAAAATTGGGGATAACGAGCATCCCTACCAAAAACCCTGAGAAGCCTTGAATAATTTCGAAGGCACACCATTTTTCAATACGAAATAATTAACCAAAGTGACACACACCATGATCCAATCAACAAACCTAACTGAAAGACCAATTCTATGCAAAATCATACAAAGAAAATCCTAATCCACATAGTCATAAGCTTTGTGCAAATCCAACATTAATATTATAACCTCCATCTTTTTGACCTTTATGGAGTGAATTCTTTCCTACGCAGTGGCCAAAACATCTTGTATTTGGAACTATTTAAAAAACCCAAACTATTCAGGGGAGATATAATAGGAGAATTTATCCTTTAGGTGAGTCACAATAATCTTTGATACCAATTTATAAGTAATGTTGCACAAATAAATAGGTTGATAATCCTGGAAAGTGTTTGCCATCGATGTATTTGGTATAAGAGAAATGAAGGTATAATTTAAAGCACCAAATATTTTACGCTTTATTCTCGATTCTTCAACTAATTTTAGCAGATCATAGCTCGTGATATTCAAAAAATGAATGAAAATTTCAACGGTCCATGAAAATTTCAATGGTCCATCCATCTAGCCCCGAGCACTTATCCTTAGAAAAATATTTAAGCACCAAATTTACTTCTTCGATAGAGATAAGACTGCCAATATAACCATCATCCTTTGTAGATAACTATTGAAGTTATGTCTGAATGAACTCTAGTTGGTTATCAATGTCCACCTCCTTCCTAGCATAAAAAAGTTCCCTAAAATATCGAACAACCTCCTCATGGAGATCGTAGAGTTCATATATTTTCTAGTCCTTGCCATCCTACATGTCCCAAATAGTATTTTTACTCCGCCTTTGAGAAGAAAAATAATTATTTTTATTTTTATTTTTGTCGCCACCTGGGATCTAGATGGCGCGACTCTTGAGCCTCCATTATGCCTCTTCCAATTTCAAAATGTGTCTTTTACGAGCCTCCAGAGCCATGATCTTTTGTTGATGGGATTTTGTTAAGAATCCTGGAATAATAGGGGCAGATAAAATTGACATGGCCCACTCAATTTCCACTAGTTCAATTCTGTGTTTCTACTTTTTTTCTCTCTCCCATCTACAAACAATCTTTTTTAATTCTCTTAATTTAAAACACACAATGTCCATCCAGGAAGTCCCATTTGTAACTGTGAAATTGTATCATGTATTTCTAACCAGCTTCGTAAATTCCTTTTCACTTAACTAGGAGTGATTAAGTTTGAAAGGGAGTCCCTTCCAAATGCATTCCCCCTTCCATTGCAAAAAGATTGGATAATGATTGGACAACATAGTTGAAAAATGGCAGCAAGAAAATCCTGATTTATTTTTCCTTGGAATTAAATTAGGATAAAATAAAAATTCCACATCACATGACAACTTGAGTGAGTTAATTGAGTTGTTATCACTCAGTTAGCTTAGTTAATTCGAGTTGAGGGCTTAACTTGAGTTGTGTACAATGATTCCTAAATTTGAGGAGCCTAAGTTGAGTTTAATTTCAGTTGTAACAATTTAATTCAGTTAAATTGAGTTAAGGTCAGTTAAACTAGTTCCAACTGTTGGAGGAACTAGTTCAGTGTTTAACCAGTTAACTGATCAATCAACTAATAGTTAACTCATTTTTTTAGGAAGAAAAAAAGGTTGTTTTTAACAGTTCATTTTCCAATAAAAAAGCTGATTACATTTCGACATATAATTTAACATATGTCACCAATATTGGCAAAATAAGTCCCGTAAAGAGACCAGGTGATGTTCCAATTAATCGGCCCAGACATGCGGAATTGACATGAATCGTCCCTCATTACCGGGATGCAAAAAGCAGAGCCCAGTTAGCAAATGAAAATACATAAATCATTATTGATATAAAACCTGTATGTACAAAAGATGAGCTAAACAGAGTTATAAAAAAAAGGATCACGCTAGCTTGAAGGAAGACGCAGGCTCGCTTGAAAAATATCAGGCTCATTTGAAAAATATTATGGCAAAGGAAAAACTTGTGAGTCCAGCAGAGAGGAACCCCTGTAATGATAGATTTGTAAATCACCAAATGTGTAGTCCAGTCCTCTTTTAGAGAGAAAATCGGCCCCGAGTATTACTATCTCTAAAAATGTGCTGCATACTATATTTCTGAAACTTTCCCAATATATATCTAATCCTCTGTATCAAGCCAGCACAGTTCTTGATTTGTAAGTCACACCTACCAGTGATTCCATCAATTGTGATCTTCGATTCGCCAAAAATGTGGATAGCCGGGAGGTTAAGATGCAAAGCTATAAGCAACCCACTCCATAGAGCCATAACTTCTGCCTTATTGTTAGTGCCAGAGCCCCCGTTCCAAAGGATATGATAACGATCATTGTTTTCAAGCCGAATCTAGGCCCCACAGCCACATAATCCATCTTTGCAAGCTCCATCCAAATAAAAATCCGGGAGCATAATCTGGTGTGGCCGGATCCGCCAAGATTGATCCTTAATCTCAGAAGGAAAGAAAAAAATAACATTTATTCAAGCGGAAATGTTTTTTATAATCAAGGCGAGATGAGGAGGTACAACCTCAAAAATACAACGGTTTCGAGCGATCCAAATTTCCCAAATAACATATAAAGGAATGGAGTTTTGAGGAAAAGCAGAAGCCACCCAGGATTTTATAGTTTGCATACAGTTAGATGGCCGCCAAGATGAATCACCTATAAATCCAGAGAAATTCTTCCAAATAGAAAGAGAGAAAGGGCAAGTGAAGAATAAATGAGAAGTGGACTCTTCATGCTGGAGACAAAATGGGCATCTACTCGGACCATTAAAACCACGCTTGCATAAAACCTCCCAAGTCAGAATTTTGTTTTTCCATAATAGCCAGACGAAAAGTACAATCTTTGTTGGAATTTTGAGATGCCAAGCATTATAAAGGGGTGACTGTATAGAGTCAGGAGTCGGTTGGATCAAATAGTCATATATATCCTTCACTAATAATCCATTACCTTTAAATTTTCCGTTCCATACCAGATGATCTCCGTCCCCATTGAAAGAAAGCCCCAACCCCTGTAGGTGTGCTTTGTAAGCATTCCTGGCAATCGAGTCAATTTCATCTAAGCCCAGCTTCTCAGCGGATTTCCAAATGGGGGCCCTTAGGTTCCAACATAGAATAAGGTCAAACAGAGTGAAAATGCCAGCTTGCTGGAATTTGTGTAACAAACGAGCATCGAGAGGGAAAATTTCGGCGGATGCAAACAATCGGTCAATTCCAATGTATATATTTTTCCCATTGCCAAATGCCCATGCTAACCTTTGACCCATAATGGGCATTACCTTCCAGAAGCTGCGCCAAATGGCTAACACCTGTCAGATCATAACAATCATTCCCTTATATATGAGATGTAGTGGATCTCCCTCAATATACTTATGCTTAATAATTCTTGACCAAATTCCATCGCCTTTTAGAGCACGCCATAGCAACTTAACTAATAATGCATTTGAGAGTTACCTAGTCACAGATTGGAGTTTAAGGGAAATTTACTATCAATTGTATAATTATCCAAGTTGTACAGGTGGTGCATGCAGTCAGAAAAGGGCCTATATGGATTGCGCAATTATGGATGAGGAATTTCCCTAAATAATAGGGGCTAATTCCCAAGGAAATAGTGCAAGGAAATAGGAGCTTGTCAGGCAAGAAAATTAGTTAAGTAATGGCCTGAGTCAGCATGCGAGGTAGTGAGATAGATTATACTTGTGTAGAGATTGCTCATGCTTGAGCAAGTATTGTATTTTTTCTCTATTTTTTGATTAATGTAATATAGATAAGAAGGGGTTTTGAGCAGTTTCTTTCCTCTATACATATCCTCGTGCATGTGTGTTGAATCATGATGCACACTTTTGATATTGCTTCTCAATCGTGAATTTCTTTCCGCAGATGGATAGAGTAGATTTGAGTCTTATGTTTTAGAACATTACATGAGAAATATTGAATCTACAATTAATTTATTCATGGTATCAAAGCTAGATTCATAATAGGTAAGAGAATTCGAGGTTGTCTTTGTAGGAGATTCGAATTCCAAGATCATTGTTGTAGGCTTTCTCCAGGACTGAGAAGATGACTTCCACTGAACTCAGCTCAAGTATGCTTTGGAAGGAACCACAAATTTTGTGGCATGGAAGATTCACATGGAGGCAGTATTAGATAAAAATGGGCTACTAGACAACATCAAGACAATTGTAGTAAAACCCCTAACAACTGATGCCCAGGATATCGCTCAACGGGAGAAGGATGTGTCTAAAGCGAGGAGGATCATATTGGAAGGAGTTAGAGATCATATTGTCTTGAATATCCATGGGAAAGAAACTCCATTCACGACGTGGAAAACATTGACATATTTGTTTGAGAACAATAGTGACCATACTTAGAGGAATTAAATTATCCCAAAGAGCCTCCAAACTAGCTTCCCACTACCTTAGTGAAAAACAAAAAAATATTAATGATTATGACTAATAGTAGAGAATACATATCATAGGACTCTGATGAAGGCGAAGATGCCTTGGTTAGGTCACTTCAACGTTGAACAAATCTTGCAGAGCGACGTCCTCTGAAGATTGTGACTTTGCAAGAATATAGAGATGGGCCTATATTATAGTAGAAAATTGAAGATATGTGACAAAGAATGATAAAAGTGTTGAAAGATTTTTGTTTAGGTAATATTATTCATAAGCATTTTGTGACGGAGAAGAGTTGAGGTCAACAAGAATTGACCTCACTCCTTAGACATGATTTTGAAATATTTATGAAATCAACAATCCAAATAAGTTCAGGGGGGTAGTACTAGTCCACGTACATCCAAAATTTTTGTGAAATTTTTTGTGGAGGGAGGCGTAATGTGTTTGAGGGTAGTGTTTGGGAGTAGTCTTTAAGTGTGACTTTTTAGAGTTTCAGCGGATTTCTAGCTTGAATCCGATGAAAAAAATTATGATCAAATCTTGACTTGTGTTGTTTAAACTGATTTTTTGATTGTATATATGGATTCAACACCCTTAAAAACCTCTCGGGCACTTCGATTGTGAATAATTCACCTCTCAAATTCATAATTTCCACAAATACATACCAAATACTAAATAAATTAAATCGAAAAATAAACCAATTTTTTTCAAAAATACCTCATTTAAAAACTACTAGAGGTACGATAATGGCCGTATGGGATCCAATGTTGATGTAGGGGATGAACTATTCAAAAGTTGGGTTGCTACCAAAAGTCAGCAGAATGCGACGGGAGAGTCAGATGTTCTATCGGAGTCAGTTGGTTGCGTGAAAACAATAAGATAGATTGTTTGGGATAATCCGTGAACAATAAATATATAGTCTATAAACAGTCACATACCGGGAATATTCCCAGTTTCTGAGATAAATGAAAGAGGCGTCAGCGAGTCAAATGTAGCAAAATATGCAGTAGGTCATCAAAACCAAAATTGCATCATCAAAACCAAAATTGCATCATCATCCACTAAAGGGTTATCTTTTTTTTAAGGGTAGATTTCAAGGAATAGTTTGGAATCCGATCCATCTGAGATCTATTTTTTTTTTGTTATTAATTATTTTTAAAATTTATAATTGATTTCAGAATAATTTTAAGATTTTAAAATTTGTATTTTTTAGTTTGATTGAAATTTTAATTTAGAATTTTATGATTGACATAATATTTTATAATACAGCAATTATCAATTAATTATATTTTGAACATCTAAATTTTAAACTAAAATTGATACTTTATAATACAGCAATCACTTATAATACATCAATCACTAATTAACTGTTTCATGAACTAAAATTTTAAATACAAATGCTGGAAACAATACATTCAAATTATGCATTTGACTTCAACATAATTACTCCTTAAATTTGCATTTTGACTTGTAAAGCAAGTTGCAATACAAATCTCCATACTTCAAAATACTTTGTTTTTGTAAAATCCGAACCAAATGCATTCAATTACCTATTCCCGAAAAGCATACTGGCTAAAAATAACTTTTCTGAACCAGAAGAAAAGGTCAAAAAAATAAATCAATCAAGTAGGGGCAAGTTTCATCTGCAGTGAAATATTTATTTCAACAAGTAAATCAAGCATAATTAGGATTTTTGGTATTTTTTGGTTTAAAAGAAAAATCAACATGTTTTTATATTAAAGAAAAAAAACTGATTTGCATATCATTGGTATTCAAAGGAGTACACATTTAGAACAATAACAGATTTCTATTTAAGGTTATGAAATCTGTCCTGTATCGAATCCAAAAGATACTGCATATACTTATTAGCAAATATAGAAAAAGTTATTGACAGGTTCTTATCGTAATAAACATCTATCATAAACATTGAAAAAAAAAAACTCGTGTAAAAGAAATCTTTCTAGTCATTTGAAGTCTACCCAAAGAGTAAGTAGACAAATGAATCTCTCCTATTTGATATGAAAATCCTAGCTTCAATAAAGTGTCAAAAATATTGTTTCACTTCTTGTATATATGGGAAAATGTTACCCGATTGAAGGGTGCTGTTAAAATTTTGATTATGTGCATCCAATTGTTTAGCAAAGGTGACTCGCAGGAGGACTTTTCATTAATCCAATCAATTGTAACTTTGGAATCCCTGAAAACAAACGTCTCAATAGTAAGCTATCGGAATCCCCGAAAACAAACTACGTCTCAATAGTAAGCCATCTAAATCCCTGAAAACAAACAACGTCTCAATAGTAAGCCATCAAGCACAAAATAATAAGCCCAATAGTGCTATGATCTTTGCCCTGGTGTTTGATCTTGTACCATTGTTCCAACGAAAAAGATATTTTAGATTTGGGGTTAAGGTAATATAAGCTCTACAACCACAAATATTTAGTTGTGATGCCTCGTCAAAGAAACCGACATGATATTTGTCTCAACAATTTTTTGGTTGAAAGCTACATTTAATCCCTTTTGTGTCACAAGACCATATTCATTGAAATATTCGCATATAATGATGCATTTTTTGTCAATATCATATGGAATGCTATAAAAAAATGACGACATTCCTGCATCTCTAGATGCTCCAAAAAATAAATAAAGGAAGTGTTTTGACTTCCTTGAAAAACAACATCCACTCCATAAGACAATCTTCTATAGATATAAAATCCCAACTTGCATTAATGCTTAATATTTGTAATATACGAATCCAGACAACCACGACATATGGGCACTTAAGAAATAAATGTGTGATAACCTCATTTTCACCTTGGCACATAATATATATGCCAAGGTAGTTGAACCTCCACTCGCACAAATTCTCCCACGTAAGAACCTTATTTTTCCAAACTAGGCAACCGAAACATTTAAGTTTCAGAGGCATATTCCAAGACCATTTTTTTTGGAACCACCATTTTTTCGATGAAACCTGTTGTTTGAGTGATATAGGCATGTAGATATCCTCAATAGAGATGAGTCCCTGATTTTATTTTCCATCCCATTTAAAAGAGTAAATATTATCTATTAATGATATGCCTGCCAGGTATAAATTAGAAACATATTTATCCCAAATCTCCCCTAATTCTCCCATTAATCCTAACTCACAATTCTCCCATTAATCCTAACTCACAAGAGCTAATCCAAGTAGGATAATGATGGATATGATGTCTATCAGAATGAATTTGGTTTAGGAAGAATATACCCTTAATGTGGAGGAACTTAACGATAGCAATAGGGTATGGTTGCCCTAAAAACATCTGATTGGATCCATCCCTATTTCCACCACAACGCTTGACACAATCTCCTAACGGAAATTACCAAGTAGCCACTATTTTAATTTCATGAAGCAATTCCATATGTACGAGACATTCTTTGAAGTCCTAGCCCCGAGTTTGATCCATGCATGCAGTCACTGATTTTTTAGATATTTGTCCTTGATGATTTGATGCCAAAATCTGTATCTGAAAATAGCATGCCAAAAACTCTTTATGACTAGTGCCCACCAAAATCTATTTATATTATTTAGTCTCCATCCACCCTCCTCTATCCTCTGTGAAATAACCTCCAAACGAACCAGATGAATCTTGAAATTGCCCCTTGCCCCATACCAGATAAAATTATATATGATGGAGTTGATTTTCTTTAAGACATGTTTCGACATCAAATATTTATGCATCCAGTAAACAAAGATAAAATTATATATGATGGAGTTGATTTTCTTTAAGACATGTTTCGACATCAAATATTTATGCATCCAGTAAACAAAGATATTTTGTAGAACCGATTAGGCTAAAATCAATCTACCCCCAAGCGACAACCATTTCTGTGCCCAAATTGTCATTTTTCCTTCAAACTTATTGATCATCCACTGCCAGTCCCTGTTTACATCTCTGTTTGGTTTTAGATTGAAACTGAGGTATTTGAACCCACAATCCAATTAAGTGATATCAATTGAAAAAATTCCAGCAACCTCCGAAACTTGAGCCAAATCATTTGATGCTTGAATGCACAGTGATTTTATTTTTGTTGATATACAACCCATAAGCGTCACTGAAACGAGAGATGATATGGAAAAGGTGCATCCATTGTATAGTGGAAACTTGCCCAAAGAGGAGAACGTCATCCACAATATGAAACAAAGATATTTCTTGGACTTTGATACCAGTGAAAATATTTCCATGTTTTTCCTATGAAATCCTTCTACTCAAACCATTAATTACCAACAGGAATAAAAGTGCTGATAACGAGAATCCCTGCCACAAACCCTGAGAAGCCTTGAAGAATTTCGAAGGTACACCATTCATCAATACGCCATAGCTAACCAAAGTGACACACGCTATGATCCAATCAACAACCGCAACCGAAAGACCAATTTTGTGTAAAATCATATAGAGAAAATCCTAATCCACATAGTCATAAGCTTTGTGAAAATTCAACATTATTATTATAGCCCCCATCTTTTTGACCCCTATGGAATGAATGCTTTCCTATGTAGTGGCCACAACATATTGTATTTGGAACTATTTAAAAAACCCAAACTATCCAGGGGAGATATAATAGGAGAGTTTATCCTTTAGGTGAGCCACAATAATATTTGATACCAATTTATAAGTAATGTTGCACAAAGAAATAGGTCGATAATCCTGGAAATTATTTTCTATCGATGTCTTTGGTATAAGAGCAATGAAGGTATAGTTTAAAGAACTAGAGATTTTGTGCTCTATTATCGATTCTTCAACTAATTTTAGTAGATCAGAGCCTGCGCTATTCAAAAATGAATAAAAATTTCGACGGTTGTCTAGCCCTAGGCACTTATCCTTGGCAAAATATTTAAGCACCAAATTTACTTCTTTGATAGAGATTGGACTACCAATATAACCATCATCCTCCGTAGAGAAATTTTTAAGATACGTCTGAATGAACTCTAGTTGGTTATCAATGTCCACCTCCTTCTGAGTATGAAAAAGTTCCCTAAAAATATTGAACATCCTCCTGATGGAGATCATAGAGTTTGTATATTTTCTGGTATTTTCTGGCCCTTTCCATCCAACAAGTCCCAAATAGATTTTTTACTTTTCCTTTGAGAAGCAAAATAATGATTTTTTTTTTTTTTTTAATATTTTTGTCACCACCTAGGATCTAGATGGTGCGACCCTTGAGCCTTTATTCCGCCTCTTGCCATTTCAAAATGTGTCTTTTACGAGACACTAGATCCATGATCTTTTGTTGATGGGATTTTTTTAAGAATCCTAGAATAATAGGGGCAGATAAAATTGACGTGGCCTATTTATTTCCCACTAGTTCAATTCCGTGTTTCTACTTTTTTCCTCTCTCCCATATATGAACAACCTTTTTTAATTCTCTTAATTTAAAACACACAACGTCCATCCAGGAAGTCCCATATGTAACTATGAAATTGGATCATGTATTTCTAATTAGTTTCAAAAATTCTTGTTCACTTAACTAGGAATGATTAAATTTATAAGGAAGTCCCTTCGAAACACATTCCCCTTTCCATTGCAAAAATATTGGATAATGATGGGACAACATTGTTGAAAAATGACAACAAGAAAATTTTGATTTAATTTTCCCTTGAATTAAATTAGGAGAAAATCGAAATTCCACATCACAAGACAACTTGAATGAGTTAACTGAGTTGTTATCATTCATTTAGCTTAGTTAATTCAAGTTGAGGGCTTAACATGAGTTGTGTACAATGGTTCCTAAATTTTAGGAACCTAGGCTGAGTTTAATTTCAGTTGCAACAATTTAATTCAGTTAAATTGAGTTAAGGTTAGTTAAACTAGTTCCAAATGTTGGAGGAACTAGTAGGAGGTCTAGCAGTGGGGTGAAGCTTTAGTGTTTAACCAGTTAAATGATCAATCAACTAATAATTAACTCATGCATGCATGAAATTTGAGTTACCCAGTCACATATTGGAGTTCAAGGGAAATGTACTATCAACTGTATAATTATCCAAGTTGTACACGTGGTGCATGCAGTCAGAGAAGGGCCTATAGGGATTGCGCAGTTATGGATGAGGAATTTCTCTAAATAATAGGGGATAATTCCCAAGGAAATAGTGTAAGGAAATAGGAGCTTGGAAGACAAGAAAATTGGCTAAGTATTGGCTAGAGTCAGTTTGCGAGGTAGTGGAATAAATTATACTTGTGCAGAGGTTTCTCAGGCTTGAGAAAGAATTGTATTTCTTCTCTATTTTCTAATTAATGTAATAAATATAGGAAGGGGGTTTGAGAAGTTTCTTTCCCCTAGATATATCCTTGTGTATGTGTGTTGAATCATGATGCACACTTTTGATATTGCTTCTCAATCGTGAATTTATTTCCACAGATGAGTAGAGTAGATTTCTGTCTTATGTTTTAGAAAATTACATGAGAAGTATTGATTCTACAATTAATTTATACATGGTATTAGAGCTAGATTCACAGTAGAGAAGAGAATTCGAAGTTTTCTTTGTAGGAGGTTTGAATTTCAAGATTAGTGTTCCAGACTTTCTCCGGGACTAATAAGATGACTTCCAATGGACTCAGGCTTGAGTATGCTTTGGAAGGAACCAATTTTTTTTTGGCATGGAAGATTTGCATGGAGGAAATATTAGATGAAAATGGGCTACTAGATTACAATATTTAATAGAGTTTTTTCAACATCAAAACAATCTTTACTACCTTTTTTTGATATTTTCCGTAGCCTCCATTTATTCCATTCCAGTATCCAAATCTTAAGAACCTAGACAGGATAATTATATATTTCTGTACATAGAGACTTGCAGAGCCAAAAATCATCCACCCTCTTTAATATTGCTTTCAAAAACGAAGGAACTAGTCATATGAATGGTTACAACTGTATTTAAGATAGTAGTCTCACAAAGCATACTGACTGACATGAAACTTTGGCATCTATGTTAAAGATTTTGTTCTTTTTTATAGTTGCTTGCTCAGAGACCGGACTTGAATTTTATAATCAAAAGAGCCTGCCTTGGTTTAACCTGATATGACTTCACTACTAAAGCATTTACAAATCCATTTGCACGTAAGAAGATTGTATTGGCGACAACCCTCTTAGCGTTCAATGAATTTAGTCATTTAGTTAATTGCAAGTTATGTCATAATGAATGTCATCTTTCCAAATATTTCATAATAATTTGGCAAATTTTTAACATTCAAATAATTTAGTTATTTATTAGGTTTTTGGTGTTTAAAATATGTTTTTGAATGTATAAATATATTTTTTTTCTAAAAATCTAATTAGACAATTTAAATTCACAATTCTAAAAAAATATTTACCAAATTTTAAATAAATTTAACTAAAAAAAATGCCCATAAAAAAATCAAATATCTATTAATTAAACTAACCTACTAGTGGGAATGATATTAGTTTTCTATTGAACACTGCAACAAGTAAACCTGATGCTAAAAGTTCCATCTAAAAAAATATGGTTTCCCTACAGTTTATCAATTTTTTTTAAACCATAATAAACAAGTAATAAACAATAAACAAGTCATAAATAGGTAACTCCGAAAAATTTGGTGACCTCTATAACCACCAGATGTTTCAAAACCATAAAGACATTACATCAAGGCAGCTTGGTAGGAGACAACATTCATAATCAATTGAAGCTATAAAGAGCTACTTGACAAGCAATTAATAGAGTAAAACTTTGAACCAGCGATTCAATTACCTCTAACAGCACTGAACTAGAAGAAAACCATGTTTCGATAAAAAAATAAATCAAGTAGGGGCAAGTTTCATCTTAGTGAAATACTTATTTCAACAAGTAAATCAAACATAATTAGTTTTTTTTGGTTTAAAATAAAAATCAACATGTTTTTATATTAAAGAAAAAACTAATTTACATACCATTGAGATATTTAGAGAAGTACATATTTAGATCAATAACAAATTTCTATCTAAAAATAATCTAACTAGATTTATGAAATATGTCTAGTATCGAATCCAAAAGAAACTATATATTTTAATTAGTAAATACACAAAAAGTTATTGATAAGTTCTTTTTATAATAAACATCTATTATTAACATAAAAAAATACTCATGTAAAAGGGATCTTTTCAGTCATTTGAAGTCTACCCAAAGAGTAAGTAGAGAAATGGATCTCTCCCATTTGATATGAAAATCATAGCTTCGATAAAGCGGAAACTTTACCCTCCTATCAAAATTCTGATTATGTGCATCCAATTTTTTTAGCAATGGTGGCTCGAAGGAGGAATTTTCATTAATCCAATCAATTGTAACTTTGGAATCATCGAAAAAAAACAACGTCTCAATAGTAAGCCATCGAGCGCAAAATAATAAGCCCAATAATTCTATGATCTTTGCTCTAATGTTTGATCTTGTACCATTGTTCTAATGAAAAATATATTTTAGATTTGGGGTTAAGGTAATATAAGCTATACAACCAAAAATATTTAGTTGTGATGCCTCGTCAAAGAAACCAACATGATATTTGTCCCAATAATTTATTGGTTGAAAGCTATGTTTTAATACCTTTTGTGTCACAGGACCATATTCATTGAAATATTCACATACACTGATGCAATTTTTGTCAATATCATATGGAATATTATAAAAAGTGACGAAATTCCCACATCTCTAGATGCCCCAAAAAATAAATAAAGGAAGTGTTTTGACTTCCTTGAAAAATGACTTCCACTCCTTAAGGCAGTCTTCTATAGACATAAAATCCCAACCTGCATTAATGTTTAAAATTTGTAAAATACGAATCCAGATAGCCACGACATATGGGCACTTGAGAAATAAATGTGTGATAGTCTCATTTTCACCTTGGCACATAATACATTTTCCAAGGCTGTTGAACCCCTACTCACACAAATTCTCACAAGTAAGAACCTTATTTTTCCAAACTAGGAAACCAAAACATTTAAGTTTCAGGGGCATATTCCAAGACCAATTTTTTTGGAATTGCCATTTTTTTAGGGCTTAACTTGAGTTGTGTACAATGATTCCTAAATTTTAGGAGCCTATGTTGAATTTAATTTCAACTGTAACAATTTAATTCAATTAAATTGAGTTAAGTTCAGTTAAACTAGTTCCAATTGTTGGAGGAACTAGTACAAGGTCTAACAGTGGGGTGAAGCTTCAATGTTTAACTAGTTAACTGATCAATCAGCTAATAATTAACTCATGCATGCAAGAAATTCGAGTTACCCAATCACAGATTGGAGTTCAAGAGAAATGTACTATTAGTTTTATACTTATCCAAGTTGTACAAGTGGTGCATGCAGTCAGAGAAGGGTTTATAGGGATTGCGTAGTTATGAAGGACGAATTTCCCCAAATAATAAGGGCTAATTCCCAAGGAAATAGTGTAAGGGAATAGGAGCTTGGAAAACAATAAAATTGGCTAAGTATTGGCCAGAGTCAGTCTGCGAGGTAGTGAGATAGATTATACTTGTGCAGAGGTTGCTCGGGCTTGAGCAAACATTGTATTTCTTCTCTATTTTCTAATTAATATAATACAGATAGGAAGGGGTTTTTGAGAAGTTTCTTTCCCCTAGATATATCCTCGTGTATGTGTGTTGAATCATGATGCACACATTTGATATTGCTTCTTAATCGTGAATTTCTTTCCGCATATGAGTAGAGAATATTTGTGTCTTATGTTTTAGAACATTACATGAGAATTATTGAATCTACAATTAATTTATACATGGTATCAGAGCTATATTCACAGTAGAGAAGAGAATTAGAAGTTGTCTTTGCATGAGGTTCAAACTTCAAGATCAGTGTTTCAGGCTTTCTCCAGGACTGAGAATATGACTTCCACCGAACTCAGGCTCGAGTATGCTTTGGAAGGAACCACAAATTTTGTGAAATGGAAGATTCACATGGAGGAAGTATTAGATGAAAAAGGGATAATAGATTACATCAAGACAAATGTATTAAAACCCCTAACAGCTGATGCCTAGGATCTCGCTCAGTGGAAGAAGGATGTGGCTAAAGCGAAGAGGATCATATTGGAGGGAGTTCAAGATCATATTGTCTCAAATCTCCATGGGAAAGAAACTCCATTCAAGATGTGGAAAAAATGACAAATTTGTTTGAGAACAATAGTGACCACAAGAAGATGGCACTCAAGGATAAGATTCAGAGCATCAAAATGCAAAAGGTTGAATCAATTCCACAATACCTTAGTAAATTCACATAGTGTTGTGATGAACTTGGCAGGGTCAGTGTTACTATTCCAGAAGAAAATTTGGTAACTCTAATCCTGTTGGCTCTTCCCAAGAGGTGACGGAGTTATCAGGATTCCATGAATGGTAAAGACAAACTACCAAGTTGGGAGCAATTATGGTCTGATCTCATGCATAAAGAGATCAAACAGAGAAATAGAGACGAGACTTCATCCAAGGTTGAGGATGAGGAGAAATTTTCCTTGGCTGGAAAGGGAAAAAATCCCATTCCAAAGCAGAATCTGGTCAGGTAGTAATGAAGGAAGACTTGTTGAAAATCAAGTGCTTTCGCTGTCATGAGCTGGGACACTATGCCACGAAGTGTCCACATAAGAAGGCCAAAAATAAGCCCTTAGGAGGAGCGGCGGGTGAAGCGCTAGCTTCATAATTCGAATTGGATTTCACCCTCATTGCATGCATGATGACATTGGTGATGGGTAGTGTGTGGTATCTATATAGTGGAGCCTCATTCCATATGATGGGAAAAAATATTTTTTCAATGACTTGCAGGAGAAGGATCTCCAGATGCACATCGAGATGGGAGATGATGGAAGGTATATTGTGAATGGTATCGATGCAGTTACTTTTCAGAGGGATTATGACTCCCCTCTCAAATTAAAAGATGTCATGTATGTTCCAGGTTCAAAGAAGGATTTAGTTTTAGTTTCTATATTGGAAGACCGTGGCTATGATGTGATATTTAGCAAAGGAAAGGATTTCCTTAGACACATCGACACGGGACAAGTGAAGAGGATCGAGGTTCGAGTGAAGAACCTCTACAAATTGGATGTAGAAGAATGTACAACATTGATCACGAAAGCAGAGAAGGTGCAAAGCCAAGAAATCAGTGAATTATGGCATAGGAAACTTGGCAATTTGCACCATGGAGCCTTGAAGACCATGTAGCAAATTTCTATAGGAATTCCCAAGGGTGCACTAGAGCAGCGAGATACATGCAAAGGGTGTACACTAGGGAAGTACACCAAATCCACCTTTCATGATAAGGATAATAGAGTGGAAACATTCCTTGAAAGATTTCACTCGGATGTGTGTGGACCCGCAACAGCCTCCACGACCAAGCACATGTATTATGTTATATTTTTAAATGATTTCTCATGTAAGTGTTGGATTTTCTTCATGAAGAAGAAAAACCATAAATTCTCCAAATTTTGTTAATTTAAAGCACATGTTGAGAAATAAACTAGCAGGAAAGTGAAGGCTCTCAGGAGCGATAACGGTGGAGAATATGTGTCGAATGCGTTTAATAACTTCTGTGCAAAGGAAGGCATTCAATGGGAGTTAATAACACCCCATAACCCACAACATAATGGGGTGGGTGAGAGGAAAAATAGAAGTATTGTGGGAGCTCCACCGGTGATGTTGCATGATCAGGGCATACCGTTGCACTTATGGGACGAATCATGCAACACAACAGTATATGTGTAGAACAAGAATCTTCATCATATTCTTAGTATGAGTACACCAGAAGAATCCTTTTCAGGGAATAAACCATATGTGTTTCACTTCAGGATCTTTGGTTCATCAATTTACAGTCATGTTTCCAAGGATCCAAGGAAAAACCTAGATCCGACAGTTGAGTTGGGTCTATCTGTGGGGTACACTGATACACCTCATAACTTGTTGTAACTGTGAGAACACCCTTGTTGAGGAGGTAAATCTCCTCTGCGGACAGAGGTGATCCCTACTAGCCCAGATCGGGTCTAGCAACAATAAAACACGCTACAGTGCAAGTTCCTAATTGTAAATAAACCGACTTGCGAGGAAGGCTTACCTGGAATCCAACGCTGTCGTTTGTAGAAGAGGTGGTGCTCCTGTTCCTTCGCCCTGGCAGATCACAGCCCTCATGATCTTCGTGATCGGACACCTGCACATGCAAGAAACAACACAAACGCAAGCATAAAATCTAGTACATACAACTATATATCAGTCGAAGAGGACATAACTCATGAACATGATCAAGAACAAGAGTGGAACCATAACCGATAGTCGCTTATCATTAAAGAGTCAAAAGAAGAATACAACCATAGCTTCGACGCAACACTCTCCTTTAGCGGGTCGTCAGCACAACATGTCTCGATAAAGCCTGTCAGGGATGGGACAAGCCTCTTTCTCCGGATACTTGGCAATAGTCTCCTTGCTTGGATTTGGCCTTAAGGGAATCAAGAAGGCTCTTGCAGCATAAGGATGTGAAAGCTCTTGGGAACTTGGAGATTAGCTTGCCATGGAAAAGAGCAAGCTTTTATAGAAGGAGGAAGGGGAGTTGGGATCCCTATAATTATGGGATTGGCCCTATCATTAAGGAAGCTTCCATGAGAGGTGGCAAACCACTTCCTCTCTATGGAAATCCGTAGCCAAACCTCCCAACTCAAGATAGAAATCAATCCAGGAATTTGTTAGGATGAAACTTCCGCCTTTTATTTAAAAAAAAAAACTCTTAATATGGTTGGCGCGGGTGCGGCTCTATGACAGAGCGCCAATTGGCACACCCTCTTTGGAGGATTTCCCTCTTGGCGCGAGGGCTGAACTATGGAACCGCGCCAATGGAAAAAGAGCTATTTTTAGGGTTTTTTGTAGGGAGATGTCTTTAGGGCAATTAAAGCTCATCTTCAGAGGGATGCAATGAAAGTATTTTCAAGTCTTAACTCTGCCCACAGGTCACGGAATGAGCCCTCCAATGTGCCCGCCACTGTGACAAAAACGACAAGAGAAAAGATCAAACACACACACGGGCTGAAAAAGAGTCAAGACACACGATCAAACGGTCAACAAGAAAAATCTAACAGGGCGTGTAATCGTGGGTGATTAATTTTTTTTACCACATTGAAAAATAAGAAACTTCACCGTTTCATGTTTTAAGAGTCGAGAAACGGTAAAAAAGGTGACTCTATCTCTTTCAGATTTGACACAAGCGTGAAAGGACAAGCGCTTGGTGATCCTTTCAAATTTAGGGAGTTAAAAAAGATCAAATGACTGCTCAGGAATACTAGGCAAAAAGGGTGTACCAAATAACCGTGAACTGCAATATACACCTTGGTTACAAAAATGAAAGAGAAATCAACCAAGGACTTTCCGTACGTGCATGCAATCTCCCCGAATGCTGTGTCTGGTGTATCACGGGTATAGGGCGGCAGACTCGGCTTCCTGTGGATAAAGGATTGAAACCTAGGGGGGTCTCCCTTTATATACGCGATGGTACGAGGAGCACAAGTCCGTACTAGCGCTGTCTAAAGCCAAAAGGCGAACGACAACTACTAGGTTTAAAGACGCTGGAACACGTCTCTAGCCTAGACCTCTAAATGTGTTTCGTTAGATTTCAATGCTGCCTTAGTGTAAATTGAGTAGATTTTAAAGTTGATGTTCAATTACGTTTCAGTTTTCAGGCCCTAACGAATGTGCTGTCTCAAAAATCTCCCAAATGCAAAACTACATGCCACAGTTCATCATTTCGTTCGATGAAAACTAGCTACAGAAGAGTTGAGAGTTTTTTACACAAACAAAATGATCAGAAGACAATCAATGATATCTCTAATTCAACTAATGAAACTAAAAACTTTTCTTTCAAATTCACTAAATACTAGTAAAATCGAAAAGATTTCAATTTGAACTAATCAACAAAAAGCAAAAGAGATTCTTTATTCTTTTCAATGTTTGATAGCTAGATGCACTAAACAAACCGAAAACAAATAAGAATCAATTCAAGAAATGATATTAAGAAAGCGAAACCAACAAATTTCACTCAATGGCACAAACAATCAGATCTCAAATCGACAAAAAGTCTCTCAAAACCAAGAAAAGTCCCAAAGACACCAATGAGCCCTGTGATCTAGGCCCAAAATGAAGCAAAGCGAAATTCGAATGAAAACGAAATCAGTCACTCAAAAAATGCAACAATATGATAGACAACTGTCAAACGAATGCAAGGAAGGAATCCCACAGCCGACTGAACGAACGGAAACTAAAAACTCCCAAGGGAGGCTCGACTCACAAAGGCACCTAGATGCCCTAGGGCTCGTATGCAAAATCGAAAGAAATAGGCAAACAACCAAAGGAAGGAGGCTCCAACCAGTCAAACCAGGCTCTAGTGCACTCAAACAGCCGAAAAAACAAGATCAAAATCACAAGTCAGCCTCAGAAAGCTTGAAACACAGAAAACCCTAATAGCTCACAGGATTGGCGCGACTGTGAGCTTGAAATTAGCGCCAGAAAGGCAATGGCGCGGGTGATACACAGGCAACCTACGCCAATGGGCGCGACTGTTATGCCAAAAAGTGCGCCAGCCAAGTTTACTATGGAAAAAATAAAAAAAAAGCGATCTCAGACACAGACAAGTGAAAACAAGGCTAAAACAAAGCCAAACAAACAAGAAAATCCAGTCCAAAGAGTTGACCAAGCAAGCAAGACCAAGAAGTTAACCGGAAAGAGAAGACAAAACTCCAAGTTGTTCAGTCCGTAAACCAAACCGGAGATTGACTGAAGCAGCGTTGATCTACTCCGCTAATGCAGAGCAAAAGCATTTTGAAGGCTATCTGGCTGTGTTTCAGACTCCATCTATAGTTTACAAATCAAACAACAAGCTGATTCCCCAGCGGAGTCGCCAAATTGTTGAGGAGGTAAATCCCCTCTGCGGACAGAGGCGATCCCTACTAGCCCAGATCGGGTCTAGCAACAATCAAACACGCTACGGTGCAGGTTCCTAATTGCAAATAAACCGACTTGCGAGGAAGGCTTACCTGGAATCCAACGCTGTCGTTTGTAGAAGAGGTGGTGCTCCCGTTCCTTTGCCCTGGCAGATCACAATCCTCACGATCTCCGTGATCGGACACCTACACATGCAAGAAACAACACAAACGCAAGCATAAAATCCATTATATACAACTATATGTCAGTCGAAGAGGACATAACTCATGAACATGATCAAGAACAAGAGTGGAACCATAACCGATAGTCGCTTATCATTAAAGAGTCAAAAGAAGAATACAACCATAGCTTCGATGCAACACTCTCCTTTAGCGGGTCGTCAGCACAACATGTCTCGATAAAGCCTGTCAGGGATGGGACAAGCCTCTCTCTCTGGATACTTGGCAATAGTCTCCTTGCTTGGATTTGGCCTTAGGGAATCAAGAAGGCTTTTGCAGCATGAAAGCTCTTGGGAACTTGGAAATTCTGCCACTCTTTGGAACTAGCTTGCAATGGAAATGGACAAGCTTTTATAGAAGGAGGAAGGGGAGTTGGGATCCCTATAATTATGGGATTGGCCCTATCATCAAGGAAGCTTCCATGAGAGGTGGAAAACCACTTCCTCTCTATGGAAATCCATAGCCAAACCTCCCAACTCAAGATAGAAATCAATCCAGGAATTTGTTAGGATGAAACTTTCGCCTTTTATTTTTAAAAAACACCTCTTAATATGGTTGGCGTGGGTGCGGCTCTATGACAGAGCGCCAATTGGCACACCCTCTTTGGAGGATTCCCTCTTGGCGCGAGGGCTGAACTATGGAACCGCGCTAATGGAAAAAGAGCTATTTTTAGGGTTTTTTGCAGGGAGATGTCTTCAGAGCAATTAAAGCTCATCTTCAGAGGGATGCAATGAAAGTATTTTCAAGTCTTAACTCTGCCCATAGGTCATGGAATGAGCCCTCCAATGTGCGGGATGGGGATTGTAGGGACGGTGACAAATTGCTGTGTAACAACCCTTCAATTTTTTTCCTATACTCCAGAAAAACTGGATTCAATTTGAGTCTGTCTTGTGAAAAGGTACCTTTGATACACCTGTCTCAACTTGTGTGCTTCATGAGATCACCCTCTAATTTTTCTCTCTTGAATTTTGGAGCCTGCTCTGGATCTTGCGATTGATCATTCCATAGTCACTTCTTGGCCAATGGATAATTTTGAGCTCCCTTCTTGGATTGGAAGTGTTGAAGTCACTTGCTCAAACATGCTCAATTTGCAACAAGTACATGAGCACATTCTTTCATGTAAGCTTGAATAAGCATAGCACGGTCCATCAAGACTGTGCCTGTGCAATATCCAATTCATGTTGATAGTCAGTGCGCACTGACAACGACAATTTCTCGCATTCTAGCAACATTTCCATTTCGGTGAGTTTTTGCAAACTATCGCTCCCACGCACATTTGTTTTTATGCATGTCACTTTCATGTTTCTAGCTATCTCTTTCTCTTACTTAAGCCTAACTAGTGTCGTTTTATGTTATCTTTGATCTGGCATGTGTTACTTTCATCGTCATTTTCATATCACAAGTGTCGTTCACACTTTTATCTTCATATAAAAAGTGTCATCTTTTGGCATGGGAATTGTTGCTTATCATGAAAAGTGCAACCTTGGTTTGTTCCAAGGGTCAGCTTTTGTGGTGATGAGTTTTTCTTGTCATGTAGGCATGTTTCGCACTAAGGGAAGTATGCATTCATGTATACTTTATTATTTATGTTATGTTGTCAAGCATATAAGTATGTGATCATAGTAAATTCCTATCATTGTTCTCATTAGTCTCACTGATCTCCCACTTAGCAAAAATTCAGAAAATTCCTTCAGTGTTCAAGCCCAGTTCGCTTTGCCTCCAGAAACTGCACAAATTTTTCCCTCAGTCTGGACTACGTAAAATTTTCCCTTAGTCTTTTCTATGCAAAATTTTTCCTCAGTCTGGCCTAAGCTATGCACTACACAATTTCAATCATCAATATTGACCCTTGGCTACTTTAACTGTGCAACATCACAGTCACTAGGCCCTCACTCTCTGACCTGTCACCTGATCCCGGCTCAGTCAGTGGATCATCATGCAACATCTTAGACTAGGGGTTTATCATACTGATGTCATCTTGTCATGAGTGGACGACATATGTAGAAATTCTATCACGCTATGGAAATATGATGAAGGAAGAGATAGAGAAGGAGGAAATGCTATAATACACCCAAGGAGCCGAGGAGAGAAGATGATCATCGGACAAGAAGATGAAGGAACATTGGACTACAAAAAAAGATCAAAGATGAGGCCCACATGAACACTCCATCTGATTTAAAACCTGTTGGAGGGTAGATATGAAGAACAAATAATATCTCACACAAAGGAAGAAGAAACAAGAAGGACAACTTATCATTGCCACATCATTATGCCATCAATGTCATGTTTCGTCACAAACATTGAAAACCATTCCATGTGTTTTCTTGAAATATTTTTCTCCCTTTGGAAAGATAGGAAAAATGTCATCTTTTTACATGTAGGTTGTCGCATTACGAGTATAGGTTTGTTCTAGTGGTTTTAAGAGGTCATATTTGTGTAAATGAGTTGTTCTAACCATGCAAGTATCCATCACACTCATTTTCAAAGTTTTAACTATTGTCACACAAGTGTCATCATGGTCGTCGCAAAGCATATCCTTAGTGTCGCACTTGTCGTAAATTTTCCTAAAGCTGTCACACAGAGGGATACTATTCGTTCATGTGTCATGGATGATCTATGTTATTGAGTCATTGAAGTATGCTAAATGTGTGACCGCAATCAATTTTTATCACCGTTCACACTAATCTCACCGATCCCACACAACCATTTTCAGAAAAACCTCTCAACCAAGAAACCTAGCTTCATCCGGTGTCCCTGAGATACGCACTGCGCAGTCTCAGTCCTCTAGATGTGACCTTGCTGCTTGGAACTTCATAGTGCGAAGTTCCTACCTCCCAGGACTTCTGTATTGCGTAATTTCTATGACAAATCCTTGACCCTAACCTTTATAACTGCGTATTCATGACCTCCAACCCAGCTTTAACTGCAAATTTCGCAATCTTAAGCCTCAAGCTAAATCCTAGAGCCCTTGACCGGTGTAGTTGTGAAGTAGCCCGACCTTCCTTGTCCCCCAAAACTGCGTAGTTAGGTCTCCCAGTGCCCATCCCTTCCACCTTCCTCACTAGCTCCAGAAACTATGCAGTATTGTTCCTCAACCCTGCCTGAACTGCACACTGCATAGTCTCATGGCTCGAGGCTTCAACTAGCCTACCTGAACTACACAACTATGTAGTCATTGAGTCTACCTTCCTAGCCGATCACTTGTTCCGAGCTCAATTTACGAATCAACATGCATCATCTTAGGCTAGGGTTTTTCAGATTGATGTCGTCTCATCATGAGTTAATTGTCGATACAGGTACCTTATGATGCCATGGAAAGACGATCAAGAAGGATAAGGAGGAGGAAAACATGTTGAGAGACACCTTTGTAGCTGAGCATGCAAGCTGATTGATCGAGAGAAAGAAAAGGGACACTAGTTTGTGATCACCACCCAAGAAATGAGATCATTGAAGATCCCCTATCACCAAGCCATATGTAGGTGAAAAGGAGACACTCAAGACACAAAAAGTACATTGGCTTGACATTGCCACATCATCAAGAAATCCATGTCAGCAATGTCATGTCATGTCATGAGTTGTCATATGCCACATCATTATTTTGGACCATGTAATTTGTTATTTAAAGTGTATTATAAAGTGGAAGTCCAATGGACACATTCAAGATATGAAGAGTCATGTAAGTTGAAAAGTCATAGGAAGTCAAACAATCATGAGGGTAGTCAAAGAGTCACAAGGAAGGTGAAGCATCACCTCTTGGTTATATATACACCCTCATTGTATGAGAAAAGGACTTTTCACCTTGGCTCCACCCACAAAGCATTAGAAAGACAAGCTAGTTCTTTTGTGGAGCAAGGAATGGCTCCCACGTTCCACTATTGGAGCTAGTGGTGTTCATTAAACATATGTGTCTTGGAACTTTTACTTAATAACAAAAGCCTCTAAAGGCCAACATGTTCTTCATGCATGGATTATGAATGTTTGTAAGATTTTTTTGTAGATGTTTGTATTTCATGTTTGCTTTCACATGTGCTAAGGTAGTTGAATTATTTTGGTTATTTTAGTAATTATCTTATTGAGAATGCACTGTAATGGTTTTTATGGCTGTCCCATATGTGTGGACTATTCCACGGATATTAGGCATATCTTTTTCAATTGTTGGTTGTAATGATCGTCACATCCCTTGTGGACTATTCCGATAGATTTTAGACATATTCTTTGGTTCATGTGTGTCTATTCTTGAGTGGTACTATTACCTCTCTCTTAGAGGCTCACTTCTCTCTCTCTCCATCGCGGTAGAAGAACCTTGAGACACTTGCAATAAGACACTCACCAGGAACACCCCCTTGCTTTTCAAAGGTGAATTTGCACTTATATATCTTGTTGACAGTCAGAGCCAAGGTTTATCTATAAGACTACATGGGAACCAGGTCGATATTCCAAATGGGGCTCCTACTCCAAACAAGGTGAGGTCTAATCGGGACTTCACATCGGGGAGACCCCTTGGTTGAAAAATTTCCAACACTGTTAACAATGACGCTATAAGGGGGGCCAGATGATAGGTTGAGCCGTTGAGTCTATTTCGAATCTGCTGTCATAAATGGCTCTCTCCAAAATCATAATCCTAGGGTATTTTTCTAATATTCCTCCTGGAAAACTTTCAATCCCCGTGGAGATTTTTCATGCCTTGTCTCAGTTCAAGTTCAATGGCGAGGGTGGTATATTTTTATCCAGATACACAAATTATTTTCTTTGGTTTTGTAAAACTCTCCAAATTGATGATGAAGATGTTATGTGTATTTTTTTCACCCTCACTCTCAAATGTCGTGCTAAGAATTTGTATCATACCTTACCATCTAATTCAATTCATTCTCTTCACCATTTTACTAAGGAGCTTCATCAAGCTTTCAATTGGTATGATAACTGAGATGTTCACGAAATAATAAATTAACTCAGAATGGAGCCTGATGAATCAGTTGAGGATTTAACTCATATATTCCTTAATTTATGTTATGAGTTTCCTGAAGAAGATATGGATCATGATTTCTATGAGAAAAAGTTTCAAGATCTGGTTCAGATTTATTTGAATCAGTTTGAATCTAGACCACCTGATGTTTCTTCATACCCAACTCTTGTAAACCAAGAGACACCCCTAATTTAAGAGGAGGAACCTATTATTACTTTTGTTCCTCATGCTCCTAATTTTTCAGTCTCGATGCGAGTACCTCCTTACGGTGATTGTAAATTTGGGAAATCTACAAATTGAATTACTATCCCATCTTCTCTTTATTCTTCCACTTTTCACGATTCCGATTCAATGGAGGAAATTCCAGATTGGCCCATGAAGCATATGGTTAAGACTAACTCCGCCATTCCATAAGATGATGTTGTTATTCGTAAATCTTGTCTCGAATCTGATTCAGATTTCTGTTATCCTCTACCATCTACATTCCATGACTCTTTGTACCATGACATGCTTGAGAAATCTATTCCACCAACTAGTTAAAATTGTGATCAGATACAAGGCTGTCACATTACAGAGTTAGAGGAGAAGGAAGGTGAAGATGCTTTCAATATTTCTTCTATTTTCCAAAATCCTCCATGTGAAGGTGATGTGTTTCCATTCTTGGATCATTTTCAATTTTCTAATCTCAGTAATAAATCAAATGTAATCAATTCTTTCCACCAACCCATAGCCTCGGGAAATAATAATTTCAGTGATGGTGATTCTATTCATGTATACAATCACGAATTCCCAGGTGAAAAAAATTATCTTTCAGTTTCTCATGAAAATTTTAAAGCTTTATATCTGGAATCTGTTATGGTCAAAGAAAATTCTCTTGCTGAAACTTCCTCTTCATCCCACTATCCCTTGTGCTCTCTTGTTTGCATTGCAGTCGCATGCGGTGAATATATTCCATGCTCTCCAAATTCTTCATCGCATGAGTTCACTTCTCAATTGACACAAGATAGTGAGGTTTTCCATGATGAGAGAGAAAATAATCACATCATTCAGTGTCCTTTCTATCTTGCATCATTTCTTGTTTTGCATGAAGAAAACTCTTCAAATCATCTTCCTCACAAAATTTCCACGATTCGTTCATCCTTGCATTTGCGATTAGAAGAATATTTTGGCTTGAGTAATATGGTTGTTGAAGTTGTAAAATCAGGTAAAATCAGTGACAGAAGTGGCTGCCATCTAGTGAGTAATG
Organism: Pinus albicaulis; assembly: GCA_034641835.2. Classification (NCBI taxonomy): domain Eukaryota; kingdom Viridiplantae; phylum Streptophyta; class Pinopsida; order Pinales; family Pinaceae; genus Pinus; species Pinus albicaulis. The sequence continues at coordinate 1,080,344,913 of CM076584.1, read as the reverse complement.
TTCATATTGAAAATAGTGGTAGCAACCATCCTTGAACCATGCAAGATTTAGTACAATATTCAATATGCAATTTTAAAATCCTGGAAAGTTCTAGGATGTTCCAGGGAGTCGAGGCACTTCAACTTCCATTGATGGTTATATCAGGATCTCGTGACTCTAGTAAGCCCCCCGAACTAAGCTAGATTTGGTTTCTTTTCAGTTCATTCATCTTCATGCAAATCTCTTGCATTAAACTCAGGTTTGGAATGTGTATCTCTCATAGAGTCATGGAATTGAGAAGTTTAACATTCCAAGGACCATATTTGGCCGAAGGAATCATTCTTATCAAATTCATTTCTTTATATTCAACTCCTAGTTCTTCTTGCGAATGTTATATTGAAAACATGTCCTTTCATCACACCATAAATCCTCTTGAGTGATCATGAATGCATGATTTATTGTACGAATCGAGTTCTTCTCCGTTCACCATGTCCTGAATGTTCTCTTGAATTTGTTGTGATGGAATCCATTTAAAATTATTTTGATGATTACGATTCTTTCACATTTTTTCACCAGTTACAGGAGAATGGGTTGTCACATTTGGCTTGTGAGGAAGTTGGTTCGATTGTTCAGAGCATTCACATTACTGTTCAAAATGATTTATCTTCATTTATTACAAACTGGGAATATGATACATTAATTAGCTCATCTAATCATTATTATTTGCTTGATGATTGTCATTCATTTTATCATTTTCTCATCACCACATCCAATGATATTTTTTTTAGATCCCTTGACCTTCAATGTTCAACATATCACTATTCATATTTTTTTCGAGCAGTTGAGGCACTTCAAATTTCGCTGATGGTTATGTTCGGTCCTCTCTGTCTTGATGTGATTGTTGAATATGATCAGATCTATCTTCCCTCAAAATATTCCCATCATAATTCGCTACCTCTAATTGAAATTTCATCTTTTCAATTATTTCGGGGTTTTCAAGAGGATCGTCTTGAATTTTGCGATCTAATCGCTGAATGGTTGGAACAATATTAACTAGAAAGCTCTGTCGTAAATAAAAAATTTAGTTCTTACCTCGCGCTTACTAAAGAGTTCGGTGTTAATGGAGACACATCCACAAAAATCTACCAAGTTTTGTTGAAATATGGTATTCCTCGAAAAGGTAAGAATGTGAATTGGATGAAAGTAGTGGTTGTGACACATCTTTCCGCCCACAGGAAATACCTTCCTTTTTTTGTGAAAAATATTTAAGCTCTCATATTTTCTATTGCACATTACTTTATATATGTTTTAACTGTTCATATATTTGTGGATGAAAGTCAGGAACAACTACAATGGTTTCACTAGAAATTTCATTATACGTGACCTCGAACTTCTAATTATTAAGTTAGGAGTAGAACTATTTCCATCGTAGTTTTCCCTCTTGTCCTCATTCTACATTTACTATTCTAGTATTTCTTGTATTTTATTGCTTATATCATGATTCATGTTTGGTTTAGATTCTTTTGTTTGTGGTTTGGTTTCATATTCTTGTTGTGTCATGTCTTTTCCTTTCGCGTGTTGAATAAAACTTCCCATGAAGCTACTCCATTGGCCCGAAAGGCAATATGCAAAAACTTGAAAAGGGAAATCATGACAATGAACAATGCTTGGATTATCTGTTGCCGCTTCTCTACTTTGGGTTTACACGTCTTAAATTCAATGATGTATGATCGAAAAATATGATTTTGTCCAGATAAAAAGCCTTTGGTCAAACTACAAAGCATGTATCTTTATTGGGACCTTTAGTCTACACTCAGAATTGTATTGAATGGTGTTTCGACCTGTCGACTAAATCGAGTAGAGAAGGGAAAAGAGAAAAACTCTAAAAAAAAACATAAAATTCAGTTATCTTTCCAATCCATTAAACAACGAACAACCTCTTCTTCTCTCAATAAGTCGGGATCCCTATTCCACTTGTTAAAATGAATAAGTGCTAATACACAATCCTATAAAAAAAATGGGTGAAAGAAGAGAGGCTTCCTACGTAGAGAGGTGAAGCAAGTAACTTCCTTGGGGTACTGTCCAGGCCCACTAGTAGTGAAGCGATGCTTGTGTTATATTGAGGTAACTTCGTCAGGGTACTATTTAGTATTGCTGGCAGCAAAGAAACACCAGGGAATGTGCTAAAAAGCTTGCTATACTTACTATCCTTCTCCTCTATTGAAGTAGTTGGGCCATCAATAGTATTATATTGATGTGTTTTAAGCTGAATAAAGGATAAAGGGGAATATATGTTTAACTGGGATAAGTGGAAAAGCCTGATAATCTATATGGCGAACCAATATTTCCTGAAGGACTGAGGATTTGCACTTAAGAATGAAATTATAACAAAGAAGCTAGAGTTATACCATTATGTTTCCAAGTGTTGTCATTATGTTAGGTCCCTATATTACTAGTATAGTCCCTTATTGTTGTTAGTGTAACCCCCTTATTGTTATTATTGTACCCTTGTAACCCCCATTTTATTATTATTGTTAGGTCGGCTAGGATTACATTGTGGCCCACTAGGATTACATTATGGCCCCATGGACTCCTATATATAGAAAGGAGGTTTTGTAAATTGGATCATCCAAGAATTGTTCATTTATGTAATGTATTGGAGGTTTCCCCCTCGAAGTGGCTTATTTCTAAGACGTTGATATCTCTTTTCTTCTATTTTTGGAGCTGGTTACACAACATTTGGTATCAGAGCTTTGGATTCTAGGGTTTCGCTGCTCCAAACAGGTCATCGTGGAATTTTCGCTATAACTTTTTTTCTACAAAGTTTCAGAAGCTGAAATTTTTAGGGTGCGAAGCTGAAATCCTGAGGAAGATTTTCTAAAAATTTCAGAGCTTGGTTCGCAATATTTTCGGAGATATGATCTGTGGAAGTTAGGTCTTTTTTCAGGCTCCTAAACAGGTCATCGTGGAATTTGCGCTATAAATTGTTTTCTACGAAGGTTCAGAATCTGAAATTTGTATGGTGTGAAGCTAAAATCCTGAGGAAAGTCGTCAAAAAATTTCAGAGCTTGGTTCGTAATATTTTTGGAGATATGATCTGTGGAAGGTAGTACTTTTTCAGGCTCCTAAATTTCATCTCAAAGAGGTGATCGTGGGAAAAGTTCAATAACTCTCTCTCTGAGCAGTGGATTTGAGTCTTAGTAAAATCTGGTCACAAATACACAGTATGCATTTCTTCTTTATCAATTTCGGAACCAAAGGATGAAACAATGATACGTGGAAAGTTGTACAAAGTTCACCCTCTTTGAACTTGATCCATAATTGAGTCATTGTGGGAGATGGACACAAATTTGTCTTGGAGATCCAAATCGAGTCGGACACCAGCAGCATTCGAAAGATAATTCGAGGAGGAGCTAAATCGATGCAAAATTAAGATATTGAAGTGCTGCAATCACAGAGATAATCCAATTTCAATATCGAGCTCCTCAAAAGCAAGAAAAATGTGTGTATTTTATTTATTTATTATTTTTTTTTCCGAATTGCATAAGTCTTGTTTGAAGAATCAATTTTAATTGATTCCAAGGGCATATTGTAGAATAGATATCAGTATTGGGTTCTAAAAGATGCCCCGTAAAAATAATTCAACACCCATTAAGCCTTCAGAAGGCTCTACGATGACTCATGAAGATGAAGAATTGCAACATGATCTATCAAAATTACAAGAGCAAGTGCAACAAATTTCACTCTCGCAAAGAGAAACAAAAAATGAAATGGAAGTTTTGAAGAAAGGTGTGGAAGCGAAGATGGATGGCATGGAAGCTGGCATGGAAGCTAAGATGGAAAACATGAAGAATGATCTAAAAAAAGACATCGAAGGTTTGACAAAGTTGATACAAGAAATGTTTCCTAATGGTGAAAAGATAGTAGAAGAACCTCATGATGAGAACAAAATAAATGTTAATCGTGATTTCATAAACTCTAATGTTGGCGGGAAGAACCACCATATTCCAAAAATGGATATGAGGAAGTTTGATGGAAAGGATCATGTAAGATGGATACTACAGATGGAGCAATATTTTTATCTCCATAACATGCAAAACACACAAAAGGTACGCATTGCAACTTTACATTTAGAACAAAATACATTTGTATGGTATCAATGGCTTTTCTCCCGTAAAAAAATTGTCACTTGGTCAATTTTGACGGAGGAAATGATAGCACATTATGAGGATACGAAGAGCAACACCTTCTTTAGCCAATGGATAAATCTCAGACAAAAGGGTTTAGTGGGGCAACACATTGAGGACTTCCAAAAATTGAATATAAGGGTAACTGATATTCCAGAGGAACACAGGATTGATCTCTTCATAGGCACTTTAAAGGATAACATCCAACATGAAGTTCGCGTTTTGGAACCTGATTCATTGGAGAAGGCATTCGGGTTGGCAAGAAAAATTGAATGTAAAATTATGGCGACAAGGAAGCCTACCACTCACTTCTATAAAGAGGGAAGTGTTGCTACTCCTAGATTTCAACAACCTACAAGGTTGACACCACAACAATTGGAAGAAAAAAGAGCAAAAGGGCTTTGCTACGGTTGTGATAGCAAATACACTAAAGGTCATAAGTGTGCTGAGAAGAAATTATTTTACATAGATTGTGAAGAGGAAGAAGAAAATGAACAAGAAGAGGATATACACCAGGAACCAGCCCTAGAAGAGGAAGAAATGAATCCGACCATATCGTGTAATGCATTGGCAGGAATTACCACTCCTCAAACTCTCACGATAGAAGGACATATCAAGAAGAAAAAGGTAATAGTGTTGATTGATTCAGGTAGCACCCATAATTTTATTCATTGTAAGGTAGCCAAGGAATTAAATTGTTTGCTATACCCAGCACCAGAATGTCAAGTGATGGTTGCAAATGGAGGAACTATAAATTGCTCTGGAAAATGCCATAATATCAAGCTAACCATGAGGGAATATGTATTGACTAGTCCAATGCTTGCCATTCCTATGGGAGGTGCTGATGTTGTACTAGGAGTACAATGGTTACAATCTTTGGGGACGGTAGCTTTTAATTTTCAAGAACTTTTCTTGAAATTTTTTTCAGAAGGAAAGGAAGTCGAATTACGGGGTATTGAAGGGAAGCCAGGAAGGATAATAAGATCTAATGTCATGACAAAGCTTCTAAAGAAAGAACAACGAGGTGTAATTGCACAATTATGCTCACTAGAAGTTCCAACATCAAAATCATCTATTTCTGCAGATCTCCAACAAGTCTTGGACAATCATTCCAAGTTGTTTGAAACTCCCAAAGGACTCCCACCTATTCGTGATCATGATCATGCTATTCATTTGATTCCAGGAAGTATTCCTCCAAACATCAGGACTTATAGATATCCTTACTTCCAAAAGAGCGGAATTGAACGTATGATTGCAGAAATGTTAGAGGCGGGTATAATTCAACCTAGTCAAAGTTCTTTCTCTGCTCCTGTAGTATTGGTACACAAGAAGGATGGACCATGGCGAATGTGTTTGGATTATAGGGAGCTCAATAAGCTCACCATTAAAGACAAATTTCCCATTCCTGTGATTGATGAATTATTGGATGAATTACATGGAGCAATTTATTTTACCAAGTTGGATCTTCGTTAAGGATATCATCAAATTAGAATGAAGACTGAAGATATTCCAAAAACAACATTTCGAACTCATGAGGGTCATTATGAATTTTTGGTCATGCCTTTTGGTCTTACCAATGCACCTTCTACATTTCAAGGGTTGATGAACTCCATTTTCAAACCCTTCCTTAGAAAATTTGTGCTAGTATTTTTTGATGATATACTAATCTACAGCAGGTCTTGGAAGGATCATGTTGAACATGTTGACAGGGTGCTCAAACTATTGCAGGAGAAAAATTTATATGAAAAAAAATCCAAATGTTTCTTTGGAGTACAAGAGGTGGAATATCTGGGTCGTATTGTATCTCACGAGGGTGTTAAAGTAGACCCTAACAAAATTAAAGCCATTAAGGAATGGAAAGTCCCCACAACCATAAAGAAGTTGCGAGGATTTCTCGGGTTAACAGGGTATTATCGCAAGTTTGTTAAAAATTATGGGAGAATAGCAGCACCTCTAACAACATTATTGAAGAAAGATGCATTTTCATGGACTCCTGAAGCAACTAAGGCCTTTGAACATCTTAAAGAGGCAATGTGCCTAGCACTGGTCTTAGCTACGCCGGACTTCACAAAAACCTTTATTGTGGAATGTGATGCCTCAGGAAATGGAATTGGTGCAGTTTTAATGCAGGAAGGAAGACCCATTGCTTTTGAAAGTCGTCCAATCAAAGAAAAGTATTTACAAAAACCTATTTATGAGAAGGAAATGTTAGCAATACTGCATGCACTAAAGAAATGGCGAACTTACCTAATGGGAAGACACTTCAAGGTAAAAACTGATCATGATAGTCTTAAACACTTTTTTGGAACAAAGACTATCTTCAGAAGAGCAGCAAAAATGGGTCACAAAGATGTTGGGTTATGACTTTGAAATAATCTACAAAAAAGGAAAGCTTAATGTTGTTGGAGATGCACTCTCAAGAAAGAATGAAGAGGTGGAAGCATTGCTTTGTGCCATTTCTATTATCCAACCAGATTGGATAACCGAAGCAAGAGATAAATGGAAGAAGGACAAAGATGTATGGACACTCATTCAAAAGTTGCAGCAAGATCCTAGTACATCTGATACATTTAGTTGGAAAAATGATTCCTTATGGTACAAAGATCGCTTATATCATTGTAAGAATTCCCAACTAAAACAAAAGATTCTTCTGGAATTGCACACTTCTCCTTTAGGAGGACACTCAGGATTTTTAAAAACTTACCACAGGGTGAAGAAAGAATTTTTTTGGGATGGCCTTAAATCTGATATTCAAAAGTTTGTGGTGGAATGTTTGGTTTTCCAGCAGAATAAAGTTGAGACAATTAAGACCCCATGACTTCTACAACCTTTATCCATTCCAAGTCAAAGTTGGGGGGAGATTTCAATGGATTTTATCACAGGTTTACCTAAGTCCGAAGGAAAGAGTGTCATCATGGTGGTAGTTGATAGAATTACCAAGTATGCACACTTTTGTGCATTATCTCATCCATTTAAAGCAAGTACAGTTGCTACTACATTTATGGATAGAATTCAAAAGCTACATGGAAGCCTAAGGGTTATTGTGAGCGACAGAGATCCCATTTTTACTGGAAATTTTTGGACGGAGTTATTTTCTTGTTTGGGTACTCAATTAGCTCATAGCTCATCTTATCATCCTCAATGCGATGGTCAAACTGAGATAGTAAATAAATTTTTGGAAGGATATCTTCGTTGTTTTGTATATGATAAACAAACACAATGGGTCAAGTGGTTACCTCTCACTGAATGGTGGTATAACACTTCCTTCCATACTGCAGCAAAAATGACCCCATTTATGGCACTTTATGGATATCATCCACCATCCATCACATCATCTTTAGGGGAAAATTCGAAGGTTCAAGCAGTGGAAGATCACATCGAGCATCAGCAAGAAGTTCTCCAACTCTTAAAGGATAACCTGAATTTGGCACAAAATCGAATGAAACAACAGGCAGATCAACATCGTAGCGAGAGAAGTTTTGATGTAGGAGATTGGGTATTTTTACGGCTACAACCATACAAACAAATGCCCCTCAAGCAAGCAAAGAAGGATAATAAATTATCGCCAAAGTACTATGGTCCTTACAAGGTGTTGCAAAATATTGGTACTATGGCATACAAATTGGAGCTTCCTGCTTCTTCACGAGTACATCCCATTTTCCAAGTTTCATGCTTAAAGAAGGTTATCAGTGAAAATCTTCCAATTCAAACAATATTACCAGAATTTGATGAGGAAGGAAAAATCATATTGGAACCTGAAGCGGTCATGGAAATAAGAACTCGACAACTACGGAATCGATCAATTTCAGAGTATCTCATCAAGTGGAAGAACTTACCCACTGAAGATTCTACATGGGAGGATGTGAATTTTATACAAAAGCACCCAGAGCTACTCAAGTGTTGAGGACAACACTTTTTTGAAGGAGAGGGGCATGTTAGGTCCCTATATTACTAGTATAGTCCCTTATTGTTGTTAGTGTAACCCCCTTATTGTTATTATTGTACCCTTGTAACCCCCATTTTATTATTATTGTGCCCTTAAAGTATTAATGTTAGGTCGGTGTTGTGGCTAGCAACAACCTCCCCTTTTTATTTTAATATTAGTAATAATACTAAATAAAATGGGGACCCTTAGTTAAAATCCAAAAAATCAATTAGGATTTTTTTCCTTTAGAAAATAAAACTTTCTATCATAAACCTACAAAAATCCCTTTGAGAGAATATTGCGAAAATATTAAGTTTATGATAGATTTTAATAAAATTTCTCTTGAAACAATATAACGCATCCATAACAAAAATAGTCTATATAAAAAACATTGATCGCAGATCGCATAACGCAGAAAACAGAAATGATTAACAAATATCTTTTACGCTCTGATTTATTATGCGCTTTTGCGATTTTGCGCTTTTGTGATGATTTCATTTTGCGATTGTGCGCTTTTTGTGATTCTGCGCGTTTGTGATATGTGCTTTTATGATTTTTGCGATATGCGCTTTGCGCTATTACGCAGTTCCTGTTTTTGCGATAAGTTTTATGACTATGGTGATTTCATATCGCGATATTGCGACATTGCGATATTGCGATATTGCGCAGCAAATCGCAGATCACAATGTCGCAAATTCACGTAAGCACGCTATCCCGAGGCAATCTTCCCATGTGTCAAATTCGTTATGCGCTTTAATGACTATGTTAAATGATTGGAGTGATTATTAATGTGAAAAGAGATTGTGTTTAGATTGGAAGTCATTTCATAATTTAAATATTATATTTCATCCGCGTTCATATTCAAAACAGTCTCGTCACCTTTCTATTATCATTACTCTCATTTATTCGTAAAACGCAGGCACGAAGGAGCGGATCACTATACAAATTTTCCGCTATACATTATGGGTAAGAAGGAGAAGAGCTCAAGTTCTGAGAACAAAGAAATGGCTTCGCTATACGCTGACACCGCCTGTAACAAGGATGCGGGTATATCCACTTGGGAAGGAATGTATAATCTATTAGAGGATGAAAACCCTGTGGTATTGAAAGTTGCAGCTACAGCCGGTTCAAAGGATACGTCTGAAGCAACCCTTAGAGACTTGGCTTGCTCATTCCTGCACAGAATTGCAGCAAGGCCAAGGATTCTCCCATATACAGACATGGTGAGATGGGTGCTGGATATCACAGATATCTCAGACAGGCAATTCAAGACTCAGTCTGAAGAGCTAATTCGGTCATTCACCGTAGAAGATGTGAGATTAATGTATAAGCTGCCAAAACCTCAGGCGACTTACAATAGCAAATTCATGGAAGATTTTGCCAAAGAACACGCGAATTTGGCCGATTGCACAAAGGAGTGGACTAAAAGAAGTGAACCATTAAAGAAGAACAAACAAGGTATGTACAGCATGGGTTCGCTTACTTCTCCTTATTGTTTTACTGCTGCTATGTTATGTAGGATTTTTGGAAAGCCTGACATAAATATGATTTTGCCCGAGTGGCTTCCTTTGTTGAATGCGGCCGTTAATTCTACAATTGTAGACTGGGCCAAAATCCTATCTGATGCTATGACCTTTGCTATTTTTCAATACCGGTCCAAACGAAATGTTTCCCAGTGGGTTTACCCGCCTTTTTATTTATCTGCTTATGTCATGGACGCCATCTGCTATGTCTCTAAATTCCCTGTAATGGGTTGGAAATGGACTATCCAAGACCCTTCGCCCATTCATGTGTACCATAAAGAACTGTGGGAATCTAATTTTGTCCCCCATTTTTACCAAATTTTCCATGGAATAATGTTGCCATTGTACAGAACCTTGTATAATAAAGATCCCCCAAGGTTATCTTCAGAAACAGAGGTTGATATTCTCCCCGTCGCAAGATGGTTTGGAGAAGAATTGTTCACCTATATTAGGGTTTTTGGAAGTTATGCTTCTCCACATGTGTTACCCTTATATGTTCCTGATAGACTTGTAGCCCGGGAAATTGCTTATCAGACCTGTGGCCAGGGAGGGATGACAAAAGATTTAAAGGATAAGAAAAAGGGAATTTGGCCACAATTTCCCATAAAATGTGGAACATTTTCACTGTCTGATATTGGTCATGCATTTCAAGAGATAGGCAACATTACATCCCTACAGCTGTTCAAATTCTCAAAAAGGTTATATGACCAAAATGACATTGTTAAGAATTTTACCAATGCAATCAAAGTAAAGGAATTTGTCGCAGAGCATGATATTTTTGATGATATGTTCCAAGCAAGAAATTCATTCAAAGAAGTTTTGAATTCAGCCCGAGCACAGCTATCCCCACTAGACTTCCAGCAATTCAAACTTTACAGAGAAAGGAGACTAATTCCTGTTCCTTTGGATAATCTACGCTTAGAGCCCGCAAGGGAGCAAACTCCTAGTGTTAGTCTTAACGGCAGTTCGAGTACAAGTAAATCCAAATCAAAATCTGACAGAGATTCTGAACTCTCCAATAAGTCCAAAGAAAAGGAAGATAAAACGGAGGAATCCATTAAAGATTCTGCACAATCAAATGAACTTGATCAACAGCAAATTTTGACTCTTCAACAGAAAATTCCTCCTCCAACCAGTGTACAGCAACAACCAGTCACCATTGAGTTAGATAAAGAATGGGAAACTTTTAATCAATTGATTAATATAGAAGGACAGAATGTACAGACCCCTGTCCAGACAATCAAAGTTTTGAACGCAGGAACAAGCAGCAAAGCCGCAGCAACAGAACACATACCAATCACACCCTCCTCTGAAATCGTACTTAATGTAGAGGACATCCCTCCTCTGGATGTATTTTATAGCCCAAAATACAAAGCAGTAGTTAAAAGACAAAGGAAAAAGAGAAAAATAGAAAGTGCAATTGCTACTGAACCAGAACAAGTAGATGTTTTATGGAAAGATCCTGCCACATAGCCTACTCGTAATCTCACTAAATTATCTCAAATAACAGGAGCTTATGCTTCTGCAACCATTGATAAAGCAGTTGAGATACAGCTTTTGTTGGATGAAAAAGAAGAACAGGTAAAGGCCCTACAACAGCAATTGCAACAGGTACAGGCCAATAAGGAAGCACAATTAAAACTTGAAGAGTTGCAACAACAACTTCAAGGAATCCAAGAACAACATAAGGATGATCCTAAGCTTCCAGAATTCATTTCAGAAACCATCTCTTTGAATAATCAACTACTGCAACAAGAAGAAGTTTTCTGTCAAAAGATATTGCAATGGAATTATTTATGCCAAGAAAGTGATAAAATCACAAGTCATGCCGTAGATTTACGAAATGATTATGATTTAATTAATGAAAAGATCAATGATTATCTAGCATGGCAAAAGACAGAAGAAGGCAGGAAAATTGGTGCACCCATCATTAACGAGAACCATAAAGAAATACTGTTTAATAATTGGGATGCACAAATCAGAAGGGAAGAAAGGGCAGCATAGGAGGCATCTACAGTGGCAAACACTCTCAATGATTGTGTAAATGACAATTTACACAAAGCTAACTTAATTTCTGAAACTGTTCCAGGTTATCTCCCACAGGCAAATCAATTGCAAACAGAATGGAGGCAAAAGGCAGAAGAAAAATCAAAATCCATCCAAGGGATGACAAGATTGAATTGGGACGCATACTGGGCATACTTAGTAAAGCCACACAGTCAGCATAGCACGCTCAATTGTATCATCAATGCTACAGAGAAGATTGCTCCTACGCTTGCCGACTCTGTCTTCTCAGGACAATTGAATTCAGAAGTCGGTCAACCGCATCTTCTCAAAAACATGCTAGATGCCTGCAAGATCAAAGATCAAGCTCATAGTTAGATATATTTAGTTTTAATTTCACTGTATTTTAGCCTAGGAAAAGGATGGTCATTGAACCGAATCCTTAATTTTTGTAATAAACTATTTTTAGAATTAGTTAAAGTAGTATTTAAACCCCTCTCATGCGGAGAGATAGGGGTCCTGGATCTTAATACTTTTAGACTTGGAGATTGCATTTCTGTACTCCATTGTCTTATATATTTTTTGAAAAGGATCACATCTGGTGATTTTTATGCGAAATTATCTTTGAAGTGTTGCATTTATGTACCTTTAGAATTCGATTTTGCATTATAATTGCTGGATAGAGTATCAGATTGCATCTGGAAGTCATCAAGATGAACAAGGTATTTCTATCTGTTTGCTGTTGATTTCTGTTGTTGTATGATATTCGTTTTTAAATTGCTATCATTTATATGTATTTGTTTTCACAACGCTCTCTTTTATATATCATTTCTGAGTATAATTGAAACGTTATTTTTCATAATTACATGTAAATGGTATACAATGATGAATACAATATGCTATTATAACTCTGTTTAATTTCTTAAACAGAGTTACCTTTATTTTTTTCTGCACATTTCAATTTGATTAATAATACATTTTCATGGTTATTGTTGGATTGAAACAATCTTAAGTTGTATTCACATGTTATTACCCGGGTTAGTATTAGAATTTCTTTATCAATATTTAGCTTAGATTAGATAGTTTTATTTCAGTTAATTTAGTCCCATTTCCACCCATCCAATCCAATCCATTTAGTTATAAGGAAACTGGTCCTTTAAATCCAGTCGGAGCCACCATACCAAACGGAAAAGGAGCTGTCCTAAGGTCCCGACCGGGTGGTTATCCCCAATGTTTGAAGCAGAGATTTTCTAGGCTTCAACAGTCGGTTAGGATTACATTGTGGCCCACTAGGATTACATTATGGCCCCATGGACTCCTATATATAGAAAGGAGGTTTTGTAAATTGGATCATCCAAGAATTGTTCATTCATGTAATGTATTGGAGGTTGCCCCCTCAAAGTGGCTTATTTCTAAGGCGTTGATATCTCTTTTCTTCTCTTTTTGGAGCTGGTGAAGCAAGTAACTTCCTTGGGGTACTGTCCAGGCCCACTAGTAGTGAAGCGATGCTTGTGTTATATTGAGGTAACTCCGTCGGGGTACTATTTAGTATTGTTGGCAGCGAAGAAACACCAGGGAATGTGCTAAAAATCTTGCTATACTTACTATCCTTCTCCTCTATTGAAGTAGTTGGGCCATCAATAGTATTATATTGATGTGTTTTAAGCTGAGTAAAGGATAAAGGGGACTATATGTTTAACTGGGATAAGTGGAAAAGCCTGATAATCTATATGGAAAACCAATATTTCCTGAAGGACTGAGGATTTGCACTTAAGAATGAAATTATAACAAAGAAGCTAGAGTTATACCATTATGTTTCCAAGTGTTGTCACTATGACAACACCCTCCAAAATTTTGTCTATACTAAATTTTGGATCCTACTTTGTATCTTGTGATCGATCGTTGCATAGTCACTTCTTGGTCCACTAATAATTTTGAGCTCTCTTCTTGGATTGGAAGTGTCAAATTCACTTTCTCACACATGCTCAATTTGTAACAAGTCCATGAGCGCATTATTTCATGTAAGTTCGAATAAGCATAACACGTTCCATCAAGACTGTGCCCATGAAATGTCCATTTCATGATGACAGTCAGTGAAAAATGACAACGACAGTTTCTCACATTCTGGAAGCTTTTCTATTTCGGTGAGATTTTGCAAACTATCACTCACACGCACCTTTTTTTTTTCGCGCGTGTCGCTTTCATGTTTCTGGATGTCACTTCCGCTTGCTTTAAAATAATTGGTGTCGCTTTCATGCTATATGTTCACCGTTTTTTGCATATTGCAAGTGTCGTTCACAATTTTACCTTCATATAGCAAGTGTAGTCTTGGTTTGTTTCAAGGGGAAATATTTTTGGTGATGAGTTGTTCTTTCCATGAAGGTATGTTTCAAACTAAGGGAAGTATGTACTCATGTATCCTGGATAATTTATGTTGTGTCGTTAAGTGTCTAAGTGTGTGATCATAGTCAATTCATATCACTGTTCTCATCGGTCTAACTGATCCCCCACTTAGAAAAATTCCAAAAAAATCGCTTAGTGCTCAAGCCCAGTTCCTCTTTCCTCTAGACTCCTACACATATTTATCTCTCAGTATGGACAACACAATTTTTTACCTTAGTCTGGACTACCCATATTTTTCCCTTAGTCTGGCATGAGCTGCGCATTGTGATATTTCAGTGATAAAGCCTGACCCTTGGTTGCTTGAACTACGCAAGAGCATAGTCATTGGGCCCTTTCTCTGACCTGTCACCTTGTCCCATCTCAGTCAGTGGATCATCATGCATCATCTTAAACTGGGGGTTTATCAGACTGATGTCATTTTGTCATGAGTGGATGACAGATGAAAAAATTATATCATGCTATGGGAAGATGATGAAGGAAATGATAGAGAAGGAGGACATGATAGAAGACAGCCTAGGAGCTAAGGAGATAGTATTATCATCAAACAAGAAGATGAAGGAGCACTGGATTACAACAAAAGATCAAACATCAGGACCGCAGGAACACTCCATCAAATTTACAACATGTTGGAGGATAGATATGAAGAAAAAATCACATCTCACATAAAGGAAGAAGAAAAAATGATGACTTATCACTGCCACATCATTATGTCATCAGTTTCATGTGTCATCACAAAAATTGAAAACCATTCCATGTGTTTTCTTGAGGTATTTTTCTCCCTTTGGCAAGATAGGAAAAATGCCGTCTTTTCGCATGTTGCTTATTGCATTGCATGTATAGACCCATTCTAGTGGTTTTAAGAGGCCATCTCTATGTAAGTGAGTTTTTCTAACCATGCAAGTATCCATTTCACTTATTTTCAAAGTTTTAAGCACTATTGAACAAGTGTCATCACAGTCGTCGCAAAGCATATCCTTAGTGTCACAGTTGTCGTAACTTGTCCTAAGGATGTCACACAGAGGGAAAATATTTGTTCATATGTCATGGATGATATATGTTATTGAGTCATCGAAGTATTATAAGTATGTGATCATAGTCAAGTTTTGTCACTGTTCACACTAGGGAAAATTTTAAGAACCCCCCTAAATTTATATATATAATAAATAGGCGAATCCCCATGATACATAGGAAAAATGGAAGGAGATTTTATTAATAATATAATATGTATATATAATTTTTTGGCGAATCTCTCACGAGATTATATTATCTTGTAAAAACATGGTGAATCACTAGTACAAATGGTGAATCACTACTACAAAATGGTGAATCGTTGTCTAGTGGAGTTCGGGTTGTTGGTTCCAATGAAGATATGGTAGTTGAACCAGGAGTAGAAGGAAGAGAACCACCAAGACCAAGCATGGCACATGGTGACTCATGAGGGAAGTAGTTCTCGTGCAGTTTGGAAAACACGTTCTTCTAGTTCTGCTAAGCATAGTGTTGTTGCTCATGCTACTACTAGCACTGATATTGAGGTTGGAGAGGAGTTTCAACAAATTGGGATCTTTGCAAATCATTTTGTTTCAACAATCCTCCAACACAAAGGCCCATGCCTCTGTCGATTTCTTCAATGAGCAGAACAAGTCGAACAAAAATTAAAACGCCAATAACTAATGAACAGAGTCAATACGACCATCCCAACACACCTCCAAACCGATAGTTGTGCCTCACTGTCTGCTATGCACATCCAAACCGACTCAGCTCATGGCAGAATTTGCTCATGGGAATGGATCGGGGAATTCGAGGGGGCGATATCATAAATTCATGAAGCTCAATTCATCCCTCCACAGTCCAATGCAACAATGGAGGTCGTCTCTCCTCCATGCATATAATCACCAACAGGCACCAGCAGTTACACAACTATTACACAATCTAGGTCTCTCACAACAATGGCCTCTCACAAGTTTGACTGGCGACGGTGCTTGACTAAAAACTTTAAAAATAAAAGTTTGACCAGTCAAAGTAGTATTCAATTTTTTATCTTGTAATTAAAGAATTCAACATCCCAATATATAAAAATACCATCAAACGAACATTATGCACTCCATTCATAAAACAATTCAGGATAAGAGAAAGTGTAATTTCTCATTCCATTCATAACACAACTCATGATAAGAGAAAGTGCAACTTCCCATAATGGTAAAACAAAAGGAGGAACTTTAATAATGATAAAACAATTCCAAAGTGTGAGGTATCCCACTTTTTATTCACACACCAAACAACCCATCAACAACTTACTTGCACTTGTCCTTGCCAGAAATTAGGAAATTGATTTTACATCAGAAATTAATGAAAAAAACTGCATATGGTAGGGAGCCTTAGTCACCGGCTAAAATTTTAATGTTGGTCGTTATGGAAATCGACTTATTGCCAACTATCCAAACCTTGAAGTGAAAATTACATTACAGTATGTACAAAAATGGATATAGTTTGAACATGTAAACTCCCCAAGTTTTCTTGTGCCCCTCATTCATGGCTGTTGTTAAGTTGTAACATGGGAAACCCACCCTTCCCTTACAGTTCGCTGCTTAGGGTTGCATAGTTTCCATATCCAACCATCAACCCAGTCAGCTTCTTATTATTCAGACACTGTTGGTAGACCGTTGTTTTTTCAAATCTGTTAGCAAATTATGAAAAAAATCAAATAAATAATGAATTCATGATTATCTTTGGAGAGTATCTATGTATGATTAATTCATTGTGACATAATAGCTAAAGAAAAAATATCATTAGGTAAGCAACCCAATTTAAATATTGAAGATACATAATCTTCAGTGATTTCAATAACTGAACAATAATTAATTACTCTGTACCTGTTAGGGAATGGTATGAGGTGTGGCAAACTGAGCACATTTGAAGTCAAATGTAATCTTCAGAATTTTATAATATAATACAACTCTCGCTTACTTACAAAAGAAAAAAAAACATATTATAATTTCACTATCAAATATCAAATATCAAAAGTATGAATTATTTCTTTCATACGCCCCCTTCATGGATTCTAAATCTTTGAGTTGTTTACATTTTTAGTCTTTTACACACATTTTTTTTCCAAGAAAAAACTGTGTTTTCTATTTCAAGTGTGAAAGCAAAATATGCATGACAAAGTCTGCGCTTTCATACAAAACTACTAGTCTAAAGACATTGGAACTTAACCATTGGATTTACCCCAAATACATACCACATCCATCTTCTGCAATTGGTATACACTATACATGACAACAAGAGTTACAAGTCAACTAGAGCACTCCCATTGTTCTTCTAAGTCAATAGAGGATTTTATATCTCACTGGGAAGCTTGCTTCTCCCTTGAACTCCTTGAACAAGAGCAAACCTTTTTGTTGTGCCATAACTTTTTTTGAGAGTCCATTGGCTGATTTGTTGAATTCTCTATACAGATGTTGCAACAGACCAAAGAGTGAACCCTGTCTCCCTAATTCTGTGAAGCAAAGGAGACAACACTAAATTAGTGATTTGTCACTTCTCATTAAACCAATGCAATTTTCAACTTTGAAACTCCTGGTAGTTGCAAAGATCTAATTTGACACTTCTCAATAAACCAATGCCATTTTCAACTTTGAAACTCCTGGTACCTACAAATATTTGATATCATTTTCTAAAGCAAACTAAGACTTCAAAAAAATCTACAAGGAAAATAGTTCTATCCTCTTATTTGAACCCTTGATCAGCTCCAAACTTTAAGGTAGAGTAACGGGTGAGATAAAAACAAAAAAACACCATATCCACATCTTCTGGAATACCTTGCTCCATCAAAAACCCTTGCTTCATTATGATTTATCTTAAAATCCTTTGGCTTTTTATCTTTGCAACTTTCTTTATAGGAAATTATAATTATATGCGTTGCCAGATTCTCTATCTTATTCCAACCGTCCACTTATTCTGCCAAATCCTCAAAATTCCACTTTTTCCAACCATCCATAACCCCCACATAATATAGCTAAGAAGAGCTCAAAATTGAGTGTGTGCAAACCATGTCTCAAGACCCTGAAGTAGGGACCCAGAATTAAATTGTCCTCGGCAATTTAAAGATTGGAGAACATCTTGCCATACAGAAATAACATATGAACATTAGGCCCTTTCCAGCAAACACATAAGGATCAAATGCATACATTAGGCCCTTTTCATCTCAAGTACACACCTTAAATATGAATGTATCAAATTGTTTCTTCATCTACTAATTGGTAGAAAATGACAAACAGAAATATTCTATCGTATGACCTGCTTCAAAGTAGTTGTTTGTGACATACAAGTTCTCTCATTTATCCAAATGCCTTATGGCTCCATTAGCCCATAACTGATAGGCACCAATTTCCTTCCTTCTCATTCATTCCTTGCTTTTGTCCATTTTTGTTTCTTCATCCTATTTCATACACTACAACCACCACTCATCTTATTAAATCACCTTGTGCCCCCATTCTATAGCCTAGCAATCCCACCTTTTAGGGATGCCCCCTTGAGTTGAAGAAGAGCCAACCAAAAGAGAAAGGAAAAGCTACTCAAAGTGAGTAGGTAATATTCTTGCATTGTAAAAAACTAACACCATCGTGATTGAGACTTTATACTTTTTGCGGGTGCTAGGTTTTGTTGTAACAATAGGGAATCACAGTGTAGATGAAAGATCAGATCTTAAGCAAATTTTACAGTTCAAAATGTAAATAATTATGAAAACAAGATATAATCAAGAAATGTAAAAATCATTACCAATAACAAGGCATATATAAGTAGCAGTAAATGTGTTCAATGCAATTTTACATACCAATTCAGCTCTAGGCAATAAATACATCCAAAAATATTAAAAATATAAGGTGATAATCACTAGTGTAAGTAGGGTAGCAACAAATTACATATACAAATTCAAAGCTCCCTCAAAACAACTAAGGAATCACAATAAAGAAGGAAATGTGCAATAATGTAAACTTACTAGAACTTTCCAAAAATTGGAACACAAATTTATTAACCAATGACTTTTTCGTAAATGACTCCGATATGATGCTGAGTAACAACATTAGTATCTCATAACATTAGGCAGTTGCAGATCCACTCCATCCACTAGCTTCCACAATATCATTTAGAAAATAGAATGTATTGCTGAATAAAGGTATAAAAAAGCTGAATGTCTGGAGTCATGGAAAAATAAACTTAATTTTCTTCAAAATTTGGAAAAGTAGACTAACAATAGTGGAATGAATAAATGGTGAAATTGCAATGCCTTGTATGAGTTCATTGACTTAATGTTGCTGCATGATCAACTTCATCTAGAATTTATTCAATTTATGCATGAAGAAGTTCACTCAGCATGTTATCGACTGTCAAGTGATTCAAAACCACCAATAACCAGTTAAAAACAAAAAAGGTTCACCCTAAAATTAATTTCTTCAGTGTCAAGATTCAGTATGCAAGCGCACATAAGCAACGGACGGATGTGTGTCACAACAAAGAACACAAGAATGTAATTATTGTGGATTAAGAGGATAGCTTACTAGTCATGTTGAAAGAATTATCAGACTCCAACTAAAAAATAGTTTTAAGCCATAACCAGCAGCATAGATGCTCAATAAAAATCGTTAATAGTTGAATTCCATGGTTCCATGGTCTGTTCATCACATTCTAAATACCATCTATAGATTTTAGCGGGTATCAAACTCTCAATACTTTAAGAAAAACTATCATATTGGCATTTTTCGAAGGAACCTCATATGAATACTCAAAATGGGTTAACTGAAATGTAGGTTAGTGACTACAAGAAGGCCATACTAGGAAACATGGTAACGAAGATACAGAAGTGTTTTAAGCATACTTACAGAGATTAAACTTTTAGCTCCTGTATTAACTCGTAACATTATTAAAGTTGAGAAACTTGACCACAACTAGCAGAAGATGATGTTATTTAACATAGGACGACTAGCAATTCTAATACAAGTTTTTTCTTGATCAATAAATCTAAAGCATTGCCGATACTACATAAAGGTTACTTAATAATAGAGAAATTATACTTACCTCAAAGAACAGATACTGCAAGTGGATTGAATTTCTTAGTCCAAACAAAACCATGCAAAAAAACAGGAAACAAGATATGTACAACGAAAAGAACTTTATGAAAGAGACATATTTCCATAATTTGGCCACATATACAAGGAATGCATGCAAGAAATATAACATGAGCAAGAAAGGCATCAACAAGAGGGAAAAAAAATACTTAGATTGTCTCAATGTGTACTTCCAGGAAGATTATATGGACTAAAAATCCATATGCCTATTTTAGAATCAACTGACTCAACTGCATTTTCCAGAGATGTCTCTGTATTTCCAGGTGATTCATCCTGCTGAATTCCAGCCTCACCACACAAATCCTCATCTTGTTGATTTGGATCTAAGCACCCGAAATTTATAGTATCCAAATCTACATTATCACGCCTCTCATGAAATTCAGAGACTTGACTAACAGTTTCTGAATTGGGCATCATAGAAATAGAATGCGATTCTCCTTCACATTCCCTCAATAACTTCAAGGATAGGGAATTTGCAATTTCCAGAAATGCTGTAGCTTTATTTGTGACAACAATATGTGTACAACTGTCTATTGGTACAGGAAAGTACTTGGAAGAGTTTTCAGTCACTCTGAAATCAATGTTTCCTATGTGTCTATTTGACATTGTCTTGTGCTCTTCCGTATTCAATATTGAAATATTTTGTTTTATAAGGGAAGGGACATTGTTAACTTGCAATGGACCTACAATGTTAGCCTGCTCTTCTGACAAGACTACTACATCGACAAGATCCACAGGTGCTTTTGAGACATGCATTGAATTAATGCCATAAGTAAGCTCTTCTGGAGAAACTATGGTATTAAGATTTGATTCTTCTGAGAAGCCTCTCAGATCATGATCATCCACCAGTTCTGGGTCAGTGACACCATCTTCAGGTTCTGTTGAAAACGCCCTAGTATTAACATCATCCAAAGGATGTTCTGAACAACCTTTGGAATTGGTATTGCATCCCAGTACCAAATAATCTACATCCTTTACATTCACCATTGGTTCTTTCACATCAAAAATTGGGTTGTTTTCACTTGAACTGATAGAGTTATTCATTTTTTCATCATCTTGAAGAACCATATAAGGGTTTTGAAGAACAATTCCTTTAAAGAACCATATAAGGAAAGCTCATCAAGAAGGAAGGATGTCTTTCTTTTTCAAGGTTGGTCTACATTATAGGCTTTCTTTTTCAAGATTGGTCACATTCAGAAACATTTCTCCTAAAAATGCTCTACTTTCTTGGTATTAATTGTGGGCTTAATATGAATTTTTCTGTATTTGTAAGGTAAAAATGTAACCGTTGAATACTAAGCATAGGTGATGAATTTTACGAAAAGACCAAAATCTCAAAAGCACAATAGTGATATATTTCCCTATTGCTACATTGGAGTAATTCTAATGTAAGGCACTGGATATTGAACTTGAAAGCTAAATTTGTCATACATTCCTTCATGTCAGCATATTTATCATCTAGGAGGGATATATGCAAAGTTTGGAAGGCAATATGGTAATACAAATATATAGGATATCCTGTAAATTAACAATGGGTGTAGAAATCCAAACTGAATTCTGGTTATCCATGATCTATTATACACTAGTATGATTATGATCCATTCTTACAATGACTGCTCACCTCAAAACCTAATTGAAAAAAATACATTTATCATCCCCATTAAAGAACCTCATTGCTTACTCCTCTTACCCATTTATCTCACACCTCCATTCATCTATATGAATGGGATCCAGCCACGTTGAGCCAGCATTACTGGTTAAACAAGCAAGGAAGTAGTTACTGGACAAAGCTTTACCCCTTATTATCACTTTGCAGTTCTAGGAAAATTTTCCCTAGACAAAGCTTTACCCCTTATTATCACTTTTCAGTTCTATCACAATTTTCCCTGTATCAAAAAGAAGAACCTAAGTCTTTCTTGCGTACATAAAAAGATATCAATTGATTTTTAGGCATTGATTGATATCCAAATTAGCCATAAATCCATATTCACAACAAAACCCATCTTGGAAGCCTTGAAAGTTCACTATAGAAGAAAACAAAACAAAATAACGTTAAAAATGGAGGAACCTTTTGGGGCTGTTACATCTTTAAGGAAACCGATGAATTACAGAGATCGATATCTGTGTATAGTAACAATATCATGGCTGGTTTCCTTCGTGACCTATTATTCTCCACATAATGTTCACAAAAGCGATGATTGTAGCTAAACTCATTATCTTCTCCAACTACCCTGGGATGACCACATTACTTCCCCAATGGCCATCCTCAACCCGATGGTAGATTCACGTCATCACAAAGCCTAGTCACAAAGTCACTTTGTGGCTGGCCCTCTGAGGACCCATCTCTACAATCAAGTTAAGGATGGGGCATTCCCCAACAAGGTTCAACTCTTACAACTGATTCATAAAATAATGTATTCCTTGCAAATTTATTATGCAACAATGTAGTTGAGGGCTAACTTCACATACTAAAAATCATTGTAATAAAAGATGGGAAAGAATATGTTGCCTAGTACCAAGTTTGTAGAAGAAACTGCAAATATACAAGACTTTTTAACCATGGAGAAAATTCATTGCAACTGCATTACTCTATATTGATTTTGTTAAGGTCTCTCTCATATTAGATCCAATACATGTCAAAGAAACATCATAGCATGCCACAGGTATCCGTTGAGATAACTGTAGAAACAAGTTTCAACTGCTTGAGAGGAAGAATCACATCAAACTGAAACTTTTGACATGGAAACTATTGAGTTATTTTGTTCTAGCTGAAGATTTTTTCTTGCACAAACCAGATTCTGGCCCGATGTATTTAACAAAAGGTATTACTGAACATGCAAATTTATTTCTAGACCTTGACTGTGGTTATAAGAGATTGAAAGTAAATAAGAAATAAAGTGTATAAACATGTGTACAAGAAGAGAAGTGGTCAAAGAAACAGTCAAAACACCAACAAATAGCCCTACATCAAAAGGAATACCTTAGGCATCTCTAACTTGGGTATAGCTGAAGTGTAATGAAATGAAGGAACAAAATCCAAAAATAAAGAGATTGAAAAAAGCACAGTATTAAACATATGAAATCAAATTTCAAAGAAATATCCATAGATAAGTACAGTCCCAGCCCATATTCAATTATAACTAGTATTAATGTTATATACGTTCAAGGCTCAAGCACTGCTACAGGGATAATCTTAGCCCAAATGCAGTTAGCACTAAACCATCCTGAGAATGACAATAGACAGCAGTGTCAACTCGTAGCCCTAGTTTCGTACCCTACACTAGTTAATTGGTATTAATTTTATATAATTTCAAGGCTCAAGCACTGCTACAGGGATAATCTTAGCCCAAATGTAGTTAGCACTAAACCGTCTTGAGAATGACAATAGACAGCAGTGTCAACTCGCAGCCCTAGTTTCGTACCTTCATGTGTTGATTGCTTTATAGAATAGTGTAACAATCCTTCTGAGAATGTCCACAAGTGCACTAAGATTGCAAGCAAATGTCACAACAACATTGTTAGGCTTTTCAGATAGACATGATTGAAACATGTGCAAATTTTGAGAGCTAGGAATTTGCTGCTCCTACCATATATAATCCCAACTAAAATGTCTCTGATCCTGTAACTGCAACATTAGAGATCATTCCATTCACTTCATTTTATTGGTAATGCTTAGTAGATACTTAAACCCTAGATGCTTAGCTTAATTTGGGCATCCTTCTCTGTTTTTGCTATGTGTCTCCCTGCTTTCCAAAAAATTTTTCTTGGAGTTTGTCCATTCTTCACCGTTTTCTTGGCCATCTTGACCTGAACAAAGGAATTATCTGTACCATCAACATCCATGTCCAAGTAGAAAGTAACATAATGGTCATGGATGACATCAATTTTATTCTGAGCAAGCAAAGTCCCATGAATCTCATCCTCGGATTTGATCTGGTTGACATTCTCATATTTTGTACCTTTGATCATCAAGATCCCACTTAGTCCAACTTGTGTGCCAAATAAAATGGTCAAAAGCTTAACCCTTCTAATCTGTGCTTGAGTAAAAATAACTTGACAAGTTGCTTTCTCAAGGAAAGATTTCAGAGTTTCCTACCTTAATTTGGATAAAGCCATCAGTCTGAAATTCCCAATCCACAATATAATCATAGTTTGCAACAGATGCTGCCATGTGGGCTACTAAAGTAACCTTTGGTCTGACTTCTCGAATCTGTCACACAATAGATTTCAAAAATTAGATATACAAACAATATGCCAGTGCAAACAGAAGCAAGAAACTTTTTCAAGGTTTATACATGTGCCAAGGAAACAATATACCAGTGCAAACAAAAACATCATATTTTTTTCTACGTTTATACAAGTGCCAAGCAAACATCTAAATTCCAAGGAGATTGTCAATGAGTACCAAGCAGTGACCTAATCTTACCCACCAAGGAAACAATATACCAGTGCAAAAAAAAGCATCAATTTCAGTCTTCAATCTGGTAAATATCTGTGAATGTAAATTTAGTCCTTACGCAAACAACCTCAACATATAACTGAGGGAATTCAACTCAAGTATGTGCAACTCTTTTTCTTCACCTAGACCCAATTTCCAAAAAGTAATTCCCCATTCGTCTTAATGATTTTTCTAATTGTTGCAGAAATAATTATGGTGAATTTATTCCAGAATGATATGTATTTCGGCAGCTTCCAGGTATCAAGTTGGCCCACAACTTTGCTAAAATTGGAATTGAGTATATATAAAGAGAAGAAAATGCTATCACAGAGCTAGGCCCTTCAAAATTTCTTTCAATTTTTCCCAAGTCTTCCCTGCCTAGGTAAAACAAATTGCCTAGGTAAAACTATGGAAAAATGGCATGAACATGAATGAAACTAGGTAAGTGTATTACCACATCAGAGGATACTTATGATCTAACCATGCAACACAAGGTGAAAGTGACCAAGATGTGATTATTTGACCACCTTGACGTTGGTTCATGAAGAACATTATGCACCACTGAAGCAACCTCCACTGATAATCTAACCTTGTGAAGGCTAGAATCATCATTCCAACCAAGGCAACCACATTGTTATCAAGGAGAATCACTATGCTGAACATCCAGGAATATCATCACATGAAGGACTACTCTCAACCAAAAATAAGTGTGTGTCTGTAGCCCTTGAGCATCCTACAAGTTACCCATGAAATATGCATTTACCAATCATGTCAACATTAGGGGTAACAACAACCACCAATGTGACCAAGAAGACAATGACAAGAACATGACTACTGGGGTTCTCGACTGGCAAAGACAAAACCCAGTTCGAACCTTGACAAATTGATAATATTTTTCTTCAAATAGGATAAATTATAGTCTCTGCTGAAATATTTATTGACTGGTAGATCATATGTACCAGTTAGAGCCAAGGAGCAAAACCCAATTCAAATGATCGCATGACCAATATACCTCCATGTCAAGCAGGCAATCACCACTTCATAGGGAATCCCAATAGCAAGAAACTCTAAAGATGAAGGGAGGAGACTTAGTATTTGAGTTACACGCCAATACCAAACAATTTCAAGAAACAAGCTTGGATATTTAATCTGGGCTCCACAAGTATCCCAATCAACCAGTCCCATGAAAGGAACATTGGTCAGCATACCTTGTGCTGCATGCAAGACACACAAAAAACCTTTACCCTTGTCTTCTGTCAATTAACTATGCTACAACTAATGCACACAACCACCATTAGCAGACCATTAAATTCTTGGAAAAAATTAGTTAATAATTCCAAAGGGTCAAAGATTATGAAAATACAACGCATCGATTTAAATGTAGAAATTAAGTGAAAACTATACATACAATGAAATCCACTGAATCAATTATGTAGCATCCCTTGCACCACCAAGAAGAAGTAAGAGGGTCCACAACCATCATACACAATCTCCAAGAAAAAATCAAGGTTTGTGCCATTAGCATACTTGTGAATTACCCCTGCAAAACTTGTCATGAGATGAGAATCACAATTGATCACTCATGCCAATATGAAGGGTAAGAACCATCACAATTGGAGTATCTTTCCATGAGAGAGAGAGACAGAGAGATGAATTACCAATCTATCACAGATATAAGAAACAACTTCACAAGGTAATGACAAAAAATCATTTGGCACACCCCAACAATTGTAAGGGAAGCAATCTACTTGTAAGCTACGTGAAAATTAGGAGAATTAGTTGCATCTCCTAGATAACAATATATCTAATCTATTATAATTTTAAAGCAATAGAAAAGAAAAGAAAAAAAGTGAAGAGAAAGAGAAGCCAAGTATATGGCTAGTAGCTACATCAAATCAGGATGCACTTTTTGAAATGTATTCTGCAGCATCCCATTATGGTGTTAGTAATAGTTATTCATCATATCTCTGATATTAACCCAAAACCGGGTTTAAAAATATTTGAAAAACCCACTAATTGTTTCCTTGTAAGATGAACCCTCGCATAACTCTTAATATGACACCTTTTGTGCATAAATTTATCATTGGCAAGGATATCTCTCCAAGAGCAGAGATATCTCTCCATTGAAAATTTTGAAACATTTCAAATTGTAACTGTTATCTCCTTGTTGAAAATTTAAATTATAAGTTATAACAGTAAGTCTCATCACCATGAAAAATATTATATTTAGATTCACTTTAAAGCCCACAAATATCTAATCTTAGAAAACATATATGATAACTAATTAAACCGAACCCACTGTTTATAGATCTAGAGATGATTTCTAGCTTTGAAGAATGCTTCCCTCTAAAAATCCAACTAGAAAAACAATTGAACCAAAATAAGAGGTCACTATAGGAGCAGGAAGGCACTTTTATAGTTGCTAAATCAAGGCAGAAAAGATTTGACATCCATACATAAGAGTTGGTAAACATCTAATATTTATTCCAGATTTACCCAATTAAAGGCAAAATTGTGCATAACAGTCCTTAATATTAATTTTTCCTGCTAAATAAAATTAAGGGAACATAGATATTTTGCTACAGGTTGAGATCAATTCAGAAAGAAAAATAAATATAATGGCTTGCCTAGAGGAATGCATGGGTTTCCAGCTCATTTGCAGCCATCACATCAGCTTCTAATCCACCTGTTAGCAGTCCTGGGTAAGCCTGTACATAAAGACTCACTGTGAATTATACATCACAATTAGCAAAAAATAGGTGTATGACAATTCATGCCCAACATTATAAGTATCCTTCCATCATGATATTACCATATTTGATTTGGAAATTTCATTAGTAGTGTCAAATGATAAATCTCTCCAATTCCAATCAGTTTAAAGGTATCAAAAAATAAATATGGTGGGATTCATTCCATATTAATAATTACTCTGCTCTACTCTTCAAGGCACATAAATAGGTTCAGTTTCAGTTAGAATTACGTTTTCCAGTTCCTTTCCTTCTTAGGGATTTAATTTAAACACCTAGTACATAATTACAAATTATCCCTAGTATCTACATAGATTAGAAGCATCTTATGATCAACCAATAGTCAAATAACTAATGTTATGGGAGTTTTATTGCCCACGGCTCGATATCAGTGAATAACAAGTATGGAGGGAGGTTGAGTAGTCCTTCATTACCCGTGGGTGGAAACGAGAACCGGAGGATCAGAAGGCTCACATCTAGTTGAATCTACACAGGCATGGTTCCGTTAAGCAACCGGACTACGGTTGGAACTATTGATCTCCCACCTCAACGCCTATGCCTCTGGAAAATCCGTTGGTGAATGCCTATGTTTGTTAATGAATGGTTGTTAAGGAGCACTTGCGGACTGTTGAAATGCCCAAGTATAGTGATGTTTGAAGAATTAAGTCACTATTAGAAGGCAACTATTATGAAGCCCTAAGGACAATGATCTCTAGAATTCAAACTTTGTTGTATGGGAAGATGTGTGAATTCACTAAGCACACTGAATGTGGAAGTTATTTAGTATTGTATGAGCTATTGATGATGCCTTAACTTGTGTGACAAAGTAGTAGTCTTGACTCTTGTCACTATGTAAGGACATTTCTAGAAGACCCTATGAACAATATAGCTTGTAACAACAAAAGTATTGTTGAAGGAAAAAATTGCAAGTCCTTGTTCTAAAATATCAGAGATATAGGGAAAATCCTTTAGAACAGTTAGATTATTGGAATTCCAAATATGAAAACCAAGCTCACTCAATTATAATCAACTAGCAAGGGGGAGTATGATAATGCAAAAGAGAGCTCATCCAGATCCTAGAAGAGCCATATATGGATAAACATACACCAATTTAACGTTAAATATAATTGGTCTGGCAGTTAAATGAGACAGTTACATCAATACAGCTTATGAAAGATAAGGGACAACTTCATGAAACTTATCTACACAGCAAAATATGACATGTCCAAAGCTCCATAATTCTCCTCGAATATGTATAAGAGGCAAGAAATTCACTAGGTAGTTGGGAGTGCACTGTCAACCATTAACAGTAAATAACATAAAAATTAAAAATGCTCTTGCCACTAAGGAATTGTAAATAAAATGCTCTCTATTACCTACAATTATTTGTTAAATTATTGTTATATTTGGGTTATTAGTTATTGAATATACTGTAACACTATTGTTGTTGTTACTTTTGTTGGTATTACTGTGGCAATTAATGGATTTAGTTTTAAATCTAAATTACTCTAATAACTTTGTTGGTGTTACTTTTGTTGGTATTACTGTGGCAATTAATGGATTTAATTTTAAATCTAGATTACTCCAATAACTTACAGATTCTGTATAATTATAAAAAAACCACAAACCAAAAATGCAATGCATAAATACTCTGAGCAATGAGTAAAACTTGTTTATTACACCAACCATGATCTCTTGAATTTTAAATGCTTTTGAATTGAGGGAAAATTCAGATGCTGCAAAGTGACACCAACAAACAAGAAGAAACGCTCAAGGAAATTTCACTGAATCTATTTATAATTTCTCTATACACACACTACTTGAAATTAAAATACCTTTAAAAGAAAGTTACAGACAAGCTCACCAGGATCCTACAAGCAAATTTCTTGCCTCGATCAACAAATTACAAAATTCTAATTCTACTTCTAGAAATTCCATATTACAAAGCTGAAACATCTAAATCAATAAACGCTGACATAAAAGAATTCACATGTCACAGTAGCCATTCATATTCCTGAGGTCCATTTCCAGTCCCTTCCCACACCGAATAGCTTCATCCAACACATCAACTGCATCCATCCAATCTCCGCCAAGCATATCCCTTAACCTCTCAAAATATTTCCTAATCCCATTGCTCCTCTGGTCTGGAACCTCCATTGAATCTGCAATGTCAGCTAACTTGTCCCATAATTTTAACAGAGCATCAACTTCATCTCCATTTTCTCCACTATAACAATTGTTTGCCATCTCTACCACCTCCTGCTGCTCCTCTTCCTCCTCCTCAGCCATGGAACCTGCAACTTCACTGGATGAAGAAACCCTAGAATTTTTTTCTAACAAAGGTATTGCTAGACCTCTAGACAACTTCCACATTCAGTGTGCTTAGTGAATTCACACATCTTCCCATACAACAAAGTTTGGATTCTAGAGATCATTGTCCTTAGGGCTTCATAATAGATGCTTATAATAGTGACTTAATTCTTCAAACATCACTGTACTTGGGCCTTTCAACAGTCCACAAGTGCTCTTTAACAACCATTCATTAACAAACAAACCAATCTGTTAGAGAAACATACCTTGTTTCTCAACTTCCCCTTATCCTTCTATTGAAGCCTAGAAAATCTCTGCTTCAAACATTGGGGAAAACCACCCGGTCGGGACCTTAGGACAGCTCCTTTTCCGTTTGGTATGGTGGCTTCGACTGGATTTAAAGGACCAGTTTCCTTATAACTAAATAGGTTGGTGATGGGTTGATTTGGATGGGTGAAAATGGGACTAAATTAACTGAAATAAAACTATTTAATTTAAACTAAATACTGATAAAGAAATTCTAACACTAACCCGGGTAATTATATGTGAATACAACTTAAGATTGTTCCAATTTAACAATAACCATGAAAATGTATTATTATTTAAATTGAAATGTGCAGAAACAAATAAAGATAACTCTGTTTAAGAAATTAAACAAAGTTGTATTAACATATTGCATTCATCATTGTATACCATCTATATATACTTATGAAAGATAACGTTTCAATTATACTCAGAAATGATATATAAAAAGAAACGTTGTGAAAACCAAATATATATATATATAAATGATAGCAAATTTTAAAGCGACTATCATAAGACAAAAGAAATCAACAGTGAATAGATAGAAATACCTTATTCATCTTGAAGACTTTCAAATGAAATCTGATACTCTAATCCAGTAACTTTGATGCAAAATCAAATTCCAAGGTACATAAATGCAACACTTCAAAGATAATTCCGCATAAAAATCACCAGATGTGATCCTTTTTAAAAATATATAAGACAGTGGAGTACAGAAATGTAATCTCCAAGTCAAAAATATTAAGATCCAGGACCCTTCTCTAAATGCATGAGAAGGGCTTAAATACTACTTAGCTAAATCTAAAAATAGTCTATTACAAAAATTAAGGATTCGGTTCAATGACCGTCCTTTTCCTAGGCTAAAATAAAGTAAAATTAAAACTAAATCTAACTATCTATGAACTTGATCTTTAAACTTGCAGGCATCTAGCATAGTTTTGAGAAGATGTGGTTGACCGACTTCATAATTCAACTGTCCTGAAAAGACAGAGTCGACAAGTGTAGGCGCAATCTTCTTTGTAGAATTGATGATACAATTAAGCGCACTGTGCTGACTGTGTGGCTTCACCAAGTACGTCCAGTATGAGTCCCAATTTAATCTTGTCAGCCCTTGAATTGATTTTGCTCTTTCTTCTGCCTTTTGCCTCCATTCTGTTTGCAGTTGATGTGCCTGTGGGAGATATCCTGGAACAGTTTCTGAAATCAAATTAGATTTGTGTAAATTATCATTTACACAATCAGTAAGAGTGTTTGCCGTTGTAGCCGCCTCCTCTGTTGCCTTCTCTGCCCTTCTGATTTGTGCATCCCAGTTATTGAACAATATTTCTTTATGGTTTTCATTAATAATGGGTGCACCAACTTTTCTGCCTTCTTCTGTTTTTTGCCATGCCAGATAATCATTGATCTTTTCATTAATCAAATCATAATCATTTGGTAAATCTACGACATGATTTGTGATTTTATCGCTCTCTTGGCAAAAATAATTCCATTGCAAGATTTTTTGGCCTAAAATTTCCTCTTGTTGCAGTAGTTGATTGTTTAAAGAGATAGTTTCTGAAATGAATTCTGGAAGCTTAGGATCATCTTTGTGCTAATCTTGGATAATCTGTATTTGTTTTTCTTTATCAGCCAAGCTTTTTTGATGTCCTATTTTCATTTCTTGAAGTTGTTGTTGTAACTCTTCAAGTTTCAATTGTGCTTCCTTATTGGCCTATACCTGTTGCAATTGTTGTTGTAGAACTTTTATCTGTTCTTCTTTTTCATTCAACAAAAGTTGTATCTCAAATGCTTTGTCAATTGTTGCAGAAGCATAAGCCCCTGTCATTTGAGATAACTTAGTAAGATTCTCAGAAGGCTCTGTGGAAGGATCCTTCCACAAGACATCTAGTTGTTCTGCTTCAGTAGCAATCGAACTTTCTAACTTTCTCTTTTTTCTCTGTTTCTTCACTAATGCTTTGTATTTTGGGTTGTAGAATACATCTAGAGGAGGAATGTCCTCTACATTAAGTACAATTTGAGAGGAGGGTGTGATTGGTATGTGCTCTGTCACTGTGACTGTGCTGCTTGTTCCTGTGTTCAAAACTTTGGTTGTTTGTACAGGGGTCTGTACATTCTGTCCTTCTACATTAATCAATTGGTTAAAAGTTTCCCATTCTTTGTCTAACTCAATGATGACTGTCTGTTGCTGTACATTGGTTGGAGGAGGATTTGTCTGTTGAGAAGTCAAAATTTGCTGTTGAGTAAGTTCTTTTGATTGTGCAGAATCTTTCATGGATTCTTCAATTTTATCTTCCTTTTCATTAGACTTATTGGAATGTTCAGAAGTCTCTCTGTCAGATTTTGATTTAGATTTATCTGTACTCGAACTGCCATTAAGACTAACACTAGGAGTTTGCTCCCTTGTGGGCTCTAAGCGTAGATTTTCCAAAGGAATAGGAGTTAGTCTTCTCTCTCTGTAAAGCTTAAATTCCTGGAATTCTTCTAGAGATAACTACATTTGAGCTGAATTCAAAACTTCTTTAAATGAAATTCTTGTTTGGAACATATCATCAAAAAGATCCAGTTCCCTGGAAAATTCCCTCACTTTGATTGCATTGGTGAAATTCTTAACAATATCATTTGGGTCGAATAACCTTCTCGAAAATTTGAATAGTTGTAGCCATGTAATGTTGCCTATCTCTTGGAATGCATGACCAATATCAAACAGTGAAAATGTTCCACATTTTACGGGAAATTGTGGCCAAATGCCTTTTTTCTTCTCTTTTAAATCCTTTGTTATACCTCCTTGGCCAGAGGTCTGATAAACAATTTCCCGAGCTACAAGTTTATCTGGAACATATAGGGGTAAAAAATGGGGGGAAGAAGAACTTCCAAAAACCCTAATATAAGTGAAAAATTCTTCTCCAAACCATCTCGCGACGGGGAGAATGCCAACCTCTGTTTCTGGGGATAACCTTGGGGCATCCTTATTATGCAATGTTCTATACAATGGCAGCATTACACCATGGAAAATTTGGTAAAAATGGGGGAAAAATTAGTCTCCCATAGTTCCTTATGATACACATGAATAGGCAAAGGATCGTGCATAGTACATTTCCAACCCATCACAGGGAATTTAGAGACATAACAGATAGCGTCCATGACATAAGCAGATAAATAAAAAGGTGGATAAATCCGCTGAGAAACACTTCGCTTGGACCGGTAGTGAAAAATGGAAGTAGTCAAATTATCAGACAAGATTTTGGCCCAGTCTACAATTGTAGAATTAACGGCCGCATTCAACAAAGGAAGCCATTCAGGCAAGATCATATTTATGTCAGGCTTTCCAAAAAGCCTGCATAACATGGCAGTAGTGAAACAATAAGGAGAGGTAAGTGAACCCGTGCTGTACATACCTTGTTTGTTTTTCTTCAATGGTTCACTTCTTTTGGTCCACTCCTTTGTGCATTCTGACAAATTTGCATGTTCTCTGGCAAAATCTTCCATGAATTGTTTATTGTAAGTCGCCTGAGGTTCCGGCAACTTATACATTAGTCTCAAATCTTCCGTGGTGAATGACCCTATTAGCTCTTGAGCTGGAGTTCTGAATTGTCTGTCTGAAATATCAGTGCTGTCCAGCACCCATTTCACCATGTCCGTATATGGGAGAATCCTTGGCCTTGCCGCTATCCTATGCAAAAATGAACAATCCAGTTCTTTGAGGGTTGCTTCAGATGTATTACTAGAACCTGCTGTAGCCGTAACTTTGAATACCACAGGATTTTCTTCTTCCAGAAAATTATACATTCCTTCCCAAGTGGATATACCGGCATCCTTATTGCAAGCGGTGTCTACATATAGTGAAGCCATTTCTCTGTTTTCAGAATTCGAGCTCTTCTCTTTCTTACCCATAATGTTCTGTGAAAGCTTTGTATAGACGTTTGCTCCTTCGTGCCTGCATTTTACGAGTTAAATGAGAGTAATGGCATGAGAAAGGTGATGAGATTGTTTTAAATGCGAAGGCGGATGAAATATATTATTTAAACGTGAAATGACTTTCAATAAAAAAAAATCTCATTTACCATTAATTGTCAATCCAATCATTTAATCCAATCATTAAAGCGCATAACAAATATTGATATATGGGAAGATTGTCTTTGAACAACGCGCCTTTATGAATCTGCGACATTGTGATCTGCGATTTGCTGCGCAATATCGCAATATCGCAATGTCGCAAAATGAAACCATCGCAATTTTATAAATAGCGCAAAAGCGCAAATTGTGAAATAGCGCAAAAGCGCACATCGCAAATCTCGTAAAAGCGCAAAATTGTAAATAGCGCAAAAGGTATTCGTTTAACATTTCTGTTTTCTGCGTTATGCGATCTGCGACCAATATGTTTATTGTATAGGATTTTTGGGATCGCATTATCGCAAAAGCGCAAAATCGCATTTTCAGTTTTATAAAAGATATATACCATTTTGCGATGGATGCGCTATTTTGTTTAAAGAACAAATTTATTGTAATCTATCATAAACTTAAGTGTTTCTTAATGTTATTTCTAAGGGATTTCTCTAAGTTTATGATAGAAAGTTTTATTTGAAAAGGAAAACAAATCCTAATTGATTTTTTGGATTTTTTAACTAAGGGTCCCCATTTATTTAGTATTATTACTAATATTAAATAAAAAGAGGGGTTGTTGCTGGTCACAACAATTGGCGATTCACTGAAAGAAACAGTTATCTCTGAAAAAATAAAATGAACACTATATCTTTAGTAAGTAAATATTTTTAAAGATAATGAAAACTATCTTAGGATAATTCAAATAAAATGTAACTATGAAAAAGAAATAAAAATCATTCACAATTTCTTTCTAATTCCTTAAGAATAAAAACATTTTTGGGTTATCTCAAGCTTTGATTGGTGTTAATAGTGAAGTAAGTGGATTTCTCCAAGTTTTTGTTTTATAATATACTCTATTGCCATAGGTATTGCCTCTTCTGCCAGCAAACGTTCATAGTCTCGACAGGGTTACCTTTAAACCATTAACTTTTCATTGTCCCATCCAGCTAAAATTATGACTTTTAAAAGATAAATTCATAAGACCTATTATCTCATGTTTTTGTCTTTTACTTATTTTTTATTTTAAGAGCCATTGTCCTGGTTTGGTAGCCAATTAATAACAATGCCATTCACTAGTTATAATTAAACTGAACAAGCTAGCTCGTGATGAGACCCCTTGTCTTATATTTATAAGCCATTACCCTGTTTTGGTATGCAGTATTGGTAATGTCAGTTTTATTACTCCTTATGAACATGGTAAGTTGGCTCATAATGAGACCTCTTATCTCTTAAATTTTCATATAATTTCTTAGAATTACATTCTAAAAAATCACAACTTAAATGGATGGGGTGAAATAGTTTTATCCTTAAGAATCAATGGATGACAATTTTCAGAGTTTTTTGAGTTCCAAAACTTTGAAAAACTCTTTACTTTTATAGATAACCTTTCTCTACTCAATAAACTTATAATGATTTACATTCTCTTCAAATTTTCAAAAGATCATGCAAATGATTGAAATAATCTTTCAAAGTTTAACATCTTATTTTAAACTATCCAAAAACTGTGATCATTCCTTTAAAAATTCTTATTTACACAAAATAAATATTTATAATATTTTTCCTAAGAAATTTTCCTAAATAGTAACCAGTCAATTATAGACCTATTAAAAACTTTTATTTGCAAAAAACAATAAAAAACTTTGCAGAAAGGAATATGTACAGTTTAAGAAGGGGTTACCTCCTTATGAAAAGAATTTATTCAAGATAAGCCCATTTACAGGAAGAGATTCTCTCTTACCTGTTATATCTTGGAGTATGAATGTATTTGAGCCTATCTTTTCAACGATCTGAAATAGTCCAAGCCACATTTTCTGAAACTTGGTATGTTTACCTTTTTCTTCGTGTGCTTTATCCCATTTCAGAACAAGATCACCAATTGACAAAATTTTTGAGCTGGTAGAACTTGCATCAAAAGAAGATTTTACAAGCTGTTGATGTTTTTCATGAATAATTTTTGTTTTATCTCTATCTTCTTCTAGTTTAAGGATTTTATCATATCTCAATTGAATGGATGAAGAAGGATTTTCTTTAATAAATTGCACTAGGGCTAGTGATGGAAGAGTTAAATTTGATGGCATCACAGCTTCTTTTCCATAAACCAAATTGAAAGGTGAAGTCCCTATTGAAGCTTTTTCAGTGATACGATCAGCCCATAATGCAAATATTAAAGATTTGTGCCAATTCTTTTGATTTTGATCAACGGTCCTTTTAATGATTTTGATAAGGTTTTTGTTAGTGGATTCAGCCAAACCATTACCTTGTGGATAATAATTTGCTGAATATTTTAATTTAAAACCTCTTTTGACTGCAAATTATATTAAACTATTTCCAGAGAAGTAAGATGCATTATCAAAGACTAGAGCGTTAGGTACACCAAACCTGGTTATGATGAATTGATCTATGAAATCAATAATTGCATCAGAGTTGGCTACCTTCAAAGGGATTGCTTCTACCCACTTTGTAAAGTAATCAGTTGCAGTAAGGATGTACTTGTGTTGTTTGGAAGAATGAGGTACTATCTCACCAATAATGTCAAGCCCCCATTGTTCGAATGGTTGCTCAATAGTCACTGGTTGCAAAGGAAAAGCTGGTTTCCTTTGTCTTCCACTTGCAGTTTGACAAATTCGGCACTTCCTTACGTAATCATGTGTATCTTTAAAAAGGGTAGGCCAGTAATAACCAGCACGAATTATTTTGTGAGGTGTGGTATCACCTCCAAAATGACCTCCTGCTGGTCCATCATGCAACTCCTGCAAAACCTTTTCAGCTTCAGTCTTTTCAAGACATCTTAATAAAATTGAATCATAATTTTTCCTAAATAACACATTATCAATGATCTCATATTTAATAGCCTTTAACCTTAAAGCGCGTTTACTCTTATAACTGAGATTAGAAGGAGCATACCCATTTTTCAAGTAATAGATAAGATCAGCATACTGAGATTCAGAATCTGTAACACTTATCTGACTTACTTGAATATCTTAATTTGAATCTTGATTTTCTGGTATGTTATGAGCTCCTGCCAATAATCTGCAAAAACCTTGTCCTCTAACAATCTTAGCTGGTTTAATATCAATATCATATTCTTGCAAGGCTGTTACCCAATTAGCTCTCTTTTCTCCTACTTCTTTTTGAATTAATAATTGCCTCACTACAGAGAATGGGACAATGATTTTTGTATGTGTTTTCAAGAGAAAAGGTCTGAAATGTTTGATTGATTTAAACACAGCAAAGGCTTGTTTTTCAACGTCGGAATAATTAAGCTCATCTCCTTGCAGATTTGAGCTAAAGAAAGAAATTGGTGCCTCGATTTTCTGATCATTGAGTTGTGTTAAAACAGCTGCATAGGATGTCTCGGTGGCCAAAGTATACAAAGTAAAATCTTTAGAAAAATCCGGGGTATTCAATGCTGGTGCATTAATGATCGCTTGTTTGATTGCCTCAAAGACTTCTTTCTCTTTATGCCCCCATTTGAATACTGAATTCTTCTTGATCATATTTTGCATAGGTAAAACAATTAAAGAAAAATCAGGAATGAATCTTTTAACAAAATTGATCTATCCAAGAAATGATTGCATGGATTTTTTGTTATGAGGTAAAGAAATATAAGAAATTTCTTTTACTCTATCTGGATCAATATATATACTATCTTTTGACACAACAAATCCTAAGAGTTTTCCTTCATCCAAAGCAAAGAAATATTTCTTTGGATTTAAGGAAATACCAAACCTTCTACATCTTTCAAATATTTGCTTTAAGTCATGTAGATGATTGGCTCTCTTTTTTGAAAATACTGTTATGTCATCAAGATAAACAACAACTGATTTATTGATCAGACCTTTAAATGCTATGTCCATGGCTCTTTGAAAAGTTTCTCCTGCATTTATTAGACCAAAAGGCATTTTCTGATAAGCATAAGTTCCCCATTTTGTTCTGAAAGTTGTTTTCAGTCTGTCATCTAGATGAACTAAAACTTGATTATAGCTCGAAA
Organism: Pinus albicaulis; assembly: GCA_034641835.2. Taxonomy (NCBI): domain Eukaryota; kingdom Viridiplantae; phylum Streptophyta; class Pinopsida; order Pinales; family Pinaceae; genus Pinus; species Pinus albicaulis. Next base: position 1,080,306,877 of record CM076584.1, on the reverse strand, counting down.
ATCCATCGAGAAAAGACATAAGCTCAGAACCAGCTACCTTTTGAAGTATCTGTTCCATGGTTGGCAATGGGAAATTGTCTTTTAAACATGCCTTGTTTAAATTTCTGAAATCAATACAGATTCTTATATCACCATTCTTCTTCCTTACAGGTACCATATTGGAAACCCAATTGGAGTGCCTTACAGGAAAAATGATTTTAGCTTTTAAAAGTTTATTAAGTTCTGATTTGATTTGTCCTTCGAGATTTGGATGAACCTTCCTTAGCTTTTGTTGAACAGGTTTAATATCAGGAAGCATTGGAATTGTGTGTTGAATAACCGAAGTATCATACGTTTTTAAATCATCATAATTTCAAGCGAAAATGTTTTTATATTTTTTCAAGAGTTTAATGAAAGCATTCCTTTCCTCTGGTGCTAAATTGAGTCCTAAATTAACATTTTGAGGTTTGGAATCAGAACCAAGATTCACTAATTCAAACTTCAAAGTGGAACTTTGAAGTTTGGCATTAGTGACTTTCTTGAATCTGTCTTTAATATCATATAAGTCCTCTAATTTAACAACAGATTTTGGAATGGGATTTTCATTACCTTTTGAAGCAATTTGTAAATCATGATCATTCTCATCAATAATTTGCTCATCATATGATTTCTCTGAAGTCATGAAATTTAAAATATCTTGATCATGATAGAATACTCTCCAGTTTGTAACATTGTCTGGGACAGATGGACGAAAAATTAATTCTACAGAAAATCTATCAGGACTGCAATCTTCAGCAGGTAGAAGTTTAGATGCAACATTAGCTAACAAGTCAGCTGATGTATTTCGATTCCTAGGAATAGGAGAAATATTGAATGCTAAAAAATGAATATTGAGATCTTGTACTAGGGTTTGATAGTGTTTAAGATGTCCTGAAAGGCAATGAATAGTATTCCTAACTTGTTTTATGACAATTTCAGAATCACCAAAGACTTTCAATTATTTAACATCTAACCCTATAGCTTTATAAAGTCCTTGAACCAAGGCTTCATATTCTGCGATATTGTTAGTACACTCAAATTCTAACCTACATGACAACATGGTTTTCTCTCCATATGGATCAATTAAGATGCATCCTGCTCCAGCTCCATCGCTAGACTTTGATCCATCAAAATATAACGACCAAAATAAAGACTTATCTATTGACTTATCTACAATTACATCAGAAGTATTTACAATTATGGAAGAATCAGATTGTGAAAAATTTTCTATTTGAGAAACAAAAGTATTTACAGAAAAAGGTGATTGAGGTGCTTCGAAGTTTCCAAGAAATGATTCAGCAGAATAACCTCCAAGAATATTGTTGTTGAATGCCACAAGCTCATTAGGTTGTTCGAATTCAGTGACAGTGTGCGTCATATGTTTTTCTCGTTCAATTTTGATTTGATTTGGTTTCCCTTTGTAGGGAAGCCACATATGTGAATAATCAGTTGAGATATAACCATTAAGTTTCGCAGACCAGTCCCTGCTTAAGATTAATCCATAGAATTCAGGAATATTAGCAATCAAAATATCAATTCTTTGGACAATCCTAGGATCAGAAGCTAATCTGATAGTAATTGAATTGATTTCTCATACAACTTGAACTTTAGAGCGATCCAATTGAATGATATGAACTGCTGATTTCTGTGGTTCGATATTCAATTTGGCACAGACAAAAGTAGGCATTATATTGGAGGAGGCTCCAGAATCAATCTAACAATTGTGCAGATTTTTATTGTACATCTCATAAGTCAAAAGAAAAGGAGGAGTTTGAGAATTTGACTTTTCTCCAATGAGCACAGTATCAGTAGCATCTACCTTATCTGGTGGCTTACCAGCTCCCCTAGCTGCTTTTGCAACTACACCACTTGGTAAAGGAGCAATTGGTGTAAGGTTTAATTCTTTCAATAACAACTTTTGCTGGTGTTTTAGTTTGCTGAGTTCATGTAAGGAAATATTGGCTTTGATCTTTTTCATGTCTTCAACAATGTTGTACTCCATAGGATCAGACACCACTAAAGTCTTTGTTGTTGATGTGGGAGGATTAGAAGAAAATGACTGATTTTGAGTAGGTAATGGAGAAGTTTTCTTTACAGGGGATTTGTCTTTAGTACTTGGAGTTGTAATTTTCTTTTTAGGAACTGTTTGCACTGGTTCCGATATAGATTTACTCCTAGTACTTACAGGCATAGCTTCTTCATTATCAGAATTAGGGAGAATAAAATCCCACATTCCATGCAATTCAACTATTTCTTCATTCTCATCTTCCTCATCTGATACTAAAAATGTATCTTCTTATTCTTCCTCTTCTTCTGATTCTGCATTAGAGATTGCATTAGGAGGTTTAGATTCAACTTGGTTTCTTCTGAAATTTCGGAATGGTTTCTTGGTAGAAGTTTCAGCTACTTGTTTTTTAATTTCAACCATTTCATTTGACATGGTTTTAAGTAATTTCTGTAAACCTTCCATATCGTATGGGTCTTTAGCCTTTTTCTTTGAATCATATTTGAAGCTGACTTTCTTTGATTTCCTTTCCTCAATAACATTTTTCTTTTCTAGAGAAATAATTCATTTTTCTACTGCAATAGCCTCTTTCATATTCTCGGCTAATGTAGGCTTTGTAGCTCTGTCTACAAAAATTGCTATGTTTGAGGGTAAGGCAGTTATGTACCATTCACTTCTGACTTGTTCACTAGGCCTTGAATATGTGTGAATTTTGTTCAAAAGTTTGTTGAATCTAGCGTTGAATTCTTTAATGGGTTCCTTGGGTTCTGCTTTCAAATTTGAGAGATCGTTGATTAAAGTAGCTATTGATCTGTCATCTCCAAATTTTGTTAAAAAATGATCTGCAAAAATGGCCCAACTTGTTATGGATCCCGAAGGTAATGAAAAGTACCATGATCCTGCTGCTCCTTGAAGAGTATAAGGGAATAGTCTGACTACACCATCTTCATGTGTGAATCCATTCAAATTTATAGCCAGCATAAAGTTATTGATATGTTCTTCAGCTTGAATGTTAAGATCTGGACTAAATTTTGGAAGCCATTTTCCAGGATTGTCTGGTAAATCATGTAAAGGTGCAGCCATTTTGACTGCCCCTGGAGTAGCCCATGGTCTAGCCATTATTGGAACAAATGTTGGAGGAGTAGTAGAAACTGGTGGTGTTTGAATAGAAGTTGTTGGAATAGATGATGTTGAGATTGATGATGATTGAGCAGATGATGATTGAGGAGATGATGTGGAAACAACTGTACTTTGTTGAGTTGGGATTTCGGAAACAGGTATTTGAATATTATATGTTGAACTTATATCACTTACTGATTTTGATTGAGTTTTTCTTGTCTTGACTCTACTAGGTAAAGGGAATTCTTTCAGAGAAATACCAAGTTTTTCACTTTGAAGCCTAGTGAGAGGTTTCGAAGAGACAAATTTTGAGGTTACACTACCTTCAAATATTTCAGACTCTTCTAGAGATAATGAGAATCCTTTCAATTTATGAATTAAATCTTGAACTTCAGGAGACTCAGGATTTTGATTGTCTGAATGTTTTGAGATTTTGGTAGTGGGTGTATGAATATTCTTCGCAATTTCTTCTATAGGATTTTGTATTTCAGAAGAAATTGAAGAAGTTGATGAGGGTGTTTTGCTCTCAGAATGGCTTGTGGATAAAGATTTACTTGCCATTCATAGCTCATGCCCTCCTTCTAGCGCCAAAAATGTTGAAGCCTAGAAAATCTTTGCTTCAAACATTGGGGAAAACCACCCGGTCGGGACCTTAGGACAGCTCCTTTTCCGTTTGGTATGGTGGCTCCGACTGGATTTAAAGGACCAGTTTCCTTATAACTAAATAGGTTGGTGATGGGTTGATTTGGATGGGTGAAAATGGGACTAAATTAACTGAAATAAAACTATTTAATTTAAACTAAATACTGATAAAGAAATTCTAACACTAACCCGGGTAATTATATATGAATACAACTTAAGATTGTTTCAATTTAACAATAACCATGAAAATGTATTATTATATAAATTGAAATGTGCAGAAACAAATAAAGATAACTCTGTTTAAGAAATTAAACAGAGTTGTATTATCATATTGCATTCATCATTGTATACCATCTATATATACTTATGAAAGATAATGTTTCAATTATACTCAGAAATGATATATAAAAAGAAACGTTGTGAAAACCAAATATATATATAAATGATAGCAAATTTTAAAGCGAATATCATAAGACAAAAGAAATCAACAGTGAATAGATAGAAATACCTTATTCATCTTGAAGACTTTCAAATGAAATCTGATACTCTAATCCAGTAACTCTGATGCAAAATCAAATTCCAAAGTACAAAAATGCAACACTTCAAAGATAATTCCGCATAAAAATCACCAGATGTGATCCTTTTTAAAAATATATAAGACAGTGGAGTACAGAAATGTAATCTCCAAGTCAAAAATATTAAGATCCAGGACCCTTCTCTAAATGCATGAGAAGGGTTTAAATACTACTTAGCTAAATCTAAAAATAGTCTATTACAAAAATTAAAGATTTGGTTCAATGATCGTCCTTTTCCTAGGCTAAAATACAGTAAAATTAAAACTAAATCTAACTATCTATGAACTTGATCTTTAAACTTGCAGGCATCTAGCATAGTTTTGAGAAGATGTGGTTGACCGACTTCAGAATTCAACTGTCCTGAAAAGACAGAGTCGGCAAGTGTAGGCGCAATCTTCTCTGTAGCATTGATGATACAATTAAGCGCACTATGCTGACTGTGTGGCTTCACCAAGTACGTCCAGTATGAGTCCCAATTTAATCTTGTCAGCCCTTGAATTGATTTTTCTCTTTCTTCTGCCTTTTTCCTCCATTCTATTTGCAGTTGATGTGCCTGTGGGAGATATCCTGGAACAGTTTCTGAAATCAAATTAGCTTTGTGTAAATTATCATTTACACAATTAGTAAGAGTGTTTTCCACTGTAGCCGCCTCCTCTACCCTTCTGATTTGTGCATCCCAGTTATTGAATAGTATTTCTTTATGGTTTTCATTAATAATGGGTGCACCAGCTTTTCTGCCTTCTTCTATTTTTGCCATGCCAGATAATAATTGATGTTTTCATTAATCAAATCATAATCATTTCGTAAATCTACGACATGATTTGTGATTTTATCGCTCTCTTGGCAAAAAGAATTCCATTGCAATATTTTTTGGCATAAAATTTCCTCTTGTTGCAGTAGTTGATTGTTTAAAGAGATAGTTTCTGAAATGAATTCTGGAAGCTTAGGATCATCTTTGTGCTGATCTTGGATAATCTGTATTTGTTTTTCTTTATCAGACAAGCTTTTTTGATGTCCTATTTGCATTTCTTGAAGTTGTTGTTGTAACTCTTCAAGTTTCAGTTGTGCTTCCTTATTGGTCTATACCTGTTGCAATTGCTGTTGTAGAACTTTTATCTGTTCTTATTTTTCATTCAACAAAATTTGTATCTCAAATGCTTTGTCAATTTTTGCAGAAGCATAAGCCCCTGTCATTTGAGATAACTTAGTAAGATTCTCAGAAGGCTCTGTGGAAGGATCCTTCCACAAGACATCTAGTTGTTCTGCTTCAGTAGCAATCAAACTTTCTAACTTTCTCCTTTTTCTCGGTTTCTTCACTACTGCTTTGTATTTTGGGCTGTAGAATACATCTAGAGGAGGAATGTCCTCTACATTAAGTACAATTTGAGAGGAGGGTGTGATTGGTATGTGCTCTGTCACTGTGACTGTGCTGCTTGTTCCTGTGTTCAAAACTTTGGTTGTTTGTACAGGGGTCTGTACATTCTGTCCTTCTACATTAATCAATTGGTTAAAAGTTTCCCATTCTTTGTCTAACTCAATGATGACTGGCTGTTGCTGTACATTGGTTGGAGGAGGATTTGTCTGTTGAGAAGTCAAAATTTGCTGTTGAGTAAGTTCTTTTGATTGTGCAGAATCTTTCATGGATTCTTCAATTTTATCTTCCTTTTCATTAGACTTATTGGAATGTTTAGAAGTCTCTCTGTCAGATTTTGATTTAGATTTATCTGTACTCGAACTGCCATTAAGACTAACACTAGGAGTTTTCTCCCTTGCGGGCTCTAAGCGTAGATTTTCCAAAGGAATAGGAGTTAGTCTTCTCTCTCTGTAAAACTTAAATTCCTGGAATTCTTCTGGAGATAACTGCATTTGAGCTGAATTCAAAACTTCTTTAAATGAACTTCTTGTTTGGAACATATCATCAAAAAGATCCAGTTCCCCGGAAAATTCCCTCACTTTGATTGCATTGGTGAAATTCTTAACAATATCATTTGGGTCGAATAACCTTCTCGAAAATTTGAACAGCTGTAGGCATGTAATGTTGCCTATCTCTTGGAATGCATGACCAATATCGAATAGTGAAAATGTTCCACATTTTACGGGAAATTGTGGCCAAATGCCTTTTTTCTTCTCTTTTAAATCCTTTGTTATACCTCCTTGGCCATAGGTCTGATAAGCAATTTCCTGAGCTACAAGTTTATCTGGAACATATAGGGGTAAAACATGGGGGGAAGCAGAACTTCCAAAAACCCTAATATAAGTGAAAAATTCTTCTCCAAACCATCTCGCAACAGGGAGAATGTCAACCTATGTTTCTGGGGATAACCTTGGGGCATCCTTATTATGCAATGTTCTATACAATGGTAGCATTACACCATTGCAAATTTGGTAAAAATGGGAGACAAACTTAGACTCCCATAGTTCCTTATGATACACATGAATAGGCAAAGGATCGTGGATAGTCCATTGCCAACCCATCACAGGGAATTTAGAGACATAACAGATTGCGTCCATGACATAAGCAGATAAATAAAAAGGCGGATAAATCTGCTGAGAAACACTTTGCTTGGACCGGTAGTGAAAAATGGAAGTAGTCAAATTATCAGACAAGATTTTGGCCCAGTCTAAAATTGTAGAATTAACGGCTGCATTCAACAAAGGAAGCCATTCAGGAAAGATCATATTTATGTCAGGCTTTCCAAAAAGCCTGCATAACATGGCAGCAGTGAAACAATAAGGAGAGGTAAGTGAACCCGTGCTGTACATACCTTGTTTGTTTTTCTTCAATGGTTCACTTCTTTTGGTCCACTCCTTTGTGCATTCTGACAAATTTGCATGTTCTTTGGCAAAATCTTCCATGAATTGTTTATTGTAAGTCGCCTGAGGTTCCGGCAACTTATACATTAGTCTCAAATCTTCCGTGGTGAATGACCCGATTAGCTCTTGAGCTGGAGTTCTGAATTGTCTGTCTGAAATATCGGTGCTATCCAGCACCCATTTCACCATGTCCGTATATGGGAGAATCCTTGGCCTTGCCGCTATCCTATGCAGAAATGAACAAGCTAGTTCTTTGAGGGTTGCTTCAGACGTATTACTAGAACCTGCTGTAGCCGTAACTTTTAATACCACAGGATTTTCTTCCTCCAGCAAATTATACATTCCTTCCCAAGTGGATATACCGGCATCCTTATTTCAAGCGGTGTCTGCATATAGTGAAGCCATTTCTCTGTTTTCAGAATTCGAGCTCTTCTCTTTCTTACCCATAATGTTCTGTGAAAGCTTTGTATAGACGTTTGCTCCTTCGTGCCTGCGTTTTACGAGTTAAATGAGAGTAATGGCATGAGAAAGGTGATGAGACTGTTTTAAATGCAAAGGCGGATGAAATATATTATTTTAACGTGAAATGACTTTCAATCAAAACGAAATCTCATTTACCATTAATTTCCAATCCAATCATTTAATCCAATCATTAAAGCGCATAACAGATATTGATATATGGGAAGATTGCCTTTGAACAACGCGCCTACATGAATCTGCGACATTGCGATCTGCGATTTGCTGCGCAATATCGCAATATCGCAATGTCGCAATATCGCAATATTGCAAAATGAAACCATCGCAGTTATGTAAAATAGCGCAAAAGTGCAAATTGCGCAATAGCGCAAAAATGCACATCGCAAATCTCGCAAAAGCGCAAAATTGTAAATAGCGCAAAAAGATATTTGTTTAACATTTCTATTTTCTGTGCTATGCGATCTGCGACCAATATGTTTATTGTATAGGCTTTTTGGGATCGCATTATCGCAAAATCGCAAAATTGCATTTTCAGTTTTATAAAAGATATATACCATTTTGCGATGGATGCGCTATTTTGTTTAAAGAACAATTTTATTGTAATCTATCATAAAATTAAGTGTTTCTTAATGTTCTTTCTAAGGGATTTCTCTAAGTTTATGATAGAAAGTTTTATTTGAAAAGGAAAACAAATCCTAATTGATTTTTTGGATTTTTTAACTAAGGGTCCCCATTTATTTAGTATTATTACTAATATTAAATAAAAGGGGGGGTTGTTGCTGGTCACAACACCTTCTTGTTCTTGGTTTTGTGTTCTTGCTTCAGAAACCATACCTATGATTAGGGCATGTTGTAACCACTGTTACAGTCTTGCCAAATCAGCCTCCACTTCTCAAGAGACTGTGGCTGCCCTTCTTCTATCAAGTCTTTCCATACACCAGAAGTTTATGCCTGTCAGCGAAGTACTTGTAATTCGTAAGTCAATCAGGGTTTTCCATTCATTCAAGTCTGCTCTCCAAAAAGCAGGTTTCACACAATTCTAAGGATTTCATGGGCAAAAGTCTTCCTCTTGTTTTCATAACTAATTAATATAATTTACTCTTATCCCCAAAAGTGTTTCTTTGTCTCAAGGATATTAATTTCTCAGTGATCCATGAATCTAGTGGATTCCATAAGCACAAAACGTTAGTGGATTCCCTTTTAAGCCTAATTGCTGCTTTCTCCCATACATACACACATTTATCATATATACAAGTGCATTTCTAGTGCATTAGTGCTAAAATTTAATTTATTTATGAGAATTTAACAAACTTGAAAAAGCAAAGAAAGTTTTGAATGTGAAATATGTGAAATAGTAAATTTTGTCACTCATTTTCCCTATAAAATCTTCTTATAGTTCACACGATATTGAAATAAGATATTTCTCATAAATGTTTAAATTTTATCTCACTGTGGTTATATGCTTTTCCATGTTAAAAAAGCATTATATTTGACATGTCAATTGTGAAATCAGGATATACATCATACTGTCCATACATGCTTATAAAATAACAGTACTATGGCTATCTTGTAGAAAGTTTTTCTAACCTATCACTACATTAGTACATAGTACATTCATCTTAGGCACTTGAAAAATGGTTTTTGAAAAGAGACTATGGCAATGTGCTGCCTACCTGAAGACTCTGTGCAAAACATATCAGATCAAATCTAAAAAAATGAACAATAAAAACCTTGCATTGGAACAGGTGTCTGACAGAAGCAGTGACCGGAGAACATCATTTGAGTTCCAGTTGTGATGATTTTACTAATAGGGAGGACTAAAATTTCTCTACTGTATCACATGGTATCACATTTTTAATATGTCCCAATTGCAGTTCTTTGAACTCATTGCCAGAGGAGCAGTAGTGTTTGTAAATTCAGCAGAGGTTGGATGTTCTATATGTGATAGCTCTGTAAGGGTCCTTTTCAAAAGGGATTTGTGGAATCTGTTATCAAGAGAGGTGGCAATAGAAACGTATTTTCTAGTAGGATTGTAAGCCTGTACATTATTTAGACAGAAATTTGAGAACAAGACTTGCATATTTGATTTAGATGGCAGTATTTTTTGAAGATGCAATGCGGTCTAAAAGAGAACATATCAATCATGCCATTGTAGTTGGCTATCTAAGTGAAATTTTAATTGTTCTTTATTCATTAACCTCATGTTTCACAAATTTGATCTTTGTATATAGGACTGTTGGTGGTGTTGTGCATATATTGACAACTATCATTTTTAGTTCAATAAATTTTTTTAGACATAGATACAGCTGAAATGATCTAGTGAGATTTTGAATTATCAGTATTAATAGGTTATTGCATGTTGGACTAAGGATGGTGGAGGCATGAGTTGTATATTGTGTGATATATTTCTTGATCTGATTGGAAGGTGTGCATACATTGTTTACACCTTAGGTTTATTTTTCAAGAAGGCAGTATCTGACTCAAATGCACTAGTCTAAGAAAAGGCGCTGGATGCATTGATTGCAATTTACGTGCAACAGATGCAGATATTGGAAGGTATGTGTTCTTGAAAAGCATAGTGATCATTCAAGTTTATTAAAATGATGGTTTTAACTTTTAATGGTCATGTTTATTTGCTGATTGTATTTCTAGATACGATTAATATGCCAAGGAAGAAGTCCCAATGAGACAAGAAGTCGAGTAGTGTATTATTAACACTAGATTACAAAAACAAGCACAAAGAAATGAAACAAAGTAGTGCTTGCATTCATAGGATGAATACGTTTTTCCCCATTGGATAAATCAAAATATATACTAAGCCTAGTGACAGACCAATGGCCTTCCAACTACTTGAATCCCTGATCTTTCATCAACTAACTCTCTATTGGTATGGTTATTTAGTCATCTCAAACAATGTTTTATAGACTATAAATTCTCAAAAAAAATATGAGTGATTTTGAAGCCTGGAAGATGTCTGAAACAGTAGAGTGTGAACTAGTAAAGCTAAAAACCTAGATAGTATGAACTGAAGAAAGCCAAATTTTGTATTATAATAACCTCTCCATCTGAATCAATCCATTTGGTAAATATTACACCCTATCTCTGCTGCAATGGAGATCATTGCTCTAATTGAGGTGTATTGAGCCTGAGATAGCATTGCTCAAGGAGGGAAATCATACAACAGTTTGGAGAAGACCAAATTCATGCCCGAATTTCTAGGCTGGGACAGAGGCATGAATACCAAGAAGGTACTACAGAGGTTCCAACATGTTTTCCAAGGAGGTTCCAATTCATTAATTGTAGGTCCTCCAACACAGAAGTTGAGGGTATTAACTTTGGTTTGACAGGCCTAACAATTTAGGAATATGAGCGCTGAAATTGAGGCTATTACAATGCATTAATTGCAGTCAGATAGGCCTGAATTTCGAGGTCAATTCTGTGGGTTTATAGCATACATTTCAAGACCGATGTTGGACATGTTGTCTCATGGTGTTGGCATTGATGTCAACCTAGTAGTGATGATCCTCATGATGTCATCCTAGTAGCAGTGGTCCTCATGGTGCTATTGGTTCACATAGACTCATGGTGATGGAATTGATGTGGTGGCCCTTGTTTGTTTTCCTTAATTTGTGTGTCAGATGTATAATTTACATATTGTTAACTTCTGTTGGGTAAGTTACAGTAACAAATGATATGATTTGTCCACCATGTAGTTAAGCTATTATAGAAAATACAAAAAAAGGTAGCCTATACTATTGCTTTTGGTTTACTTCTGTTTGATCACGAAGAACATATTGTCCTCAGTGTCTCTACCCATATGGTGAAGCCTCCAACTACCTACAATTTTGTGTGGTAGGATAATTTGTGTACAGCAGCCACGTATCATCATGATCTTTATAATAAAATTCAGATGTTCATACCACATTCAAATTCATTCTACATTAATAGATCACCTTGCTGCATTGTAATCCTAAGTGATGAAGCAGATTTAACATTTTTCAAGGAAAATTACAAAGGGCAGACATCATCTAAATGTCAAAACCATTTAATAAATGAAAGGGGAGGGACAATGAAAAATTATAAAGAAAAAAAATGCAGGGTCAATCACACACACATACAGTCCAATTCAATCCTATGCTCACTCACAGCAGTGGATGATGAATCTTTGAGGATATACCTGTTGATCCTGGGCACGTGGTACCTGCTATTCCTGTGCTTGGGCAGATCCAAATCATTACAGTGCTAGATCTTCCACTACATATGAGAGTTAAGACCTTATAATTTGCTTACCCAATTCTCTTGGCCAATTTCTTTATCATAAATAGACAACACTTCACCTTACCAATCAGCTTCCTTCTATCAACAACAATTGATCATTGGTTTTGTGCAAAGGTCATGGTGACATGCTTCATGCATCACATTCCATTAGATTCCTTTGGAATGTGACCTTGGCTTCCTCTATCCATTTGAATAGATACATTTTTGTAAACCATTGAGTGACTTGATGCCTCTACATGCCTTATACCCCCATGGAAGCTACATATAAAAAGAAACCCTCTCAATAATATCACATTTCTTGGGGTGACCAAATAAAGGATGGCCTAACTCTTCATTGGGTCGACTTTGACTCCATCCTTATCAAAGGTATTCAAAGCTCTATTTTTTCAAAAGTGTAACTTGATTCTTTTGCAAAAATATAGTTTTGGGCCTCAGATAAGTTAAGATAATTTTATTAATGTCTAACGAATGACCATAAATAGGTCAATGGGGGGACTGAAGGTTACGACCAATATGAGTACAATGTTGAAGTGCAAAGGCAACTCCTATAAAATGACAAATCTAAATCTAGGAAAAAATGAAATGAAGTAAACAAGGATACAATAATAGGATATCGTCGATAGCCTCATAAACATGTATATAAATGGATCATGTATAATGCTAAGTGAATAAGTCTAGGGCTAGAGGTCGATGATGTCAATAATGTCTGAATCTAATAGTCGATGGCAGGGGGGGCAATAGTAGCACTGGCTCACTATCTGAGTAGCCTGGATCAAACGAGGAGTCTAGTTGCATGATCCTGGGGGATGTAGGAGAGAAGGATACTCATAAAATCCAAGGCCAAAAGACTGAAACTTTTGATAAGTCTTTGGTTGCTCTGCTGAGGTTGGGAAGGAACCCGTAACGGGGGGGGCTGTTCAGGAATTGCTTGGTACTAAAACCTCTTGCGCTCTAGGTGTCAGTGAATTGATTTGTTGTTTGACACCTCTACAATTATCTCGAGGGTACTAGTTGGCCTTCCTAAGGAGGGGTTGAGGGGAGAATCGAGGTCTCACTACTCTACTATCCAGAATACCCTAGAATTCAGTGCGTTTCTTGTTGCTCTGATCAACTGGATCAACCTAAAATTATGATGTGATCATCCTAATCACCCTCGAGTGAGGTGGGGTATGTAATATCTTTGATCTATGTCTAAATATCTCCCTAATGAAGAGGGTTAGGCATCTCTGGTCACGATACCATAAGAAGGTAGAAAGGTATCCTCTGAACTCTCTATTTAGGAAATGATACCGTCCTCTGATCTCATAGTATATGGGGCACCAAAAAATTTGGTACATCTCAGTCTCCGACTCCTATAGATGGCACAACTGGCAGACCCTGTTAGATCGTGGTATATGGTGATCCGACTCCACCCAAATTCGATGGATCCAACTCAAAGCTACCCTAGTGGGATCCTAAATGAGTGCATTTAGTGTCTACAAGTGTAGGAGTGGGAAAGGGATGAAGCCATCTTGCAGCTCCAAAAAATGCTCTAGTTAGAACTTAGAAGGAGACCTTTGGGCCAAGGCTCACCAAGGTGGTTGTCCGAGCGACCTGAATGTATAATTTTTAGATACCCTCTTTGATGGCCTGATTCAGTTTTTTCTAGAAGAGTAAGAGATAGGTTGGTCCATTAAGGGAAAAATTAAATGGAGGAAGGTGCTTTGGGGAGATGGTCATCGACTAAAAGAGCTAAGATGCCTCTGTGAACCATCCACGAGCACGACGTGAAGGGGTATCTGAAGTGATGGCCTCCGAAA